>OZ059812.1:0-1200000 GCA_964057025.1 Standfussiana lucernea
AACAAACTATGATAAACCAATAAATGAATTACAGCTAAACAGCAATCGTAGTATTTTAAAAAACGTCTCCTAGTATCCTCACAAAATGTTTAGGTACATGAGCATCATATTTACGGCCTACCTAAATCATAATAAACAGTACCTTTTCAGATTATTTAAGCCACTAAACCTGTGTCTGTTGTGAATGACTGATTAGACACAATACAGTAACATAAAAGCGTCAACATGTTTTCCCAATATAGTTTTAATCACCGTATTATCATAAATACGTAAGTATCTGTGACTAATTGAGTACATATTATACCAATTCAATTTCATAACCCAAATAAATAAATGATTGTTGTTATTTATTATTTGCTTATTATTAGACTTTATTATTCATTCACGAAGTAGGTACGTGTCAATTATTTGTAATTAATCGGCGACGTTTAGTCAACCTGGGTAATCCAAACTGGAAGATTGAATGGTCGTACTATATATACTGTCAGCCATCAGTCGGTCATAGATTAGATGGGCCTCGAGTCAGTGTGGTACAGTCGGGAGACAAAGTCGCTGATCACGTCCGAATTTATGGAATTAAAAATAGTTTATTTCAAATCGTTGAGCCTAAAATATATTTTTTTAAATACTTGTTAGGTAATTAAAAGTAAATATTTCTAAATCTCTGTTTTATTTAAACCAATTTATAATTAACTACTTAGTTTTTCATAAAACTCTTCTGATACTTCGAACTGGTATTAACCGACTTTAGTCGCAGACTGTAGCTATATCACTTAGTTAGCCGTTACACCCTTTATTTAAAAGTTTCTCGCATTGCGCCTGTGGACGTCTGTGAACGGGTTACCCTTTAACCCTTTCACCACTACTGCAGTCTGCATTGAATACTGTATTAATAATACTGGATTACCATTATTAAATGGCGCATCTGGCAGATAAATAGATGGTCCCAATACGTTGCTTTGTTATACGTAGCAGATACCCTTTGTAGAATATTTCGTCGCCTTTTAATGCACTTAATAGATAGTCCTTTGAACAACATTTCGACGTCTTTACTTTGGTGTCCTGCCATTGCACCGAAAATTATTAAAAAAAAATTCATTGACGGACGATTGACCAAAAATGATTGGTCATTTCATAATAACAGAACAATAAGTTTGGCAAATAATTTACTTAAAAAAAAATATTGACTATAAACTTTCATTTGATAATGTATTATTTTGTTATAGATATTTTTAGGTAATCTTATATGATTTCTTTGTGACTGGTTTAGATTTATTACATAAAATAATATTCTTTTATGTAAAGAGAAGCATTTTCCAAAATGAATGTTTGTAAAATGAGTGTTTATAAAATAAAACATTTGCGGAACAAGTTGTTTGTGAAATAATTAGTACTTATATAAAACGTTGGTTGTAAACTAAAAAAATTCAACGGAGTTTTGTTAAATCTATCTGTCTAATGTTTCAGCAAAACTCTGTTATCTTACCATTACCACTGAATGTTGGTAAAGTATAACCATGTTAGTTCGTAGACTTTTATTTAAGGATCATTATTTAAATGAATAATCTCAGACTAGAGCAACATTAAGTTTTCGGAAAACCTACGGGATTATAAGGAAATTACTTTGTGAACTTAAATACTGCATTCTTTGAGTGAGATTTCGCGAACTTTCTTTGTAATGTAAGACTCTATTGTGTGCTGGACTGACGCAAGTGAGCGCTAACCAAACCACAGTATAATTCAATACCTAATGAGTCAGGCGTATCGTGTGTGACGAGGGCGACACTGACTAATTGTTATTGGTTCACTTTCAAGGATGGCTGGACCTACACACATACAAGTCATTTTGCCTAAAACGATCACCTTTTACCATACCGGTTAATAAGTACCAAATGGATAGTTTACCATCCCTTATGTGCGACTCATGCCTATATCTATCTTCTATATAAATACATATGCTACCCTGTCAAGAAAGTACCGGGAAACGATCAATAATACACAAAATGTTAGTTATTTTATCGCCTTCAAAGTATGTTCCTTCAGAAAAGATACACTTACACCAACGAATAATCCAATCATCAAAACATTTTTAAACGCTTTTTCCGGAATTGAGTTCAGTTCTCGCTGCAAATTCTCCTTTATGTCTTCTACCGAATGAAAACGGGTGCCACGAAGTGGTAATTTGAATTTAGGAAAAAGAAAGAAGTCCGTTGGAGGCATATCTGCTGAATAAGGTGGTTGCTCGATGGTATTGTTTGAGTTTTTGGTCTAAAACTCGTTCACTATGATGGCCTTGTGCGAAAGCGCATTATCGTGGTGCAAAATCTAAGATTATTTTTCCACAAACACTGGCCTTTTTCGTCGAATTTGCTGTCTTAAACGCCGCATAACGCTCAAATAATATTCTTTATTTACTGTTTGACCTTCCGGCAAGAATTCCGAGTGCACAACACCGCGATCGTCAAAGAAAACAGTCAACATGACTTTGACTTTTGATCGACTTTGGCGTGGATTTTTCGGTTTCGGTTCAGTTGGAAGGCGCCACTCCGAAGCTTGTTGAGTAGTTTGCATGTCAAACTCGTTAACCCACGTCTCGTCACCAGTAACAATGAGTTTCATGAATGTTGGGTCGGCATTGACTCGTTCTAGCATTTCCTCAGCGATTCTTATACGATTGATTGAGTTTTTGGAGAAAATTCAGGTCTTTTGGGACTAGCCGGGCGGCAACATGTCATTATTTAAAATGGTACGGATCGACTGTGAGACACAGAAAGTTCAGCGGCTATCTCTCTCAAACTTGAATGAGGATTTTCAGTCACTATTTCTTTCACTTTTGCGATGTTAACTTCAGTTGAAGACGTTGATAGCCTACCAGAAAGGAAAATAATAAGAAATGGAACAGTTTATACAGTTGTGCCAAACAAAAAGTTGATCTTGATTTTGGAACCATAAACAAATTATCCCGATACTTTTTTGACTGAATGTATAAAGTAAGAATGTGACCGGCTGTCTGATTCACTGACTGATCGATCAACCCACAGCTGAAGTCGCTGGGTCTAGAAGCATGACATTTTGCACAAACGTTCCTTAGATGACGTAAGTGTGCACTAAGAAGGGATTTTTGGAAATTCATCCCCTAAGGTGTTAAAATAGAAGTTGAAAGTTTGTATGAAACTTCGTCCACGCGAACGAAGTCGCGGGCAACAGCTAGTCTTTAATATTAGTAAAGGCCTATTTTTTACATTTGTTTGCTGTTTTTTTGGTATTCACTCATTTTTTTTTGTATGCGTGAGTAATGTAGCGAAACCCAATACTTATAGACATACGACTTTATGGCACTACTTTGGTTACTATACCTACAGTAGTTAGGGAAAAGACTTAAAACCATGCGTCATAATCCTCAATTCAGGGGGAATTAAGACAGCTACGGTACATAGGTACGTATAATTAATTAATATCATATGAGCTGGTTCTAGAAATAATTTGGAACCAACCTGCAGAAAGTTTTGTTTTATATTTACCTATATCATCATCTGCTTTTTTCCCTACTATGTTGGGGTCGGCTTCCAATCTAACCGGACGCAGCAGACTACCAGTATTTTATATGGAACGACTGCCTATCTGACCTCCACAACCCACTTAGTACTGGGTAATACGAAATCCCTTGGTAAGACTGGTTGTCAGACTTTCGTATACAAGGTGGCGCCGACAATACGACAATAAATGAAAACACTGGTAATACTAGTTCATAGGAATATTTTAAAACTTTCAAATAAATCATAACACCGAAATTAAAAAAAAATATATTTTCAAACAAACTAAATAGCATAAAACTGTTAACGAAATAGAACACCATTTTATAAGTATTGATTCACAATTTAGGTATAATTTTCACTAAATCGCATCTCGAAATAAATCTTGAGGACTGATTTCGCCAAAGGTTTTTGAAGTAGCGAGTTGGCAACATGATTGTGTTGACTGTCGGTGTTAGCCTATTAATCTACATAATGTAGAAAATGTTGAAAATGAAAAAAATATGTCCTGTGACTAAACTACTGGATATATTCGAATGTTTTTTGTATGCAGACTGGGAACGTCATGAGGTATACGCAGTTTAATTTATTGTCGTATTGTCGGCGCCACCCTGTATATTTGTGTACCTATATACAAGGTGTAAACGGACCCTTCACGAATCCGTCAACCAAGCATTCTGTACATCAAATCAAGTAACCCAGTGCAAAAATTATTGCTGGGAAATGACTCTTTTTTTTTGGGATGAAAAATTACGTTTTACGGTAAAACTCAATGTAATGCACTCAAAACATTGTGCTGGTGTGTGCATTGAATAGTAAACGGGTCATGGAGGCATTTAAAGTAAAGTTTTTTTTTTACCTTAAAAATTAATATAAAAAAAACTTTGACCTCCTATATCTCCGCAAATAAAAAGTTCCTGGGCATGTTCTAGATAAAAAAAAAATATCGGAATGACGGGGAGAACAAGTGTTTTTCGGCTACGTTAATGGTCTACTTTCGTGAAGTTTAATATCTGATTCTCATGTTTTTTCGGTGTATTCCCGTTATCCCCACTGCCATGTGGACTGGTGGGGACAACGGGAATAATAAAAAAATTCAGAACACTTTGCTTTGTTTACAACCATGAAATCTATGAGCTATCGGTAGGTTTTTTCCTATTAAATATATTTTTACCAAGATAACACGAAAAAAACATTTTTCTTTTCTTTAAGTTCTTAATTTTTTTAAATGTAGTCTTTTAGAGACGAAGATTTTTTTGGCGTTTTAAGATGGCGGAGAGAAAGAGAATAATCTTGCCTACATAGATTTTCAATTGTATGGACAACAACAAAAGTATCACAAATACATATCACTAAATAATTCTAGATTGCGATATTATAGTAACGTTTCATTCATAAAATCTCGTCTGAGACGTCCAATATTTGACGTCTCACACCCGTATCTATGTATAGTCAAAGTGATTACTTGAGCTTAAGTAATTACTTGTGCAATTTTTTTTACGCCAAAGACAAGAATTTAAACGAAGTAAGAACCGTCAAAGCAAAGCTAAGAATTCTAACTTATTACAGTTCTAACTTCAAGCAATTACTAAACTACATAATAAAAATAGTATCTTATATATAATGACTTTTACTCAAGTAAACATTTTGACTTGCTTATAGATACGGGTGTCAGACTATAAGAATATTCAGAATCAATCTAAGTTTTAGGTGTTTATCCATTTATTTTGCACGGGTATAGTTATGAAAAACTGTTGTAAATAAGTACGAAGAGAACATCATTGAGTTCACCCCTAGAAAAACTGCGCGTAAATTCGTCCGCGCCATGTTTTCCTTCTCGTGGCGCGTCGAATGCGTCTCAATAATACAAGTACAAGGTCACTTTGATAACTCCTGCTGTCATTTGCTCTTTTTATGGTCAAGCGATTCTATGTATTAACACAGCATTATGTACATAATAACATAGGTCATTTCATATATGATGGAGGTAATTAAGATTTAAATCACGAAACTTTAAAAAAGTTTAAAAAAGCTGCCTGAAAATCCTACTTAAATTACAAATGTCAAACTGCGTACAATAAATGTATGGATGTTTGTTACTAAATGACGCAAAAACGTCTGTACGGATTTGGATGAAATATAAATGTTTGTTTGAGATATAGATTTCAAGTACAAGGTAATATTCTGTCTATGTAATGGTTTTGCTATTAGATATTTCCACGTGTTACGCAATACAATATTTCAGGTACTTTGAGGTTTATTTTTTTTCATTTTATGGACAGACCTACAAAACTTTCTACTAGTTTCTAATCGTTCTCCCCTATTCCAAGGTAAACATTGAGCTGTTTTTTTTTAACATTTATATAGTTTCATGTGTTCAAGTAGCATCCTTGGGTACCATGTACATATGTACCCTCTACGCCTACGTATGACGGCGCGCGGCGTAGCACGCGCGATCTACAAAAGAGTGGTTTTTGGTTTTCTGATGAAATGTCCTTCTCTTCCCTATTTGAAGTTTCTGCATCAGTTCTTCCGCTAGTGGAATTATTAGACAGCAACATGGACCAGACATGTTTATAAAATGATGCCACCCAAATCTTTGGAGGAGGTTGAAAATGTACTAAGGCGAACGTTGCTTTGTTTACTACAAAAAACACATCTAAGAGCACATTCACACGGCTTCCGTCATAAAAGACGATACGTCATGACGGAAGAACGTTCACATTGCATATGGAATAGTGTTTTATCACGATCCAGCAAAAAAAAAACGAATTGGTGTTCACATTAGTTCCGTGATTTTTCGGGAGCAAGCGCATTCGTGAATCCGTCACAAAAAATTCACGATTCGTGTTTTTTGACGTACTTGATTTTTAAAAGACGTATCCGTCATTTTCACGGTCATTTATTATATATTTATATTATAAACTCAAACTCTCAAACTCAAAGCATTTATTTCAATTAGACCATTACAGGCACTTTTGAATGTCAAAACACAAAAAACAAACTAAGCTACAGTCCCAGTCACAGGGCATAATAACTTGTGAAAGTACTGTAGTTGCCCATTCGAAAGCGTAGATCTCTATGGAGAAGAATGGGCAAGAAACTCCATGGACACTCTTTTAAATCATTGTTGTTACAAAGTCTCGGTTACATCATTCATGTCGAGATTAAACATACATGTGAGAACGATGTAGAAAGACGTGCGAGTAAGAGCGTCCAGAATAAAAAGATAAAATTAACAATTCAAAAATACAATAATCCATGGCAGCTGCGAGATGACCAGTCACAACTGACAGCGCCCGTTCACGAACATGACGCATGGATCAGCCATCATTCAACTCAACCATTTTGGAGGGAACTAAACGACCCGACACACGCGCCACCATCAGCGAGACATTTGAGTGAGCATGACATTCTCTCAACCGCCAGGGCAAATTCGAGTCAGTAAAAGATGTAAATGGTAGCTTTATCGTACATAGACACACTTTTTAAATATATAATTTAATATATTTAAAAAGTGTTTTTACATTGTCCTGTCTCGAACCAGGTGTATTAAATTTAGCACCCCTTTCAGGCCAGACTCAATGGGTGCTGACAGGGCCACAGGGGGTCTGTCGTATTGTAATCCATTAGGGCACGTCATTTGAATGCAATATAGCTCATTTTATTTGCAGAGTAAGTTAGCTGTGCACCCAGCTCAACTTGGCTGTTTTTTTAACCGACTTCAAAAAAAGGAGGAGGTTCTCGATTCGGTTGTATGTTTTTTATGAACCGATTTGAAAAATTCTTCTTTTATCTGAATGGATCTACTTCCCGATTGGTCCCATAGAAATTTCATCAAAATCGGTTCAGCAGTTTGGTTTTGAAATCAAAATAGCTGGAAAAAATATGTCATCCAAGTAAAAGAAATTGCGAAATTGATACTTGACAAGGATTTGTGTGTGATACGATAACTAAAAAGGGTAAAACAAAACTTTTTTGCAAAAAAAAAAACGACTTCCAAAAAAAAACTTTACTTTCGGAAATCGGTGGCAAAAAAGTCAATGAAACAAACAATAGTCACCGACTTCCGAAAGTAAAGTTATTTTCCACTTTATTAGTGTTTTTTTTGGAAGTCGGTTTTTTTTTTGCAAAAAAGTTTTTTATACTTTGACTGCAACATAATTAGAAAAAAAAATCAAGGTTTTCGATATGCACTAACGGACAGACATTATAAATGTTACCTGCTGTTATGAATATGATGTACACCCAAACTTCATCTAGTGTTAACATAAACTCAATAATATCCAATTGGCACTTCGAGCAATAATGTGGTTAATAAATAAAAATATGCACAACAATATAATTAAAATCGACCTTATAGTAACAGACGTTTTGCGTCACCGTATCATCAAATAGTTGTATAAAAACGCTGCGGTCACACAATGTCACCCCCCATCCGGCAAGACGGAGCGTCCGCCACAGGCGCAGCCGCCCGCCGCCGGTCACATTCAACACAACAAAACGTCAATTGACACGTCGACCTACCTTTTTTTTTTTTTTTTTTTTTTTTACGCTGGGAAAAAATGCATTACGCATACCCAACCGTCGGGGGACGGGAGGGGTATGTGGGACTCCCCGGGTGGACCCGGTATACCCACTAAAACGACCCAGCGCATTCCCGCTTCGTCACAGTGGTGGGGGACTGGGAAACCGGCACAGCCTTTACTTCCAGTCCTCCGCCGACGATTGCTAGGCGATTGCTAGGCGGACCCCCTCACACCCTCACGGGTGTGGGGGGTCGGGAATGACCGACGAAGGTGACGGGTGCAATGCGGGCGAAGGCACCCCCGCGCCTGTCGCCCGCCCGTCACCATGAGGAGGGAGGGCACGACGCCTTCTCCCCCTTCTTCGTCTGCGGAGCGGCGCAGCGAGAGGGTCGTCCTCCCGCGCGCGCTCCGCCTCCTCCTTTTGCGACATCACGTCCTCGCAAAAGGAGGCTACGGCTGACCAGGCCTCCTCACTCCCCAGCATGGCGTCGACCACGCCGGGAAGCGAGAGGTCCGGTCCGACCACCGCGGTCAGACCGCGGCGCAGCTCGGACCACGCCGGGCACACCTCGAGGGTGTGCTGCGCCGTGTCCTCCGCCACGCCGCAGTCGTGGCACGCCGGGGTCTCCTCCCTCCCGATCCGGTGCAGGTGCGATCCGAAACAGCCATGTCCGGATAACACCTGCACCAGACGGAAAGAGAGGAAACCGTGGGACCGCTCGAGCCAGCCCTTCAGGACCGGACCGAGCGCGTCCAACGTCCGGCGGCCAAAGGCGGCGCTGGCGAGGTCCTCCGTCCAATGGAGGACGATGGCGTCCTTCGCCTCTCGCCGCACCGCCTCCCGCTCTTCGCCCGTGGGGCGCTCCCCGAGCGCCTTTCGGCGCGCCGTCCACTCGTACACTCTGGCGAGCACCCACGCCTCCAGCTCCCAAGGAGGGGTGCCGGCCAGAGCGCACGCCGCCGAAAAGCCCACTGAGCGGTAGGCCCTCGCCACCCGCTGTGCAATAGCCCGCTGGGGCCTGCGGATGGCGGTAGCATTCTCCCTCCTATGGAGGGAGTCCGCCCAGATGGGAGCCCCGTAGAGGGCCATGCTCCGCAAAATGCCGGCATAGAGGCGCCGGCACTTTGCCTTTGGTCCCCCCAGGTTTGGGAGGAGCCATGAGAGGGCGTCCGCGGCCTTCAGCAGGCGCGTCGACAGCCCGCTGAAATGCGGGCCGAAGCGCCACCTGTCGTCCAGCACCAGTCCCAGATATTTCATCTGGGGCTGGACCCCTATACGGACGCCCTCCACGACGATGTGGGCGTCGGCAGGGCAGCGCTGCCGGGGACCGCGAAAGAACACGGCCTCCGTTTTGTGCAGCGCCACCCTCAATCCCAGGCGGCGGATCCTTTCTGCCACCAAGGACCCGCCAGCCGAGGCCAGAATGGCCGCGTCGGCAAAGTTCCTCCCCCGGGCAGTGAGCAGAGTGTCGTCCGCGTAGCAGATGACACTCGTGCCCGGGAGGAGGGCACCCCGCAGCAGCCAGTTGAACCCGATGTTCCACAAGGGGGGGCCTAGCACCGACCCCTGTGGAACACCGGACTCTGCGCCGTACCGCCTCACCGTGGCCGATTTGTCTACGAGGAGGACCTCTCGGCCCTCCAAGTAGTCGGCCAGGAGGCTCCGCAGATATTGGGGTACTCCGTGATACCGGAGCGCCTCCAATATCGTCGAGTGGGGGACGGAGTTGAAGGCGTTGGCAATGTCGAATGACACCGCCAGCACTCCGTCCCCCGCCTCCACCGCCTCCTTCACCTGGCCCTTGAGTAGGGCCAGCGCGTCGATCGTCGAACGCCCACGACGGAACCCGAATTGGGCGTCCGACAGATCCGGCCCTACCCCCCGCAGGTGGCTCTCCAGCCTCCCGGCGACGATCCCCTCGAACAGTTTACCGACCTCATCGAGCAGAACGATGGGCCGGTATGCCGAGGGGGAGTCCACCGGGCGACCCTCCTTTCGGAGCAGGCAAAGCTGCCCCTCCTTCCACAGTTTCGGGAACCTCCCAGCCGTAAAACACGCGCTGAAGAGGTCCCGAAACCTGGCCTCCATTTGGGTGGCGGCGATCGCCACCACCCGTGCGGGGACGCCGTCCGGTCCGGGGGCGGTCTTCTTCGCGCGGAGGCTCAGAACCCCCGCGTAGAATTCCGCCGCCGTGACCGGGGGCACCTCTGCCTCCGGCGGAGCCGCCCCTTGCGGGGGATCCATCGCTGGAGGGGTGAAGTCGGTCCTGCGCGGAAACAGGGACCGAACCACCCCATCCAGCAACGCTGGCTCGAGGGTCTCCGACAGTGGGGGACCATAGGGGCGGAGCTGGTTCCGCGCCGCCTTATATGGCCTCCCATAGGGATCTCTGTCGAGACCCTCCAGCATCTCGGCCCTCGCCGAGTCTTGCGCAGCGCCCATCGCAGACTTGAGGGCCACCGTAGCCTCTCGGTAAGAGGCGTACAGGCGGTCCTCCTCTGCCCGGACTCGGTTTTGGGCGCTGCGCCGTCGGCTCCGCGCGTAGGCCCTTCTGGCCGCCACGCAGGTGGCCCGGAGCCCCGCCAGCTCCTCCGTCCACCAGTACACGGCGCGACGGGGAGGCGGACGGCGAGACCGAGGCATGCTGGAGTTGCACACCTCGGTCAAGGACCCCCGCAGCCGGACCGCTGCGGCGTCCACGTCCGGGACCTCCTCGACAGGGGGAGGCGACAGCCAGTCCTGGAGGAAGGCGGCCTCCTTGGCTGCCTCCCGGTCAAGGCGGGTGAGCGCCCACCGCGGGAAGGGAGATTGCCCAGCGCGGGCCGTCCCCCCTCCCCGCTGGGTGGAGATGTCGAACCGCACATAACGGTGGTCCGACAAGGTCTCCACCAGCTCCACCCGCCAGTTCACGACGCGGGCGGCAAGCGCGGGGGTGGCGAACGAGACGTCCACCACCGACCCGCCCTGTTGCCGCACACACGTGTGGACCGCCCCCCTGTTGAGGAGGGACACACCGCACGAGGCCGCCCAAAACTCGACGGCACGTCCCCGGACGTTGCACCCGGCGACCGGGTTGCCCCAGGCCACCGACTTGGCGTTTAGGTCGCCTAACACCACGACCTGGCGTGGTGCCGCCCTCCCTACGACAGCAGTGAGGATCTCGAGGAAATCCTCAAAGTCCGAGAGAGGGCGGTTTGGGGAGAAATACACCCCCACCATCGCTATCTCTCCCCACGCGGCGGCCACGTATCCCGGTCCCCTCTCTAAGAGCGAGAGGGGAGGGGAGTCTGTGGAAGACCGCGCCACCAACGCCACCAAGCCGTCCCGGTCGCCCAGCCAACGGCCAGGGACCGAGTAGGGTTCGGCGACCACCGCCAAGTCCACCAACCACTCAGCCATGGTCTGCATCAGCAGATCCTGGGCTGTCCTGCAGTGGTTGGTGTTCGCCTGAAGGATGCGATGTTCGACCGTGGCCATCAGTCGGACATCGCAACCTCCTCCGCAGCCGCCGCAGGAACGGCGGTGTTAGCGGCAGCAGCAGGTGCAGGCCCGGTCGGCGCCTGCGCTTTGCCACGCTTAGGGGGGGGATTGCACTTCCTCCCCTTCATGACGTGGCCTGCCCGGCGGCCACTGGCGGCACACACCGCGCAGTGCGGCGTGGCGGCCTGGCAGGAGGCGGCTTTGTGGCCCTCCTTGCCGCAGCGGTAGCATGTGTCCGTCCTGTCAACCTTGGACGGACACAGGGGCCGGGTGTGGCCGATGCCGAAGCACCGGAAACACCGCAGAGGCTGGTCCTCGAGTGCCCGGACTGCGCCCGAGCTGAACCCGACTTGAAGCCGTCCTTTCGCAAGGACGGCTTTGGCAGCTGCGACTGGGCACTCGAGGCGGATGGTGCCCATTCCGCCGCGGCCGGGCCTTATGTCCCGGCCTTGGACCGCCGCGGCGCCACAGCCCCCTACCGCTGCGACCGCCGCCACCACCTCCTCCTTGGTGACGGAGTCATCCAACTCCGTCACCTCGATTTCCGCCGACTTGACCGGCCGGGCCACCTTGGCAGAGTCCGCGATGACCTCTTGCAGCTTGGCTGCAAAGAGGTCAGCGCGGGCGCTCCCCTCGGCCCCCGGGAACTCGAAAATTCGAGCCCCGGCCTGCGTCCGCCGGCACGACACACTGCCGATCCCCAGTTGCGTGGGATCGGCATTGCCGCGCGCCCGCGCCAAGATGGAGGCGTAGGTCTCCCCTCGCCCCGCAGCCTCCGTGGTGAGCGTCACCACGACGGCCGCAGTTTTAGGGGGGACCAACTGCCCCTTTCCTCCTCTCCCTTTCCCTTTCCCCTTGCCCTTGCCGGTCGTCTGCGACTGGCTGGGTGCGGGGGTGGCGGGGACGGCAGGGACGGCAGGGACGGCAGGGTTGGCCGCTGCCGACTTTTTGCCCTTCCCTTTACCCCTCCCCCTCCGGCCCACTTTCGTCCACTCGTTGGACGGAGTGGTCGACGGGAGAAGGGCCACGTCTTCCACCTGGGAGGAGGTGGACGGCCCCGGCCGGCTTTGCCTCTTATCCGCCGCAAGCGGCGGCCGAAGGCTTTTTTCCGGCAGGAGCCGGTCCTCGATGCCTGCCAGGCAGGCTCTCGTGAAGGCCCTCTCCTCCATTATCACCTTGCGGATGATATCCTCAAGGTTGGAGGAGGGGCCCTCCACTGCAGGGCTCGCCTTAGCCCGTGGTGGCTGGGCCGAGGCAGGGCCCTCTGCCACAGGGCTCACCTCGGCCTGTTGAGGCCGGGCCGTGGCTTCAGCCAGCTTCTGACGAAGCTGGTTGACCTCCGACTGCAGGCGATCCACCCTCGCCTGCAGTTGCCGCGTCTCGTCGGAGGCCGTCCGCTGAATGAGTTCAGCGACGACTCCGCGCAAGCTCGCGGCCCGACACTTCAGGGCCTTCTGAAATGTGCCCTTCAGGTTGGAGGACTTAGAGGCGACCTCCACAATCTCCTCCTCGTCCTCCTCCGCCATCCTTTGCAGTTCCGCCAAAGAGTGGTCCGCGTACACAACCCGGGACGCACCGTACCCGGACTTGGCCCGGGCGACGTACGCACGCTTCTCCTTGGCGGCAACCCGCTCCTCCAGCTCTTGCTGGAGCTGGACCTTCCGTGCCAGGTCTACCTGGCGCTGGGCGTCCGCGAGCCCAACGACGTGGGTATCCGCGGCCGTTGTCGTCGGCTTTTTAGCCTTCGACAACGGTTTGGACCCCGAGGCCGAAGAACTCTCGGACCCACAACTTCGGAAGACCCGCTTCCGCGACCGCGAGCCACTCGCGTCCGACGCACCAACAAGCGAGTCGTTGTCGGACGACTCCGCCCCTCCAAAATAACTAGCCGCAGACGGCGCGCGGCTAGGCTCTGACGCTGGTGCGTCGGGGTGGCCCTGAGAAGGGCCTTTGGGTTGGCCCTGAGAAGGGCCTTTGGGTTGGCCCTGAGAAGGGCCTTTTGATTTTAAAAACCGCCCGCGGGCGCACCGCGAGGGTGTACCAGGCATCGTAGTCGAAACAAGGCAATAAAAAGAGATTAAAATTCGCTACTAGATCACAGAGCACTTTGGCCAGTCCCAGTCTGCCACTCCGTTACGGTGGTCAGAACTGGGCTGTTTCCAGGGGACACGACGTGGACGTATGCTCTGTGGGGGGTCCCCCTCCCCCAACCTTTTTTTTTTTTTTTTTTTTTTTTTTTTTTTTTTTTTTTTTTTTTTTTTTTAATGCTGGGAAAAAATGCATTACGCATACCCACCCGTCGGGGGACGGGAGGGGTATGTGGGACTCCCCGGGCGGACCCGGTATACCCACTAAAACGACCCAGCGCATTCCCGCTTCGTCACAGTGGCGGGGGACTGGGAAACCGGCACAGCCTTTACTTCCAGTCCTCCGCCGACGATTGCTAGGCGGACCCCCTCACACCCTCACGGGTGTGGGGGGTCGGGAATGACCGACGAAGGTGACGGGTGCAATGCGGGCGAAGGCACCCCCGCGCCTGACGCCCGCCCGTCACCATGAGGAGGGAGGGCACGACGCCTTCTCCCCCTTCTTCGTCTGCGGAGCGGCGCAGCGAGAGGGTCGTCCTCCCGCGCGCGCTCCGCCTCCTCCTTTTGCGACATCACGTCCTCGCAAAAGGAGGCTACGGCTGACCAGGCCTCCTCACTCCCCAGCATGGCGTCGACCACGCCGGGAAGCGAGAGGTCCGGTCCGACCACCGCGGTCAGACCGCGGCGCAGCTCGGACCACGCCGGGCACACCTCGAGGGTGTGCTGCGCCGTGTCCTCCGCCGCGCCGCAGTCGTGGCACGCCGGGGTCTCCTCCCTCCCGATCCGGTGCAGGTGCGATCCGAAACAGCCATGTCCGGATAACACCTGCACCAGACGGAAAGAGAGGAATCCGTGGGACCGCTCGAGCCAGCCCTTCAGGACCGGACCGAGCGCGTCCAACGTCCGGCGGCCAAAGGCGGCGCTGGCGAGGTCCTCCGTCCAATGGAGGACGATGGCGTCTTTCGCCTCTCGCCGCACCGCCTCCCGCTCTTCGCCCGTGGGGCGCTCCCCGAGCGCCTTTCGGCGCGCCGTCCACTCGTACACTCTGGCGAGCACCCACGCCTCCAGCTCCCAAGGAGGGGTGCCGGCCAGAGCGCACGCCGCCGAAAAGCCCACTGAGCGGTAGGCCCTCGCCACCCGCTGTGCAATAGCCCGCTGGGGCCTGCGGATGGCGGTAGCATTCTCCCTCCTATGGAGGGAGTCCGCCCAGATGGGAGCCCCGTAGAGGGCCATGCTCCGCAAAATGCCGGCATAGAGGCGCCGGCACTTTGCTTTTGGTCCCCCCAGGTTTGGGAGGAGCCATGAGAGGGCGTCCGCGGCCTTCAACAAGCGCGTCGACAGCCCGCTGAAATGCGGGCCGAAGCGCCACCTGTCGTCCAGCACCAGTCCCAGATATTTCATCTGGGGCTGGACCCCTATACGGACGCCCTCCACGACGATGTGGGCGTCGGCAGGGTAGCGCTGCCGGGGACCGCGAAAGAACACGGCCTCCGTTTTGTGCAGCGCCACCCTCAATCCCAGGCGGCGGATCCTTTCTGCCACCAAGGACCCGCCAGCCGAGGCCAGAATGGCCGCGTCGGCAAAGTTCCTCCCCCGGGCAGTGAGCAGAGTGTCATCCGCGTAGCAGATGACACTCGTGCCCGAGAGGAGGGCACCCCGCAACAGCCAGTCGAACCCGATGTTCCACAAGGGGGGGCCTAGCACCGACCCCTGTGGAACACCGGACTCTGCGCCGTACCGCCTCACCGTGGCCGATTTGTCTACGAGGAGGACCTCTCGGCCCTCCAAATAGTCGGCCAGGAGGCTCCGCAGATATTGGGGCACTCCGTGATACCGGAGCGCCTCCAATATCGTCGAGTGGGGGACGGAGTTGAAGGCGTTGGCAATGTCGAATGACACCGCCAGCACTCCGTCCCCCGCCTCCACCGCCTCCTTCACCTGGCCCTTGAGTAGGGCCAGCGCGTCGATCGTCGAACGCCCACGACGGAACCCGAATTGGGCGTCCGACAGATCCGGCCCTACCCCCCGCAGGTGGCTCTCCAGCCTCCCGGCGACGATCCCCTCGAACAGTTTACCGACCTCATCGAGCAGAACGATGGGCCGGTATGCCGAGGGGGAGTCCACCGGGCGACCCTCCTTTCGGAGCAGGCAAAGCTGCCCCTCCTTCCACAGTTTCGGGAACCTCCCAGCCGTAAAACACGCGCTGAAGAGGTCCCGAAACCTGGCCTCCATTTGGGTGGCGGCGATGGCCACCACCCGTGCGGGGACGCCGTCCGGTCCGGGGGCGGTCTTCTTCGCGCGGAGGCTCAGAACCCCCGCGTAGAATTCCGCCGCCGTGACCGGGGGCACCTCTGCCTCCGGCGGAGCCGCCCCTTGCGGGGGGTCCATTGCTGGAGGGGTGAAGTCGGTCCTGCGCGGAAACAGGGACCGAACCACCCCATCCAGCAACGCTGGCTCGAGGGTCTCCGACAGTGGGGGACCATAGGGGCGGAGCTGGTTCCGCGCCGCCTTATATGGCCTCCCATAGGGATCTCTGTCGAGACCCTCCAGCATCTCGGCCCTCGCCGAGTCTTGCGCAGCGCCCATCGCAGACTTGAGGGCCACCGTAGCCTCTCGGTAAGAGGCGTACAGGCGGTCCTCCTCTGCCCGGACTCGGTTTTGGGCGCTGCGCCGTCGGCTCCGCGCGTAGGCCCTTCTGGCCGCCACGCAGGTGGCCCGGAGCCCCGCCAGCTCCTCCGTCCACCAGTACACGGCGCGACGGGGAGGCGGACGGCGAGACCGAGGCATGCTGGAGTTGCACACCTCGGTCAAGGACCCCCGCAGCTGGACCGCTGCGGCGTCCACGTCCGGGACCTCCTCGACAGGGGGAGGCGACAGCCAGTCCTGGAGGAAGGCGGCCTCCTTGGCTGCCTCCCGGTCAAGGCGGGTGAGCGCCCACCGCGGGAAGGGAGATTGCCCAGCGCGGGCCGTCCCCCCTCCCCGCTGGGTGGAGATGTCGAACCGCACATAACGGTGGTCCGACAAGGTCTCCACCAGCTCCACCCGCCAGTTCACGACGCGGGCGGCAAGCGCGGGGGTGGCGAACGAGACGTCCACCACCGACCCGCCCTGTTGCCGCACACACGTGTGGACCGCCCCCCTGTTGAGGAGGGACACACCGCACGAGGCCGCCCAAAACTCGACGGCACGTCCCCGGACGTTGCACCCGGCGACCGGGTTGCCCCAGGCCACCGACTTGGCGTTTAGGTCGCCTAACACCACGACCTGGCGTGGTGCCGCCCTCCCTACGACAGCAGTGAGGATCTCGAGGAAATCCTCAAAGTCCGAGAGAGGGCGGTTTGGGGAGAAATACACCCCCACCATCGCGATCTCTCCCCACGCGGCGGCCACGTATCCCGGTCCCCTCTCTAAGAGCGAGAGGGGAGGGGAGTCTGTGGAAGACCGCGCCACCAACGCCACCAAGCCGTCCCGGTCGCCCAGCCAACGGCCAGGGACCGAGTAGGGTTCGGCGACCACCGCCAAGTCCACCAACCACTCAGCCATGGTCTGCATCAGCAGATCCTGGGCTGTCCTGCAGTGGTTGGTGTTCGCCTGAAGGATGCGATGTTCGACCGTGGCCATCAGTCGGACATCGCAACCTCCTCCGCAGCCGCCGCAGGAACGGCGGTGTTAGCGGCAGCAGCAGGTGCAGGCCCGGTCGGCGCCTGCGCTTTGCCACGCTTAGGGGGGGGATTGCACTTCCTCCCCTTCATGACGTGGCCTGCCCGGCGGCCACTGGCGGCACACACCGCGCAGTGCGGCGTGGCGGCCTGGCAGGAGGCGGCTTTGTGGCCCTCCTTGCCGCAGCGGTAGCATGTGTCCGTCCTGTCAACCTTGGACGGACACAGGGGCCGGGTGTGGCCGATGCCGAAGCACCGGAAACACCGCAGAGGCTGGTCCTCGAGTGCCCGGACTGCGCCCGAGCTGAACCCGACTTGAAGCCGTCCTTTCGCAAGGACGGCTTTGGCAGCTGCGACTGGGCACTCGAGGCGGATGGTGCCCATTCCGCCGCGGCCGGGCCTTATGTCCCGGCCTTGGACCGCCGCGGCGCCACAGCCCCCTACCGCTGCGACCGCCGCCACCACCTCCTCCTTGGTGACGGAGTCATCCAACTCCGTCACCTCGATTTCCGCCGACTTGACCGGCCGGGCCACCTTGGCAGAGTCCGCGATGACCTCTTGCAGCTTGGCTGCAAAGAGGTCAGCGCGGGCGCTCCCCTCGGCCCCCGGGAACTCGAAAATTCGAGCCCCGGCCTGCGTCCGCCGGCACGACACACTGCCGATCCCCAGTTGCGTGGGATCGGCATTGCCGCGCGCCCGCACCAAGATGGAGGCGTAGGTCTCCCCTCGCCCCGCAGCCTCCGTGGTGAGCGTCACCACGACGGCCGCAGTTTTAGGGGGGACCAACTGCCCCTTTCCTCCTCTCCCTTTCCCTTTCCCCTTGCCCTTGCCGGTCGTCTGCGACTGGCTGGGTGCGGGGGTGGCGGGGACGGCAGGGACGGCAGGGACGGCCGCTGCCGACTTTTTGCCCTTCCCCCTCCGGCCCACTTTCGTCCACTCGTTGGACGGAGTGGTCGAAGGAAGAAGGGCCACGTCCTCCACCTGGGAGGAGGAGGACGGCCCCGGCCGGCTTTGCCTCTTATCCGCCGCAAGCGGCGGCCGGAGGCTTTTTTCCGGCAGGAGCCGGTCCTCGATGCCTGCCAGGCAGGCTCTCGTGAAGGCCCTCTCTTCCATTACTACCTTGCGGATGATATCCTCAAGGTTGGAGGAGGGGCCCTCTAGTGCCGGGCTCGCCTTAGCCCGTGGTGGCTGGGCCGAGGCAGGGCCCTCTGCCACAAGGCTCGCCTCGGCCTGTTGAGGCCGGGCAGTGGCTTCAGCCAGCTTCTGACGAAGCTGGCTGACCTCTGACTGCAGGCGATCCACCCTCGCCTGCAGTTGCCGCGTCTCGTCGCAGGCCGTCCGCTGAACGAGTTCAGCGACGACACCGCGCATGCTCGCGGCCCGACATTTCAGGGCCTTCTGGAAGGTGCCCTTGAGGTTGGAGGACTTAGAGGCGACCTCTACAATCTCCTCCTCGTCCTCCTCCGCCATCCTTTCCAGTTCCGCCAAAGAGTGGTCCGCGTACACGACCCGGGACGCACCGTACCCGGACTTGGCCCGGGCGACGTACGCACGCTTCTCTTTGGCGGCAACCCGCTCCTCCAGCTCTTGCTGGAGCTGCACCTTCCGTGCCAGGTCCACCTGTCGCTGGGCATCCGCGAGCCCCACGACGTGGGTATCCGCGGCCGTCGTCGTCGGCTTTTTAGCCTTCGACGACGGCTTGGACCCCGAGGCCGAAGAACTCTCGGACCCACAACTCAGAAAGGCCCGCTTCCGCGACCGCGAGCCTCTCGCGTCCGACGCACCAGCAAGCGAGTCGTTGTCGGACGACTCCGCCCCTCCGAAATAACTAGCCGCAGACGGCGCGCGGCTAGGCTCTGACGCTGGTGCGTCGGGGTGGCCCTGAGAAGGGCCTTTTTGTTGGCCCTGAGAAGGGCCTTTGGGTTGGCCCTGAGAAGGGCCTTTGGGTTGGCCCTGAGAAGGGCCTTTTGATTTTAAAAACCGCCCGGAGGCGTCCCGCGAGGGTGTTGCAGGCATAGCAGCGAAACACAAGGCAGATAAAAACAGATAAAAATTCGCTACGAGATCACAGAGCACTTTGGCCAGTCCCAGTCTGCCACTCCGTTACGGTGGTCAGAACTGGGCTGTTTCCAGGGGACACGACGTGGACGTATGCTCTGTGGGGGGTCCCCCAACCTAACCTAACCTAACCTAACCTAACCTTTTTTTTTTTTTTTTTTTTTTTTTTTTTTTTACGCTGGGAAAAAATGCATTACGCATACCCTCCCGTCGGGGGACGGAAGGGGTATGTGGGACTCCCCGGGCGGACCCGGTATACCCACTAAAACGACCCAGCGCATTCCCGCTTCGTCACAGTGGCGGGGGACTGGGAAACCGGCACAGCCTTTACTTCCAGTCCTCCGCCGACGATTACAAGGCACACACCCCTCACACCCTCACGGGTGTAGGGGGTCGGGAATGACCGACGAAGGTGACGGGTGCAATGCGGGCGAAGGCACCCCCGCGCCTGTCGCCCGCCCGTCACCATGAGGAGGGAGGGCACGACGCCTTCTCCCCCTTCTTCGTCTGCGGAGCGGCGCAGCGAGAGGGTCGTCCTCCCGCGCGCGCTCCGCCTCCTCCTTTTGCGACATCACGTCCTCGCAAAAGGAGGCCACCGCCGACCAGGCCTCCTCACTCCCCAGCATGGCGTCGACCACGCCGGGAAGCGAGAGGTCCGGTCCGACCACCGCGGTCAGACCGCGGCGCAGCTCGGACCACGCCGGGCACACCTCGAGGGTGTGCTGCGCCGTGTCCTCTACCGCGCCGCAGTCGTGGCACGCCGGGGTCTCCTCCCTCCCGATCCGGTGCAGGTGCGATCCGAAACAGCCATGTCCGGATAACACCTGCACCAGACGGAAAGAGAGGAAACCGTGGGACCGCTCGAGCCAGCCCTTCAGGACCGGACCGAGCGCGTCCAACGTCCGGCGGCCAAAGGCGGCGCTGGCGAGGTCCTCCGTCCAATGGAGGACGATGGCGTCCTTCGCCTCTCGCCGCACCGCCTCCCGCTCTTCGCCCGTGGGGCGCTCCCCGGGCGCCTTTCGGCGCGCCGTCCACTCGTACACTCTGGCGAGCACCCACGCCTCCAGCTCCCAAGGAGGGGTGCCGGCCAGAGCGCACGCCGCCGAAAAGCCCACTGAGCGGTAGGCCCTCGCCACCCGCTGTGCAATAGCCCGCTGGGGCCTGCGGATGGCGGTAGCATTCTCCCTCCTATGGAGGGAGTCCGCCCAGATGGGAGCCCCGTAGAGGGCCATGCTCCGCAAAATGCCGGCATAGAGGCGCCGGCACTTTGCTTTGGGCCCCCCCAGGTTTGGGAGGAGCCATGAGAGGGCGTCCGCGGCCTTCAGCAGGCGCGTCGACAGCCCGCTGAAATGCGGGCCGAAGCGCCACCTGTCGTCCAGCACCAGTCCCAGATATTTCATCTGGGGCTGGACCCCTATACGGACGCCCTCCACGACGATGTGGGCGTCGGCAGGGCAGCGCTGCCGGGGACCGCGAAAGAACACGGCCTCCGTTTTGTGCAGCGCCACCCTCAATCCCAGGCGGCGGATCCTTTCTGCCACCAAGGACCCACCAGCCGAGGCCAGAATGGCCGCGTCGGCAAAGTTCCTCCCCCGGGCAGTGAGCAGAGTGTCATCCGCGTAGCAGATGACACTCGTGCCCGGGAGGAGGGCACCCCGCAGCAGCCAGTTGAACCCGATGTTCCACAAGGGGGGGCCTAGCACCGACCCCTGCGGAACACCGGACTCTGCGCCGTACCGCCTCACCGTGGCCGACTTGTCAACGAGGAGGACCTCTCGGCCCTCCAGGTAGTCGGCCAGGAGGTTCCGCAGATATTGGGGCACTCCGTGATACCGGAGCGCCTCCAATATCGTCGAGTGGGGGACGGAGTTGAAGGCGTTGGCAATGTCGAATGACACCGCCAGCACTCCGTCCCCCGCCTCCACCGCCTCCTTCACCTGGCCCTTGAGTAGGGCCAGCGCGTCGATCGTCGAACGCCCACGACGGAAACCGAATTGGGCGTCCGACAGATCCGGCCCTACCCCCCGCAGGTGGCTGTCTAGCCTCCCGGCGACGATCCCCTCGAACAGTTTACCGACCTCATCGAGCAGAACGATGGGCCGGTATGCCGAGGGGGAGTCCACCGGGCGACCCTCCTTTCGGAGCAGGCACAGCTGCCCCTCCTTCCACAGTTTCGGGAACCTCCCAGCCGTAAAACACGCGCTGAAGAGGTCCCGAAATCTGTCCTCCATTTGGGTGGCGGCGATCGCCACCACCCGTGCGGGGACGCCGTCCGGTCCGGGGGCGGTCTTCTTCGCGCGGAGGCTCAGAACCCCCGCGTAGAATTCCGCCGCCGTGACCGGGGGCACCTCTGCCTCCGGCGGAGCCGCCCCTTGCGGGGGATCCATCGCTGGAGGGGTGAAGTCGGTCCTGCGCGGAAACAGGGACCGGACCACCCCATCCAGCAACGCTGGCTCGAGGGTCTCAGACAGTGGGGGACCATAGGGGCGGAGCTGGTTCCGCGCCGCCTTATATGGCCTCCCATAGGGATCTCTGTCGAGACCCTCCAGCATCTCGGCCCTCGCCGAGTCCTGCGCAGCGCCCATCGCAGACTTGAGGGCCGCCGTAGCCTCTCGGTAAGAGTCGTACAGGCGGTCCTCTTCTGCCCGGACTCGGTTTTGGGCGCTGCGCCGTCGGCTCCGCGCGTAGGCCCTTCTGGCCGCCACGCAGGTGGCCCGGAGCTGCGCCAGCTCCTCCGTCCACCAGTACACGGCACGACGGGGAGGCGGACGGCGAGACCGAGGCATGCTGGAGTTGCACACCTCGGTCAAGGACCCCCGCAGCCGGACCGCTGCGGGGTCCACGTCCGGGACCTCCTCGACAGGGGGAGGCGACAGCCAGTCCTGAAGGAAGGCAGCCTCCTTGGCCGCCTCCCGGTCCAGGCGGGTGAGTGCCCACCGCGGGAAACCTAACCTAACCTAACCTAACCTAACCTTTTTTTTTTTTTTTTTTTTTTTTTTTTTTTTTTACGCTGGGAAAAAATGCGTTACGCATGCCCACCCGTCGGGGGACGGGAGGGGTATGTGGGACTCCCCGGGCGGACCCGGTATACCCACTAAAACGACCCAGCGCATTCCCGCTTCGTCAGAGTGGCGGGGGACTGGGAAACCGGCACAGCCTTTACTTCCAGTCCTCCGCCGACGATTACAAGGCACACACCCCTCACACCCTCACGGGTGTGGGGGGTCGGGAATGACCGACGAAGGTGACGGGTGCAATGCGGGCGAAGGCACCCCCGCGCCTGTCGCCCGCACGTCACCATGAGGAGGGAGGGCACGACGCCTTCTCCCCCTTCTTCGTCTGCGGAGCGGCGCAGCGAGAGGGTCGTCCTCCCGCTCGCGCTCCGCCTCCTCCTTTTGCGACATCACGTCCTCGCAAAAGGAGGCTACCGCCGACCAGGCCTCCTCACTCCCCAGCATGGCGTCGACCACGCCGGGAAGCGAGAGGTCCGGTCCGACCACCGCGGTCAGACCGCGGCGCAGCTCGGACCACGCCGGGCACACCTCGAGGGTGTGCTGCGCCGTGTCCTCCGCCGCGCCGCAGTCGTGGCACGCCGGGGTCTCCTCCCTCCCGATCCGGTGCAGGTGCGATCCGAAACAGCCATGTCCGGATAACACCTGCACCAGACGGAAAGAGAGGAAACCGTGGGACCGCTCGAGCCAGCCCTTCAGGACCGGACCGAGCGCGTCCAACGTCCGGCGGCCAAAGGCGGCGCTGGCGAGGTCCTCCGTCCAATGGAGGACGATGGCGTCCTTCGCCTCTCGCCGCACCGCCTCCCGCTCTTCGCCCGTGGGGCGCTCCCCGAGCGCCTTTCGGCGCGCCGTCCACTCGTACACTCTGGCGAGCACCCACGCCTCGAGCTCCCAAGGAGGGGTGCCGGCCAGAGCGCACGCCGCCGAAAAGCCCACTGAGCGGTAGGCCCTCGCCACCCGCTGTGCAATAGCCCGCTGGGGCCTGCGGATGGCGGTAGCATTCTCCCTCCTATGGAGGGAGTCCGCCCAGATGGGAGCCCCGTAGAGGGCCATGCTCCGCAAAATGCCGGCATAGAGGCGCCGGCACTTTGCCTTGGGTCCCCCCAGGTTTGGGAGGAGCCATGAGAGGGCGTCCGCGGCCTTCAACAGGCGCGTCGACAGCCCGCTAAAATGCGGGCCGAAGCGCCACCTGTCGTCCAACACCAGCCCCAGATATTTCATCTGGGGCTGGACCCCTATACGGACGCCCTCCACGACGATGTGGGCGTCGGCAGGGCAGCGCTGCCGGGGACCGCGAAAGAACACGGCCTCCGTTTTGTGCAGCGCCACCCTCAATCCCAGGCGGCGGATCCTTTCTGCCACCAAGGACCCGCCAGCCGAGGCCAGAATGGCCGCGTCGGCAAAGTTCCTCCCCCGGGCAGTGAGCAGAGTGTCATCCGCGTAGCAGATGACACTCGTGCCCGGGAGGAGGGCACCCCGCAGCAGCCAGTTGAACCCGATGTTCCACAAGGGGGGGCCTAGCACCGACCCCTGTGGAACACCGGACTCTGCGCCGTACCGCCTCACCGTGGCCGACTTGTCCACGAGGAGGACCTCTCGGCCCTCCAAGTAGTCGGCCAGGAGGTCCCGCAGGTATTGGGGCACTCCGTGATACCGGAGCGCCTCCAATATCGTCGCGTGGGGGACGGAGTTGAAGGCGTTGGCAATGTCGAATGACACCGCCAGCACTCCGTCCCCCGCCTCCACCGCCTCCTTCACCTGGCCCTTGAGTAGGGCCAGCGCGTCGATCGTCGAACGCCCACGACGGAAACCGAATTGGGCGTCCGACAGATCCGGCCCTACCCCCCGCAGGTGGCTCTCCAGCCTCCCGGCGACGATCCCCTCGAACAGTTTACCGACCTCATCGAGCAGAACGATGGGCCGGTATGCCGAGGGGGAGTCCACCGGGCGACCCTCCTTTCGGAGGAGGCACAGCTGCCCCTCCTTCCACAGTTTCGGGAACCTCCCAGCCGTAAAACACGCGCTGAAGAGGTCCCGAAACCTGGCCTCCATTTGGGTGGCGGCGATCGCCACCACCCGTGCGGGGACGCCGTCCGGTCCGGGGGCGGTCTTCTTCGCGCGGAGGCTCAGAACCCCCGCGTAGAATTCCGCCGCCGTGACCGGGGGCACCTCTGCCTCCGGCGGAGCCGCCCCTTGCGGGGGATCCATCGCTGGAGGGGTGAAGTCGGTCCTGCGCGGAAACAGGGACCGCACCACCCCATCCAGCAACGCTGGCTCGAGGGTCTCAGACAGTGGGGGACCATAGGGGCGGAGCTGGTTCCGCGCCGCCTTATATGGCCTCCCATAGGGATCTCTGTCGAGACCCTCCAGCATCTCGGCCCTCGCCGAGTCTTGCGCAGCGCCCATCGCAGACTTGAGGGCCGCCGTAGCCTCTCGGTAAGAGTCGTACAGGCGGTCCTCCTCCGCCCGGACTCGGTTTTGGGCGCTGCGCCGTCGGCTCCGGGCGTAGGCCCTTCTGGCCGCCACGCAGGTGGCCCGGAGCCCCGCCAGCTCCTCCGTCCACCAGTACACGGCGCGACGGGGAGGCGGACGGCGAGACCGAGGCATGCTGGAGTTGCACACCTCGGTCAAGGACCCCCGCAGCCTGACCGCTGCGGCGTCCACGTCCGGGACCTCCTCGACAGGGGGAGGCGACAGCCAGTCCTGGAGGAAGGCGGCCTCCTTGGCTGCCTCCCGGTCCAGGCGGGTGAGCGCCCATCGCGGGAAGGGAGATTGCCCAGCGCGGGCCGTCCCCCCTCCCCGCTGTGTGGAGATGTCGAACCGCACATAACGGTGGTCCGACAAGGTCTCCACCAGCTCCACCCGCCAGTTCACGACGCGGGCGGCAAGCGCGGGGGTGGCGAACGAGACGTCCACCACCGACCCGCCCTGTTGCCGCACACACGTGTGGACCGCCCCCCTGTTGAGGAGGGACACACCGCACGAGGCCGCCCAAAACTCGACGGCGCGTCCCCGGACGTTGCACCCGGCGACCGGGTTGCCCCAGGCCACCGACTTGGCGTTTAGGTCGCCCAACACCACGACCTGGCGTGGTGCCGCCCTCCCTACGACAGCAGTGAGGATCTCGAGGAAATCCTCAAAGTCCGAGAGAGGGCGGTTTGGGGAGAAATACACCCCCACCGTCGCTATCTCTCCCCACGCGGCGGCCACGTATCCCGGTCCCCTCTCTAAGAGCGAGAGGGGAGGGGAGTCTGTGGAAGACCGCGCCACCAACGCCACCAAGCCGTCCCGGTCGCCCAGCCAACGGCCAGGGACCGAGTAGGGTTCGGCGACCACCGCCAAGTCCACCAACCACTCAGCCATGGTCTGCATCAGCAGATCCTGGGCTGTCCTGCAGTGGTTGGTGTTCGCCTGAAGGATGCGATGTTCGACCGTGGCCATCAGTCGGACATCGCAACCTCCTCCGCAGCCGCCGCAGGAACGGCGGTGTTAGCGGCAGCAGCAGGTGCAGGCCCGGTCGGCGCCTGCGCTTTGCCACGCTTAGGGGGGGGATTGCACTTCCTCCCCTTCATGACGTGGCCAGCCCGGCGGCCACTGGCGGCACACACCGCGCAGTGCGGCGTGGCGGCCTGGCAGGAAGCGGCTTTGTGACCCTCCTTGCCGCAGCGGTAGCATGTGTCCGTCCTGTCAACCTTGGACGGACACAGGGGCCGGGTGTGGCCGATGCCGAAGCACCGGAAACACCGCAGAGGCTCGTCCTCGAGTGCCCGGACTGCGGCCGAGCTGAATCCGACTTGAAGCCGTCCTTTCGCAAGGACGGCTTTGGCAGCTGCGACTGGACACTCGAGGCGGATGGTGCCCATTCCGCCGCGGCCGGGCCTTATGTCCCGGCCTTGGACCGCCGCGGCGCCACAGCCCCCTACCGCTGCGACCGCCGCCACCACCTCCTCCTTGGTGACGGAGTCATCCAACTCCGTCACTTCGAAGGCCGCCGACTTGACCGGCCGGGCCACCTTGGCAGAGTCCGCGATGACCTCTTGCAGCTTGGCTGCAAAGAGGTCAGCGCGGGCGCTCCCCTCGGCCCCCGGGAACTCGAAAATTCGAGCCCCGGCCTGCGTCCGCCGGCACGACACACTGCCGATCCCCAGCTGAGTGGGATCGGCATTGCCGCGCGCCCGCACCAAGATGGAGGCGTAGGTCTCCCCTCGCCCCGCAGCCTCCGCGGTGAGCGTCACCACGACGGCCGCAGTTTTAGGGGGGACCAACTGCCCCTTTCCAGCTCTCCCTTTCCCTCTCCCCTTGCCCTTGCCGGTCTGCGACTGGCTGGGTGCGGGGGTGGCGGGGACGGCAGGGACGACAGGGACGGCAGGGACGGCCGCTGCCGACTTTTTGCCCTTCCCTTTACCCCTCCCCCTCCGGCCCACTTTCGTCCACTCGTTGGACGGAGTGGTCGAAGGGAGAAGGGCCACGTCTTCCACCTGGGAGGAGGTGGACGGCCCCGGCTGGCTTTGCCTCTTATCCGCCGCAAGCGGTGGCCGGAGGCTTTTTTCCGGCAGGAGCCGGTCCTCGATGCCTGCCAGGCAGGCTCTCGTGAAGGCCCTCTCCTCCATTATCACCTTGCGGATGATATCCTCAAGGTTGGAGGAGGGGCCCTCTACTGCAGGGCTCGCCTTAGCCCGTGGTGGCCGGGCCGAGGCAGGGCCCCCTGCCACAGGGCCCACCTCGGCCTGTTGAGGCCGGGCCGAGGCAGGGCCCCCTGCCACAGGGCCCACCTCGGCCTGTTGAGGCCGGGCCGTGGCTTCAGCCAGCTTCTGCCGAAGCTGGTTGACTTCTGACTGCAGGTGATCCACCCTCACCTGCAGTTGCCGCGTCTCGTCAGAGGCCGTCCGCTGAACCAGTTCAGCGACGACCCCGCGCATGCTCGCGGCCCGACATTTCAGGGCCTTCTGGAAGGTGCCCTTCAGGTTGGAGGACTTAGAGGCGACCTCGACAATCTCCTCCTCGTCCTCCTCCGCCATCCTTTCCAGTTCCGCCAAAGAGTGGTCCGCGTACACAACCCGGGACGCACCGTACCCGGACTTGGCCCGGGCGACGTACGCACGCTTCTCTTTGGCGGCAACCCGCTCCTCCAGCTCTTGTTGGAGCTGCACCTTCCGTGCCAGGTCTACCTGGCGCTGGGCGTCCGCGAGTCCCACAACGTGGGTATCCGCGGCCGTCGTCGTCGGCTTTTTAGCCTTCGACGACGGCTTGGACCCCGAGGCCGAAGAACTCTCGGACCCACAACTCAGGAAGGCCCGCTTCCGCGACCGCGAGCCTCTCGCGTCCGACGCACCAACAAGCGAGTCGTTGTCGGACGACGACTCCGCCCCTCCGAAATAGCTAGCCGCAGACGGCGCGCGGCTAGGCTCTGACGCTGGTGCGTCGGGGTGGCCCTGAGAAGGGCCTTTCGGTTGGCCCTGAGAAGGGCCTTTGGGTTGGCCCTGAGAAGGGCCTTTGGGTTGGCCCTGAGAAGGGCCTTTGGGTTGGCCCTGAGAAGGGCCTTTTGATTTTAAAAATCGCCCGGAGGCGTCCCGCGAGGGTGTAGCCGGCATCGTAGTCGAGACAAGGCAATAAAAGATTAAAATTCGCTACTAAAGCACAGAGCACTTTGGCCAGTCCCAGTCTGCCACTCCGTTACGGTGGTCAGAACTGGGCTGTTTCCAGGGGACACGACGTGGACGTATGCTCTGTGGGGGGTCCCCCAACCTAACCTAACCTAACCTTTTTTTTTTTTTTTTTTTTTTTTTTTTTTTTTTACGCTGGGAAAAAATGCATTACGCATACCCAACCGTCGGGGGACGGGAGGGGTATGTGGGACTCCCCGGGTGGACCCGGTATACCCACTAAAACGACCCAGCGCATTCCCGCTTCGTCACAGTGGTGGGGGACTGGGAAACCGGCACAGCCTTTACTTCCAGTCCTCCGCCGACGATTGCCAGGCAGACCCCCTCACACCCTCACGGGTGTGGGGGGTCGGGAATGACCGACGAAGGTGACGGGTGCAATGCGGGCGAAGGCACCCCCGCGCCTGTCGCCCGCCCGTCACCATGAGGAGGGAGGGCACGGCGCCTTCTCCCCCTTCTTCGTCTGCGGAGCGGCGCAGCGAGAGGGTCGTCCTCCCGCGCGCGCTCCGCCTCCTCCTTTTGCGACATCACGTCCTCGCAAAAGGAGGCTACTGCCGACCAGGCCTCCTCACTCCCCAGCATGGCGTCGACCACGCTGGGAAGCGAGAGGTCCGGTCCGACCACCGCGGTCAGACCGCGGCGCAGCTCGGACCACGCCGGGCACACCTCGAGGGTGTGCTGCGCCGTGTCCTCCGCCGCGCCGCAGTCGTGGCACGCCGGGGTCTCCTCCCTCCCGATCCGGTGCAGGTGCGATCCGAAACAGCCATGTCCGGATAACACCTGCACCAGACGGAAAGAGAGGAAACCGTGGGACCGCTGGAGCCAGCCCTTCAGGACCGGACCGAGCGCGTCCAACGTCCGGCGGCCAAAGGCGGCGCTGGCGAGGTCCTCCGTCCAATGGAGGACGATGGCGTCCTTCGCCTCTCGCCGCACCGCCTCCCGCTCTTCGCCCGTGGGGCGCTCCCCGAGCGCCTTTCGGCGCGCCGTCCACTCGTACACTCTGGCGAGCACCCACGCCTCCAGCTCCCAAGGAGGGGTGCCGGCCAGAGCGCACGCCGCCGAAAAGCCCACTGAGCGGTAGGCCCTCGCCACCCGCTGTGCAATAGCCCGTTGGGGCCTGCGGATGGCGGTAGCATTCTCCCTCCTATGGAGGGAGTCCGCCCAGATGGGAGCCCCGTAGAGGGCCATGCTCCGCAAAATGCCGGCATAGAGGCGCCGGCACTTTGCTTTGGGCCCCCCCAGGTTTGGGAGGAGCCATGAGAGGGCGTCCGCGGCCTTCAACAAGCGCGTCGACAGCCCGCTGAAATGCGGGCCGAAGCGCCACCTGTCGTCCAGCACCAGCCCAAGATATTTCATCTGGGGCTGGACCCCTATACGGACGCCCTCCACGACGATGTGGGCGTCGGCAGGGCAGCGCTGCCGGGGACCGCGAAAGAACACGGCCTCCGTTTTGTGCAGCGCCACCCTCAATCCCAGGCGGCGGATCCTTTCTGCCACCAAGGACCCGCCAGCCGAGGCCAGAATGGCCGCGTCGGCAAAGTTCCTCCCCCGGGCAGTGAGCAGAGTGTCATCCGCGTAGCAGATGACACTCGTGCCCGGGAGGAGGGCACCCCGCAGCAGCCAGTTGAACCCGATGTTCCACAAGGGGGGGCCTAGCACCGACCCCTGTGGAACACCGGACTCTGCGCCGTACCGCCTCACCGTGGCCGACTTGTCCACGAGGAGGACCTCTCGGCCCTCCAAGTAGTCGGCCAGGAGGTCCCGCAGGTATTGGGGCACTCCGTGATACCGGAGCGCCTCCAATATCGTCGAGTGGGGGACGGAGTTGAAGGCGTTGGCAATGTCGAATGACACCGCCAGCACTCCGTCCCCCGCCTCCACCGCCTCCTTCACCTGGCCCTTGAGTAGGGCCAGCGCGTCGATCGTCGAACGCCCACGACGGAAACCGAATTGGGCGTCCGACAGATCCGGCCCTACCCCCCGCAGGTGGCTGTCTAGCCTCCCGGCGACGATCCCCTCGAACAGTTTACCGACCTCATCGAGCAGAACGATGGGCCGGTATGCCGAGGGGGAGTCCACCGGGCGACCCTCCTTTCGGAGCAGGCAAAGCTGCCCCTCCTTCCACAGTTTCGGGAACCTCCCAGCCGTAAAACACGCGCTGAAGAGGTCCCGAAACCTGTCCTCCATTTGGGTGGCGGCGATCGCCACCACCCGTGCGGGGATGCCGTCCGGTCCGGGGGCGGTCTTCTTCGCGCGGAGGCTCAGAACCCCCGCGTAGAATTCCGCCGCCGTGACCGGGGGCACCTCTGCCTCCGGCAACCTTTTTTTTTTTTTTTTTTTTTTTTTTTTTTTTTTTTTTTTTTTTTTACGCTGGGAAAAAATGCATTACGCATACCCAACCGTCGGGGGACGGGAGGGGTATGTGGGACTCCCCGGGTGGACCCGGTATACCCACTAAAACGACCCAGCGCATTCCCGCTTCGTCACAGTGGTGGGGGACTGGGAAACCGGCACAGCCTTTACTTCCAGTCCTCCGCCGACGATTGCTAGGCGGACCCCCTCACACCCTCACGGGTGTGGGGGGTCGGGAATGACCGACGAAGGTGACGGGTGCAATGCGGGCGAAGGCACCCCCGCGCCTGTCGCCCGCCCGTCACCATGAGGAGGGAGGGCACGACGCCTTCTCCCCCTTCTTCGTCTGCGGAGCGGCGCAGCGAGAGGGTCGTCCTCCCGCGCGCGCTCCGCCTCCTCCTTTTGCGACATCACGTCCTCGCAAAAGGAGGCTACGGCTGACCAGGCCTCCTCACTCCCCAGCATGGCGTCGACCACGCCGGGAAGCGAGAGGTCCGGTCCGACCACCGCGGTCAGACCGCGGCGCAGCTCGGACCACGCCGGGCACACCTCGAGGGTGTGCTGCGCCGTGTCCTCCGCCGCGCCGCAGTCGTGGCACGCCGGGGTCTCCTCCCTCCCGATCCGGTGCAGGTGCGATCCGAAACAGCCATGTCCGGATAACACCTGCACCAGACGGAAAGAGAGGAAACCGTGGGACCGCTCGAGCCAGCCCTTCAGGACCGGACCGAGCGCGTCCAACGTCCGGCGGCCAAAGGCGGCGCTGGCGAGGTCCTCCGTCCAATGGAGGACGATGGCGTCCTTCGCCTCTCGCCGCACCGCCTCCCGCTCTTCGCCCGTGGGGCGCTCCCCGAGCGCCTTTCGGCGCGCCGTCCACTCGTACACTCTGGCGAGCACCCACGCCTCCAGCTCCCAAGGAGGGGTGCCGGCCAGAGCGCACGCCGCCGAAAAGCCCACTGAGCGGTAGGCCCTCGCCACCCGCTGTGCAATAGCCCGCTGGGGCCTGCGGATGGCGGTAGCATTCTCCCTCCTATGGAGGGAGTCCGCCCAGATGGGAGCCCCGTAGAGGGCCATGCTCCGCAAAATGCCGGCATAGAGGCGCCGGCACTTTGCCTTTGGTCCCCCCAGGTTTGGGAGGAGCCATGAGAGGGCGTCCGCGGCCTTCAGCAGGCGCGTCGACAGCCCGCTGAAATGCGGGCCGAAGCGCCACCTGTCGTCCAGCACCAGTCCCAGATATTTCATCTGGGGCTGGACCCCTATACGGACGCCCTCCACGACGATGTGGGCGTCGGCAGGGCAGCGCTGCCGGGGACCGCGAAAGAACACGGCCTCCGTTTTGTGCAGCGCCACCCTCAATCCCAGGCGGCGGATCCTTTCTGCCACCAAGGACCCGCCAGCCGAGGCCAGAATGGCCGCGTCGGCAAAGTTCCTCCCCCGGGCAGTGAGCAGAGTGTCGTCCGCGTAGCAGATGACACTCGTGCCCGGGAGGAGGGCACCCCGCAGCAGCCAGTTGAACCCGATGTTCCACAAGGGGGGGCCTAGCACCGACCCCTGTGGAACACCGGACTCTGCGCCGTACCGCCTCACCGTGGCCGATTTGTCTACGAGGAGGACCTCTCGGCCCTCCAAGTAGTCGGCCAGGAGGCTCCGCAGATATTGGGGTACTCCGTGATACCGGAGCGCCTCCAATATCGTCGAGTGGGGGACGGAGTTGAAGGCGTTGGCAATGTCGAATGACACCGCCAGCACTCCGTCCCCCGCCTCCACCGCCTCCTTCACCTGGCCCTTGAGTAGGGCCAGCGCGTCGATCGTCGAACGCCCACGACGGAACCCGAATTGGGCGTCCGACAGATCCGGCCCTACCCCCCGCAGGTGGCTCTCCAGCCTCCCGGCGACGATCCCCTCGAACAGTTTACCGACCTCATCGAGCAGAACGATGGGCCGGTATGCCGAGGGGGAGTCCACCGGGCGACCCTCCTTTCGGAGCAGGCAAAGCTGCCCCTCCTTCCACAGTTTCGGGAACCTCCCAGCCGTAAAACACGCGCTGAAGAGGTCCCGAAACCTGGCCTCCATTTGGGTGGCGGCGATCGCCACCACCCGTGCGGGGACGCCGTCCGGTCCGGGGGCGGTCTTCTTCGCGCGGAGGCTCAGAACCCCCGCGTAGAATTCCGCCGCCGTGACCGGGGGCACCTCTGCCTCCGGCGGAGCCGCCCCTTGCGGGGGATCCATCGCTGGAGGGGTGAAGTCGGTCCTGCGCGGAAACAGGGACCGAACCACCCCATCCAGCAACGCTGGCTCGAGGGTCTCCGACAGTGGGGGACCATAGGGGCGGAGCTGGTTCCGCGCCGCCTTATATGGCCTCCCATAGGGATCTCTGTCGAGACCCTCCAGCATCTCGGCCCTCGCCGAGTCTTGCGCAGCGCCCATCGCAGACTTGAGGGCCACCGTAGCCTCTCGGTAAGAGGCGTACAGGCGGTCCTCCTCTGCCCGGACTCGGTTTTGGGCGCTGCGCCGTCGGCTCCGCGCGTAGGCCCTTCTGGCCGCCACGCAGGTGGCCCGGAGACCCGCCAGCTCCTCCGTCCACCAGTACACGGCGCGACGGGGAGGCGGACGGCGAGACCGAGGCATGCTGGAGTTGCACACCTCGGTCAAGGACCCCCGCAGCCGGACCGCTGCGGCGTCCACGTCCGGGACCTCCTCGACAGGGGGAGGCGACAGCCAGTCCTGGAGGAAGGCGGCCTCCTTGGCTGCCTCCCGGTCAAGGCGGGTGAGCGCCCACCGCGGGAAGGGAGATTGCCCAGCGCGGGCCGTCCCCCCTCCCCGCTGGGTGGAGATGTCGAACCGCACATAACGGTGGTCCGACAAGGTCTCCACCAGCTCCACCCGCCAGTTCACGACGCGGGCGGCAAGCGCGGGGGTGGCGAACGAGACGTCCACCACCGACCCGCCCTGTTGCCGCACACACGTGTGGACCGCCCCCCTGTTGAGGAGGGACACACCGCACGAGGCCGCCCAAAACTCGACGGCACGTCCCCGGACGTTGCACCCGGCGACCGGGTTGCCCCAGGCCACCGACTTGGCGTTTAGGTCGCCTAACACCACGACCTGGCGTGGTGCCGCCCTCCCTACGACAGCAGTGAGGATCTCGAGGAAATCCTCAAAGTCCGAGAGAGGGCGGTTTGGGGAGAAATACACCCCCACCATCGCTATCTCTCCCCACGCGGCGGCCACGTATCCCGGTCCCCTCTCTAAGAGCGAGAGGGGAGGGGAGTCTGTGGAAGACCGCGCCACCAACGCCACCAAGCCGTCCCGGTCGCCCAGCCAACGGCCAGGGACCGAGTAGGGTTCGGCGACCACCGCCAAGTCCACCAACCACTCAGCCATGGTCTGCATCAGCAGATCCTGGGCTGTCCTGCAGTGGTTGGTGTTCGCCTGAAGGATGCGATGTTCGACCGTGGCCATCAGTCGGACATCGCAACCTCCTCCGCAGCCGCCGCAGGAACGGCGGTGTTAGCGGCAGCAGCAGGTGCAGGCCCGGTCGGCGCCTGCGCTTTGCCACGCTTAGGGGGGGGATTGCACTTCCTCCCCTTCATGACGTGGCCTGCCCGGCGGCCACTGGCGGCACACACCGCGCAGTGCGGCGTGGCGGCCTGGCAGGAGGCGGCTTTGTGGCCCTCCTTGCCGCAGCGGTAGCATGTGTCCGTCCTGTCAACCTTGGACGGACACAGGGGCCGGGTGTGGCCGATGCCGAAGCACCGGAAACACCGCAGAGGCTGGTCCTCGAGTGCCCGGACTGCGCCCGAGCTGAACCCGACTTGAAGCCGTCCTTTCGCAAGGACGGCTTTGGCAGCTGCGACTGGGCACTCGAGGCGGATGGTGCCCATTCCGCCGCGGCCGGGCCTTATGTCCCGGCCTTGGACCGCCGCGGCGCCACAGCCCCCTACCGCTGCGACCGCCGCCACCACCTCCTCCTTGGTGACGGAGTCATCCAACTCCGTCACCTCGATTTCCGCCGACTTGACCGGCCGGGCCACCTTGGCAGAGTCCGCGATGACCTCTTGCAGCTTGGCTGCAAAGAGGTCAGCGCGGGCGCTCCCCTCGGCCCCCGGGAACTCGAAAATTCGAGCCCCGGCCTGCGTCCGCCGGCACGACACACTGCCGATCCCCAGTTGCGTGGGATCGGCATTGCCGCGCGCCCGCGCCAAGATGGAGGCGTAGGTCTCCCCTCGCCCCGCAGCCTCCGTGGTGAGCGTCACCACGACGGCCGCAGTTTTAGGGGGGACCAACTGCCCCTTTCCTCCTCTCCCTTTCCCTTTCCCCTTGCCCTTGCCGGTCGTCTGCGACTGGCTGGGTGCGGGGGTGGCGGGGACGGCAGGGACGGCAGGGACGGCAGGGTTGGCCGCTGCCGACTTTTTGCCCTTCCCTTTACCCCTCCCCCTCCGGCCCACTTTCGTCCACTCGTTGGACGGAGTGGTCGACGGGAGAAGGGCCACGTCTTCCACCTGGGAGGAGGTGGACGGCCCCGGCCGGCTTTGCCTCTTATCCGCCGCAAGCGGCGGCCGAAGGCTTTTTTCCGGCAGGAGCCGGTCCTCGATGCCTGCCAGGCAGGCTCTCGTGAAGGCCCTCTCCTCCATTATCACCTTGCGGATGATATCCTCAAGGTTGGAGGAGGGGCCCTCCACTGCAGGGCTCGCCTTAGCCCGTGGTGCCTCCGGCAACCTAACCTAACCTAACCTAACCTTTTTTTTTTTTTTTTTTTTTCTCGATGTGGAAATCCTCAATGGATGTCCTCCGCCCTGGGGAGAGCGGAGGGGTCTGTCAGACTCGTACTGACTAAAACCACACCGGTGTTCCCTCGCACACTTGCGTCGGGGGGCAGCGGGAACTAATGCGACTTCCGCTGCCCCGGACTAGTGTCGGCCCGCTTGACCTGCGGGCCTCGTCCCGGGGGGGAGTGAGGTGTACAAAACTCCCCCCGTTACGTCATAGAGAGGCGCGCGTGGAACACTACGCGCCACCGTCTCGGGTCCAGTGTGTTGGGGGGCGACGGATGTCCCCGAATCCGTTGCCCCTGGACCAGTTTAGGGGGGCCGGAAGAGGGCGTTATCCGCCCTCTGCCGACGCCCGGTGCGTCTGCTGCGGGATGGGCGGGAGCTCGTCATCTCCCTCTCCCTTTCCGCAGCTTCCTTCTGCGACATGACCGTTTCGCAGAAGGACATCACCGCATCCCAGGACTCTGCGCTGCCAACCATCGAGCGAACAACGGTCGGCAGCGACAGGTCTCCTCCCACCTCTGCAACGAGGGCACGGCGCGGCTCATCCCACGCGGCACATTCGGCCAGCGTATGCCGCGCCGTGTCCTCCAGACAGTGGACGCAGTGATGGCACCGAGCGTCCGGCTCCCTGCTTATGCGACACAGGTACTTCCCGAAGCAGCCGTGCCCCGAGAGCACCTGCGTCGCCCGAAACGTCAGGGAGCCGTGCTTCCTCCCGAGCCAGTCGTCGAGTACTGGCCGGATCGCCTCGATTGTGTCGAGGCCGGCGGTAGGGAGCTCTAGCCTCCCCCGCCACTCCACCACCATGACCTGCCGGAGCTGAGACCGGCGCAGCGTTATCTGTCGCTGCACCAGCGTCTCGCCCCGATCCTTGGCCTCCTCGCGCCACTGATGTAGCGTCGCGAGGGTCTTCGCCTCCAGGTCCCACGGCGGGGATCCGGCCAGTACGCAAGCCGCCTCGTAGGAGATCGTGCGATATCCCCGTATGACCCTGACGGCCATCGCCCTCTGCGGTCTGCGCAGAACCGCGATAGTGCCGGCCGTCAGGTCGGTCGCCCATACCGGGGCCCCGTAAAGGGCCATCGATCGCACGATCCCTACATATAACCGCCTACAGGCGGTGCTCGGGCCCCCCAGATTGGGAAGCAGCGTTGAGAGCGCGCCCGCCGCGCCCATCAACTTGGGCACCAGCCGCTGAAAGTGGGGGCCGAAGTCCCAACGGCTGTCGAGCACCAATCCTAGGTACTTCATGGTTGACTCGACAGCGATTCGGGCCCCCCCGACCACAATGTGTGATCCTGACGGCGGCGCCCGTCGGGGGCCATGAAAAGCAATGGCCTCCGACTTGTTGAGGGCCACCTCCAGGCCCAGGCGTCGTATGCGGCTCACCACCTGTGAGACCGCAGCCGTAGCCAGCAACGCTGCCTCCCTGTACGAGCTCCCCCGGGCCGTGACCAGCGTGTCGTCCGCATAACACGTCAGGTTTACTCCCGGTAGGAGGTCGCACCGCAAAACCCAGTCGTATCCGATGTTCCACAGGGGCGGGCCCAGAACCGAGCCCTGTGGAACACCGCACGACATCTCACGACGGCCTGTGCCGTCGCGTCCCGTATAGGTGACACACCTTCCTGCCAGATAAGCCCCCACAATGTTGCGGAGGTAGGAAGGCACCCGATGGTATCGCAGGGCCTCCCTGATGCAACTCCAGGGCAGGGTGTTGAACGCGTTGGAGATGTCCAAGGACACCGCCAGCAACACCCCACCCCGGGACACCGCTTCCTCCGCTAGGACTCTCACTCTCATTATGGCGTCGATGGTAGAGCGCCCATGCCGGAACCCAAACTGACTGTCGTCCAGGTTCGGCCCCTCTGTACACAAGTGGCTGACGAGGCGGTCTGCGATTATTCGCTCGAGCATCTTGCCCACCTCGTCCAGCAGCACTATGGGCCGATAAGCGGACGACGAGTCCGCCGGGCGCCCCGCCTTCCTGAGCAGGACCAGTCGACCAGCCTTCCACCTGGTAGGAAACTGGCCCCGCTCAAGGCATGCCGAGAAGAGTCCTCTCAGTGGGGGCTCCAACTCCTTCAGGGCGAAGACCAGAGCGCGGCCAGGCACTCCGTCGGGCCCCGGAGCAGTGTTTTTTGCCCGGAGCCGCAACACGGCCGCGCTCATCTCCGCCTGTGTCACCTCTGGGATGGTTTCGCTGTCTTCTTCCGGCTCTGCAGCTGTGGGCAAAACCATCGGCGGTGGCTCGTACTCGACTCTTTCAGGGAAGAGGGCCGAGACCACTCGCTCCAGAAACTGCGGCTCAAGACCTTCCGTTAGTGGGGGAGCCCATGGCCGAAGTTTCCCTCGGACCCTGCGATAAGGGCGCCCCCACGGATCCCCGTCTAGGGTCGCGAGCAGTTCTTCTCTGGAGCGCGTCTTCGACTCGCCGATGGCCAGCCACAGAGCCTCCTTCGTCCGCGGTACACCTCATACAGCGCGGCTTCCTCGTCGGGGTCCCGTGGACGTCTTCTCCGACATCGCGTGTACGGGCGTCTCGCGTCTGCGCACTCGACGCGCAGCCGCTCGACCTCGATGCACCACCAGTACACGCGGCGTCTCGCGGACAGAGAGGAGACGCGTGGCATGGACGCGTCGCAGATTTGCGTCATTGCATCGCTAAACCACTGCGCCTCCTGTTCGACGTCGACGGGACCGACGGTTGCCGACTCCCGGGTCCAGGCATGGACGATAGCGGCTTCTTCAAGAGCCTCCTTGTCGAGGCGTTTCAGCGCCCAACGCGGGCCGTCTCTTCGGGGGGCCGATTGGCGACGACCTCCAGTGGTCTGGGTGGAGACATTAAAGCGTATGTATCGATGGTCCGATAACGTCTCCACCTCCGCTTCCACGTGCCAATCACGAACGCGGTGTGCGACAGAGGGACTAGCGAACGAGACGTCCACTATCGAACCGCCCCGCTGCCGCACACACGTGTAGGCCGAACCCCGATTTAAGACGGCCAGGCCCGTCGTAATGGCCCACTCCTCCAGCACTTCGCCTCTCGGGTCAGTGACCGGTGATCCCCACGCCGCAGACTTTGCGTTGAGATCACCGAGAAGCAAAATGGGCCGAGGGTGAGACCGACCGACGACGGCTCCTAACTCGACAAGGAAGCTCTCGAAATCGGCGAGACTCCTGTTGGGCGAAAAATACGCCCCGATCGTGACGATCCCGTTCACAAGGGCGGCAACCCAACCGTGACCTCGGGATACGTCGACAAGAGTCGCGCCGATGATGGCCACTAGGCCGTCCAGATCCCCTGCCCAGTTATCCCGGGGGGGGACGAAATACGGCTCAGCGACCACCGCCACATGAATCGACCACTCCGCCATGCTCAGGTGCAAGAGATCCTGAGCTCTGGTGCAGTGGTTGATATTCGCCTGGAGGAAACGGAAGTGAGCCATCACTGGCACTCCATTTCCTCAACGCTTCGTCCTTCCACAGGCCGGGAGTCGGCCAAAGAGGTGCTAGGTTGCGAGGGAGTTGCGGCCCCCGCAGCCTTGGCCCAACTCTTGCTGCGCTTTCTGGGCGCGCCGCAAGCCTTGCCACCCACTCTATGCCCCGCGGACTTTCCTGCAGCCACACACAAACTGCAGTTTGGGTCCGCGGAGCACTGGGCCGCCTTATGGCCAGGTTCACCGCAGCAACCTAACCTAACCTTTTTTTTTTTTTTTTTTTTTTTTTTTTTTTTTTTTTTTTACGCTGGGAAAAAATGCATTACGCATGCCCGCCCGTCGGGGGACGGGAGGGGTATGTGGGACTCCCCGGGCGGACCCGGTTTACCCACTAAAACGACCCAGCGCATTCCCGCTTCGTCAGAGTGGCGGGGGACTGGGAAACCGGCACAGCCTTTACTTCCAGTCATCCGCCGACGATTGCCAGGCAGACCCCCTCACACCCTCACGGGTGTGGGGGGTCGGGAATGACCGACGAAGGTGACGGATGCAATGCGGGCGAAGGCACCCCCGCGCCTGTCGCCCGCCCGTCACCATGAGGAGGGAGGGCACGACGCCTTCTCCCCCTTCTTCGTCTGCGGAGCGGCGCAGCGAGAGGGTCGTCCTCCCGCGCGCGCTCCGCCTCCTCCTTTTGCGACATCACGTCCTCGCAAAAGGAGGCTACCGCCGACCAGGCCTGCTCACTCCCCAGCATGGCGTCGACCACGCCGGGAAGCGAGAGGTCCGGTCCGACCACCGCGGTCAGACCGCGGCGCAGCTCGGACCACGCCGGGCACACCTCGAGGGTGTGCTGCGCCGTGTCTTCCGCCGCGCCGCAGTCGTGGCACTCCGGGGTCTCCTCCCTCCCGATCCGGTGCAGGTGCGATCCGAAACAGCCGTGTCCGGATAACACCTGCACCAGACGGAAAGAGAGGAAACCGTGGGACCGCTCGAGCCAGCCCTTCAGGACCGGACCGAGCGCGTCCAACGTCCGGCGGCCAAAGGCGGCGCTGGCGAGGTCCTCCGTCCAATGGAGGACGATGGCGTCCTTCGCCTCTCGCCGCACCGCCTCCCGCTCTTCGCCCGTGGGGCGCTCCCCGAGCGCCTTTCGGCGCGCCGTCCACTCGTACACTCTGGCGAGCACCCACGCCTCCAGCTCCCAAGGAGGGGTGCTGGCCAGAGCGCACGCCGCCGAAAAGCCCACTGAGCGGTAGGCCCTCGCCACCCGCTGTGCAATAGCCCGCTGGGGCCTGCGGATGGCGGTAGCATTCTCCCTCCTATGGAGGGAGTCCGCCCAGATGGGTGCCCCGTAGAGGGCCATGCTCCGCAAAATGCCGGCATAGAGGCGCCGGCACTTTGCTTTGGGCCCCCCCAGGTTTGGGAGGAGCCATGAGAGGGCGTCCGCGGCCTTCAACAAGCGCGTCGACAGCCCGCTGAAATGCGGGCCGAAGCGCCACCTGTCGTCCAGCACCAGCCCCAGATATTTCATCTGGGGCTGGACCCCTATACGGACGCCCTCCACGACGATGTGGGCGTCGGCAGGGCAGCGCTGCCGGGGACCGCGAAAGAACACGGCCTCCGTTTTGTGCAGCGCCACCCTCAATCCCAGGCGGCGGATCCTTTCTGCCACCAAGGACCCGCCAGCCGAGGCCAGAATGGCCGCGTCGGCAAAGTTCCTCCCCCGGGCAGTGAGCAGAGTGTCATCCGCGTAGCAGATGACACTCGTGCCCGGGAGGAGGGCACCCCGTAGCAGCCAGTTGAACCCGATGTTCCACAAGGGGGGGCCTAGCACCGACCCCTGTGGAACACCGGACTCTGCGCCGTACCGCCTCACCGTGGCCGACTTGTCTACGAGGAGGACCTCTCGGCCCTCCAAGTAGTCGGCCAGTAGGTTCCGCAGATATTGGGGCACTCCGTGATACCGGAGCGCCTCCAATATCGTCGAGTGGGGGACGGAGTTGAAGGCGTTGGCAATGTCGAATGACACCGCCAGCACTCCGTCCCCCGCCTCCACCGCCTCCTTCACCTGGCCCTTGAGTAGGGCCAGCGCGTCGATCGTCGAACGCCCACGACGGAACCCGAATTGGGCGTCCGACAGATCCGGCCCTACCCCCCGCAGGTGGCTGTCCAGCCTCCCGGCGACGATCCCCTCGAACAGTTTACCGACCTCATCGAGCAGAACGATGGGCCGGTATGCCGAGGGGGAGTCCACCGGGCGACCCTCCTTTCGGAGCAGGCAAAGCTGCCCCTCCTTCCACAGTTTCGGGAACCTCCCAGCCGTAAAACACGCGCTGAAGAGGTCCCGAAACCTGTCCTCCATTTGGGTGGCGGCGATCGCCACCACCCGTGCGGGGACGCCGTCCGGTCCGGGGGCGGTCTTCTTCGCGCGGAGGCTCAGAACCCCCGCGTAGAATTCCGCCGCCGTGACCGGGGGCACCTCTGCCTCCGGCGGAGCCGCCCCTTGCGGGGGATCCATCGCTGGAGGGGTGAAGTCGGTCCTGCGCGGAAACAGGGACCGCACCACCCCATCCAGCAACGCTGGCTCGAGGGTCTCAGACAGTGGGGGACCATAGGGGCGGAGCTGGTTCCGCGCCGCCTTATATGGCCTCCCATAGGGATCTCTGTCGAGACCCTCCAGCATCTCGGCCCTCGCCGAGTCTTGCGCAGCGCCCATCGCAGACTTGAGGGCCACCGTAGCCTCTCGGTAAGAGGCGTACAGGCGGTCCTCCTCTGCCCGGACTCGGTTTTGGGCGCTGCGCCGTCGGCTCCGCGCGTAGGCCCTTCTGGCCGCCACGCAGGTGGCCCGGAGCCCCGCCAGCTCCTCCGTCCACCAGTACACGGCGCGACGGGGAGGCGGACGGCGAGACCGAGGCATGCTGGAGTTGCACACCTCGGTCAAGGACCCCCGCAGCCGGACCGCTGCGGCGTCCACGTCCGGGACCTCCTCGACAGGGGGAGGCGACAGCCAGTCCTGGAGGAAGGCGGCCTCCTTGGCTGCCTCCCGGTCAAGGCGGGTGAGCGCCCACCGCGGGAAGGGAGATTGCCCAGCGCGGGCCGTCCCCCTTCCCCGCTGGGTGGAGATGTCGAACCGCACATAACGGTGGTCCGACAAGGTCTCCACCAGCTCCACCCGCCAGTTCACGACGCGGGCGGCAAGCGCGGGGGTGGCGAACGAGACGTCCACCACCGACCCGCCCTGTTGCCGCACACACGTGTGGACCGCCCCCCTGTTGAGGAGGGACACACCGCACGAGGCCGCCCAAAACTCGACGGCACGTCCCCGGACGTTGCACCCGGCGACCGGGTTGCCCCAGGCCACCGACTTGGCGTTTAGGTCGCCTAACACCACGACCTGGCGTGGTGCTGCCCTCCCTACGACAGCAGTGAGGATCTCGAGGAAATCCTCAAAGTCCGAGAGAGGGCGGTTTGGGGAGAAATACACCCCCACCATCGCTATCTCTCCCCACGCGGCGGCCACGTATCCCGGTCCCCTCTCTAAGAGCGAGAGGGGAGGGGAGTCTGTGGAAGACCGCGCCACCAACGCCACCAAGCCGTCCCGGTCGCCCAGCCAACGGCCAGGGACCGAGTAGGGTTCGGCGACCACCGCCAAGTCCACCAACCACTCAGCCATGGTCTGCATCAGCAGATCCTGGGCTGTCCTGCAGTGGTTGGTGTTCGCCTGAAGGATGCGATGTTCGACCGTGGCCATCAGTCGGACATCGCAACCTCCTCCGCAGCCGCCGCAGGAACGGCGGTGTTAGCGGCAGCAGCAGGTGCAGGCCCGGTCGGCGCCTGCGCTTTGCCACGCTTAGGGGGGGGATTGCACTTCCTCCCCTTCATGACGTGGCCTGCCCGGCGGCCACTGGCGGCACACACCGCGCAGTGCGGCGTGGCGGCCTGGCAGGAGGCGGCTTTGTGGCCCTCCTTGCCGCAGCGGTAGCATGTGTCCGTCCTGTCAACCTTGGACGGACACAGGGGCCGGGTGTGGCCGATGCCGAAGCACCGGAAACACCGCAGAGGCTGGTCCTCGAGTGCCCGGACTGCGCCCGAGCTGAACCCGACTTGAAGCCGTCCTTTCGCAAGGACGGCTTTGGCAGCTGCGACTGGGCACTCGAGGCGGATGGTGCCCATTCCGCCGCGGCCGGGCCTTATGTCCCGGCCTTGGACCGCCGCGGCGCCACAGCCCCCTACCGCTGCGACCGCCGCCACCACCTCCTCCTTGGTGACGGAGTCATCCAACTCCGTCACCTCGATTTCCGCCGACTTGACCGGCCGGGCCACCTTGGCAGAGTCCGCGATGACCTCTTGCAGCTTGGCTGCAAAGAGGTCAGCGCGGGCGCTCCCCTCGGCCCCCGGGAACTCGAAAATTCGAGCCCCGGCCTGCGTCCGCCGGCACGACACACTGCCGATCCCCAGTTGCGTGGGATCGGCATTGCCGCGCGCCCGCGCCAAGATGGAGGCGTAGGTCTCCCCTCGCCCCGCAGCCTCCGTGGTGAGCGTCACCACGACGGCCGCAGTTTTAGGGGGGACCAACTGCCCCTTTCCTCCTCTCCCTTTCCCTTTCCCCTTGCCCTTGCCGGTCGTCTGCGACTGGCTGGGTGCGGGGGTGGCGGGGACGGCAGGGACGGCAGGGACGGCAGGGTTGGCCGCTGCCGACTTTTTGCCCTTCCCTTTACCCCTCCCCCTCCGGCCCACTTTCGTCCACTCGTTGGACGGAGTGGTCGACGGGAGAAGGGCCACGTCTTCCACCTGGGAGGAGGTGGACGGCCCCGGCCGGCTTTGCCTCTTATCCGCCGCAAGCGGCGGCCGAAGGCTTTTTTCCGGCAGGAGCCGGTCCTCGATGCCTGCCAGGCAGGCTCTCGTGAAGGCCCTCTCCTCCATTATCACCTTGCGGATGATATCCTCAAGGTTGGAGGAGGGGCCCTCCACTGCAGGGCTCGCCTTAGCCCGTGGTGGCTGGGCCGAGGCAGGGCCCTCTGCCACAGGGCTCACCTCGGCCTGTTGAGGCCGGGCCGTGGCTTCAGCCAGCTTCTGACGAAGCTGGTTGACCTCCGACTGCAGGCGATCCACCCTCGCCTGCAGTTGCCGCGTCTCGTCGGAGGCCGTCCGCTGAATGAGTTCAGCGACGACTCCGCGCAAGCTCGCGGCCCGACACTTCAGGGCCTTCTGAAATGTGCCCTTCAGGTTGGAGGACTTAGAGGCGACCTCCACAATCTCCTCCTCGTCCTCCTCCGCCATCCTTTGCAGTTCCGCCAAAGAGTGGTCCGCGTACACAACCCGGGACGCACCGTACCCGGACTTGGCCCGGGCGACGTACGCACGCTTCTCCTTGGCGGCAACCCGCTCCTCCAGCTCTTGCTGGAGCTGGACCTTCCGTGCCAGGTCTACCTGGCGCTGGGCGTCCGCGAGCCCAACGACGTGGGTATCCGCGGCCGTTGTCGTCGGCTTTTTAGCCTTCGACAACGGTTTGGACCCCGAGGCCGAAGAACTCTCGGACCCACAACTTCGGAAGACCCGCTTCCGCGACCGCGAGCCACTCGCGTCCGACGCACCAACAAGCGAGTCGTTGTCGGACGACTCCGCCCCTCCAAAATAACTAGCCGCAGACGGCGCGCGGCTAGGCTCTGACGCTGGTGCGTCGGGGTGGCCCTGAGAAGGGCCTTTGGGTTGGCCCTGAGAAGGGCCTTTGGGTTGGCCCTGAGAAGGGCCTTTTGATTTTAAAAACCGCCCGCGGGCGCACCGCGAGGGTGTACCAGGCATCGTAGTCGAAACAAGGCAATAAAAAGAGATTAAAATTCGCTACCAGATCACAGAGCACTTTGGCCAGTCCCAGTCTGCCACTCCGTTACGGTGGTCAGAACTGGGCTGTTTCCAGGGGACACGACGTGGACGTATGCTCTGTGGGGGGTCCCCCAACCTAACCTAACCTAACCTTTTTTTTTTTTTTTTTTTTTTTTTTTTTAACGCTGGGAAAAAATGCGTTACGCATGCCCACCCGTCGGGGGACGGGAGGGGTATGTGGGACTCCCCGGGCGGACCCGGTATACCCACTAAAACGACCCAGCGCATTCCCGCTTCGTCACAGTGGCGGGGGACTGGGAAACCGGCACAGCCTTTACTTCCAGTCCTCCGCCGACGATTGCTAGGCGGACCCCCTCACACCCTCACGGGTGTGGGGGGTCGGGAATGACCGACGAAGGTGACGGGTGCAATGCGGGCGAAGGCACCCCCGCGCCTGTCGCCCGCCCGTCACCATGAGGAGGGAGGGCACGACGCCTTCTCCCCCTTCTTCGTCTGCGGAGCGGCGCAGCGAGAGGGTCGTCCTCCCGCGCGCGCTCCGCCTCCTCCTTTTGCGACATCACGTCCTCGCAAAAGGAGGCTACCGCCGACCAGGCCTCCTCACTCCCCAGCATGGCGTCGACCACGCCGGGAAGCGAGAGGTCTGGTCCGACCACCGCGGTCAAACCGCGGCGCAGCTCGGACCACGCCGGGCACACCTCGAGGGTGTGCTGCGCCGTGTCCTCCGCCGCGCCGCAGTCGTGGCACGCCGGGGTCTCCTCCCTCCCGATCCGGTGCAGGTGCGATCCGAAACAGCCATGTCCGGATAACACCTGCACCAGACGGAAAGAGAGGAAACCGTGGGACCGCTCGAGCCAGCCCTTCAGGACCGGACCGAGCGCGTCCAACGTCCGGCGGCCAAAGGCGGCGCTGGCGAGGTCCTCCGTCCAATGGAGGACGATGGCGTCCTTCGCCTCTCGCCGCACCGCCTCCCGCTCTTCGCCCGTGGGGCGCTCCCCGAGCGCCTTTCGGCGCGCCGTCCACTCGTACACTCTGGCGAGCACCCACGCCTCCAGCTCCCAAGGAGGGGTGCCGGCCAGAGCGCACGCCGCCGAAAAGCCCACTGAGCGGTAGGCCCTCGCCACCCGCTGTGCAATAGCCCGCTGGGGCCTGCGGATGGCGGTAGCATTCTCCCTCCTATGGAGGGAGTCCGCCCAGATGGGAGCCCCGTAGAGGGCCATGCTCCGCAAAATGCCGGCATAGAGGCGCCGGCACTTTGCCTTTGGTCCCCCCAGGTTTGGGAGGAGCCATGAGAGGGCGTCCGCGGCCTTCAGCAGTCGCGTCGACAGCCCGCTGAAATGCGGGCCGAAGCGCCACCTGTCGTCCAGCACCAGTCCCAGATATTTCATCTGGGGCTGGACCCCTATACGGACGCCCTCCACGACAATGTGGGCGTCGGCAGGGCAGCGCTGCCGGGGACCGCGAAAGAACACGGCCTCCGTTTTGTGCAGCGCCACCCTCAATCCCAGGCGGCGGATCCTTTCTGCCACCAAGGACCCGCCAGCCGAGGCCAGAATGGCCGCGTCGGCAAAGTTCCTCCCCCGGGCAGTGAGCAGAGTGTCATCCGCGTAGCAGATGACACTCGTGCCCGGGAGGAGGGCACCCCGCAGCAGCCAGTTGAACCCGATGTTCCACAAGGGGGGGCCTAGCACCGACCCCTGTGGAACACCGGACTCTGCGCCGTACCGCCTCACCGTGGCCGACTTGTCCACGAGGAGGACCTCTCGGCCCTCCAAGTAGTCGGCCAGGAGGTCCCGCAGGTATTGGGGCACTCCGTGATACCGGAGCGCCTCCAATATCGTCGCGTGGGGGACGGAGTTGAAGGCGTTAGCAATGTCGAATGACACCGCCAGCACTCCGTCCCCCGCCTCCACCGCCTCCTTCACCTGGCCCTTGAGTAGGGCCAGCGCGTCGATCGTCGAACGCCCACGACGGAAACCGAATTGGGCGTCCGACAGATCCGGCCCTACCCCCCGCAGGTGGCTGTCCAGCCTCCCGGCGACGATCCCCTCGAACAGTTTACCGACCTCATCGAGCAGAACGATGGGCCGGTATGCCGAGGGGGAGTCCACTTGGCGACCCGCCTTTCGGAGGAGGCACAGCTGCCCCTCCTTCCACAGTTTCGGGAACCTCCCAGCCGTAAAACACGCGCTGAAGAGGTCCCGAAACCTGTCCTCCATTTGGGTGGCGGCGATCGCCACCACCCGTGCGGGGACGCCGTCCGGTCCGGGGGCGGTCTTCTTCGCGCGGAGGCTCAGAACCCCCGCGTAGAATTCCGCCGCCGTGACCGGGGGCACCTCCGCCTCCGGTGGAGCCGCCCCTTGCGGGGGATCCATCGCTGGAGGGGTGAAGTCGGTCCTGCGCGGAAACAGGGACCAGACCACCCCATCCAGCAACGCTGGCTCGAGGGTCTCAGACAGCGGGGGACCATAGGGGCGGAGCTGGTTCCGCGCCGCCTTATATGGCCTCCCATAGGGATCTCTGTCGAGACCCTCCAGCATCTCGGCCCTCGCCGAGTCTTGCGCAGCGCCCATCGCAGACTTGAGGGCCACCGTAGCCTCTCGGTAAGAGGCGTACAGGCGGTCCTCCTCTGCCCGGACTCGGTTTTGGGCGCTGCGCCGTCGGCTCCGCGCGTAGGCCCTTCTGGCCGCCACGCAGGTGGCCCGGAGCCCCGCCAGCTCCTCCGTCCACCAGTACACGGCGCGACGGGGAGGCGGACGGCGAGACCGAGGCATGCTGGAGTTGCACACCTCGGTCAAGGACCCCCGCAGCCTGACCGCTGCGGCGTCCACGTCCGGGACCTCCTCGACAGGGGGAGGCGACAGCCAGTCCTGGAGGAAGGCGGCCTCCTTGGCTGCCTCCCGGTCCAGGCGGGTGAGCGCCCACCGCGGGAAGGGAGATTGCCCAGCGCGGGCCGTCCCCCCTCCCCGCTGGGTGGAGATGTCGAACCGCACATAACGGTGGTCCGACAAGGTCTCCACCAGCTCCACCCGCCAGTTCACGACGCGGGCGGCAAGCGCGGGGGTGGCGAACGAGACGTCCACCACCGACCCGCCCTGTTGCCGCACACACGTGTGGACCGCCCCCCTGTTGAGGAGGGACACACCGCACGAGGCCGCCCAAAACTCGACGGCGCGTCCCCGGACGTTGCACCCGGCGACCGGGTTGCCCCAGGCCACCGACTTGGCGTTTAGGTCGCCCAACACCACGACCTGGCGTGGTGCCGCCCTCCCTACGACAGCAGTGAGGATCTCGAGGAAATCCTCAAAGTCCGAGAGAGGGCGGTTTGGGGAGAAATACACCCCCACCATCGCTATCTCTCCCCACGCGGCGGCCACGTATCCCGGTCCCCTCTCTAAGAGCGAGAGGGGAGGGGAGTCTGTGGAAGACCGCGCCACCAACGCCACCAAGCCGTCCCGGTCGCCCAGCCAACGGCCAGGGACCGAGTAGGGTTCGGCGACCACCGCCAAGTCCACCAACCACTCAGCCATGGTCTGCATCAGCAGATCCTGGGCTGTCCTGCAGTGGTTGGTGTTCGCCTGAAGGATGCGATGTTCGACCGTGGCCATCAGTCGGACATCGCACCCTCCTCCGCAGCCGCCGCAGGAACGGCGGCATGAGCGGCAGCAGCAGGTGCAGGCCCGGTCGGCGCCTGCGCTTTGCCACGCTTAGGGGGGGGATTGCACTTCCTCCCCTTCATGACGTGGCCTGCCCGGCGGCCACTGGCGGCACACACCGCGCAGTGCGGCGTGGCGGCCTGGCAGGAGGCGGCTTTGTGGCCCTCCTTGCCGCAGCGGTAGCATGTGTCCGTCCTGTCAATCTTGGACGGACACAGGGGCCGGGTGTGGCCGATGCCGAAGCACCGGAAACACCGCAGAGGCTGGTCCTCGAGTGCCCGGACTGCGCCCGAGCTGAACCCGACTTGAAGCCGTCCTTTCGCAAGGACGGCTTTGGCAGCTGCGACTGGGCACTCGAGGCTGATGGTGCCCATTCCGCCGCGGCCGGGCCTTATGTCCCGGCCTTGGACCGCCGCGGCGCCACAGCCCCCTACCGCTGCGACCGCCGCCACCACCTCCTCCTTGGTGACGGAGTCATCCAACTCCGTCACCTCGATGGCCACCGACTTGACCGGCCGGGCCACCTTGGCAGAGTCCGCGATGACCTCCTGCAGCTTGGCTGCAAAGAGGTCAGCGCGGGCGCTCCCCTCGGCCCCCGGGAACTCGAATATTCGAGCCCCGGCCTGCGTCCGCCGGCACGACACACTGCCGATCCCCAGCTGAGTGGGATCGGCATTGCCGCGCGCCCGCACCAAGATGGAGGCGTAAGTCTCCCCTCGCCCCGCAGCCTCCGCGGTGAGCGTCACCACGACGGCTGCAGTCTTAGGGGGGACCAACTGCCCCTTTCCACCTCTCCCTTTCCCTTTCCCCTTGCCCTTGCCGGCTGTCTGCGACTGGCTGGGTGCGGGGGTGGCGGGGACGGCAGGGACGGCAGGGACGGCCGCTGCCGACTTTTTGCCCTTGCCTTTACCCTTCCCCCCCCGGCCCACTTTCGTCCACTCGTTGGACGGAGTGGTGGCCGGGAGAAGGGCCACGTCTTCCACCTGGGAGGAGGAGGACGGCCCCGGCCGGCTTTGCCTCTTATCCGCCGCAAGCGGCGGCCGGAGGCTTTTTTCCGGCAGGAGCCGGTCCTCGATGCCTGCCAGGCAGGCTCTCGTGAAGGCCCTCTCCTCCATTATCACCTTGCGGATGATATCCTCAAGGTTGGAGGAGGGGCCCTCTAGTGCCGGGCTCGCCTTAGCCCGTGATGGCTGGGCCGAGGCAAGGCCCTCTGCCACAGGGCTCGCCTCGGCCTGTTGAGGCCGGGCCGTGGCTTCAGCCAGCTTCTGACGAAGCTGGTTGACCTCTGACTGCAGGCGATCCACCCTCGCCTGCAGTTGCCGCGTCTCGTCGCAGGCCGTCCGCTGAACGAGTTCAGCGACGACACCGCGCATGCTCGCGGCCCGACATTTCAGGGCCTTCTGGAAGGTGCCCTTGAGGTTGGAGGACTTAGAGGCGACCTCTACAATCTCCTCCTCGTCCTCCTCCGCCATCCTTTCCAGTTCCGCCAAAGAGTGGTCCGCGTACACGACCCGTGACGCACCGTACCCGGACTTGGCCCGGGCGACGTACGCACGCTTCTCTTTGGCGGCAACCCGCTCCTCCAGCTCTTGCTGGAGCTGCACCTTCCGTGCCAGGTCCACCTGTCGCTGGGCGTCCGCGAGCCCAACGACGTGGGTATCCGCGGCCGTTGTCGTCGGCTTTTTAGCCTTCGACAACGGCTTGGACCCCGAGGCCGAAGAACTCTCGGACCCACAACTCCGGAAGACCCGCTTCCGCGACCGCGAGCCACTCGCGTCCGATACACCAACCAGCGAGTCGTTGTCGGACGACTCCGCCCCTCCGTAATAACTAGCCGCAGACGGCGCGCGGCTAGACTCTGACGCTGGTGCGTCGGGGTGGCCCTGAGAAGGGCCTTTTTGTTGGCCCTGAGAAGGGCCTTTTTGTTGGCCCTGAGAAGGGCCTTTGGGTTGGCCCTGAGAAGGGCCTTTGGGTTGGCCCTGAGAAGGGCCTTTTGATTTTAAAAACCGCCCGGAGGCGTCCCGCGAGGGTGTTGCAGGCATAGCAGCGAAACACAAGGCAGATAAAAACAGATAAAAATTCGCTACGAGATCACAGAGCACTTTGGCCAGTCCCAGTCTGCCACTCCGTTACGGTGGTCAGAACTGGGCTGTTTCCAGGGGACACGACGTGGACGTATGCTCTGTGGGGGGTCCCCCAACCTAACCTAACCTAACCTAACCTTTTTTTTTTTTTTTTTTTTTTTTTTTTTTTTTTTTTTTTTTTTTTTTTTGACGCTGGGAAAAAATGCATTACGCATGCCCACCCGTCGGGGGACGGGAGGGGTATGTGGGACTCCCCGGGCGGACCCGGTATACCCACTAAAACGACCCAGCGCATTCCCGCTTCGTCAGAGTGGCGGGGGACTGGGAAACCGGCACAGCCTTTACTTCCAGTCCTCCGCCGACGATTGCCAGGCAGACCCCCTCACACCCTCACGGGTGTGGGGGGTCGGGAATGACCGACGAAGGTGACGGGTGCAATGCGGGCGAAGGCACCCCCGTGCCTGTCGCCCGCCCGTCAGCATGAGGAGGGAGGGCACGACGCCTTCTCCCCCTTCTTCGTCTGCGGAGCGGCGCAGCGAGAGGGTCGTCCTCCCGCGCGCGCTCCGCCTCCTCCTTTTGCGACATCACGTCCTCGCAAAAGGAGGCTACCGCCGACCAGGCCTCCTCACTCCCCAGCATGGCGTCGACCACGCCGGGAAGCGAGAGGTCCGGTCCGACCACCGCGGTCAGACCGCGGCGCAGCTCGAACCACGCCGGACACACCTCGAGGGTGTGCTGCGCCGTGTCCTCCGCCGCGCCGCAGTCGTGGCACGCCGGGGTCTCCTCCCTCCCGATCCGGTGCAGGTGCGATCCGAAACAGCCATGTCCGGATAACACCTGCACCAGACGGAAAGAGAGGAAACCGTGGGGCCGCTCGAGCCAGCCCTTCAGGACCGGACCGAGCGCGTCCAACGTCCGGCGGCCAAAGGCGGCGCTCGCGAGGTCCTCCGTCCAATGGAGGACGATGGCGTCCTTCGCCTCTCGCCGCACCGCCTCCCGCTTTTCGCCCGTGGGGCGCTCCCCGAGCGCCTTTCGGCGCGCCGTCCACTCGTACACTCTGGCGAGCACCCACGCCTCCAACTCCCAAGGAGGGGTGCCGGCCAGAGCGCACGCCGCCGAAAAGCCCACTGAGCGGTAGGCCCTCGCCACCCGCTGTGCAATAGCCCGCTGGGGCCTGCGGATGGCGGTAGCATTCTCCCTCCTATGGAGGGAGTCCGCCCAGATGGGAGCCCCGTAAAGGGCCATGCTCCGCAAAATGCCGGCATAGAGGCGCCGGCACTTTGCCTTGGGCCCCCCCAGGTTTGGGAGGAGCCATGAGAGGGCGTCCGCGGCCTTCAACAGGCGCGTCGACAGCCCGCTGAAATGCGGGCCGAAGCGCCACCGGTCGTCCAGCACCAGCCCCAGATATTTCATCTGGGGCTGGACCCCTATACGGACGCCCTCCACGACGATGTGGGCGTCGGCAGGGCAGCGCTGCCGGGGACCGCGAAAGAACACGGCCTCCGTTTTGTGCAGCGCCACCCTCAATCCCAGGCGGCAACCTAACCTAACCTAACCTTTTTTTTTTTTTTTTTTTTTTGACGCTGGGAAAAAATGCGTTACGCATGCCCACCCGTCGGGGGACGGGAGGGGTATGTGGGACTCCCCGGGCGGACCCGGTATACCCACTAAAACGACCCAGCGCATTCCCGCTTCGTCACAGTGGCGGGGGACTGGGAAACCGGCACAGCCTTTACTTCCAGTCCTCCGCCGACGATTGCCAGGCAGACCCCCTCACACCCTCACGGGTGTGGGGGGTCGGGAATGACCGACGAAGGTGACGGGTGCAATGCGGGCGAAGGCACCCCCGTGCCTGTCGCCCGCCCGTCACCATGAGGAGGGAGGGCACGACGCCTTCTCCCCCTTCTTCGTCTGCGGAGCGGCGCAGCGAGAGGGTCGTCCTCCCGCGCGCGCTCCGCCTCCTCCTTTTGCGACATCACGTCCTCGCAAAAGGAGGCTACCGCCGACCAGGCCTCCTCACTCCCCAGCATGGCGTCGACCACGCCGGGAAGCGAGAGGTCCGGTCCGACCACCGCGGTCAGATCGCGGCGCAGCTCGAACCACGCTGGACACACCTCGAGGGTGTGCTGCGCCGTGTCCTCCGCCGCGCCGCAGTCGTGGCACGCCGGGGTCTCCTCCCTCCCGATCCGGTGCAGGTGCGATCCGAAACAGCCATGTCCGGATAACACCTGCACCAGACGGAAAGAGAGGAAACCGTGGGACCGCTCGAGCCAGCCCTTCAGGACCGGACCGAGCGCGTCCAACGTCCGGCGGCCAAAGGCGGCGCTGGCGAGGTCCTCCGTCCAATGGAGGACGATGGCGTCCTTCGCCTCTCGCCGCACCGCCTCCCGCTCTTCGCCCGTGGGGCGCTCCCCGAGCGCCTTTCGGCGCGCCGTCCACTCGTACACTCTGGCGAGCACCCACGCCTCCAGCTCCCAAGGAGGGGTGCCGGCCAGAGCGCACGCCGCCGAAAAGCCCACTGAGCGGTAGGCCCTCGCCACCCGCTGTGCAATAGCCCGCTGGGGCCTGCGGATGGCGGTAGCATTCTCCCTCCTATGGAGGGAGTCCGCCCAGATGGGAGCCCCGTAGAGGGCCATGCTCCGCAAAATGCCGGCATAGAGGCGCCGGCACTTTGCTTTGGGCCCCCCCAGGTTTGGGAGGAGCCATGAGAACCTTTTTTTTTTTTTTTTTTTTTTTTTTTTTTTTACGCTGGGAAAAAATGCATTACGCATACCCTCCCGTCGGGGGACGGAAGGGGTATGTGGGACTCCCCGGGCGGACCCGGTATACCCACTAAAACGACCCAGCGCATTCCCGCTTCGTCACAGTGGCGGGGGACTGGGAAACCGGCACAGCCTTTACTTCCAGTCCTCCGCCGACGATTGCCAGGCAGACCCCCTCACACCCTCACGGGTGTGGGGGGTCGGGAATGACCGACGAAGGTGACGGGTGCAATGCGGGCGAAGGCACCCCCGCGCCTGTCGCCCGCCCGTCACCATGAGGAGGGAGGGCACGACGCCTTTTTTTTTTTTTTTTTTTTTTTTTTTTTTACGCTGGGAAAAAATGCGTTACGCATGCCCACCCGTCGGGGGACGGGAGGGGTATGTGGGACTCCCCGGGCGGACCCGGTATACCCACTAAAACGACCCAGCGCATTCCCGCTTCGTCAGAGTGGCGGGGGACTGGGAAACCGGCACAGCCTTTACTTCCAGTCCTCCGCCGACGATTACAAGGCACACACCCCTCACACCCTCACGGGTGTGGGGGGTCGGGAATGACCGACGAAGGTGACGGGTGCAATGCGGGCGAAGGCACCCCCGCGCCTGTCGCCCGCCCGTCACCATGAGGAGGGAGGGCACGACGCCTTCTCCCCCTTCTTCGTCTGCGGAGCGGCGCAGCGAGAGGGTCGTCCTCCCGCTCGCGCTCCGCCTCCTCCTTTTGCGACATCACGTCCTCGCAAAAGGAGGCTACCGCCGACCAGGCCTCCTCACTCCCCAGCATGGCGTCGACCACGCCGGGAAGCGAGAGGTCCGGTCCGACCACCGCGGTCAGACCGCGGCGCAGCTCGGACCACGCCGGGCACACCTCGAGGGTGTGCTGCGCCGTGTCCTCCGCCGCGCCGCAGTCGTGGCACGCCGGGGTCTCCTCCCTCCCGATCCGGTGCAGGTGCGATCCGAAACAGCCATGTCCGGATAACACCTGCACCAGACGGAAAGAGAGGAAACCGTGGGACCGCTCGAGCCAGCCCTTCAGGACCGGACCGAGCGCGTCCAACGTCCGGCGGCCAAAGGCGGCGCTGGCGAGGTCCTCCGTCCAATGGAGGACGATGGCGTCCTTCGCCTCTCGCCGCACCGCCTCCCGCTCTTCGCCCGTGGGGCGCTCCCCGAGCGCCTTTCGGCGCGCCGTCCACTCGTACACTCTGGCGAGCACCCACGCCTCGAGCTCCCAAGGAGGGGTGCCGGCCAGAGCGCACGCCGCCGAAAAGCCCACTGAGCGGTAGGCCCTCGCCACCCGCTGTGCAATAGCCCGCTGGGGCCTGCGGATGGCGGTAGCATTCTCCCTCCTATGGAGGGAGTCCGCCCAGATGGGAGCCCCGTAGAGGGCCATGCTCCGCAAAATGCCGGCATAGAGGCGCCGGCACTTTGCCTTTGGTCCCCCCAGGTTTGGGAGGAGCCATGAGAGGGCGTCCGCGGCCTTCAGCAGGCGCGTCGACAGCCCGCTGAAATGCGGGCCGAAGCGCCACCTGTCGTCCAGCACCAGTCCCAGATATTTCATCTGGGGCTGGACCCCTATACGGACGCCCTCCACGACGATGTGGGCGTCGGCAGGGCAGCGCTGCCGGGGACCGCGAAAGAACACGGCCTCCGTTTTGTGCAGCGCCACCCTCAATCCCAGGCGGCGGATCCTTTCTGCCACCAAGGACCCGCCAGCCGAGGCCAGAATGGCCGCGTCGGCAAAGTTCCTCCCCCGGGCAGTGAGCAGAGTGTCATCCGCGTAGCAGATGACACTCGTGCCCGGAAGGAGGGCACCCCGCAGCAGCCAGTTGAACCCGATGTTCCACAAGGGGGGGCCTAGCACCGATCCCTGTGGAACACCGGACTCTGCGCCGTACCGCCTCACCGTGGCCGACTTGTCCACGAGGAGGACCTCTCGGCCCTCCAAGTAGTCGGCCAGGAGGTCCCGCAGGTATTGGGGCACTCCGTGATACCGGAGCGCCTCCAATATCGTCGAGTGGGGGACGGAGTTGAAGGCGTTGGCAATGTCGAATGACACCGCCAGCACTCCGTCCCCCGCCTCCACCGCCTCCTTCACCTGGCCCTTGAGTAGGGCCAGCGCGTCGATCGTCGAACGCCCACGACGGAACCCGAATTGGGCGTCCGACAGATCCGGCCCTACCCCCCGCAGGTGGCTGTCCAGCCTCCCGGCGACGATCCCCTCGAACAGTTTACCGACCTCATCGAGCAGAACGATGGGCCGGTATGCCGAGGGGGAGTCCACCGGGCGACCCTCCTTTCGGAGCAGGCAAAGCTGCCCCTCCTTCCACAGTTTCGGGAACCTCCCAGCCGTAAAACACGCGCTGAAGAGGTCCCGAAACCTGTCCTCCATTTGGGTGGCGGCGATCGCCACCACCCGTGCGGGGACGCCGTCCGGTCCGGGGGCGGTCTTCTTCGCGCGGAGGCTCAGAACCCCCGCGTAGAATTCCGCCGCCGTGACCGGGGGCACCTCTGCCTCCGGCGGAGCCGCCCCTTGCGGGGGATCCATCGCTGGAGGGGTGAAGTCGGTCCTGCGCGGAAACAGGGACCGGACCACCCCATCCAGCAACGCTGGCTCGAGGGTCTCAGACAGTGGGGGACCATAGGGGCGGAGCTGGTTCCGCGCCGCCTTATATGGCCTCCCATAGGGATCTCTGTCGAGACCCTCCAGCATCTCGGCCCTCGCCGAGTCTTGCGCAGCGCCCATCGCAGACTTGAGGGCCACCGTAGCCTCTCGGTAAGAGGCGTACAGGCGGTCCTCCTCTGCCCGGACTCGGTTTTGGGCGCTGCGCCGTCGGCTCCGCGCGTAGGCCCTTCTGGCCGCCACGCAGGTGGCCCGGAGCCCCGCCAGCTCCTCCGTCCACCAGTACACGGCGCGACGGGGAGGCGGACGGCGAGACCGAGGCATGCTGGAGTTGCACAACTCGGTCAAGGACCCCCGCAGCCGGACCGCTGCGGCGTCCACGTCCGGGACCTCCTCGACAGGGGGTGGCGACAGCCAGTCCTGGAGGAAGGCGGCCTCCTTGGCCGCCTCCCGGTCCAGGCGGGTGAGCGCCCACCGCGGGAAGGGAGATTGCCCAGCGCGGGCCGTCCCCCCTCCCCGCTGTGTGGAGATGTCGAACCGCACATAACGGTGGTCCGACAAGGTCTCCACCAGCTCCACCCGCCAGTTCACGACGCGGGCGGCAAGCGCGGGGGTGGCGAACGAGACGTCCACCACCGACCCGCCCTGTTGCCGCACACACGTGTGGACCGCCCCCCTGTTGAGGAGGGACACACCGCACGAGGCCGCCCAAAACTCGACGGCGCGTCCCCGGACGTTGCACCCGGCGACCGGGTTGCCCCAGGCCACCGACTTGGCGTTTAGGTCGCCCAACACCACGACCTGGCGTGGTGCCGCCCTCCCTACGACAGCAGTGAGGATCTCGAGGAAATCCTCAAAGTCCGAGAGAGGGCGGTTTGGGGAGAAATACACCCCCACCATCGCTATCTCTCCCCACGCGGCGGCCACGTATCCCGGTCCCCTCTCTAAGAGCGAGAGGGGAGGGGAGTCTGTGGAAGACCGCGCCACCAACGCCACCAAGCCGTCCCGGTCGCCCAGCCAACGGCCAGGGACCGAGAAGGGTTCGGCGACCACCGCCAAGTCCACCAACCACTCAGCCATGGTCTGCATCAGCAGATCTTGGGCTGTCCTGCAGTGGTTGGTGTTCGCCTGAAGGATGCGATGTTCGACCGTGGCCATCAGTCGGACATCGCACCCTCCTCCGCAGCCGCCGCAGGAACGGCGGCATCAGCGGCAGCAGCAGGTAACCTAACCTAACCTAACCTAACCTAACCTTTTTTTATTTTTTTTTTTTTTTTTTTTTTTTTTTTTTTTTTTTTTTTTTTACGCTGGGAAAAAATGCATTACGCATACCCTCCCGTCGGGGGACGGCAGGGGTATGTGGGACTCCCCGGGCGGACCCGGTATACCCACTAAAACGACCCAGCGCATTCCCGCTTCGTCAGAGTGGCGGGGGACTGGGAAACCGGCACAGCCTTTACTTCCAGTCCTCCGCCGACGATTGCTAGGCGGACCCCCTCACACCCTCACGGGTGTGGGGGGTCGGGAATGACCGACGAAGGTGACGGGTGCAATGCGGGCGAAGGCACCCCCGCGCCTGTCGCCCGCCCGTCACCATGAGGAGGGAGGGCACGACGCCTTCTCCCCCTTCTTCGTCTGCGGAGCGGCGCAGCGAGAGGGTCGTCCTCCCGCGCGCGCTCCGCCTCCTCCTTTTGCGACATCACGTCCTCGCAAAAGGAGGCTACGGCAGACCAGGCCTCTTCACTCCCCAGCATGGCGTCGACCACGCCGGGAAGCGAGAGGTCCGGTCCGACCACCGCGGTCAGACCGCGGCGCAGCTCGGACCACGCCGGGCACACCTCGAGGGTGTGCTGCGCCGTGTCCTCTACCGCGCCGCAGTCGTGGCACGCCGGGGTCTCCTCCCTCCCGATCCGGTGCAGGTGCGATCCGAAACAGCCATGTCCGGATAACACCTGCACCAGACGGAAAGAGAGGAAACCGTGGGACCGCTCGAGCCAGCCCTTCAGGACCGGACCGAGCGCGTCCAACGTCCGGCGGCCAAAGGCGGCGCTGGCGAGGTCCTCCGTCCAATGGAGGACGATGGCGTCCTTCGCCTCTCGCCGCACCGCCTCCCGCTCTTCGCCCGTGGGGCGCTCCCCGAGCGCCTTTCGGCGCGCCGTCCACTCGTACACTCTGGCGAGCACCCACGCCTCCAGCTCCCAAGGAGGGGTGCCGGCCAGAGCGCACGCCGCCGAAAAGCCCACTGAGCGGTAGGCCCTCGCCACCCGCTGTGCAATAGCCCGCTGGGGCCTGCGGATGGCGGTAGCATTCTCCCTCCTATGGAGGGAGTCCGCCCAGATGGGAGCCCCGTAGAGGGCCATGCTCCGCAAAATGCCGGCATAGAGGCGCCGGCACTTTGCCTTTGGTCCCCCCAGGTTTGGGAGGAGCCATGAGAGGGCGTCCGCGGCCTTCAACAGGCGCGTCGACAGCCCGCTGAAATGCGGGCCGAAGCGCCACCTGTCGTCCAGCACCAGTCCCAGATATTTCATCTGGGGCTGGACCCCTATACGGACGCCCTCCACGACGATGTGGGCGTCGGCAGGGCAGCGCTGCCGGGGACCGCGAAAGAACACGGCCTCCGTTTTGTGCAGCGCCACCCTCAATCCCAGGCGGCGGATCCTTTCTGCCACCAAGGACCCGCCAGCCGAGGCCAGAATGGCCGCGTCGGCAAAGTTCCTCCCCCGGGCAGTGAGCAGAGTGTCATCCGCGTAGCAGATGACACTCGTGCCCGGGAGGAGGGCACCCCGCAGCAAACCTTTTTTTTTTTTTTTTTTTTTTTTTTTTTTTTTTTTTTTTTTTTTTTTAACGCTGGGAAAAAATGCGTTACGCATGCCCACCCGTCGGGGGACGGGAGGGGTATGTGGGACTCCCCGGGCGGACCCGGTATACCCACTAAAACGACCCAGCGCATTCCCGCTTCGTCACAGTGGCGGGGGACTGGGAAACCGGCACAGCCTTTACTTCCAGTCCTCCGCCGACGATTGCTAGGCGGACCCCCTCACACCCTCACGGGTGTGGGGGGTCGGGAATGACCGACGAAGGTGACGGGTGCAATGCGGGCGAAGGCACCCCCGCGCCTGTCGCCCGCCCGTCACCATGAGGAGGGAGGGCACGACGCCTTCTCCCCCTTCTTCGTCTGCGGAGCGGCGCAGCGAGAGGGTCGTCCTCCCGCGCGCGCTCCGCCTCCTCCTTTTGCGACATCACGTCCTCGCAAAAGGAGGCTACCGCCGACCAGGCCTCCTCACTCCCCAGCATGGCGTCGACCACGCCGGGAAGCGAGAGGTCTGGTCCGACCACCGCGGTCAAACCGCGGCGCAGCTCGGACCACGCCGGGCACACCTCGAGGGTGTGCTGCGCCGTGTCCTCCGCCGCGCCGCAGTCGTGGCACGCCGGGGTCTCCTCCCTCCCGATCCGGTGCAGGTGCGATCCGAAACAGCCATGTCCGGATAACACCTGCACCAGACGGAAAGAGAGGAAACCGTGGGACCGCTCGAGCCAGCCCTTCAGGACCGGACCGAGCGCGTCCAACGTCCGGCGGCCAAAGGCGGCGCTGGCGAGGTCCTCCGTCCAATGGAGGACGATGGCGTCCTTCGCCTCTCGCCGCACCGCCTCCCGCTCTTCGCCCGTGGGGCGCTCCCCGAGCGCCTTTCGGCGCGCCGTCCACTCGTACACTCTGGCGAGCACCCACGCCTCCAGCTCCCAAGGAGGGGTGCCGGCCAGAGCGCACGCCGCCGAAAAGCCCACTGAGCGGTAGGCCCTCGCCACCCGCTGTGCAATAGCCCGCTGGGGCCTGCGGATGGCGGTAGCATTCTCCCTCCTATGGAGGGAGTCCGCCCAGATGGGAGCCCCGTAGAGGGCCATGCTCCGCAAAATGCCGGCATAGAGGCGCCGGCACTTTGCCTTTGGTCCCCCCAGGTTTGGGAGGAGCCATGAGAGGGCGTCCGCGGCCTTCAGCAGTCGCGTCGACAGCCCGCTGAAATGCGGGCCGAAGCGCCACCTGTCGTCCAGCACCAGTCCCAGATATTTCATCTGGGGCTGGACCCCTATACGGACGCCCTCCACGACAATGTGGGCGTCGGCAGGGCAGCGCTGCCGGGGACCGCGAAAGAACACGGCCTCCGTTTTGTGCAGCGCCACCCTCAATCCCAGGCGGCGGATCCTTTCTGCCACCAAGGACCCGCCAGCCGAGGCCAGAATGGCCGCGTCGGCAAAGTTCCTCCCCCGGGCAGTGAGCAGAGTGTCATCCGCGTAGCAGATGACACTCGTGCCCGGGAGGAGGGCACCCCGCAGCAGCCAGTTGAACCCGATGTTCCACAAGGGGGGGCCTAGCACCGACCCCTGTGGAACACCGGACTCTGCGCCGTACCGCCTCACCGTGGCCGACTTGTCCACGAGGAGGACCTCTCGGCCCTCCAAGTAGTCGGCCAGGAGGTCCCGCAGGTATTGGGGCACTCCGTGATACCGGAGCGCCTCCAATATCGTCGCGTGGGGGACGGAGTTGAAGGCGTTGGCAATGTCGAATGACACCGCCAGCACTCCGTCCCCCGCCTCCACCGCCTCCTTCACCTGGCCCTTGAGTAGGGCCAGCGCGTCGATCGTCGAACGCCCACGACGGAAACCGAATTGGGCGTCCGACAGATCCGGCCCTACCCCCCGCAGGTGGCTGTCCAGCCTCCCGGCGACGATCCCCTCGAACAGTTTACCGACCTCATCGAGCAGAACGATGGGCCGGTATGCCGAGGGGGAGTCCACTTGGCGACCCGCCTTTCGGAGGAGGCACAGCTGCCCCTCCTTCCACAGTTTCGGGAACCTCCCAGCCGTAAAACACGCGCTGAAGAGGTCCCGAAACCTGTCCTCCATTTGGGTGGCGGCGATCGCCACCACCCGTGCGGGGACGCCGTCCGGTCCGGGGGCGGTCTTCTTCGCGCGGAGGCTCAGAACCCCCGCGTAGAATTCCGCCGCCGTGACCGGGGGCACCTCCGCCTCCGGTGGAGCCGCCCCTTGCGGGGGATCCATCGCTGGAGGGGTGAAGTCGGTCCTGCGCGGAAACAGGGACCGGACCACCCCATCCAGCAACGCTGGCTCGAGGGTCTCAGACAGCGGGGGACCATAGGGGCGGAGCTGGTTCCGCGCCGCCTTATATGGCCTCCCATAGGGATCTCTGTCGAGACCCTCCAGCATCTCGGCCCTCGCCGAGTCTTGCGCAGCGCCCATCGCAGACTTGAGGGCCACCGTAGCCTCTCGGTAAGAGGCGTACAGGCGGTCCTCCTCTGCCCGGACTCGGTTTTGGGCGCTGCGCCGTCGGCTCCGCGCGTAGGCCCTTCTGGCCGCCACGCAGGTGGCCCGGAGCCCCGCCAGCTCCTCCGTCCACCAGTACACGGCGCGACGGGGAGGCGGACGGCGAGACCGAGGCATGCTGGAGTTGCACACCTCGGTCAAGGACCCCCGCAGCCTGACCGCTGCGGCGTCCACGTCCGGGACCTCCTCGACAGGGGGAGGCGACAGCCAGTCCTGGAGGAAGGCGGCCTCCTTGGCTGCCTCCCGGTCCAGGCGGGTGAGCGCCCACCGCGGGAAGGGAGATTGCCCAGCGCGGGCCGTCCCCCCTCCCCGCTGGGTGGAGATGTCGAACCGCACATAACGGTGGTCCGACAAGGTCTCCACCAGCTCCACCCGCCAGTTCACGACGCGGGCGGCAAGCGCGGGGGTGGCGAACGAGACGTCCACCACCGACCCGCCCTGTTGCCGCACACACGTGTGGACCGCCCCCCTGTTGAGGAGGGACACACCGCACGAGGCCGCCCAAAACTCGACGGCGCGTCCCCGGACGTTGCACCCGGCGACCGGGTTGCCCCAGGCCACCGACTTGGCGTTTAGGTCGCCCAACACCACGACCTGGCGTGGTGCCGCCCTCCCTACGACAGCAGTGAGGATCTCGAGGAAATCCTCAAAGTCCGAGAGAGGGCGGTTTGGGGAGAAATACACCCCCACCATCGCTATCTCTCCCCACGCGGCGGCCACGTATCCCGGTCCCCTCTCTAAGAGCGAGAGGGGAGGGGAGTCTGTGGAAGACCGCGCCACCAACGCCACCAAGCCGTCCCGGTCGCCCAGCCAACGGCCAGGGACCGAGTAGGGTTCGGCGACCACCGCCAAGTCCACCAACCACTCAGCCATGGTCTGCATCAGCAGATCCTGGGCTGTCCTGCAGTGGTTGGTGTTCGCCTGAAGGATGCGATGTTCGACCGTGGCCATCAGTCGGACATCGCACCCTCCTCCGCAGCCGCCGCAGGAACGGCGGCATGAGCGGCAGCAGCAGGTGCAGGCCCGGTCGGCGCCTGCGCTTTGCCACGCTTAGGGGGGGGATTGCACTTCCTCCCCTTCATGACGTGGCCTGCCCGGCGGCCACTGGCGGCACACACCGCGCAGTGCGGCGTGGCGGCCTGGCAGGAGGCGGCTTTGTGGCCCTCCTTGCCGCAGCGGTAGCATGTGTCCGTCCTGTCAATCTTGGACGGACACAGGGGCCGGGTGTGGCCGATGCCGAAGCACCGGAAACACCGCAGAGGCTGGTCCTCGAGTGCCCGGACTGCGCCCGAGCTGAACCCGACTTGAAGCCGTCCTTTCGCAAGGACGGCTTTGGCAGCTGCGACTGGGCACTCGAGACCCCGCAGCAAACCTTTTTTTTTTTTTTTTTTTTTTTTTTTATTTTTTTTTTTTTTTTTTTTTTTTTTTTACGCTGGGAAAAAATGCGTTACGCATGCCCACCCGTCGGGGGACGGGAGGGGTATGTGGGACTCCCCGGGCGGACCCGGTATACCCACTAAAACGACCCAGCGCATTCCCGCTTCGTCACAGTGGCGGGGGACTGGGAAACCGGCACAGCCTTTACTTCCAGTCCTCCGCCGACGATTGCTAGGCGGACCCCCTCACACCCTCACGAGTGTGGGGGGTCGGGAATGACCGACGAAGGTGACGGGTGCAATGCGGGCGAAGGCACCCCCGCGCCTGTCGCCCGCCCGTCACCATGAGGAGGGAGGGCACGACGCCTTCTCCCCCTTCTTCGTCTGCGGAGCGGCGCAGCGAGAGGGTCGTCCTCCCGCGCGCGCTCCGCCTCCTCCTTTTGCGACATCACGTCCTCGCAAAAGGAGGCTACCGCCGACCAGGCCTCCTCACTCCCCAGCATGGCGTCGACCACGCCGGGAAGCGAGAGGTCCGGTCCGACCACCGCGGTCAGACCGCGGCGCAGCTCAGACCACGCCGGGCACACCTCGAGGGTGTGCTGCGCCGTGTCCTCCGCCGCGCCGCAGTCGTGGCACGCCGGGGTCTCCTCCCTCCCGATCCGGTGCAGGTGCGATCCGAAACAGCCATGTCCGGATAACACCTGCACCAGACGGAAAGAGAGGAAACCGTGGGGCCGCTCGAGCCAGCCCTTCAGGACCGGACCGAGCGCGTCCAACGTCCGGCGGCCAAAGGCGGCGCTGGCGAGGTCCTCCGTCCAATGGAGGACGATGGCGTCCTTCGCCTCTCGCCGCACCGCCTCCCGCTCTTCGCCCGTGGGGCGCTCCCCGAGCGCCTTTCGGCGCGCCGTCCACTCGTACACTCTGGCGAGCACCCACGCCTCCAGCTCCCAAGGAGGGGTGCCGGCCAGAGCGCACGCCGCCGAAAAGCCCACTGAGCGGTAGGCCCTCGCCACCCGCTGTGCAATAGCCCGCTGGGGCCTGCGGATGGCGGTAGCATTCTCCCTCCTATGGAGGGAGTCCGCCCAGATGGGAGCCCCGTAGAGGGCCATGCTCCGCAAAATGCCGGCATAGAGGCGCCGGCACTTTGCCTTTGGTCCCCCCAGGTTTGGGAGGAGCCATGAGAGGGCGTCCGCGGCCTTCAGCAGGCGCGTCGACAGCCCGCTGAAATGCGGGCCGAAGCGCCACCTGTCGTCCAGCACCAGTCCCAGATATTTCATCTGGGGCTGGACCCCTATACGGACGCCCTCCACGACGATGTGGGCGTCGGCAGGGCAGCGCTGCCGGGGACCGCGAAAGAACACGGCCTCCGTTTTGTGCAGCGCCACCCTCAATCCCAGGCGGCGGATCCTTTCTGCCACCAAGGACCCGCCAGCCGAGGCCAGAATGGCCGCGTCGGCAAAGTTCCTCCCCCGGGCAGTGAGCAGAGTGTCATCCGCGTAGCAGATGACACTCGTGCCCGGGAGGAGGGCACCCCGCAGCAGCCAGTCGAACCCGATGTTCCACAAGGGGGGGCCTAGCACCGACCCCTGTGGAACACCGGACTCTGCGCCGTACCGCCTCACCGTGGCCGATTTGTCCACAAGGAGGACCTCTCGGCCCTCCAAGTAGTCGGCCAGGAGGTCCCGCAGGTATTGGGGCACTCCGTGATACCGGAGCGCCTCCAATATCGTCGAGTGGGGGACGGAGTTGAAGGCGTTGGCAATGTCGAATGACACCGCCAGCACTCCGTCCCCCGCCTCCACCGCCTCCTTCACCTGGCCCTTGAGTAGGGCCAGCGCGTCGATCGTCGAACGCCCACGACGGAACCCGAATTGGGCGTCCGACAGATCCGGCCCTACCCCCCGCAGGTGGCTCTCCAGCCTCCCGGCGACGATCCCCTCGAACAGTTTACCGACCTCATCGAGCAGAACGATGGGCCGGTATGCCGAGGGGGAGTCCACCGGGCGACCCTCCTTTCGGAGCAGGCAAAGCTGCCCCTCCTTCCACAGTTTCGGGAACCTCCCAGCCGTAAAACACGCGCTGAAGAGGTCCCGAAACCTGTCCTCCATTTGGGTGGCGGCGATTGCCACCACCCGTGCGGGGACGCCGTCCGGTCCGGGGGCGGTCTTCTTCGCGCGGAGGCTCAGAACCCCCGCGTAGAATTCCGCCGCCGTGACCGGGGGCACCTCTGCCTCCGGCGGAGCCGCCCCTTGCGGGGGATCCATCGCTGGAGGGGTGAAGTCGGTCCTGCGCGGAAACAGGGACCGGACCACCCCATCCAGCAACGCTGGCTCGAGGGTCTCAGACAGTGGGGGACCATAGGGGCGGAGCTGGTTCCGCGCCGCCTTATATGGCCTCCCATAGGGATCTCTGTCGAGACCCTCCAGCATCTCGGCCCTCGCCGAGTCTTGCGCAGCGCCCATCGCAGACTTGAGGGCCACCGTAGCCTCTCGGTAAGAGGCGTACAGGCGGTCCTCCTCTGCCCGGACTCGGTTTTGGGCGCTGCGCCGTCGGCTCCGCGCGTAGGCCCTTCTGGCCGCCACGCAGGTGGCCCGGAGCCCCGCCAGCTCCCCCGTCCACCAGTACACGGCGCGACGGGGAGGCGGACGGCGAGACCGAGGCATGCTGGAGTTGCACACCTCGGTCAAGGACCCCCGCAGCCGGACCGCTGCGGCGTCCACGTCCGGGACCTCCTCGACAGGGGGAGGCGACAGCCAGTCCTGGAGGAAGGCGGCCTCCTTGGCCGCCTCCCGATCCAGGCGGGTGAGTGCCCACCGCGGGAAGGGAGATTGCCCAGCGCGGGCCGTCCCCCCTCCCCGCTGTGTGGAGATGTCGAACCGCACATAACGGTGGTCCGACAAGGTCTCCACCAGCTCCACCCGCCAGTTCACGACGCGGGCGGCAAGCGCGGGGGTGGCGAACGAGACGTCCACCACCGACCCGCCCTGTTGCCGCACACACGTGTGGACTGCCCCCCTGTTGAGGAGGGACACACCGCACGAGGCCGCCCAAAACTCGACGGCGCGTCCCCGGACGTTGCACCCGGCGACCGGGTTGCCCCAGGCCACCGACTTGGCGTTTAGGTCGCCCAACACCACGACCTGGCGTGGTGCCGCCCTCCCTACGACAGCAGTGAGGATCTCGAGGAAATCCTCAAAGTCCGAGAGAGGGCGGTTTGGGGAGAAATACACCCCCACCATCGCTATCTCTCCCCACGCGGCGGCCACGTATCCCGGTCCCCTCTCTAAGAGCGAGAGGGGAGGGGAGTCTGTGGAAGACCGCGCCACCAACGCCACCAAGCCGTCCCGGTCGCCCAGCCAACGGCCAGGGACCGAGTAGGGTTCGGCGACCACCGCCAAGTCCACCAACCACTCAGCCATGGTCTGCATCAGCAGATCCTGGGCTGTCCTGCAGTGGTTGGTGTTCGCCTGAAGGATGCGATGTTCGACCGTGGCCATCAGTCGGACATCGCAACCTCCTCCGCAGCCGCCGCAGGAACGGCGGTATTAGCGGCAGCAGCAGTTGCAGGCCCGGTCGGCGCCTGCGCTTTGCCACGCTTAGGGGGGGGATTGCACTTCCTCCCCTTCATGACGTGGCCTGCCCGGCGGCCACTGGCGGCACACACCGCGCAGTGCGGCGTGGCGGCCTGGCATGTGGCGGCTTTGTGGCCCTCCTTGCCGCAGCGGTAGCATGTGTCCGTCCTGTCAACCTTGGACGGACACAGGGGCCGGGTGTGGCCGATGCCGAAGCACCGGAAACACCGCATAGGCTGGTCCTCGAGTGCCCGGACTGCGCCCGAGCTGAACCCGACTTGAAGCCGTCCTTTCGCAAGGACGGCTTTGGCAGCTGCGACTGGGCACTCGAGGCGGATGGTGCCCATTCCGCCGCGGCCGGGCCTTATGTCCCGGCCTTGGACCGCCGCGGCGCCACAGCCCCCTACCGCTGCGACCGCCGCCACCACCTCCTCCTTGGTGACGGAGTCATCCAACTCCGTCAATTCGATGGCCGCCGACTTGACCGGCCGGGCCACCTTGGCAGAGTCCGCGATGACCTCCTGCAGCTTGGCTGCAAAGAGGTCAGCGCGGGCGCTCCCCTCGGCCCCCGGGAACTCGAAAATTCGAGCCCCGGCCTGCGTCCGCCGGCACGACACACTGCCGATCCCCAGTTGAGTGGGATCGGCATTGCCGCGCGCCCGCACCAAGATGGAGGCGTAGGTCTCCCCTCGCCCCGCAGCCTCCGCGGTGAGCGTCACCACGACGGCCGCGGTTTTAGGGGGGACCAACTGCCCCTTTCCTCTCCCTTTCCCTTTCCCCTTGCCCTTGCCGGTCGTCTGCGACTGGCTGGGTGCGGGGGTGGCGGGGACGGCAGGGACGGCCGCTGCCGACTTCTTCCCTTTGCCTTTCCCCCCCCGGCCCACTTTCGTCCACTCGTTGGACGGAGTGGTCGCAGGGAGAAGGGCCACGTCTTCCACCTGGGTGGAGGAGGACGGCCCCGGCCGGCTTTGCCTCTTATCCGCCGCAAGCGGTGGCCGGAGGCTTTTTTCCGGCAGGAGCCGGTCCTCGATGCCTGCCAGGCAGGCTCTCGTGAAGGCCCTCTCCTCCATTATCACCTTGCGGATGATATCCTCAAGGTTGGAGGAGGGGCCCTCTACTGCAGGGCTCGCCTTAGCCCGTGGTGGCTGGGCCGAGGCAGGGCCCTCTGCCACAGGGCTCACCTCGGCCTGTTGAGGCCGGGCCGTGGCTTCAGCCAGCTTCTCACGAAGCTGGTTGACCTCCGACTGCAGGCGATCCACCCTCGCCTGCAGTTGCCGCGTCTCGTCGGAGGCCGTCCGCTGAACGAGTTCAGCGACGACTCCGCGCAAGCTCGCGGCCCGACACTTCAGGGCCTTCTGAAACGTGCCCTTCAGGTTGGAGGACTTAGAGGCGACCTCCACAATCTCCTCCTCGTCCTCCTCCGCCATCCTTTGCAGTTCCGCCAAAGAGTGGTCCGCGTACACAACCCGGGACGCACCGTACCCGGACTTGGCCCGGGCGACGTACGCACGCTTCTCCTTGGCGGCAACCCGCTCCTCCAGCTCTTGCTGGAGCTGGACCTTCCGTGCCAGGTCTACCTGGCGCTGGGCGTCCGCGAGCCCAACGACGTGGGTATCCGCGGCCGTTGTCGTCGGCTTTTTAGCCTTCGACAACGGTTTGGACCCCGAGGCCGAAGAACTCTCGGACCCACAACTTCGGAAGACCCGCTTCCGCGACCGCGAGCCACTCGCGTCCGACGCACCAACAAGCGAGTCGTTGTCGGACGACTCCGCCCCTCCAAAATAACTAGCCGCAGACGGCGCGCGGCTAGGCTCTGACGCTGGTGCGTCGGGGTGGCCCTGAGAAGGGCCTTTTTGTTGGCCCTGAGAAGGGCCTTTGGGTTGGCCCTGAGAAGGGCCTTTGGGTTGGCCCTGAGAAGGGCCTTTTGATTTTAAAAACCGCCCGGAGGCGTCCCGCGAGGGTGTTGCAGGCATAGCAGCGAAACACAAGGCAGATAAAAAGATTAAAATTCGCTACTAAAGCACAGAGCACTTTGGCCAGTCCCAGTCTGCCACTCCGTTACGGTGGTCAGAACTGGGCTGTTTCCAGGGGACACGACGTGGACGTATGCTCTGTGGGGGGTCCCCCCCCCGCAGCAAACCTTTTTTTTTTTTTTTTTTTTTTTTAAGCGGTGAAAAATGCCTAACGCATACCGCACCGTCCGGGGAGACGGTTTGGTTATGTGGGGTTTGCACCCACTAAAAAACACCGCCGTGAGCCTACTTTCGCCTTGGCGGATGGGCCACGAGAACTGCTACGCATGACGTTCGCGACCCATCCAGCGCAGCCCGCCTCCGGGCTCCAAACTCCTTTGGCGATGTCCGGGCTCACCTGAGACATCGCCACCACTCATGAGGGCCGTGCAATGCGTCGACGATAGACTCCCCGATCTATCGCCCGCTGGCACCTCTTAAGGCGGCATGAGGTCGCCGTGGCGCCTCCTGCGCCGCCCTGTCCTCCTGCGACGGATCGCGTCAGCGAGAGAATCCTCCTCCCTGACGCGCTCCGCCGCCTCCTTCTGCGAGATGACGTCCTCGCAGAAGGATGTTACCGCCTCCCATGCCCCCCTACTGTCGACCATGGCCTTGGCCACGGCCGGCAAGGAGAGGTCTGCCCCGATTGCTGCCGCGAGATCACGGCGCTGCACCGCCCAAGCAGGACAATGCTCGAGGGTGTGAAGAGCCGTGTCCTCGCTGCAGCCGCACTGGTGACACACGGGAGTTACCTCCCTTCTAGCCACCTTGTGCAGGTATTTGCCAAAGCACCCATGCCCTGACAACACCTGCACCAGACGGAAGGACAACGTCCCGTGTCGCCTCCGTACCCACTCCTCCAGGATCGGCTGGATAGCCCCTACGGTCCAGTGACCTGCACTGGGCGTTTCCAGCCTTACCCTCCACAGCCTCAGGGCTTGGGATTGTGCCTCCCTACGCCACCTCATGACCAGCTCAGGCGGCGGGCGTCTGCCATTCTCCTCCTGCAGGTCCGCGCCTCGCCGGTATATTTCGGCGAGCACTTGCGCCTCCAAATCCCACGGGGGTGTGCCCGCCAAGGCGCACGCCGCTTCCGCGGATATGGTGCGGTAACCGCGTATGACCCTGACTGCCATGACTCTCTGCGGCCTCCGCAGTAGAGCCTTGTTCTGTGCAGTCAGAGTCTCGGCCCACACTGGGGCACCGTATAGTGCCATCGAGCGAATCACCCCCGTGTACAGCCGTCGGCAAACCACGTTTGGTCCGCCCAGGTTCGGCAGTAGCCGGCTGAGGGCGGACGCCGTTCCGATCAGCTTCGGCGCAAGCTGAGCAAAATGCTCGCCGAAGTTCCACCTCCGGTCCAAAACCAGGCCCAGATATTTCATGCTTTCCCGTACCGCTATTGTTGCACCACCAATAGAGAGGTGTGCGCTAGCTGGTGGTTGGCGTCGGGGCGCGTGAAATACCAGGGCCTCCGTCTTTTCAAGGGCCACCCTGAGGCCCAGTGCCTCAATTCGTCCCACGACGAGGGACGCGGCCTCGACAGCAAAGCGTGCCGCTTCTTCAAAGTTCCCTCCCCGGGCCGTGACGAGAGTGTCGTCAGCGTAGCAAATGACGCCCTGCCCGGGGGAGAGCACACTGCGCAAAGCCCAGTCGTAGCCGATGTTCCACAAGAGCGGACCCAGAACCGACCCCTGTGGAACACCGCACGCGACGGCCCTACGCACAACTTGGCTGTCGCGTCCCTCGTAGCAGACGAACCGCCCCTGCAGGTAATCTGCTACCAGCTGCCTCAGGTAGACGGGCACCTGATGGTAGCGAAGCGCCTCCGCAATGCAGCTGAACGGCAGAGTGTTAAACGCGTTGGCAATGTCTAAGGACACCGCCAACAACACCCCACCCTGTGCAACCGCATCCTTCGCCTCGACCTTGAGCCGCAAGATGGCGTCTATGGTCGAACGCCCTGCCCGAAAGCCGAACTGGGCGTCCGACAGGTTCGGGCCGACCGTTTCCAAGTGCCGGACGATGCGGTTTGCGAGAATCTTCTCAAGCATCTTCCCCGCCTCGTCCAGCAACACAATCGGCCTGTACGCCGATGGAGACTCCAGGGGGCGCCCCGCCTTCTGCAGCAGCACCAGTCGACCTTCCTTCCAAGCCTTAGGGAACCGTCTCGCCGTTAAACAGGCGTCGAACAACTCCCTGAGCCTATCTTCCAGCGCTGCTTCCAGTGCCAGGGCCAGCACCCTTGCGGGCACCCCGTCCGGTCCGGGCGCAGTCTTCTTGGACCGTACCCGCAGGATTGCCGCCCCCATCTCCGCCTCGGATATTGGAGGAGTCTCCACCTCCGCATCTTGATCGGCCTCCAAATCAGCCATGGTCGGCGAAGGGTGATCAGCCTGATTTGGGAAGAGTGTCTCCACGACCCTGTTGAGTAACTGAGGCTGCAGGATCTCCGTCAGTGGGGGGCCTTTGGCGCGAAATTTCTTTCGCGCCGCACGATACGGACGCCCCCAGGGATCACGGTTTAGATCCTCCAGTGCATCAGCTCTCGACTGCTCCTTCGCCCGACAAATAGCCAACTGCAGAGTTCCCCGAGCGTTGCGGTATGACTCATGCAGTTGGGACTGAAGCATCTCCAGCTCTTCATCGCGGTGGCGTAACCTGCGTACTTGCGAGTAGGTCCTCCGGGCAATTATACAAGCCGCGCGGAGGTCTGCTATCTCCTGGGACCACCAGTAGACCGCCCGCTTTGGAGGCTGTCTTCGGGAGCGAGGCATGGCTGCATCGCACACAGCGGCCATGGTGTCACGAAAGCGGTCCGCCTCGACGTCAACTCCCTCCGCTGCAGGCGGTGGGGACAGCCAGGCCTGGACAATGGCTGCTTCCTGTAATAGGTCCCCGTCAAGCCGCGTCACCGTCCACCGCGGGAACTGCCGAGCGTTAGGTCGAGGAGACACTGTTGAGCCCGAGGAGGTGGATACATCCATATAGATGTACAGGTGATCCGATAGGGTCTCCACGCTCTCTAGGACCCGCCAGCCCTGGACCCGTGCGGCGATAGCAGGAGTAGCAAACGAGAGGTCTACTATTGATCCCCCATGCTGCCGGACGCACGTGTTAACGGAGCCCCTGTTTAAAAGACAGAGGCCCGCAGCTGCCGCCCATTCTTCGACCGCCTGCCCCCTGACGTCCGTCCTGGGGGACCCCCACGCGGTGGATTTTGCGTTGAAATCCCCCATGACGATAGCCTGAGCTGGCATCACTCGCCGAACCGAGGTCCCCAGGCGGTCCAGGAAGTCCTCGAACTCCGCAAGGCTCCTGTTTGGGGAGAAATAAACTCCGAAGAGAATTGCGTCCCCCCAGGCAGCCGCAACGAATCCCCGACTCCTCTCTCGGATGGAAAGTGGAGCCGAGGAACTGATAATAGCGACGGAGCCGTCTATATCACCCAACCAGTCAGTGCGAGCTGGGACGAAATACGGCTCCGACACTACGGCAACACCAATTGATCGTTCCGCCATGGTTTGGAGAACCAAGTCCTGCGCACCGGCGCAGTGGTTCAGGTTCGCCTGGAGGAGAGAATGACCACGGACCGGGTCCATAATTAGTCGGTAATCATTATCGCCCCCTGCGACGGCTCCTCAGATCGTACCGCGTCGGAAGTGGTCGAGGGCAGAGTCCTCAAACCTTCCCTTGGCGGCTTGCAGTCCTTTCTGCCGGCAACGTGGCTGGCAGGTCGTCCCGCCGCCGCGCACAGTAAGCAGTGCGGGTCGGCAGAGCACGCGGACGCTAGATGCCCCGGCTTACCGCAGCGGAAACAGGTCCTGCTGAGGTCGACGCCAGAGCCGCACTTTTGGCATACGTGCCCCAAACCCCAGCACCTGTAGCATCTCATGGGCCGAGCGTCCAGAACTTGGACCCTGGCAGAGCTCCAACACACCAGGAGCCGGCCGGCGTCGGCCAGGTGCTTGGCTACTGCGACGGGGCACTGGACCCAAATAGAGCCTGCGCCTCCCGGACTAGGTCGGATCGGACCGACTCGGACCGCCTCCAGAGAGCAGCCAGTCTTACGCACGATTGCGTCCTGCACGTCCTGCCCAGTCACGGAGTCGTCAAGGCCCGAGATGCGCAGTTCAGCGCACTTCGTCGGCCTGGAGACCTTGACCTCCTCTGCAAAGACCGCTCGCAGTTTCTCTGCAACGCGGTCGGCCCCCGCAGTGCCTTCGGCTCCTGGGAACTCCAGCATGCGGGCCCCAGTTAAAGCCTGTCGAAACCTGACATCTGTTATGCCAAGCTCCTCCAGGTTCACGGCTTGCCTGGCTTTAGTGAGGACGGCCGCGTACGTGACGCCCCTCTCCGCTGCTTCAGGCTGCAGTGTGAGCACTACCGCAGCGGACCGGGGCGCACGAAGCCCTCGCTTCCTTTTCTTTTTCCTCTTGGAGCCGGCGGGGTTGTCATTGCGTGTGGCGGATGCCACCGCAGTTTTAGTTGCCGCGGTGGAAGGAGAAGAACCTTCGTCCTTCTTCTTCTTCTTCTTCCTTTTCTTATTCCTCCTTACGGTCTGCCAGCCCTCACCTGCAGACGCCATTGTTTCCGCATCGGGGGCTCGCGTGGTGGCCGTTGGAAGGGACCCACTCGAAGAAGAACCCCTCTCAGACTCAGGCACTCTGCGTCGCGTCTGCGTCGAAGGCACCCGAGGAGCCACGGAAGGCGGTTTCGGCCTCTCGCCAATGCCACCATTGCTGCTAGCAGCAGCCGCACTTTTGCGGTCCGCTGCCAGGGGCGGACGATTGCTCCTTGCCGGCAGCAAGCGGTCCTCGATACCCGCAAACCGGGCATCCATCATTTTCCCGATCTGGGAAACGATGGCATGCACCTGCATCTCGCTTACCGGCAGCGCCTGCGGGAGCGCCTTCTCTGGAGCAGAAGCCACCGACTCAGGTTGCGGTAAACATTCCGGCCGCACCCGGAGAGCTACGACTTCCTCCCGGAGAGCCACCATCTCTTGGCGGAGGGCTCCGACCTCCTTCCGTAGTCGGTCGTTCAGCAGCTGGAGCCTTTGGTTCTCCTCGCTGGAACTTCTGCTGGCGAGCCCCTCTATGGCAAGTCTGACCCGCTCTGCTGCCTCTCTAATGGCCCTCTGGCTCGTGCCCTTTAAGTTTTTGGACTTTCGGGTGGTGTCTAGAACCACCTCGATGTCCATTAGGGCCCTTTGCTCCAGTTCCTCCGCTGAGGTGGAGGAACTCTGCCCCGCTAGAGGAACCTCAGCGCCGATTCGCGCATCGACCTTCCGGCCCTCTCGCCTCGCGGCATTGAGCTCCGCCTTGGTGCTGACCAATGCGGTGGAAGTTTCGGCATCGCCCTGCTCCACCTGCATTACCCCGTCGGAGTCGCTCGCTCCGCTGGCTACTGGCGTATCGGGGCGCTTCAAAAAGCGGCCCCGAGAGTCGCGTGACGCTGTCGGAGTGTTTGCTCCGGCGGCTGTCCCACGGCCTCTGCCCCTCCTCGCTGTCGGCACCTTCGCGGCCGGCAGGTTCTCCTCGCTTGAGGAAAGACCCGCCGACCCCGCGTCCGACTCACAACGTGAACGCTTCCCCAAGAGCTTGGAGGGAGCGTCCCCTCGGTGCTCACCCGATGGTCTTTCCGGTGTTTTAAAATTATAGGAGATCAGGTCTTCAAAAGACCGTGATCTCGATGAGCCTCCTCGACTCTGATTGTCATATGAATGTAAACGGTTGTTGCCCTCCCCAGAATACGGTGGGCTTGACGATCCCGAAGGGATCGTGGCGGATTCTCCAGCTGCTGTGCAACTGGTACCGCCCTGGGGTATTTTTTTCCAATTCGTTTTATCCATTTTGTTTTGATTTTTTCCTTTGAAGGGTAAGGTCCCTATCTCCCGACTTCTCCACATTCCCCCCCTTTAAAATAATTTAGAGGGCTATCCCTCACCCTCACAGTCATGTCTGATGGGCAGACGCGTACCAGAGGGCGAAGAATGCCAAGATCCCAGAACGTTCCCTATAATAAAATGCCCACCCTGATTCACTCCTCGAGGACCCCGCGGAGTGAATCACTTATCACGTACCGTCCGATGAGCCCGCTCCGTGAGCCATCGCACGGTACACGACGAAATAACCCGACCCAGATTCACTCCCCGAGGACATCGACGAGTGAATCGCAAATCGCACATCGTGTGATAGACCCGCTCCGTGGGACATCACACGATGTAAGACGTCAACCCCGACATTCACACTCCGATGGCTCGGAGTGTGAATAGCGCACCGTCCGGCAGAACGGGCAGCGCTCCTCCCAAGAGTCTGATTCGACTCCGGCGCGTGTCTCTCTTAGTCTGGTCTCTCACTTGGAATGGCAAAACTCCAAGATCATTGAAACACACAAGCCCCACCACGACGACAACGTGGAGACACCCTCGGTGGGGCCCCGCAGCAAACCTAACCTAACCTAACCTAACCTAACCTAACCTTTTTTTTTTTTTTTTTTTTTTTTTTTTTTACGCTGGGAAAAAATGCATTACGCATACCCAACCGTCGGGGGACGGGAGGGGTATGTGGGACTCCCCGGGTGGACCCGGTATACCCACTAAAACGACCCAGCGCATTCCCGCTTCGTCACAGTGGTGGGGGACTGGGAAACCGGCACAGCCTTTACTTCCAGTCCTCCGCCGACGATTGCCAGGCAGACCCCCTCACACCCTCACGGGTGTGGGGGGTCGGGAATGACCGACGAAGGTGACGGGTGCAATGCGGGCGAAGGCACCCCCGCGCCTGTCGCCCGCCCGTCACCATGAGGAGGGAGGGCACGGCGCCTTCTCCCCCTTCTTCGTCTGCGGAGCGGCGCAGCGAGAGGGTCGTCCTCCCGCGCGCGCTCCGCCTCCTCCTTTTGCGACATCACGTCCTCGCAAAAGGAGGCTACTGCCGACCAGGCCTCCTCACTCCCCAGCATGGCGTCGACCACGCTGGGAAGCGAGAGGTCCGGTCCGACCACCGCGGTCAGACCGCGGCGCAGCTCGGACCACGCCGGGCACACCTCGAGGGTGTGCTGCGCCGTGTCCTCCGCCGCGCCGCAGTCGTGGCACGCCGGGGTCTCCTCCCTCCCGATCCGGTGCAGGTGCGATCCGAAACAGCCATGTCCGGATAACACCTGCACCAGACGGAAAGAGAGGAAACCGTGGGACCGCTGGAGCCAGCCCTTCAGGACCGGACCGAGCGCGTCCAACGTCCGGCGGCCAAAGGCGGCGCTGGCGAGGTCCTCCGTCCAATGGAGGACGATGGCGTCCTTCGCCTCTCGCCGCACCGCCTCCCGCTCTTCGCCCGTGGGGCGCTCCCCGAGCGCCTTTCGGCGCGCCGTCCACTCGTACACTCTGGCGAGCACCCACGCCTCCAGCTCCCAAGGAGGGGTGCCGGCCAGAGCGCACGCCGCCGAAAAGCCCACTGAGCGGTAGGCCCTCGCCACCCGCTGTGCAATAGCCCGTTGGGGCCTGCGGATGGCGGTAGCATTCTCCCTCCTATGGAGGGAGTCCGCCCAGATGGGAGCCCCGTAGAGGGCCATGCTCCGCAAAATGCCGGCATAGAGGCGCCGGCACTTTGCTTTGGGCCCCCCCAGGTTTGGGAGGAGCCATGAGAGGGCGTCCGCGGCCTTCAACAAGCGCGTCGACAGCCCGCTGAAATGCGGGCCGAAGCGCCACCTGTCGTCCAGCACCAGCCCAAGATATTTCATCTGGGGCTGGACCCCTATACGGACGCCCTCCACGACGATGTGGGCGTCGGCAGGGCAGCGCTGCCGGGGACCGCGAAAGAACACGGCCTCCGTTTTGTGCAGCGCCACCCTCAATCCCAGGCGGCGGATCCTTTCTGCCACCAAGGACCCGCCAGCCGAGGCCAGAATGGCCGCGTCGGCAAAGTTCCTCCCCCGGGCAGTGAGCAGAGTGTCATCCGCGTAGCAGATGACACTCGTGCCCGGGAGGAGGGCACCCCGCAGCAGCCAGTTGAACCCGATGTTCCACAAGGGGGGGCCTAGCACCGACCCCTGTGGAACACCGGACTCTGCGCCGTACCGCCTCACCGTGGCCGACTTGTCCACGAGGAGGACCTCTCGGCCCTCCAAGTAGTCGGCCAGGAGGTCCCGCAGGTATTGGGGCACTCCGTGATACCGGAGCGCCTCCAATATCGTCGAGTGGGGGACGGAGTTGAAGGCGTTGGCAATGTCGAATGACACCGCCAGCACTCCGTCCCCCGCCTCCACCGCCTCCTTCACCTGGCCCTTGAGTAGGGCCAGCGCGTCGATCGTCGAACGCCCACGACGGAAACCGAATTGGGCGTCCGACAGATCCGGCCCTACCCCCCGCAGGTGGCTGTCTAGCCTCCCGGCGACGATCCCCTCGAACAGTTTACCGACCTCATCGAGCAGAACGATGGGCCGGTATGCCGAGGGGGAGTCCACCGGGCGACCCTCCTTTCGGAGCAGGCAAAGCTGCCCCTCCTTCCACAGTTTCGGGAACCTCCCAGCCGTAAAACACGCGCTGAAGAGGTCCCGAAACCTGTCCTCCATTTGGGTGGCGGCGATCGCCACCACCCGTGCGGGGATGCCGTCCGGTCCGGGGGCGGTCTTCTTCGCGCGGAGGCTCAGAACCCCCGCGTAGAATTCCGCCGCCGTGACCGGGGGCACCTCTGCCTCCGGCGGAGCCGCCCCTTGCGGGGGATCCATCGCTGGAGGGGTGAAGTCGGTCCTGCGCGGAAACAGGGACCGGACCACCCCATCCAGCAACGCTGGCTCGAGGGTCTCCGACAGTGGGGGACCATAGGGGCGGAGCTGGTTCCGCGCCGCCTTATATGGCCTCCCATAGGGATCTCTGTCGAGACCCTCCAGCATCTCGGCCCTCGCCGAGTCCTGCGCAGCGCCCATCGCAGACTTGAGGGCCGCCGTAGCCTCTCGGTAGGAGTCGTACAGGCGGTCCTCTTCTGCCCGGACTCGGTTTTGGGCGCTGCGCCGTCGGCTCCGCGCGTAGGCCCTTCTGGCCGCCACGCAAGCGGCCCGGAGACCCGCCAGCTCCTCCGTCCACCAGTACACGGCGCGACGGGGAGGCGGACGGCGAGACCGAGGCATGCTGGAGTTGCACACCTCGGTCAAGGACCCCCGTAGCCGGACCGCTGCGGCGTCTACGTCCGGGGCCTCCTCGACAGGGGGAGGCGACAGCCAGTCCTGGAGGAAGGCGGCCTCCTTGGCCGCCTCCCGGTCCAGGCGGGTGAGTGCCCATCGCGGGAAGGGAGATTGCCCAGCGCGGGCCGTCCCCCCTCCCCGCTGTGTGGAGATGTCGAACCGCACATAACGGTGGTCCGACAAGGTCTCCACCAGCTCCACCCGCCAGTTCACGACGCGGGCGGCAAGCGCGGGGGTGGCGAACGAGACGTCCACCACCGACCCGCCCTGTTGCCGCACACACGTGTGGACCGCCCCCCTGTTGAGGAGAGACACACCGCACGAGGCCGCCCAAAACGCGACGGCGCGTCCCCGGACGTTGCACCCGGCGACCGGGTTGCCCCAGGCCACCGACTTGGCGTTTAGGTCGCCCAACACCACGACCTGGCGTGGTGCCGCCCTCCCTACGACAGCAGTGAGGATCTCGAGGAAATCCTCAAAGTCCGAGAGAGGGCGGTTTGGGGAGAAATACACCCCCACCATCGCGATCTCTCCCCACGCGGCGGCCACGTATCCCGGTCCCCTCTCTAAGAGCGAGAGGGGAGGGGAGTCTGTGGAAGACCGCGCCACCAACGCCACCAAGCCGTCCCGGTCGCCCAGCCAACGGCCAGGGACCGAGTAGGGTTCGGCGACCACCGCCAAGTCCACCAACCACTCAGCCATGGTCTGCATCAGCAGATCCTGGGCTGTCCTGCAGTGGTTGGTGTTCGCCTGAAGGATGCGATGTTCGACCGTGGCCATCAGTCGGACATCGCAACCTCCTCCGCAGCCGCCGCAGGAACGGCGGCATCAGCGGCAGCAGCAGGTGCAGGCCCGGTCGGCGCCTGCGCTTTGCCACGCTTAGGGGGGGGATTGCACTTCCTCCCCTTCATGACGTGGCCTGCCCGGCGGCCACTGGCGGCACACACCGCGCAGTGTGGCGTGGCGGCCTGGCAGGAGGCGGCTTTGTGGCCCTCCTTGCCGCAGCGGTAGCATGTGTCCGTCCTGTCAACCTTGGACGGACACAGGGGCCGGGTGTGGCCGATGCCGAAGCACCGGAAACACCGCAGAGGCTGGTCCTCGAGTGCCCGGACTGCGCCCGAGCTGAACCCGACTTGAAGCCGTCCTTTCGCAAGGACGGCTTTGGCAGCTGCGACTGGGCACTCGAGGCGGATGGTGCCCATTCCGCCGCGGCCGGGCCTTATGTCCCGGCCTTGGACCGCCGCGGCGCCACAGCCCCCTACCGCTGCGACCGCCGCCACCACCTCCTCCTTGGTGACGGAGTCATCCAACTCCGTCACCTCGATTTCCGCCGACTTGACCGGCCGGGCCACCTTGGCAGAGTCCGCGATGACCTCCTGCAGCTTGGCTGCAAAGAGGTCAGCGCGGGCGCTCCCCTCGGCCCCCGGGAACTCGAAAATTCGAGCCCCGGCCTGCGTCCGCCGGCACGACACACTGCCGATCCCCAGTTGCGTGGGATCGGCATTGCCGCGCGCCCGCGCCAAGATGGAGGCGTAGGTCTCCCCTCGCCCCGCAGCCTCCGTGGTGAGCGTCACCACGACGGCCGCAGTTTTAGGGGGGACCAACTGCCCCTTTCCTCCTCTCCCTTTCCCTTTCCCCTTGCCCTTGCCGGTCGTCTGCGACTGGCTGGGTGCGGGGGTGGCGGGGACGGCAGGGACGGCAGGGACGGCAGGGACGGCCGCTGCCGACTTTTTGCCCTTCCCTTTACCCTTCCCCCCCCGGCCCACTTTCGTCCACTCGTTGGACGGAGTGGTGGCCGGGAGAAGGGCCACGTCTTCCACCTGGGAGGAGGAGGACGGCCCCGGCCGGCTTTGCCTCTTATCCGCCGCAAGCGGCGGCCGGAGGCTTTTTTCCGGCAGGAGCCGGTCCTCGATGCCTGCCAGGCAGGCTCTCGTGAAGGCCCTCTCCTCCATTATCACCTTGCGGATGATATCCTCAAGGTTGGAGGAGGGGCCCTCTAGTGCCGGGCTCGCCTTAGCCCGTGGTGGCTGGGCCGAGGCAGGGCCCTCTGCCACAGGGCTCGCCTCGGCCTGTTGAGGCCGGGCCGTGGCTTCAGCCAGCTTCTGACGAAGCTGGTTGACCTCTGACTGCAGGCGCTCCACCCTCGCCTGCAGTTGCCGCGTCTCGTCGCAGGCCGTCCGCTGAACGAGTTCAGCGACGACACCGCGCATGCTCGCGGCCCGACATTTCAGGGCCTTCTGGAAGGTGCCCTTGAGGTTGGAGGACTTAGAGGCGACCTCTACAATCTCCTCCTCGTCCTCCTCCGCCATCCTTTCCAGTTCCGCCAAAGAGTGGTCCGCGTACACGACCCGTGACGCACCGTACCCGGACTTGGCCCGGGCGACGTACGCACGCTTCTCTTTGGCGGCAACCCGCTCCTCCAGCTCTTGCTGGAGCTGCACCTTCCGTGCCAGGTCCACCTGTCGCTGGGCGTCCGCGAGCCCAACGACGTGGGTATCCGCGGCCGTTGTCGTCGGCTTTTTAGCCTTCGACAACGGCTTGGACCCCGAGGCCGAAGAACTCTCGGACCCACAACTCCGGAAGACCCGCTTCCGCGACCGCGAGCCACTCGCGTCCGATACACCAACCAGCGAGTCGTTGTCGGATGACTCCGCCCCTCCGTAATAACTAGCCGCAGACGGCGCGCGGCTAGATTCTGACGCTGGTGCGTCGGGGTGGCCCTGAGAAGGGCCTTTCGGTTGGCCCTGAGAAGGGCCTTTGGGTTGGCCCTGAGAAGGGCCTTTGGGTTGGCCCTGAGAAGGGCCTTTGGGTTGGCCCTGAGAAGGGCCTTTTGATTTTAAAAATCGCCCGGAGGCGTCCCGCGAGGGTGTAGCCGGCATCGTAGTCGAGACAAGGCAATAAAAGATTAAAATTCGCTACTAAAGCACAGAGCACTTTGGCCAGTCCCAGTCTGCCACTCCGTTACGGTGGTCAGAACTGGGCTGTTTCCAGGGGACACGACGTGGACGTATGCTCTGTGGGGGGTCCCCCAACCTAACCTTTTTTTTTTTTTTTTTTTTTTTTTACGCTGGGAAAAAATGCGTTACGCATGCCCACCCGTCGGGGGACGGGAGGGGTATGTGGGACTCCCCGGGCGGACCCGGTATACCCACTAAAACGACCCAGCGCATTCCCGCTTCGTCAGAGTGGCGGGGGACTGGGAAACCGGCACAGCCTTTACTTCCAGTCCTCCGCCGACGATTACAAGGCACACACCCCTCACACCCTCACGGGTGTGGGGGGTCGGGAATGACCGACGAAGGTGACGGGTGCAATGCGGGCGAAGGCACCCCCGCGCCTGTCGCCCGCCCGTCACCATGAGGAGGGAGGGCACGACGCCTTCTCCCCCTTCTTCGTCTGCGGAGCGGCGCAGCGAGAGGGTCGTCCTCCCGCTCGCGCTCCGCCTCCTCCTTTTGCGACATCACGTCCTCGCAAAAGGAGGCTACCGCCGACCAGGCCTCCTCACTCCCCAGCATGGCGTCGACCACGCCGGGAAGCGAGAGGTCCGGTCCGACCACCGCGGTCAGACCGCGGCGCAGCTCGGACCACGCCGGGCACACCTCGAGGGTGTGCTGCGCCGTGTCCTCCGCCGCGCCGCAGTCGTGGCACGCCGGGGTCTCCTCCCTCCCGATCCGGTGCAGGTGCGATCCGAAACAGCCATGTCCGGATAACACCTGCACCAGACGGAAAGAGAGGAAACCGTGGGACCGCTCGAGCCAGCCCTTCAGGACCGGACCGAGCGCGTCCAACGTCCGGCGGCCAAAGGCGGCGCTGGCGAGGTCCTCCGTCCAATGGAGGACGATGGCGTCCTTCGCCTCTCGCCGCACCGCCTCCCGCTCTTCGCCCGTGGGGCGCTCCCCGAGCGCCTTTCGGCGCGCCGTCCACTCGTACACTCTGGCGAGCACCCACGCCTCGAGCTCCCAAGGAGGGGTGCCGGCCAGAGCGCACGCCGCCGAAAAGCCCACTGAGCGGTAGGCCCTCGCCACCCGCTGTGCAATAGCCCGCTGGGGCCTGCGGATGGCGGTAGCATTCTCCCTCCTATGGAGGGAGTCCGCCCAGATGGGAGCCCCGTAGAGGGCCATGCTCCGCAAAATGCCGGCATAGAGGCGCCGGCACTTTGCCTTTGGTCCCCCCAGGTTTGGGAGGAGCCATGAGAGGGCGTCCGCGGCCTTCAGCAGGCGCGTCGACAGCCCGCTGAAATGCGGGCCGAAGCGCCACCTGTCGTCCAGCACCAGTCCCAGATATTTCATCTGGGGCTGGACCCCTATACGGACGCCCTCCACGACGATGTGGGCGTCGGCAGGGCAGCGCTGCCGGGGACCGCGAAAGAACACGGCCTCCGTTTTGTGCAGCGCCACCCTCAATCCCAGGCGGCGGATCCTTTCTGCCACCAAGGACCCGCCAGCCGAGGCCAGAATGGCCGCGTCGGCAAAGTTCCTCCCCCGGGCAGTGAGCAGAGTGTCATCCGCGTAGCAGATGACACTCGTGCCCGGAAGGAGGGCACCCCGCAGCAGCCAGTTGAACCCGATGTTCCACAAGGGGGGGCCTAGCACCGATCCCTGTGGAACACCGGACTCTGCGCCGTACCGCCTCACCGTGGCCGACTTGTCCACGAGGAGGACCTCTCGGCCCTCCAAGTAGTCGGCCAGTAGGTTCCGCAGATATTGGGGCACTCCGTGATACCGGAGCGCCTCCAATATCGTCGAGTGGGGGACGGAGTTGAAGGCGTTGGCAATGTCGAATGACACCGCCAGCACTCCGTCCCCCGCCTCCACCGCCTCCTTCACCTGGCCCTTGAGTAGGGCCAGCGCGTCGATCGTCGAACGCCCACGACGGAACCCGAATTGGGCGTCCGACAGATCCGGCCCTACCCCCCGCAGGTGGCTGTCCAGCCTCCCGGCGACGATCCCCTCGAACAGTTTACCGACCTCATCGAGCAGAACGATGGGCCGGTATGCCGAGGGGGAGTCCACCGGGCGACCCTCCTTTCGGAGCAGGCAAAGCTGCCCCTCCTTCCACAGTTTCGGGAACCTCCCAGCCGTAAAACACGCGCTGAAGAGGTCCCGAAACCTGTCCTCCATTTGGGTGGCGGCGATCGCCACCACCCGTGCGGGGACGCCGTCCGGTCCGGGGGCGGTCTTCTTCGCGCGGAGGCTCAGAACCCCCGCGTAGAATTCCGCCGCCGTGACCGGGGGCACCTCTGCCTCCGGCGGAGCCGCCCCTTGCGGGGGATCCATCGCTGGAGGGGTGAAGTCGGTCCTGCGCGGAAACAGGGACCGGACCACCCCATCCAGCAACGCTGGCTCGAGGGTCTCAGACAGTGGGGGACCATAGGGGCGGAGCTGGTTCCGCGCCGCCTTATATGGCCTCCCATAGGGATCTCTGTCGAGACCCTCCAGCATCTCGGCCCTCGCCGAGTCTTGCGCAGCGCCCATCGCAGACTTGAGGGCCACCGTAGCCTCTCGGTAAGAGGCGTACAGGCGGTCCTCCTCTGCCCGGACTCGGTTTTGGGCGCTGCGCCGTCGGCTCCGCGCGTAGGCCCTTCTGGCCGCCACGCAGGTGGCCCGGAGCCCCGCCAGCTCCCCCGTCCACCAGTACACGGCGCGACGGGGAGGCGGACGGCGAGACCGAGGCATGCTGGAGTTGCACACCTCGGTCAAGGACCCCCGCAGCCGGACCGCTGCGGCATCCACGTCCGGGACCTCCTCGACAGGGGGAGGCGACAGCCAGTCCTGGAGGAAGGCGGCCTCCTTGGCCGCCTCCCGGTCCAGGCGGGTGAGCGCCCACCGCGGGAAGGGAGATTGCCCAGCGCGGGCCGTCCCCCCTCCCCGCTGTGTGGAGATGTCGAACCGCACATAACGGTGGTCCGACAAGGTCTCCACCAGCTCCACCCGCCAGTTCACGACGCGGGCGGCAAGCGCGGGGGTGGCGAACGAGACGTCCACCACCGACCCGCCCTGTTGCCGCACACACGTGTGGACCGCCCCCCTGTTGAGGAGGGACACACCGCACGAGGCCGCCCAAAACTCGACGGCGCGTCCCCGGACGTTGCACCCGGCGACCGGGTTGCCCCAGGCCACCGACTTGGCGTTTAGGTCGCCCAACACCACGACCTGGCGTGGTGCCGCCCTCCCTACGACAGCAGTGAGGATCTCGAGGAAATCCTCAAAGTCCGAGAGAGGGCGGTTTGGGGAGAAATACACCCCCACCGTCGCTATCTCTCCCCACGCGGCGGCCACGTATCCCGGTCCCCTCTCTAAGAGCGAGAGGGGAGGGGAGTCTGTGGAAGACCGCGCCACCAACGCCACCAAGCCGTCCCGGTCGCCCAGCCAACGGCCAGGGACCGAGTAGGGTTCGGCGACCACCGCCAAGTCCACCAACCACTCAGCCATGGTCTGCATCAGCAGATCCTGGGCTGTCCTGCAGTGGTTGGTGTTCGCCTGAAGGATGCGATGTTCGACCGTGGCCATCAGTCGGACATCGCAACCTCCTCCGCAGCCGCCGCAGGAACGGCGGTGTTAGCGGCAGCAGCAGGTGCAGGCCCGGTCGGCGCCTGCGCTTTGCCACGCTTAGGGGGGGGATTGCACTTCCTCCCCTTCATGACGTGGCCTGCCCGGCGGCCACTGGCGGCACACACCGCGCAGTGCGGCGTGGCGGCCTGGCAGGAAGCGGCTTTGTGACCCTCCTTGCCGCAGCGGTAGCATGTGTCCGTCCTGTCAACCTTGGACGGACACAGGGGCCGGGTGTGGCCGATGCCGAAGCACCGGAAACACCGCAGAGGCTCGTCCTCGAGTGCCCGGACTGCGGCCGAGCTGAATCCGACTTGAAGCCGTCCTTTCGCAAGGACGGCTTTGGCAGCTGCGACTGGGCACTCGAGGCGGATGGTGCCCATTCCGCCACGGCCGGGCCTTATGTCCCGGCCTTGGACCGCCGCGGCGCCACAGCCCCCTACCGCTGCGACCGCCGCCACCACCTCCTCCTTGGTGACGGAGTCATCCAACTCCGTCACCTCGATTGCCGCCGACTTGACCGGCCGGGCCACCTTGGCAGAGTCCGCGATGACCTCTTGCAGCTTGGCTGCAAAGAGGTCAGCGCGGGCGCTCCCCTCGGCCCCCGGGAACTCGAAAATTCGAGCCCCGGCCTGCGTCCGCCGGCACGACACACTGCCGATCCCCAGTTGCGTGGGATCGGCATTGCCGCGCGCCCGCGCCAAGATGGAGGCATAGGTCTCCCCTCGCCCCGCAGCCTCCGTGGTGAGCGTCACCACGACGGCCGCAGTTTTAGGGGGGACCAACTGCCCCTTTCCTCCCCTCCCTTTCCCTTTCCCCTTGCCCTTGCCGGTCGTCTGCGACTGGCTGGGTGCGGGGGTGGCGGGGACGGCAGGGACGGCAGGAACGGCCGCTGCCGACTTCTTCCCTTTACCCTTCCCCCTCCGGCCCACTTGCTTCCACTCGTTGGACGGAGTGGTCGCAGGAAGAAGGGCCACGTCTTCCACCTGGGAGGAGGAGGACGGCCCCGGCCGGCTTTGCCTCTTATCCGCTGCAAGCGGCGGCCGGAGGCTTTTTTCCGGCAGGAGCCGGTCCTCGATGCCTGCCAGGCAGGCTCTCGTGAAGGCCCTCTCCTCCATTATCACCTTGCGGATGATGTCCTCAAGGTTGGAGGAGGGGCCCTCTACTGCAGGGCTCGCCTTAGCCCGTGGTGGCTGGGCCGAGGCAGGGCCCTCTGCCACAGGGATCACCTCGGCCTGTTGAGGCCGGGCCGTGGCTTCAGCCAGCTTCTCACGAAGCTGGTTGACTTCTGACTGCAGGCGATCCACCCTCGCCTGCAGTTGCCGCGTTTCGTCGGAGGCCGTCCGCTGAACCAGCTCAGCGACGACACCGCGCATGCTCGCGGCCCGACATTTCAGGGCCTTCTGGAAGGTGCCCTTCAGGTTGGAGGACTTAGAGGCGACCTCAACAATCTCCTCCTCGTCCTCCTCCGCCATCCTTTCCAGTTCCGCCAAAGAGTGGTCCGCGTACACAACCCGGGACGCACCGTACCCGGACTTGGCCCGGGCGACGTACGCACGCTTCTCCTTGGCGGCAACCCGCTCTTCCAGCTCTTGCTGGAGCTGCACCTTCCGTGCCAGGTCCACCTGTCGCTGGGCGTCCGCGAGCCCAACGACGTGGGTATCCGCGGCCGTTGTCGTCGGCTTTTTAGCCTTCGACAACGGCTTGGTCCCCGAAGCCGAGGAACTCTCGGACCCACAACTCAGGAAGGCCCGCTTCCGCGACCGCGAGCCTCTCGCGTCCGACGCACCAACAAGCGAGTCGTTGTCGGACGACTCCGCCCCTCCGAAGTAACTAGCCGCAGACGGCGCGCGGCTAGACTCTGACGCTGGTGCGTCGGGGTGGCCCTGAGAAGGGCCTTTCGGTTGGCCCTGAGAAGGGCCTTTGGGTTGGCCCTGAGAAGGGCCTTTGGGTTGGCCCTGAGAAGGGCCTTTGGGTTGGCCCTGAGAAGGGCCTTTTGATTTTAAAAATCGCCCGGAGGCGCCCCGCGAGGGTGTAGCCGGCATCGTAGACGAACACAAGGCAGATAAAAAGATTAAAATTCGCTACTAAAGCACAGAGCACTTTGGCCAGTCCCAGTCTGCCACTCCGTTACGGTGGTCAGAACTGGGCTGTTTCCAGGGGACACGACGTGGACGTATGCTCTGTGGGGGGTCCCCCAACCTAACCTTTTTTTTTTTTTTTTTTTTTTTTTTTTTTTACGCTGGGAAAAAATGCGTTACGCATGCCCACCCGTCGGGGGACGGGAGGGGTATGTGGGACTCCCCGGGCGGACCCGGTATACCCACTAAAACGACCCAGCGCATTCCCGCTTCGTCACAGTGGCGGGGGACTGGGAAACCGGCACAGCCTTTACTTCCAGTCCTCCGCCGACGATTACAAGGCACACACCCCTCACACCCTCACGGGTGTGGGGGGTCGGGAATGACCGACGAAGGTGACGGGTGCAATGCGGGCGAAGGCACCCCCGCGCCTGTCGCCCGCCCGTCACCATGAGGAGGGAGGGCACGACGCCTTCTCCCCCTTCTTCGTCTGCGGAGCGGCGCAGCGAGAGGGTCGTCCTCCCGCGCGCGCTCCGCCTCCTCCTTTTGCGACATCACGTCCTCGCAAAAGGAGGCCACCGCCGACCAGGCCTCCTCACTCCCCAGCATGGCGTCGACCACGCCGGGAAGCGAGAGGTCCGGTCCGACCACCGCGGTCAGACCGCGGCGCAGCTCGGACCACGCCGGGCACACCTCGAGGGTGTGCTGCGCCGTGTCCTCCGCCGCGCCGCAGTCGTGGCACGCCGGGGTCTCCTCCCTCCCGATCCGGTGCAGGTGCGATCCGAAACAGCCATGTCCGGATAACACCTGCACCAGACGGAAAGAGAGGAAACCGTGGGACCGCTCGAGCCAGCCCTTCAGGACCGGACCGAGCGCGTCCAACGTCCGGCGGCCAAAGGCGGCGCTGGCGAGGTCCTCCGTCCAATGGAGGACGATGGCGTCCTTCGCCTCTCGCCGCACCGCCTCCCGCTCTTCGCCCGTGGGGCGCTCCCCGAGCGCCTTTCGGCGCGCCGTCCACTCGTACACTCTGGCGAGCACCCACGCCTCCAGCTCCCAAGGAGGGGTGCCGGCCAGAGCGCACGCCGCCGAAAAGCCCACTGAGCGGTAGGCCCTCGCCACCCGCTGTGCAATAGCCCGCTGGGGCCTGCGGATGGCGGTAGCATTCTCCCTCCTATGGAGGGAGTCCGCCCAGATGGGAGCCCCGTACAGGGCCATGCTCCGCAAAATGCCGGCATAGAGGCGCCGGCACTTTGCCTTGGGCCCCCCCAGGTTTGGGAGGAGCCATGAGAGGGCGCCCGCGGCCTTCAACAGGCGCGTCGACAGCCCGCTGAAATGCGGGCCGAAGCGCCACCTGTCGTCCAGCACCAGTCCCAGATATTTCATCTGGGGCTGGACCCCTATACGGACGCCCTCCACGACGATGTGGGCGTCGGCAGGGCAGCGCTGCCGGGGACCGCGAAAGAACACGGCCTCCGTTTTGTGCAGCGCCACCCTCAATCCCAGGCGGCGGATCCTTTCTGCCACCAAGGACCCGCCAGCCGAGGCCAGAATGGCCACGTCGGCAAAGTTCCTCCCCCGGGCAGTGAGCAGAGTGTCGTCCGCGTAGCAGATGACACTCGTGCCCGGGAGGAGGGCACCCCGCAGCAGCCAGTTGAACCCGATGTTCCACAAGGGGGGGCCTAGCACCGACCCCTGTGGAACACCGGACTCTGCGCCGTACCGCCTCACCGTGGCCGACTTGTCCACGAGGAGGACCTCTCGGCCCTCCAAGTAGTCGGCCAGGAGGTCCCGCAGGTATTGGGGCACTCCGTGATACCGGAGCGCCTCCAATATCGTCGAGTGGGGGACGGAGTTGAAGGCGTTGGCAATGTCGAATGACACCGCCAGCACTCCGTCCCCCGCCTCCACCGCCTCCTTCACCTGGCCCTTGAGTAGGGCCAGCGCGTCGATCGTCGAACGCCCACGACGGAACCCGAATTGGGCGTCCGACAGATCCGGCCCTACCCCCCGCAGGTGGCTGTCCAGCCTCCCGGCGACGATCCCCTCGAACAGTTTACCGACCTCATCGAGCAGAACGATGGGCCGGTATGCCGAGGGGGAGTCCACCGGGCGACCCTCCTTTCGGAGCAGGCAAAGCTGCCCCTCCTTCCACAGTTTCGGGAACCTCCCAGCCGTAAAACACGCGCTGAAGAGGTCCCGAAACCTGTCCTCCATTTGGGTGGCGGCGATCGCCACCACCCGTGCGGGGACGCCGTCCGGCCCGGGGGCGGTCTTCTTCGCGCGGAGGGTCAGAACCCCCGCGTAGAATTCCGCCGCCGTGACCGGGGGCACCTCCACCTCCGGCGGAGCCGCCCCTTGCGGGGGATCCATCGCTGGAGGGGTGAAGTCGGTCCTGCGCGGAAACAGGGACCGGACCACCCCATCCAGCAACGCTGGCTCGAGGGTCTCAGACAGTGGGGGACCATAGGGGCGGAGCTGGTTCCGCGCCGCCTTATATGGCCTCCCATAGGGATCTCTGTCGAGACCCTCCAGCATCTCGGCCCTTGCCGAGTCCTGCGCAGCGCCCATCGCAGACTTGAGGGCCGCCGTAGCCTCTCGGTAGGAGTCGTACAGGCGGTCCTCTTCTGCCCGGACTCGGTTTTGGGCGCTGCGCCGTCGGCTCCGCGCGTAGGCCCTTCTGGCCGCCACGCAAGCGGCCCGGAGACCCGCCAGCTCCTCCGTCCACCAGTACACGGCGCGACGGGAAGGCGGACGGCGAGACCGAGGCATGCTGGAGTTGCACACCTCGGTCAAGGACCCCCGTAGCCGGACCGCTGCGGCGTCTACGTCCGGGGCCTCCTCGACAGGGGGAGGCGACAGCCAGTCCTGGAGGAAGGCGGCCTCCTTGGCCGCCTCCCGGTCCAGGCGGGTGAGCGCCCACCGCGGGAAGGGAGATTGCCCAGCGCGGGCCGTCCCCCCTCCCCGCTGTGTGGAGATGTCGAACCGCACATAACGGTGGTCCGACAAGGTCTCCACCAGCTCCACCCGCCAGTTCACGACGCGGGCGGCAAGCGCGGGGGTGGCGAACGAGACGTCCACCACCGACCCGCCCTGTTGCCGCACACACGTGTGGACCGCCCCCCTGTTGAGGAGGGACACACCGCACGAGGCCGCCCAAAACTCGACGGCACGTCCCCGGACGTTGCACCCGGCGACCGGGTTGCCCCAGGCCACCGACTTGGCGTTTAGGTCGCCCAACACCACGACCTGGCGTGGTGCCGCCCTCCCTACGACAGCAGTGAGGATCTCGAGGAAATCCTCAAAGTCCGAGAGAGGGCGGTTTGGGGAGAAATACACCCCCACCATCGCGATCTCTCCCCACGCGGCGGCCACGTATCCCGGTCCCCTCTCTAAGAGCGAGAGGGGAGGGGAGTCTGTGGAAGACCGCGCCACCAACGCCACCAAGCCGTCCCGGTCGCCCAGCCAACGGCCAGGGACTGAGTAGGGTTCGGCGACCACCGCCAAGTCCACCAACCACTCAGCCATGGTCTGCATCAGCAGATCCTGGGCTGTCCTGCAGTGGTTGGTGTTCGCCTGAAGGATGCGATGTTCGACCGTGGCCATCAGTCGGACATCGCAACCTCCTCCGCAGCCGCCGCAGGAACGGCGGTGTTAGCGGCAGCAGCAGGTGCAGGCCCGGTCGGCGCCTGCGCTTTGCCACGCTTAGGGGGGGGATTGCACTTCCTCCCCTTCATGACGTGGCCTGCCCGGCGGCCACTGGCGGCACACACCGCGCAGTGCGGCGTGGCGGCCTGGCAGGAGGCGGCTTTGTGGCCCTCCTTGCCGCAGCGGTAGCATGTGTCCGTCCTGTCAACCTTGGACGGACACAGGGGCCGGGTGTGGCCGATGCCGAAGCACCGGAAACACCGCAGAGGCTGGTCCTCGAGTGCCCGGACTGCGCCCGAGCTGAACCCGACTTGAAGCCGTCCTTTCGCAAGGACGGCTTTGGCAGCTGCGACTGGGCACTCGAGGCGGATGGTGCCCATTCCGCCGCGGCCGGGCCTTATGTCCCGGCCTTGGACCGCCGCGGCGCCACAGCCCCCTACCGCTGCGACCGCCGCCACCACCTCCTCCTTGGTGACGGAGTCATCCAACTCCGTCACCTCGATTTCCGCAGACTTGACCGGCCGGGCCACCTTGGCAGAGTCCGCGATGACCTCTTGCAGCTTGGCTGCAAAGAGGTCAGCGCGGGCGCTCCCCTCGGCCCCCGGGAACTCGAAAATTCGAGCCCCGGCCTGCGTCCGCCGGCACGACACACTGCCGATCCCCAGCTGGGTGGGATCGGCATTGCCGCGTGCCCGCACCAAGATGGAGGCGTAGGTCTCCCCTCGCCCCGCAGCCTCCGCGGTGAGCGTCACCACGACGGCTGCAGTTTTAGGGGGGACCAACTGCCCCTTTCCTCTCCCTTTCCCTTTCCCCTTGCCCTTGCCGGTCTGCGACTGGCTGGGTGCGGGGGTGGCGGGGACGGCAGGGACGGCAGGGACGGCCGCTGCCGACTTCTTCCCTTTGCCTTTCCCCCCCCGGCCCACTTTCGTCCACTCGTTGGACGGAGTGGTCGACGGGAGAAGGGCCACGTCTTCCACCTGGGAGGAGGAGGACGGCCCCGGCCGGCTTTGCCTCTTATCCGCCGCAAGCGGCGGCCGGAGGCTTTTTTCCGGCAGGAGCCGGTCCTCGATGCCTGCCAGGCAGGCTCTCGTGAAGGCCCTCTCCTCCATTATCACCTTGCGGATGATATCCTCAAGGTTGGAGGAGGGGCCCTCCACTGCAGGGCTCGCCTTAGCCCGTGGTGGCTGGGCCGAGGCAGGGCCCTCTGCCACAGGGCTCACCTCGGCCTGTTGAGGCCGGGCCGTGGCTTCAGCCAGCTTCTGACGAAGCTGGTTGACCTCCGACTGCAGGCGATCCACCCTCGCCTGCAGTTGCCGCGTCTCGTCGGAGGCCGTCCGCTGAATGAGTTCAGCGACGACTCCGCGCAAGCTCGCGGCCCGACACTTCAGGGCCTTCTGAAATGTGCCCTTCAGGTTGGAGGACTTAGAGGCGACCTCCACAATCTCCTCCTCGTCCTCCTCCGCCATCCTTTGCAGTTCCGCCAAAGAGTGGTCCGCGTACACAACCCGGGACGCACCGTACCCGGACTTGGCCCGGGCGACGTACGCACGCTTCTCCTTGGCGGCAACCCGCTCCTCCAGCTCTTGCTGGAGCTGGACCTTCCGTGCCAGGTCTACCTGGCGCTGGGCGTCCGCGAGCCCAACGACGTGGGTATCCGCGGCCGTTGTCGTCGGCTTTTTAGCCTTCGACAACGGTTTGGACCCCGAGGCTTAAGAACTCTCGGACCCACAACTTCGGAAGACCCGCTTCCGCGACCGCGAGCCACTCGCGTCCGACGCACCAACAAGCGAGTCGTTGTCGGACGACTCCGCCCCTCCAAAATAACTAGCCGCAGACGGCGCGCGGCTAGGCTCTGACGCTGGTGCGTCGGGGTGGCCCTGAGAAGGGCCTTTTTGTTGGCCCAGAGAAGGGCCTTTGGGTTGGCCCTGAGAAGGGCCTTTGGGTTGGCCCTGAGAAGGGCCTTTTGATTTTAAAAACCGCCCGGAGGCGTCCCGCGAGGGTGTTGCAGGCATAGCAGCGAAACACAAGGCAGATAAAAACAGATAAAAATTCGCTACGAGATCACAGAGCACTTTGGCCAGTCCCAGTCTGCCACTCCGTTACGGTGGTCAGAACTGGGCTGTTTCCAGGGGACACGACGTGGACGTATGCTCTGTGGGGGGACCCCCAACTTTTTTTTTTTTTTACGCTGGGAAAAAATGCATTACGCATGCCCACCCGTCGGGGGACGGGAGGGGTATGTGGGACTCCCCGGGCGGACCCGGTATACCCACTAAAACGACCCAGCGCATTCCCGCTTCGTCAGAGTGGCGGGGGACTGGGAAACCGGCACAGCCTTTACTTCCAGTCCTCCGCCGACGATTGCCAGGCAGACCCCCTCACACCCTCACGGGTGTGGGGGGTCGGGAATGACCGACGAAGGTGACGGGTGCAATGCGGGCGAAGGCACCCCCGCGCCTGTCGCCCGCCCGTCACCATGAGGAGGGAGGGCACGGCGCCTTCTCCCCCTTCTTCGTCTGCGGAGCGGCGCAGCGAGAGGGTCGTCCTCCCGCGCGCGCTCCGCCTCCTCCTTTTGCGACATCACGTCCTCGCAAAAGGAGGCTACGGCAGACCAGGCCTCTTCACTCCCCAGCATGGCGTCGACCACGCCGGGAAGCGAGAGGTCCGGTCCGACCACCGCGGTCAGACCGCGGCGCAGCTCGGACCACACCGGGCACACCTCGAGGGTGTGCTGCGCCGTGTCCTCCGCCGCGCCGCAGTCGTGGCACGCCGGGGTCTCCTCCCTCCCGATCCGGTGCAGGTGCGATCCGAAACAGCCATGTCCGGATAACACCTGCACCAGACGGAAAGAGAGGAAACCGTGGGACCGCTCGAGCCAGCCCTTCTGGACCGGACCGAGCGCGTCCAACGTCCGGCGGCCAAAGGCGGCGCTGGCGAGGTCCTCCGTCCAATGGAGGACGATGGCGTCCTTCGCCTCTCGCCGCACCGCCTCCCGCTCTTCGCCCGTGGGGCGCTCCCCGAGCGCCTTTCGGCGCGCCGTCCACTCGTACACTCTGGCGAGCACCCACGCCTCCAGCTCCCAAGGAGGGGTGCCGGCCAGAGCGCACGCCGCCGAAAAACCCACTGAGCGGTAGGCCCTCGCCACCCGCTGTGCAATAGCCCGCTGGGGCCTGCGGATGGCGGTAGCATTCTCCCTCCTATGGAGGGAGTCCGCCCAGATGGGAGCCCCGTACAGGGCCATGCTCCGCAAAATGCCGGCATAGAGGTGCCGGCACTTTGCCTTGGGTCCCCCCAGGTTTGGGAGGAGCCATGAGAGGGCGTCCGCGGCCTTCAACAGGCGCGTCGACAGCCCGCTGAAATGCGGGCCGAAGCGCCACCGTTCGTCCAGCACCAGCCCCAGATATTTCATCTGGGGCTGGACCCCTATACGGACGCCCTCCACGACGATGTGGGCGTCGGCAGGGCAGCGCTGCCGGGGACCGCGAAAGAACACGGCCTCCGTTTTGTGCAGCGCCACCCTCAATCCCAGGCGGCGGATCCTTTCTGCCACCAAGGACCCGCCAGCCGAGGCCAGAATGGCCGCGTCGGCAAAGTTCCTCCCCCGGGCAGTGAGCAGAGTGTCATCCGCGTAGCAGATGACACTCGTGCCCGGGAGGAGGGCACCCCGCAGCAGCCAGTTGAACCCGATGTTCCACAAGGGGGGGCCTAGCACCGACCCCTGCGGAACACCGGACTCTGCGCCGTACCGCCTCACCGTGGCCGACTTGTCGACGAGCAGGACCTCTCGGCCCTCCAAGTAGTCGGCCAGGAGGTCCCGCAGGTATTGGGGCACTCCGTGATACCGGAGCGCCTCCAATATCGTCGAGTGGGGGACGGAGTTGAAGGCGTTGGCAATGTCGAATGACACCGCCAGCACTCCGTCCCCCGCCTCCACCGCCTCCTTCACCTGGCCCTTGAGTAGGGCCAGCGCGTCGATCGTCGAACGCCCACGACGGAAACCGAATTGGGCGTCCGACAGATCCGGCCCTACCCCCCGCAGATGGCTGTCCAGCCTCCCGGCGACGATCCCCTCGAACAGTTTACCGACCTCATCGAGCAGAACGATGGGCCGGTATGCCGAGGGGGAGTCCACCGGGCGACCCACCTTTCGGAGGAGGCACAGCTGCCCCTCCTTCCAGAGTTTCGGGAACCTCCCAGCCGTAAAACACGCGCTGAAGAGGTCCCGAAACCTGTCCTCCATTTGGGTGGCGGCGATCGCCACCACCCGTGCGGGGACGCCGTCCGGTCCGGGGGCGGTCTTCTTCGCGCGGAGGCTCAGAACCCCCGCGTAGAATTCCGCCGCCGTGACCGGGGGCACCTCCGCCTCCGGTGGAGCCGCCCCTTGCGGGGGATCCATCGCTGGAGGGGTGAAGTCGGTCCTGCGCGGAAACAGGGACCGGACCACCCCATCCAGCAACGCTGGCTCGAGGGTCTCCGACAGTGGGGGACCATAGGGGCGGAGCTTGTTCCGCGCCGCCTTATATGGCCTCCCATAGGGATCTCTGTCGAGACCCTCCAGCATCTCGGCCCTCGCCGAGTCCTGCGCAGCGCCCATCGCAGACTTGAGGGCCACCGTAGCCTCTCGGTAAGAGGCGTACAGGCGGTCCTCCTCTGCCCGGACTCGGTTTTGGGCGCTGCGCCGTCGGCTCCGCGCGTAGGCCCTTCTGGCCGCCACGCAGGTGGTCCGGAGCCCCGCCAGCTCCTCCGTCCACCAGTACACGGCGCGACGGGGAGGCGGACGGCGAGACCGAGGCATGCTGGAGTTGCACACCTCGGTCAAGGACCCCCGCAGCCGGACCGCTGCGGCGTCCACGTCCGGGAACTCCTCGACAGGGGGAGGCGACAGCCAGTCCTGGAGGAAGGCGGCCTCCTTGGCCGCCTCCCGGTCCAGGCGGGTGAGTGCCCACCGCGGGAAGGGAGATTGCCCAGCGCGGGCTGTCCCCCCTCCCCGCTGTGTGGAGATGTCGAACCGCACATAACGGTGGTCCGACAAGGTCTCCACCAGCTCCACCCGCCAGTTCACGACGCGGGCGGCAAGCGCGGGGGTGGCGAACGAGACGTCCACCACCGACCCGCCCTGTTGCCGCACACACGTGTGGACCGCCCCCCTGTTGAGGAGGGACACACCGCACGAGGCCGCCCAAAACTCGACGGCGCGTCCCCGGACGTTGCACCCGGCGACCGGGTTGCCCCAGGCCACCGACTTGGCGTTTAGGTCGCCCAACACCACGACCTGGCGTGGTGCCGCCCTCCCTACGACAGCAGTGAGGATCTCGAGGAAATCCTCAAAGTCCGAGAGAGGGCGGTTTGGGGAGAAATACACCCCCACCGTCGCTATCTCTCCCCACGCGGCGGCCACGTATCCCGGTCCCCTCTCTAAGAGCGAGAGGGGAGGGGAGTCTGTGGAAGACCGCGCCACCAACGCCACCAAGCCGTCCCGGTCGCCCAGCCAACGGCCAGGGACCGAGTAGGGTTCGGCGACCACCACCAAGTCCACCAACCACTCAGCCATGGTCTGCATCAGCAGATCCTGGGCTGTCCTGCAGTGGTTGGTGTTCGCCTGAAGGATGCGATGTTCGACCGTGGCCATCAGTCGGACATCGCAACCTCCTCCGCAGCCGCCGCAGGAACGGCGGTATTAGCGGCAGCAGCAGGTGCAGGCCCGGTCGGCGCCTGCGCTTTGCCACGCTTAGGGGGGGGATTGCACTTCCTCCCCTTCATGACGTGGCCTGCCCGGCGGCCACTGGCGGCACACACCGCGCAGTGCGGCGTGGCGGCCTGGCAGGTGGCGGCTTTGTGGCCCTCCTTGCCGCAGCGGTAGCATGTGTCCGTCCTGTCAACCTTGGACGGACACAGGGGCCGGGTGTGGCCGATGCCGAAGCACCGGAAACACCGCATAGGCTGGTCCTCGAGTGCCCGGACTGCGCCCGAGCTGAATCCGACTTGAAGCCGTCCTTTCGCAAGGACGGCTTTGGCAGCTGCGACTGGGCACTCGAGGCGGATGGTGCCCATTCCGCCGCGGCCGGGCCTTATGTCCCGGCCTTGGACCGCCGCGGCGCCACAGCCCCCTACCGCTGCGACCGCCGCCACCACCTCCTCCTTGGTGACGGAGTCATCCAACTCCGTTACCTCGATTGCCGCCGACTTGACCGGCCGGGCCACCTTGGCAGAGTCCGCGATGACCTCTTGCAGCTTGGCTGCAAAGAGGTCAGCGCGGGCGCTCCCCTCGGCCCCCGGGAACTCGAAAATTCGAGCCCCAGCCTGCGTCCGCCGGCACGACACACTGCCGATCCCCAGTTGCGTGGGATCGGCATTGCCGCGCGCCCGCGCCAAGATGGAGGCGTAGGTCTCCCCTCGCCCCGCAGCCTCCGTGGTGAGCGTCACCACGACGGCTGCAGTTTTAGGGGGGACCAACTGCCCCTTTCCTCCTCTCCCTATCCCTTTCCCCTTGCCCTTGCCGGTCGTCTGCGACTGGCTGGGTGCGGGGGTGGCGGGGACGGCAGGGACGGCAGGGACGGCAGGGACGGCCGCTGCCGACTTTTTGCCCTTCCCTTTACCCCTCCCCCTCCGGCCCACTTTCGTCCACTCGTTGGACGGAGTGGTCGAAGGGAGAAGGGCCACGTCTTCCACCTGGGAGGAGGTGGATGGCCCCGGCTGGCTTTGCCTCTTATCCGCCGCAAGCGGCGGCCGGAGGCTTTTTTCCGGCAGGAGCCGGTCCTCGATGCCTGCCAGGCAGGCTCTCGTGAAGGCCCTCTCCTCCATTATCACCTTGCGGATGATATCCTCAAGGTTGGAGGAGGGGCCCTCTACTGCAGGGCTCGCCTTAGCCCGTGGTGGCTGGGCCGAGGCAGGGCCCTCTGCCACAGGGCTCACCTCGGCCTGTTGAGGCCGGGCCGTGGCTTCAGCCAGCTTCTGATGAAGCTGGCTGACCTCCGACTGCAGGCGATCCACCCTCGCCTGCAGTTGCCGCGTCTCGTCGGAGGCCGTCCGCTGAACGAGTTCAGCGACGACTCCGCGCAAGCTCGCGGCCCGACACTTCAGGGCCTTTTGAAACGTGCCCTTTAGGTTGGAGGACTTAGAGGCGACCTCCACAATCTCCTCCTCGTCCTCCTCCGCCATCCTTTGTAGTTCCGCCAAAGAGTGGTCCGCGTACACAACCCGGGACGCACCGTACCCGGACTTGGCCCGGGCGACGTACGCACGCTTCTCTTTGGCGGCAACCCGCTCCTCCAGCTCTTGCTGGAGCTGCACCTTCCGTGCCAGGTCCACCTGTCGCTGGGCGTCCGCGAGCCCAACGACGTGGGTATCCGCGGCCGTTGTCGTCGGCTTTTTAGCCTTCGACAACGGCTTGGTCCCCGAAGCCGAGGAACTCTCGGACCCACAACTCAGGAAGGCCCGCTTCCGCGACCGCGAGCCTCTCGCGTCCGACGCACCAACAAGCGAGTCGTTGTCGGACGACTCCGCCCCTCCGAAGTAACTAGCCGCAGACGGCGCGTGGCTAGACTCTGACGCTGGTGCGTCGGGGTGGCCCTGAGAAGGGCCTTTCGGTTGGCCCTGAGAAGGGCCTTTGGGTTGGCCCTGAGAAGGGCCTTTGGGTTGGCCCTGAGAAGGGCCTTTGGGTTGGCCCTGAGAAGGGCCTTTGGGTTGGCCCTGAGAAGGGCCTTTGGGTTGGCCCTGAGAAGGGCCTTTGGGTTGGCCCTGAGAAGGGCCTTTTGATTTTAAAAACCGCCCGGAGGCGTCCCGCGAGGGTGTTGCAGGCATAGCAGCGAAACACAAGGCAGATAAAAAACAGATAAAAATTCGCTACGAGATCACAGAGCACTTTGGCCAGTCCCAGTCTGCCACTCCGTTACGGTGGTCAGAACTGGGCTGTTTCCAGGGGACACGACGTGGACGTATGCTCTGTGGGGGGTACCCCAACCTTTTTTTTTTTTTTTTTTTGTTTTTTTTTTACGCTGGGAAAAAATGCATTACGCATACCCTCCCGTCGGGGGACGGAAGGGGTATGTGGGACTCCCCGGGCGGACCCGGTATACCCACTAAAACGACCCAGCGCATTCCCGCTTCGTCAGAGTGGCGGGGGACTGGGAAACCGGCACAGCCTTTACTTCCAGTCCTCCGCCGACGATTGCCAGGCAGACCCCCTCACACCCTCACGGGTGTGGGGGGTCGGGAATGACCGACGAAGGTGACGGGCGGGCGAAGGCACCCCCGCGCCTGTCGCCCGCCCGTCACCATGAGGAGGGAGGGCACGGCGCCTTCTCCCCCTTCTTCGTCTGCGGAGCGGCGCAGCGAGAGGGTCGTCCTCCCGCGCGCGCTCCGCCTCCTCCTTTTGCGACATCACGTCCTCGCAAAAGGAGGCTACGGCAGACCAGGCCTCTTCACTCCCCAGCATGGCGTCGACCACGCCGGGAAGCGAGAGGTCCGGTCCGACCACCGCGGTCAGACCGCGGCGCAGCTCGGACCACGCCGGGCACACCTCGAGGGTGTGCTGCGCCGTGTCCTCCGCCGCGCCGCAGTCGTGGCACGCCGGGGTCTCCTCCCTGCCGATCCGGTGCAGGTGCGATCCGAAACAGCCATGTCCGGATAACACCTGCACCAGACGGAAAGAGAGGAAACCGTGGGACCGCTCGAGCCAGCCCTTCAGGACCGGACCGAGCGCGTCCAACGTCCGGCGGCCAAAGGCGGCGCTGGCGAGGTCCTCCGTCCAATGGAGGACGATGGCGTCCTTCGCCTCTCGCCGCACCGCCTCCCGCTCTTCGCCCGTGGGGCGCTCCCCGAGCGCCTTTCGGTGCGCCGTCCACTCGTACACTCTGGCGAGCACCCACGCCTCCAGCTCCCAAGGAGGGGTGCCGAACCTTTTTTTTTTTTTTTTTTTCTCTCGATGTGGAAATCCTCAATGGATGTCCTCCGCCCTGGGGAGAGCGGAGGGGTCTGTCAGACTCGTACTGACTAAAACCACACCGGTGTTCCCTCGCACACTTGCGTCGGGGGGCAGCGGGAACTAATGCGACTTCCGCTGCCCCGGACTAGTGTCGGCCCGCTTGACCTGCGGGCCTCGTCCCGGGGGGGAGTGAGGTGTACAAAACTCCCCCCGTTACGTCATAGAGAGGCGCGCGTGGAACACTACGCGCCACCGTCTCGGGTCCAGTGTGATGGGGGGCGACGGATGTCCCCGAATCCGTCGCCCCTGGACCAGTTTAGGGGGGCCGGAAGAGGGCGTTATCCGCCCTCTGCCGACGCCCGGTGCGTCTGCTGCGGGATGGGCGGGAGCTCGTCATCTCCCTCTCCCTTTCCGCAGCTTCCTTCTGCGACATGACCGTTTCGCAGAAGGACATCACCGCATCCCAGGACTCTGCGCTGCCAACCATCGAGCGAACAACGGTCGGCAGCGACAGGTCTCCTCCCACCTCTGCAACGAGGGCACGGCGCGGCTCATCCCACGCGGCACATTCGGCCAGCGTATGCCGCGCCGTGTCCTCCAGACAGTGGACGCAGTGATGGCACCGAGCGTCCGGCTCCCTGCTTATGCGACACAGGTACTTCCCGAAGCAGCCGTGCCCCGAGAGCACCTGCGTCGCCCGAAACGTCAGGGAGCCGTGCTTCCTCCCGAGCCAGTCGTCGAGTACTGGCCGGATCGCCTCGATTGTGTCGAGGCCCGGCGGTAGGGAGCTCTAGCCTCCCCCGCCACTCCGCCACCATGACCTGCCGGAGCTGAGACCGGCGCAGCGTTATCTGTCGCTGCACCAGCCTCTCGCCCCGATCCTTGGCCTCCTCGCGCCACTGATGTAGCGTCGCGAGGGTCTTCGCCTCCAGGTCCCACGGCGGGGATCCGGCCAGTACGCAAGCCGCCTCGTAGGAGATCGTGCGATATCCCCGTATGACCCTGACGGCCATCGCCCTCTGCGGTCTGCGCAGAACCGCGATAGTGCTGGCCGTCAGGTCGGTCGCCCATACCGGGGCCCCGTAAAGGGCCATCGATCGCACGATCCCTACATATAACCGCCTACAGGCGGTGCTCGGGCCCCCCAGATTGGGAAGCAGCGTTGAGAGCGCGCCCGCCGCGCCCATCAACTTGGGCACCAGCCGCTGAAAGTGGGGGCCGAAGTCCCAACGGCTGTCGAGCACCAATCCTAGGTACTTCATGGTTGACTCGACAGCGATTCGGGCCCCCCCGACCACAATGTGTGATCCTGACGGCGGCGCCCGTCGGGGGCCATGAAAAGCAATGGCCTCCGACTTGTTGAGGGCCACCTCCAGGCCCAGGCGTCGTATGCGGCTCACCACCTGTGAGACCGCAGCCGTAGCCAGCAACGCTGCCTCCCTGTACGAGCTCCCCCGGGCCGTGACCAGCGTGTCGTCCGCATAACACGTCAGGTTTACTCCCGGTAGGAGGTCGCACCGCAAAACCCAGTCGTATCCGATGTTCCACAGGGGTGGGCCCAGAACCGAGCCCTGTGGAACACCGCACGACATCTCACGACGGCCTGTGCCGTCGCGTCCCGTATAGGTGCCACACCTTCCTGCCAGATAAGCCCCCACAATGTTGCGGAGGTAGGAAGGCACCCGATGGTATCGCAGGGCCTCCCTGATGCAACTCCAGGGCAGGGTGTTGAACGCGTTGGAGATGTCCAAGGACACCGCCAGCAACACCCCACCCCGGGACACCGCTTCCTCCGCTAGGACTCTCACTCTCATTATGGCGTCGATGGTAGAGCGCCCATGCCGAAACCCAAACTGACTGTCGTCCAGGTTCGGCCCCTCTGTACACAAGTGGCTGACGAGGCGGTCTGCGATTATTCGCTCGAGCATCTTGCCCACCTCGTCCAGCAGCACTATGGGCCGATAAGCGGACGACGAGTCCGCCGGGCGCCCCGCCTTCCTGAGCAGGACCAGTCGACCAGCCTTCCACCTGGTAGGAAACTGGCCCCGCTCAAGGCATGCAGAGAAGAGTCCTCTCAGTGGGGGCTCCAACTCCTTCAGGGCGAAGACCAGAGCGCGGCCAGGCACTCCGTCGGGCCCCGGAGCAGTGTTTTTTGCCCGGAGCCGCAACACGGCCGCGCTCATCTCCGCCTGTGTCACCTCTGGGATGGGTTCGCTGTCTTCTTCCGGCTCTGCAGCTGGGCAAAACCATCGGCGGTGGCTCGTACTCGACTCTTTCAGGGAAGAGGGCCGAGACCACTCGCTCCAGAAACTGCGGCTCAAGACCTTCCGTTAGTGGGGGAGCCCATGGCCGAAGTTTCCCTCGGACCCTGCGATAAGGGCGCCCCCACGGATCCCCGGCTAGGGTCGCGAGCAGTTCTTCTCTGGAGCGCGTCTTCGACTCGCCGATGGCCAGCCACAGAGCCTCCTTCGCCGCGCGGTACACCTCATACAGCGCGGCTTCCTCGTCGGGGTCCCGTGGACGTCTTCTCCGACATCGCGTGTACGGGCGTCTCGCGTCTGCGCACTCGACGCGCAGCCGCTCGACCTCGATGCACCACCAGTACACGCGGCGTCTCGCGGACAGAGAGGAGACGCGTGGCATGGACGCGTCGCAGATTTGCGTCATTGCATCGCTAAACCACTGCGCCTCCTGTTCGACGTCGACGGGACCGACGGTTGCCGACTCCCGGGTCCAGGCATGGACGATAGCGGCTTCTTCAAGAGCCTCCTTGTCGAGGCGTTTCAGCGCCCAACGCGGGCCGTCTCTTCGGGGGGCCGATTGGCGACGACCTCCAGTGGTCTGGGTGGAGACATTAAAGCGTATGTATCGATGGTCCGATAACGTCTCCACCTCCGCTTCCACGTGCCAATCACGAACGCGGTGTGCGACAGAGGGACTAGCGAACGAGACGTCCACTATCGACCCGCCCCGCTGCCGCACACACGTGTAGGCCGAACCCCGATTTAAGACGGCCAGGCCCGTCGTAATGGCCCACTCCTCCAGCACTTCGCCTCTCGGGTCAGTGACCGATGATCCCCACGCCGCAGACTTTGCGTTGAGATCACCGAGAAGCAAAATGGGCCGAGGGTGAGATCGACCGACGACGGCTCCTAACTCGACAAGGAAGCTCTCGAAATCGGCGAGACTCCTGTTGGGCGAAAAATACGCCCCGATCGTGACGATCCCGTTCACAAGGGCGGCAACCCAACCGTGACCTCGGGATACGTCGACAAGAGTCGCGCCGATGATGGCCACTAGGCCGTCCAGATCCCCTGCCCAGTTATCCCGGGGGGGGGACGAAATACGGCTCAGCGACCACCGCCACATGAATCGACCACTCCGCCATGCTCAGGTGCAAGAGATCCTGAGCTCTGGTGCAGTGGTTGATGTTCGCCTGGAGGAAACGGAAGTGTGCCATCACTGGCACTCCATTTCCTCGGCGCTTCGTCCTTCCACAGGCCGGGAGTCGGCCAAAGAGTTGCTAGGTTGCGAGGGGGTTGTGGCCCCCGCAGCCTTGGCCCAACGCTTGCTGCGCTTTCTGGGCGCGCCGCAAGCCTTGCCACCCACTCTATGCCCCGCGGACTTTCCTGCAGCCACACACAGACTGCAGTTTGGATCCGCGGAGCATTGGGCCGCCTTATGGCCAGGTTGACCGCAGCGATAACACAAATCGCTGCGGTCTGTTTCGCTGGTGCACAGTGCCCGGACGTGCCCTTTCTCCAGGCACCGATAACACTGCATGGCCCGCGGACACCCAGCCCACCAGCAGACGTCCCACGTCGGCGACCTGCTTTGCCGCAGCGACCGGACACCGCACCCAGATGGTGCCAAGCCCTCCAGCATTAAAGCGGATTCCGCCCGCCTTCACGTGTTCTGGCGGGCATCCACTGCTTCGGGCTACGGCCGCCACCACCTCTTCCGGGGTCACGGAGTCGTCCAGTCAACCTTTTTTTTTTTTTTTCTCGATGTGGAAGTCCTCAATGGATGTCCTCCGCCCTGGGGAGAGCGGAGGGGTCTGTCAGACTCGTACTGACTAAAACCACACCGGTGTTCCCTCGCACACTTGCGTCGGGGGGCAGCGGGAACTAATGCGACTTCCGCTGCCCCGGACTAGTGCCGGCCCGCTTGACCTGCGGGCCTCGTCCCGGGGGGGAGTGAGGTGTACAAAACTCCCCCCGTTACGTCATAGAGAGGCGCGCGTGGAACACTACGCGCCACCGTCTCGGGTCCAGTGTGTTGGGGTGCGACGGATGTCCCCGAATCCGTCGCCCCTGGACCAGTTTAGGGGGGCCGAAAGAGGGCGTTATCCGCCCTCTGCCGACGCCCGGTGCGTCTGCTGCGGGATGGGCGGGAGCTCGTCATCTCCCTCTCCCTTTCCGCAGCTTCCTTCTGCGACATGACCGTTTCGCAGAAGGACATCACCGCATCCCAGGACTCTGCGCTGCCAACCATCGAGCGAACAACGGTCGGCAGCGACAGGTCTCCTCCCACCTCTGCAACGAGGGCACGGCGCGGCTCATCCCACGCGGCACATTCGGCCAGCGTATGCCGCGCCGTGTCCTCCAGACAGTGGACGCAGTGATGGCACCGAGCGTCCGGCTCCCTGCTTATGCGACACAGGTACTTCCCGAAGCAGCCGTGCCCCGAGAGCACCTGCGTCAGGGAGCCGTGCTTCCTCCCGGTCACTTGGAAAACCTAACCTAAGGTTATCCGTTCGTTGTTTGAAATAACAATTACTTGTTAAAAATAGTTCGTTTCCTCTACTACAATAATAATAGACCATCAAAATATATTTTTTTCATCTTACAAATATCCCCAACTTCAATAATCTATATTCTATACTAATATTATAAATGCGAAAGTTTGGATGGATGGATGTTTGAATAGAATAGAATAGAATAGAATATTTATTTGCGTAAAACATGGTATACAAGGGTGTTAAATACAAATTGAGGCACAAGCATGTTTAGCTAGGATAAAACGTAGCATGCAAAATTTTAAAGACAAGTTAAGCAACAACATCGATAATCAACATTTTTTATTTATAAATTCTTTTAAACTATAAAAACTACACTCGAGTAACCACTTATGAAATTTAATTTTAAATAATTTTGTATTTAAAGCTTTGAAATGCCTTGGTATTTTATTATAAATGCACACACACATTGCCGAGCAGTTACTATTGTATTTAGACAGTCTAGGCAAATCATTTAACACTAGTTTATATGGATCTCGTCGGTTCCGAGGATTGACATCATTTGCAGTCTTAAATAGTTGCTTATTTTTCATAACAAACACACATATTTCGTAAATGTAAAGCGACGGTAACGGTAACAAACCAAGTTTTTTAAATATTGGCCGACATGATTTGTTACTCAATCACGCCAGAACGGCTGAACGGATCTGTAGCGGTCATCGCTACACCGGCATTTAAACGCTAATTTAAAACTTAAAATCATAATTTGTAAACACTTCACAGTACAAGTACATGTTATTCACCCGTTACACAGACCTGTCAAATATGAACTAATGTCAAATTACCATAGACATCAAACACAAAACACGGACATTGTCTTTGGATAAAAACTAACATTTATTAACAAAAATATATCTACATATTTATTGAATTGCTATATTTATATCACATAAAAAACCTATTTACAAATTTACCAATACTAATAAATATTTAGACTGTACAAAATATAATCAAACATTGTAATATGCTGGTTGCTACCTTTCCGAACGCAACTTCGGATGCGCTCGGCTAGACTCGGCCTCTATATTTAGCATTGTCATCTACGCCAGTACTCGTTTGCAAAGACTACTATTGCTCGTTTGGGCCTCTTGATCAGTACGCACTCGAACTGCCTATTAAATATCGTCTTACTTCATAGACCTAGATCCCGCTAATGGACTCGGTATCGTCTCCTTAGCCATTTATGTATACATATCAAGGAAATTGTCCTCCGTCGTCTTAAGTTATTTGTAATAATAGAAGTCTTGAAACATTTATAATATAGAAATATGGTATACCGGACGCTGTTTCATTCACCGCTTACTCCATGTCAGCTTACATCAGATCTGGATACAATTTTTCACAGAGATAGATTATAGTTTGGATTAGAACATAAGCTACTTTTCATCCCGGTCTCCAAGGAGGCCTCCTGCTCAGACGACAGGTGGATCCGCTTCGACATCCAGGTCGGTGTGACACCTACACTGCCACAGCGCAACCCTCGTAACACAGACCGTGCTGCCTATGCACGCATCCTCGAAACCAAGTTTGCGCAACCCAATTACTGGATGCCTTTCGAAGACACGTCGCAGATCGACGAGCGAGTAAACCATCTAACGAAATCAATGATAGACATCTACCAATCATCCTGCCCGGAAACTACTCCGCCTACAACACCAGGGAAGCAACCATGGTGTGGAGCGGATCTGGAACGCAGGCGCAGGAAGGTAAGGACAGCACTAAACAGAGCCATGAACACCTGCGATGACAAGGATTGGAACGTTTACTACGCGGTCAAATCCAGATGCAAAAAATGCATCAGGTTCAGGAGCACCACTGGATGGCGCAAATACTGTGGCAACATTGAAACTTGCCAACAAGCAAACAGGGTAAGGAAAATACTAGCACAGCAGAACACGACTGGGCCCGCTGTTCCCCGAAAACCAGACAATACACACACCACATCACCAGAAGAGGCGATGCGCGTTCATAATGAAACTCAATTCCCAAGATGCGCTTTCGCACAGGTAATTGATTGGACAGATACAATCCAAACATCAACAGCAGACGACTGGCGCTACGCACATAAAGTGATAACGCTGGAGAAAATCCAGTGGGCGATCCGGTGCTTCCATCCTTTCAAGGCAGCCGGTCCGAACGGGGTCTTTCCCGCCTTACTGCAGTGGGAAGGGTCGCCAGTAGACTGGTACTCCTAATGAGAGCGTGCCTGGCCTTTCGATACGTTCCACAAGGATGGCGGGAAGTGAAAGTCATATTCATCCCAAAAGCCAGGTAAGGGTGACTATACCAAAGCCAAAACCCACCGAGCAATCAGCCTGACCTCCTTTCTCTTAATAACCATGGAGAGAATTTGCGAGAGGGAGCTGAGGGATGGCGCCTTGAAAACTATACCACTCCACAACAACCAACACGCATACAGCTCGGGTAAGTCTACCGAATCTGTTCTCCACTTAGTGATCAGCCGGATAGAAGATGCATTACACCAGAAGGGTTCCTGTTTGGCCACCTTCATAGACATAGAAGGAGCCTTCGATAAAACAAACTTCTCCAGCATAAGCACCGCACTCTCTCGACACGGAGTGGAACAGGTACTAATAGACTGGATAACTAATATACTAAGCAAACGAGCGGTTCGACTTGTGGAAGACCAGCAGATGACCTTGATAGCCCGAGGCTGTCCCCAAGGGGGAGTACTATCCCCGCTCCTTTGGAATCTGGTGATAAATGATCTTATCACAAAACTCAATTAAAACCAGTTTTATATCGTTCTCACATAATGTACCATCTCTACAAGAATGATGTATCCAAGATTGTTTGTAAAAATATTATGATTTAAAAGAGTGTCCATGGAGTTTCTTGCCCATTCTTCTCCATAGAGATCTACGCTTTGGAATGGGCAACTACAGTACTTTCACAGTTATTATGTCTTGTGACTGGGACTGTAGCTTCATTTTTTTATTGCTGTCTTTGTTTCGACAGTTCAAAAGTGCCTGTAATTGGCCTACTTGAAATAAATGCTTTGATTGGATTGATTTGATATACGATCGGGTACGCAGACGACCTCGCTATCCACATTTCGGGGAAAGTGACAGAGACAATCTGTAACCTTACACAACAGGCGCTATGCATCGTAGAACGATGGTGCTGGGATTTCGAACTAAACAGGACCTGCATCATCTTTTGGCAGTGCAGGAGGATGATAGGTAAGAAGTGGGGCCTATCCTCCAAAATTATAATCTGGCTATACAGCGCGGTGATCCGACCCATGATTACCTACGGGGCGGCGGTCTGGTGGCCCCGCACCAAACTTGTCACAGCCGCATGGCGACTACAGGATGCATAAGGGCTACTCCGACTGCAGCTCTAGAAGCCATGTTGGGGCTCCCTCCGCTTCATCTGTTCATATAACAGGAGGCAGTACGCTTTAAAACACTTCAACTCTGGGGTAATAATGCAACACAACACACCGCGGTACTGGAGGGATTCTACAAAGAGTTCCCCCTGGCGAAAGTCATAAACGATCGGGTACCTCAACAATTCGTATTCGACAAAAAATACAAAATCCAGCTCCATGAAGACCAGCGTGGCGAGGGGTTAAGCCCCGCAGAACTGCGGATCTTCACGGACGGGTCCAAAACAGGCAGGGGCACTAGTGCTGGAGTCTTCTCGGAGGATCTCAATATCCACTTAGCCACACCTTTGGGGGTCCACAACACAGTATTTCAGGCAGAATGCATGGGCATCTCACTGAGCGCATCGGCCATCCCAGAAAGGTTAAGGACCACTCAATTCGTATACTCTCAGACAGCATGGCTGTACTGCTAGCGCTAAACAACTACACAGTCAACTCCTAGTAAATACTCGAGTGTCACCAGCGCCTGAACCAGGTGGATAATCTCAATAAAATAACCATTCCATGGATTAAAGGACACAGCGATTCCCGGGGCAATGATGCAGCGGACGAACTCGCTAGCAGCGGATCGAGCATGGCAGCAGTAGGACCTGAACCCATCGTGCCACTCTCCTTCGGTTATCTACGCACACTGGTAAAGAAATGGACTAGTGAACAACACCACTAACTGTGGCTGGACCATGGTGAGTGCAGGCAGGCCAAGGAAGCACTTCCTACCATTGACAGCCCCTTCACCAAACAGGCGCTTCGGCGGTCCAAACCACAGCTGCGCACAGTTACAGCCGCTGTTACAGGACACGGCTCTTTTAATAAACACCTCTTTGTTAAAGGAGTTACAGACAGCCCACTGTGTCGCGCCTGCATGAAGGAAGACGAAACAGCAGCCCACGTGCTTCTGCCAGTGCAGACTGGGCTGGACCACTGGGCAGTCCCAGTGGTTGCCCCGTACAGGGCAAAGTACTTCGGTAACCCAGGTACTCTCCGCGAGATTGTCAGTAACACCAAGGCGTTGCTAGCCTTTCTCGGGGAACTGGGGTGGATCGAATGAAGTTCCCACCAGTGCGCAAAATACGCGCTTTGGACGTGGAGTTGCGGGCACTAGCCCATACAATACAATACAATACCTTATTCGTGGAAGTTTTCCTGAGGATTTTATCGTAATAACTTTTTCATCTGAGATTTGAAAGATTCTTTCTTCCAATAACTCCGTAGATATTACGAAAATACACGATATAACGATATTATTACGTAATCGAAAGATAATCGAAGATATTAAACTCAAACTCAAACTCAAAGCATTTATTTCAATTAAACCATTACAGGCACTTTTGAATGTCAAAACAAAAAAAAAATAAACTAAGCTACAGTCACAGTCACAGGGCATAATAACTTGTGAAAGTACTGTAGTTGCCCATTCGAAAGCGTAGATCTCTATGGAGAAGAATGGGCAAGAAACTCCATGGACACTCTTTTAAATCATTATGTTGTTACAAAGTCTCGGATACTACTATATTACTATATCTTTCTGTGTTTTCTCGAAACAATTATCTCTGAAGTAGCCATTGTCCAGTGTACTTTCGGCCATTAGTAGGCCGATGTGAGTTTCTTCGATTTCTAGCCATTGTAATGTTTGTAATAGTGTTTTTAAATGCCATATTGGCTTGTTTTGAATAACGGATTCCTTAGTCTGAGATATTTTCTTAGCTATCTGCGCCATTCGGAATAACTGTATAAACAGTTTTTGGCTACTGACTCCGTCCTTGTCTTCATCTTCATCTAAAAGTTGTGATTCATAGACACTTTGCACATGTTTCTTCAGCCTTTCTTCGCATTTTTCAAGGTCCGGATTCCTTCGTCGTAACATTTTTTAATGTTGCCAAAGTAGTTTATAGTAATATATTTATAAGTTGATAACACCTCCCGTTCCGTAGTCTCAAGTGGTTTTCGTGAACTCGCTGAAAAACTTGGTCTAATGTTTTTTTTCTTTTGTTGATGTATTTTCCTGTTTTTCTTGAGTCCTTTTTCATGTTTGTCAATACCTTTCTGATGTCATTGTAATCCGCTCGCTGGCTCCTGATTAGTTTGTTAACTTCTTGTATCTCCATAATGCTCTTCTTTCTTCCAGAACTGCCCTACCCTACTCTAACAGTTAAGTCCGTACTAGTGGTATCGGTGCTCTTGTTATATCTGTGCGACTTCTCAATCAACTGGTTTAACCCGCTTGTGGGAGGTCAGTGACCGATCCGCAACGAGAGGCTTTCCGACAGAATACCCTTGTACAATTGTGACTGTCTGTCACGTTCTCTTAATTATTAAGCAAATATCCATATTTATTTCAACATCATCACACCTTATCGGGACACTTACAAACACATTTGGCTTGACGGCCTGACAAGTTACCGTAATTATTAACAAAACGTTCCGTCCCTTCTTAGAATTGTAAAATAATATTAACCCACTTGTAGTCGTAAATGCATAAATTCACTATTTAATGGGAAACAGACTAGGGATAAAAGCCGGCTGACAGGCCGAAACTAATATTTCAATGAATTCTTGGGAAACGATATAAATATTCGACTTTTAAGAGCATTCCACAATACAAGTGCTTCATCTGGTTACCGCATGTTGGGTCTACCCAAAGGAACCTTTAAACACAAAAAAACTACAATAAAGAGAATTCTGCAAAGTATAGGAAGACGCTTGGCTCGTGGTATTTTTTAGAAGGTTTGGGGATGAAGAGAGGGAAGTAGGGAACTCGAGGCAGTGGGTCTTAGACCGCTATAGGGTTCGGACGAAATAAGATAATGAAGTTAGGTGACTCGGCAGACAGCGATGCCTATGTCCAAGTGGGTTATCGCAATAGTGCGATAGTGATTGAATAGGTTAACCCTTATTCAAACGCGAGCTTGTGGAGGAGTTAACAAAAAAGTAAGATACGTTCCTGGGTAATTTTGGGTCGTAGATTTCAAAAATACACACAAAAGAGGGGTAAGTGGGGGGGAAAAACCCTTTTTTTGGTGGGATGTATATATCCCGTCGTCTGTTCTCTCTTGTAAAAAAGTTGGAAATGTGGGAACTATAGCTCCCAGTGTCCAGTATGACATCAATATTTTAAAACACTAGCTAGTTGCCCTGGCTCTACTTGTGAATTAAATTTTAACTTAAAAAAATACATTGATTGTGTTTTTTAATAAAAACAATACATTTTTAGTTGAGTAACTCTAGCTAGATATGAATTTGTAGTAGCAAGTTACTTGTATTGGTGAGTACTTTTTGGCACTCGGGTAATCAATAAAATAAATTATTCTAATAGAAGTTTTTATAACATTCGATAACCGAATCTCTTCCGTTATTAGCGCCATCTTCGCGCTAACTTTTCAGTTAGTTTTTTGGGTGGCATTTTTCTAAAACAAAATAAAAACAATAAATTCTAATGTATTGAAACCAGTTGTCTAATTATCTGATCATGTAATAACGAATAATAACTAGAAAGTTGCATATACCAAGTTTTTCAGACACACGGATTTTATATATATATGTAGGATCAGGAGTGCCGAGAGGTATATCGTCAGGGTTTGGAGTCCCCATTATATTGGGATAAACAAGAATGTATAAACAATTACAGAGTTTTATTATAATAGGTACTAATGACACACAATAAACAATACAAAATGATAAATAGTACAAAGATAAAGCAAGTAAAATTAATAATACTGTTAGGCGAACAGACTTTTTAAGGTCACAGTTCGTACAGTGGCCAAGCCACCCATTACATAGGTTATTGCTCGCTTACAGCAAGTTTAACAACTATGTAAATAAATATACAGCAACGCTGTACCAGATAAACCGACAGTTTTGTCGGGAGCAGGGGAGCTCTGTAATGAGTCGAATCCGAAGACCGACTGACGAGCTTACGAGTGCACGCTCTTTTATAAGACGATGCCCCACTTTGCAATCCCTCCGCGACAACACTCTGTCCGATGACGCATCTACAACGTCACGTGTTTACTTGATACAAAAATGTGCTAAATCTAATAAGACTTACATTATAAAGTAATCAAATAATACAATAATAATTGTTTTAACAAAATAAATGGTGAATTCACAAAGTAAATCATTTTAAAATCAAAGGAACATGTCATCGATTGTTTTGAACAAAACTAACGGTCACACTTATCGAAATAAGTTGCCGAAAACCAATTAGTGCGTACACTAAGTACTTATTAAATTATGTTTCGATTTATTAGACAATTAATAGCAAAAATCACTTAGATTAATAATAAGAAAATATACTCGTAACAAAATTTGGTGACTACCCACAATTGCAATTGACAACCAACTCCGACACGGCCAGAACTGACGGTCTACACGACCTCGTGTGATCCTGAAAAAGACAATCTCTTGTGAGTATCGATCGGCCTTTCTGACAATCAAAAGCCTTAACAAAAGGTACATTGAAAAGAAAAATCCTGAGTTAGTCAAATAAAATTATTATCAATAGCAGTTGCATCGCAACCATCCAAAATTACCATACTGTTACTGACAACACATAGCTCAAATAAAGTAGAGACATAGTCTCCCAGCCGAAATCACACCATGGGATTCGACAAGTAATTTGTAGTCGAATAGACAACCCGCATAGGCGTCAACATAGACAACCCGCATAAGCGTCAAGTTCAACGTCCAAATCCAGGAGTCAACATAGACATCCGATCAAGCGTCAAGCAACAAGAGTCATCATAGACATCTTGTCAATTCAGTTATGCTATGTCAGCAGCAGATGAATCATCATCAGTATTGATATCATCACTAACAGTAACTGGACATTCAGGCATTTTTCGTACACGATCATGGGCATATTTGTAAATTCTATTGGTATTCAAACCTTTTAACAAATATCTATCACCATCTAATAGTTCTAAAATTCTATAAGGACCTTTAAATTTAGGATCTAATTTAGTTTGGTTTCGTTCCTCATTAGCAATAAGTACAAAGTCACCAACTTGGAACTTTTTCAAAATAGCTTTAGTCTTATCATAACGGGCTTTATCGTATTCGGCACTTTTAGTTATACCCAGGGCTGCTTGTTTCCTTACATGGGACAAATTTACTTCTATCTCCTCACTGTCAATAGTCATCAAACCCAAAGGTCTAGCAACTCGTCCTATCAATAAGTCTAAAGGACTAGATTTGGTAACCCGATTAATTGTACAATTTAGAGCAATTTGAACGTCTTCAATGGCATCTTGCCATGAGCGCTCACTGGTCTCAACGGCGGTAAGCATACTTTTTAATGTTTTCATTATGCGTTCAACCTGACCATTAGCCCTACATGCACCGGTAGCTATTAAATGCAAACCAATATTATGGGAATCACAAAATTCTTTGAAGTTTTTGCTAGCAAAACAACGACCTTGGTCAGCTATAACCCGAGAAGGTGCTCCAAATAAAGAAACACTAGACTTAAGGGCTTTAATGCAATTTGATGCATCAATCTGGGCAGTGTTGTACAGTAAAACATACTTTGTAAAAGAATCAATTAAAACAATGATGTATTCCTTGAGATCACTCTTTCCACTAAGTTTTCCTGTAACATCTATATGCACTGTGTGCCAAGGTATACTGACTTTAGGTATAGGATGTAATTCTGCTTGAATTTTACCAGAGTTAGATTTTGAGATTTTACACGTGATACAGTTATCCACAAATTTTCTAACATATCTAGCCATTTTATCAAACCAGTAATGCTCATAGACCTTTTCAAGTGTTTTATCCAAACCTAAATGCATGATTGCTTCATGGATGTGGTTTATAACCGACCATCTAAAAGCTCTCGGGACAATAGGTAAACAACGAGTTTGTCCATTGCGTTGTATTTTACGGTACAAGGTTCCCGATCGTAATTCATAACTTTGGGCAATATCAGGGGATAGAGAGTTATTTTTCAGATTAGAATCGATCGCTAGACAACTTTTCAGCACATGTTTCAGTAATAAGAGAACATTCAGCCCCAGAGTCATAACAAAATGCATACGACTCACCAGATTGCTATAGAACACCAGTGATGGGTCGTACATCACAGGCTTCAACTCGCTTCACGGATGATTGGCTGCTCGAAGTCCGACTTCCGGTATCTTCGCTTGAACCACCCGGCCGCCTTCCGGTCGCGTTTGGGCAGCGAGGAGCGACGTGTCCCGACTCCCCACAGCGGTAACAGACGATCTTCTTGGGTGTCGCCTTGTGTGACGAGCTGGTTTGAACTTCTTAGGTTGGGAAGAATCTTGCTGGTCAGAGGAAATCTGCGACTTTCTCTTAAGGTGGGACAAGACACTCAGTTCTTGTTGAAGTTTATGCCTAGTATGTACTTCGGTAGTAAATGCTAGTCGATGAGCACGGGAATCAAATTTGGAGACATGGGCCAGTACAGTAGAAACAACGATGTTTTCGACACTTAGGCTATTCCATTTAGATGTTAGTGAAGTGACCTGTCGACTGGCATATGCGGCTAAAGATTCGCCTTCTTTTGGTTGACTATTATGAAGGTTAATGAGGGTAGCAGCAACAGTTTCCGAAACGGCATAACGAGAGAGGAAGAGACTCTTGAAGTCTGTCCAGGTCATACCTGCATATGATACTTGGGAAAGCCATATGTTAGCACTGCCCTTCAAGGCTTTAGTGAGGGCGATAATAAGAGTGCCACCTTGAAGAGGCTTTTCCGATAGGCAAATATCAACGGTTGTACTCCAAGATTGAGCATCGGAATCAGGTAGGTCTGGGTCAAAATCGGGTAAAGTAATTAAAGTAGACGGAGCGGATTGTGTCTTAATCGCTTCAATTAACTGAGTCATATTATGATTCTGAAGCTCTAACATTACTCGCCATGGTTCACCAACACCTTCCGATTCCTGGGCTAACCCTAATCCCACTTCTGATGTAGGATCAGGAGTGCCGAGAGGTATATCGTCAGGGTTTGGAGTCCCCATTATATTGGGATAAACAAGAATGTATAAACAATTACAGAGTTTTATTATAATAGGTACTAATGACACAAAATAAACAATACAAAATGATAAATAGTACAAAGATAAAGCAAGTAAAATTAATAATACTGTTAGGCGAACAGACTTTTTAAGGTCACAGTTCGTACAGTGGCCAAGCCACCCATTACATAGGTTATTGCTCGCTTACAGCAAGTTTAACAACTATGTAAATAAATATACAGCAACGCTGTACCAGATAAACCGACAGTTTTGTCGGGAGCAGGGGAGCTCTGTAATGAGTCGAATCCGAAGACCGACTGACGAGCGTCGGTGGTGGTCGCTACGCCCCCGCATGGAGGCGCGGCTGGCGGGGTGTGGACAACGTCCCTTTCCCGCGGGATCAATATGGTGCCCGTAACTACGGGCACCTCCTTGTGGTTGCCGCTGTAGGCACGGCCAGTGACAGGCGCGTTAAAACGCAGCCTGCCTATGTGTAGTTGCGAAAGTGTCCGGTAGGAGGCGCTACGGCGCTATGTATAGCGCCGCTATCTTCACGCCACCTCGGCGGTCTGTCACCGCCAGGTGAGACCTCCGGTTACCCGGAGGAGGCCTAGCGGGTGACGACCAGCGACGGAGGTGACTCGGCGCTCCCTACCGCGGCTGTTGGCCCCCGCCTGTCACGCTTTCAGAGCTAGCCGATTACGCGCCAGGCAAAGGGCCGTGTATGTGAGTATGAGCGGCAATGTACTTGTGTAACACCGCTCATGTTAGCGATAGAATAGCAGGCCCGCGCCGCTCGTTCATCGCGTGAGTTTAGTTGCTTGTGGAGTCGTGTCTGTGTGGTGCGGTGCGTGTCGTGCCTATATTAACCTAGAACACGACATGTACCGAGTGCATGTAGTGAGTGTGGAGTCTCATTGTTTGAGTAGGCCGCGTGTAGGTGGGTGCGACTTACTCGGGTGCGTCAAATCCGGGGGGGGGGCTAGCCACGTCCGCTGGTATGAGGTCGCGTGGTAGGCGCCTCGCGTCAGGTGGCCGCGCGTGCCATGGCGCTAGGTGCTTGACGTGGGGCCAAGCAGAAGCGTCCGCACGCGCGAACATAGTGGACGCGAGGCGGCGGCAAAAGTCCTCCAGGCTCTCTATCTTGAGGTCCCGCTGGATGGTGGTGTTCCTCACGTAGCGAGGGGCGCCGACAACCCTCCGCAGCGACAGATTCTGTTGTGCGCGGAGGAGTTTTCTTGTGTTCTCGCTCGTGAGGGCGAGCCAGGCTGGGGCGGCGTACGTGAGCAGTGGGCGGATGTACGTTTTGTACACGCCCAGCTTGGCACGCAGCGGGAGGCGGGAAGAGAGCACTGGGTGGAGCAGGTTGCGGGCAGCTCTGCATCTGGTGACAACCGAGCGGACGTGACTTACCATGGAGAGCCGACGATCGATGGTGACCCCGAGGTACTTCACCTGGGGCGACCACGCGATGACGGCTCCCTGCAGCTTCAGGGGAGGCGGGAGAGTGGTGCCGCCGGCAACCAGCGCCTGCGTCTTTCCCACGTTCACCGACAACCTCCATTTTGACAGCCAGTCAGGCAGCAGGTCGAGCACGCGCTGCATTTTGACGGCCGCGTGCCTCGCGTTGAGCGAGGTAGCGATGTACGCGGCGTCGTCGGCGTACAGCGCGAGCGTGGTGTCAGGAGTGGTGGGGATGTCATCGGTGAAGCAGGAGTAACACAGCGGAGAGACGCAGCTGCCCTGCGGCACGCCCGCGGCGATCGGGCGAGCGCTGGAAAGCGCGCCGTCAACCGCCACCCTGAAGGACCTGTCAGAGAGGAAGGAGGAGACCACCTGTATCAAGCGACGAGGCGCGTCTGTCTGCGACAGTTTGTACAGCAGACCGGCGTGCCAGACGCGATCAAAGGCCTTTTCCATGTCGAGGAATACTGCAACCGCGCGCTCTTTCTTGTTAAGCGTTGCCGCCAGCAGGTGCAGTACCCTCGACAGCTGGAGCGTCGTGGAGTGTTCCGAGCGAAACCCGAACTGTTCCGGGCGAGGTGTGATATGCTGGGAGAGGTGTCGCAGCAGGAGTTTCTCAAACACCTTGGAGATGGTTGACAGGAGGGTGATGGGCCGATAGCTCTCCGGCTTCGTGACGTCTTTGCCCGCCTTGGGCAGCATGAAGACGCGCCCTTCCTTCCACACGGCCGGGAAGGCCCCAGTGCGCAGTATGCCCGTGTACAGGCGCGCCAGTGCCGCTACCGTACGGAAGGGCAGGCGGCGCAGCGCTGTGTTGGTCACACCGTCCGCACCGGGGGCCTTTCTCGGCTTGGTTTTCAGGATGGCGCGTCTGACTGCGCAAGGCGAGAAAAAGATTGGTACCTCATCGGGAGCTATCGGCGTCGCGAAGTACTCCCCAAGGTGCCTCTCGACTGCTGCGATGTGCTCGGTGTCGTCAGTTGGGTTTGGCTCGAATTGACGCTCCAGGTGCTCGGCAAAGATCTCCGCACGGTCTGCTGCGATGTATCTTGGCGCCCCGTCGCTGTGGCGTAGTGGGCGTACCGGAGCCGGGGTGTTCGCAAGCTGCCGACACAGCTTGTGTATCGACGGCCAGTCTCCCTCTGCCGCGTCGATACGTTCCTCCCAGCTCTCGGCGTTGAGCTCCTGAAGCTTGGCCCTAACCTTCTCCGCGAGACGGTTGAGTTGGGTCTTCACTCTGGGGCATCCTGTGGTTTGCCACCGCTTGCGAAGGCTCTTCCTTTCCGCGATCATCCTTCTAAGGTGGGCGGGCAGAGGCTTGTAAACAAGCCCCTGTAGCGGCAGTGTTGTGGTCGCCTCTTCGTAGGCATGTTGGATGCAAGCGGTGACTTCCTGTGCCATCCCGTCGACGTCTGCGGCGGTCTCGATGGGCCAAGTAGGAGTGGTGGTCTCCATCACATCCGCGAACTTCTTCCAGTCCGTTTTTCGACGTGGCGCTGGGGGCGAGAGTCTAGTCGGCATCTCTGATAAGACGACGAGTACCGGTTGGTGATCCGACTGCATCTCGTCGTCTATCACCTGCTGGGTGAGCTGGCAGGTCAGGCCTCTGTGGACCACGATGTCCAGCACGTCCGGTGCATGCGCGTGGTCATCTGGGTAGTGGGTAGGTGTATCAGGGCCGGACACCGTGTATCCACAGGCTTCTGCATCCGCGAAGAGTCGCCTCCCTCCGGGGTTCGTGGTCCGGCTATTCCACGCCGGGTGCTTGACGTTCATGTCGCCCGCGAGGAGTGTCGCGTGCGGCGAGTTGTGCAGCAGCGCCCGCAGCTCGGTGAAGTTGAGCGGAGCCTTGGGCGCGCAGTAGCAGGCGTAGATGTTCATGTCCTCGCCGGCGACGTGCAGTTGAACACCCAGCGCGTTGAAAGAAGCCGGTGACGTCAGAGGGAGTGGCTGGTGGACGACTCTTCGGCTCACTAATACCGCCAGACCACGGTATATGATGCCGAGCGGCGACTTCTCGTCCCTTCTGTAGAGGTGGTATCCCGGGAACCTGGGATTGTCCGCAGGCCCCAGGAATGTCTCACTGATGAGCGCCACGTCGATCCTTTGCTCCTTGAGGAGGAGGCGGAGTGGGGCAACCTTTGATCTGAGGCCGCGGGCGTTCCAGTGCATGATTCTCAACGGACTAGCCATGGTACAGCGTAAGAAGTTCGGCCAGCCCGTCGAGGATCACAAGCTCCGCGTCCTGCCCCTGTCTAATGGCCTTGATTAGGTCCATTAGTAGTTTAATGGCGCAGGCAGTGAATTCCTTTTGGCGCTCTTTCTTTGGAGCGCCAGTGCGTGGTGCGCGGCGCCGCTGCTGATCACAGGCGTCGGCTGTTGGTTGCAGTGTTGCAGTCGTCGCTGCTACTTGTGCGACGACGGCTGCGGTCGCGTCTGAGGGTGGGGCGCGTCCTCCCGCCCGCTTCCCCTTCTTGCCGGCGCCAGCAGCGACGTCGGTGGGCTTCGGAGTGGTGGTGGTGGCGATGGTGGTGTGCGTAGGTGCGACTGACGAGCTTACGAGTGCACGCTCTTTTATAAGACGATGTCCCACTTTGCAATCCCTCCACGACAACTCTGTCCGATGACGCATCTACAACGTCACGTGTTTACTTGATACAAAAATGTGCTAAATCTAATAAGACTTACATTATAAAGTAATCAAATAATACAATAATAATTGTTTTAACAAAATAAATGGTGAATTCACAAAGTAAATCATTTTAAAATCAAAGGAACATGTCATCGATTGTTTTGAACAAAACTAACGGTCACACTTATCGAAATAAGTTGCCAAAAACCAATTAGTGCGTACACTAAGTACTTATTAAATTATGTTTCGATTTATTAGACAATTAATAGCAAAAATCACTTAGATTAATAATAAGAAAATATACTCGTAACAAAATTTGGTGACTACCCACAATTGCAATTGACAACCAACTCCGACAAAATCTCCGAAATTTCGAATGTAGTGTGCAGTGACGAACACTGGGATGATATCTTCCCACTTAGAGACTCAATTTCAATCGACTCTACCAAGGTATAAACAAAAGATTCTGAGCATATTGTACGTTTTACGCAACCGTAATATAGTCTAAGTAGTATACATAGCTAAAACTCAAATCTGCTTGCCTAATTTTTTTTCAGCACTACACAAAAAACTAAAAAATAACGGTCGTTTTTGGCGGTAAAATCACGTCAACCGACTTTGACGTGTGTTTACCATGACATGTAATAATTCTCTTAAAAGCGTTGCCATTAAAAAAGGTTCTCTGAAATGTTTAGATTTCGTAGATAAATATTACATTGCATTAGGTTTAAGCATATTGTTACGTCGTACGTACGAGATCTTTCGAGAAAGGACGTGATTCAGTGTGTTTGCGCTAAAAACTTCGAGAAGCGTGCCATTATTATTCGGTACAAGTAGGTTATTATTTTTTTGCCTACTACTTGGTAATGTTTTTTTGTTGATGTTTTTATCGAACCGTTCTACACATCGCCGGAATGTTCGTGAATAATGGGGTAGTATAAAAAGCACAAGCGCCGACACACAAGGGTAGTCTGATTCAGGCGATACAACGGAGCGAATCGAAGTGAACTAGAAGTGCGATATCCAAGCGAATAGTGATCAGTAGTGTACTTGTGATTAAGATTTAAGTGTTTTGTGTTTAATAAAGTTATTAAATTGTCTGATTGGTAGTAATTAATTTATCCCATACCCAGCTCGTAACAATTTGGTGTCAGAAGTGGGATAAATTATGCCAATTCTACCGAAGGACGACACGGACGGTATCCGTACCAGGAGTCAGCGACAGCAGGACATGGACCAAAGGCGGTTTGGAGATTCCCCAACACAGACACCGGGTGGTGTCCAGCCTACGTCAGTGCCAGTCGCTGGCCCATCCGCAGTTTCTACAGCATCAATGGCGCCAGACTTGTCAGCTTTAATGGCGCTGCTACAGGAGCAGGCTCGCCGTCAAGAAGAGCAGGCTCGCCGTCAAGAAGAGCAGGCTCGCCGTCAAGAAGAGCAGGCTCGCCGGTTGGAAGAGCAGTTGCAGCGAGACAAAGAGGAGCAGGCTCGCCGTCAAGAAGAGCAGGTTCGCCGGTTGGAAGAGCAGTTGCAGCGAGACAAAGAGGAGCAAGTCCGCCGCCAAGAGGAGCAGGTCCGCCGCCAAGACGAGCAGATGCTCCTCATAAAGGATCTTCATGCAACTTTTGGCAAAGACCTAAAGGTGATGAAGGATCAGGTACAGCAGCACGAGAATCGCCTCTCAGAAGCCGAAGTTCAGATCGCTGGGGTGAAGAAGGCTTTGGGGGAACTGAAGACTGGAGACTTGACTGTAGCTTCAGTAGTTGCTGCACCTTCAGCGCGGGGCTTTAAGGTGCCTCCATTCGATGGCACATCTTCGTGGCCGGCTTATAAAATTCAATTTGAGGCCGTTATGAAAGCGAATGGATGGACAAAACCGCAAGCCATGACCGCGCTCACCTTGGCCCTCCGAGACCAGGCCCTTAATATTCTTGAGGCACTCGGCAAGAATGTAACCTACGAGCAGCTGCTGGAGGCGTTAGAGTCCAGATACGGTGACGCGCACCTGGAGCACGTATTTCGTGCTAAGTTGAAAGATCGTGTTCAACGTAGTGGCGAGAATCTACAGCAGTGGGCCCTCGAAGTTGAAAAGCTGGTTCGGAAAGCATACCAGTCTGCCCCTGCACTTATCGATGGGAATCTGGTACAAGCGTTCGTTGATGGAATACGCGACCTAGAAGTTAGAGCCACTGTGAGACTTGGGCATCATGAGGCGCTGAAAGACGCCTTGGCCCATGCCTTAGAAGTAGAGGCAGTGAGGCAGGACCACCGAACGCACCGCGTCAGAGAGGTTGTAGCATCCCCTGTACGCGACCGGCCGCAAGGGTACAGTCTTAGGTGCTACACTTGCGGAGAAAGGGGTCATCTTCGGTCAAGCTGTCCTAAGCGCGGCACTCCGAGAGAAGATCAGCAGGGAAGGGTGGCTGAAGTGACTGCCCAGCCACAGCAGGGAAACGAGTAAATGCCAGGACTGGAGGGCGAGTGCTGGCTGGTATAAAAGGCCCTGAGAATCTTGATCTCGCAAGCACATGATGGGAACAGCCTGACCATCAAAGGCGAAGTCAATGGAACACCAAGCAAACTGACGCTGGATACTGGAGCTTCTCACACGGTCGTCAATTCTCACCTAGCAAGTCGGTTCCTTGGGGACTACGTCAATAACCACGACCGTATACGATTACTAACAGCTACCGGTCAGCACATAATCGTCCGAGGAAAAAAGGAGGTGGAGTTAAAATTGGGTGATAGAACTTACCAGCACAATGTCATCGTGGCCGATATAGTGGACGATTGCATCTTGGGCTTGGACTTCATGCGGAAACATCGTTGCGAGATCGACGTTGATCAAGGAGTATTGAAATGTGGTTCACATGAAGTCTTCATGGAAGGTGCACCATCAGGAAAAGTGTACTGCTTGAAAGAGATTGTTCTTCCTCGCAGATCAGAAACAATTGTGCCAATTAGATTACCACAGAATTCTGGACACAAAGATCGAAGTGTTCTGATAGAAAGGGTGAACAATGACTTCCCATGGAAGATGGCACGTACTCTGGTCAAGGCCACCAACGTCTCAGCAGTACGCATACTGAATCCAAGTTACAAGGAGCATGTGATCAAGAAGGGCACCTTGATCGGTACTTGCGAGGAAGTAGCTTGGATGCGTCAATTGCAGGATCCGCCTACCGGAAATAAAATTCGTAGTGCAAAATTTGACGTGTCAACGCTTTTGGAAAACTGCGATTTAACTAAAGGAGAAATGGACAAGGCTAAGAAGATGTTACTTCAGTACGCCGACACTTTCTCTTCAAACGATGCTGACATAGGGAGAACTGGACTTGTTCAGCATAAGATTAATACAGGCCACGAGCTACCAATCCGTCAGCGACCAAGAAGACTGCCAGTTGCACGAGAAAAAGAGGTGGAAACCATGATTGAGGGAATGGTGAAGGACGGTGTTATAGAGCCTTCATCGAGTCCATGGTGTTCTCCTGTGGTCCTGGTAAAGAAAAAGGACGGCAGTATGCGCTTCTGTGTGGATTATCGACGACTGAACGACGTCACGAAGAAGGACAGCTACCCGCTGCCTAGGATCGATGACACACTGGATACGCTGACTGGTATGAAGTGGTTTACCACACTTGACCTGAAAAGTGGCTACTGGCAAGTAGAAATAGACCCCAAGGATAAGGAGAAAACTGCATTTTCAACAGGAAAAGGGTTGTGGCAGTTTAAAGTTATGCCATTCGGTTTGTGCAATGCTCCTGCGACGTTTGAAAGGTTGATGGAGCAAGTACTCGGCGGATTGATTGGAGACGCATGTCTTGTATATCTAGACGACATTATCATCGTGGGCCGTACATTTGAAGATCACCTTAAAAACCTCAAGCGAGTGCTGTCGAAAATCCAAACAGCAAATCTCAAGTTAAGTCCGAAAAAGTGCTCGTTTTTCAGACAACAAGTAAACTTTTTAGGATACATAGTTTCGGGGGAAGGTGTTCAAACAGACCCGGAAAAAGTAATCGCCGTCAAGGATTGGCCAGTTCCGAAAGACAAGACACAGGTCAGAGCCTTTCTGGGTTTGTGCTCCTACTATCGAAGGTTTGTCAAGAATTTTGCCGACATTGCGAAACCTCTGCACAAACTCACTGAGGAAAAGCGGCAATTCTGTTGGGACGAGAACTGCGACGTCGCATTTCAGGAATTAAAGAAACGTCTGTGCAATACACCTATTTTGGGATATCCTGACACTGAAAATGACTTCATAGTTGACGCAGATGCAAGTAATACTGGAATTGGGGGCGTGCTGTCTCAACGGAAAGGAGACCAAGAGGTTGTGATAGCTTACTTTAGCAAGTCTTTATCCAAACCAGAAAGAAATTACTGCGTTACAAGACGGGAGCTACTCGCCGTAGTAAAGACATTGCAGCACTTCAGTAAATATTTGCTGGGACGTAAATTCCAATTACGAACTGACCATGCTGCATTGAAGTGGCTATTACAGTTTAAGAATCCAGAGGGGCAAGTGGCGAGATGGATTGAACTACTACAAGAGTTTGACTTCATAACTGAACATCGCAGTGGGAGAACTCACGGTAACGCAGACGCCTTGTCGAGAAGACCTTGTCCTGAAGACTGTAAGCGCTGTGCCAGGCAAGAGACTAAGGAAGTAGTGTCCGTGAGGATGCTTAGAACAGATCTCAGCGATGAATGGAAGGAAACCCTACAGCAGGCTCAGCAAAATGACTCGGACATCAAACCGATCTTCGAGTGGATCAAAGCTGGTGCTCCTAAACCTAAGTGGAGTGATGTGGCTGCGATGAGTTCCATCACGAAGAGTTATTGGGCGCAATGGAACAGCTTGGTGATCCAGGATGGAGTTTTGTGCCGTAAATGGGAAAACGCTCGAGGGGACAGCTGTCATCTACAAATGGTTGTCCCTAAAGCTAAGGTACCAGATGTTCTACGGCTCTACCATGATGGATGTTCAGGAGGACATATGGGGGTAAAAAGGACTCTACTAAAAATTCGAGAACGCTTTTACTGGATCCACTGTCGAGATGATGTGGAGGACTGGTGTCGCAAATGTACCAGTTGTGCGGCCGTGAAAGGACCCCACACACGCAGCCGAGGTGCATTAAAAGTGTACAACGTTGGAGCCCCTTGGGAACGGATAGCACTAGACGTTGCGGGACCATTTCCAGAAAGTGAGAGCGGAAACAAGTACTTCCTGGTGGTCATGGATTACTTCACAAAGTGGCCAGAAGTCTTCGCCATTCCTAATCAAGAGGCTACAACTGTCGCAGATAAATTAGTTCAGGAAGTTTTCTGTCGTTTTGGAGTACCCTTAGAAATACACAGCGATCAAGGAAGGAATTTTGAATCGCAAGTATTTCAGGAAACTTGTCGATTGATGGGTACCTACAAAACCAGAACCACCTCTTACCACCCACAATCTGATGGAATGGTGGAACGATTCAACCAAACGTTGGAAAGATATCTGGCAAAAGTCGTGGAAAGCAGGCAAAGGGATTGGGACAAGCACATACAGCCGTTTCTACTGTCCTTCCGCAGCGCAGTCCACGAAAGTACGACTGTGACGCCAGCATTCGCGAACTTTGGAAGGGAATTACGGTTGCCTGCAGATTTAATCACTGGAACTTCCCCTGATGCTCCACGTAGTGTAACAGATTACGCACATGATTTGCGTAACAAGTTGAATGATGTTTATGAGCATATCCGACAATCCGGCCAACAGATGTCTGAGAAGATGAAGACCCGTTATGACCGCAAGGCAAACAGTAGGGCTTTCGACGAGGGTTCACTGGTGTGGTTACATAACCCAGTGCGGAGCAAGGGGAGGTCTCCGAAATTGCAAGCAAAATGGGATGGACCATACCGAGTCGTGACTAGGATCAACGATGTCACCTACCGAATACAGAAGGGTCTACGAGGTGCGCCTAAGATTGTTCATGTAGACCGATTGGCCCGATACTACGGGGCTAATGATGCTCGGGACGAGCATGTCTAAGGAGGGGGCAGTGTTACGTCGTACGTACGAGATCTTTCGAGAAAGGACGTGATTCAGTGTGTTTGCGCTAAAAACTTCGAGAAGCGTGCCATTATTATTCGGTACAAGTAGGTTATTATTTTTTTGCCTACTACTTGGTAATGTTTTTTTGTTGATGTTTTTATCGAACCGTTCTACACATCGCCGGAATGTTCGTGAATAATGGGGTAGTATAAAAAGCACAAGCGCCGACACACAAGGGTAGTCTGATTCAGGCGATACAACGGAGCGAATCGAAGTGAACTAGAAGTGCGATATCCAAGCGAATAGTGATCAGTAGTGTACTTGTGATTAAGATTTAAGTGTTTTGTGTTTAATAAAGTTATTAAATTGTCTGATTGGTAGTAATTATTTATTTATCCCATACCCAGCTCGTAACAATATAAAAATAAAACACGATTTACTTCAATCTGAGATGTGGGAAGTATAGCTCCCAGCGTTTTAATAAGGGTTAAATATAGCTGGATTAAAAGCCTTGTACAAATCTAGTATGTGTGTGTGTTTGTTGGTGAGCGGCTGGGTGAGTCTTTTATTACAATAAATATCCTAGGCTGATGGTTTTATCAAAGTTCTTAAAACTAATCAGACAGAAACGTGTTGCTGGGGAGTTTGTTGCGCCACTTCTTCTCCCCAGCTCCAACACTAGGAAGTGGTGAAGGGTGGGCGCTTTTGTGGCTGTCTATAGGGTTTCAATAGAGTTGATCTCCAACTCTGTTGAAAAATGATTCTTGAGTTCTGATTATCAACTTTAATATCTGGTAATTCTTGAATTATGTATTCATTAGCTCTAACTAACAATCCAGCCATTGCTTTTTGAGTTTTGATTCTCAACCTTATTATGACCAACCATATAGTGATTCTAGAATAATCTATTCTGTATCTTTTACAAATGATTCGGTCAGGCTGACATGAACACATGTCTTGCATATGCGATAGTTGTACGAAAAGTGCACTTTCCATGGGGAGGGATTGGAATGGTTTGATACCACATCTATTTTATAACCAGTCTAAGGACTGTTAGGGACCATGTCTATTGATTAGCATGATTATTGACTTTCTGCCGCTGAAAAGCTGCCTTGTCACGTACACCAGTTCGAAAGAGCTGCTAGGGACAGTGTTCACTAGGAGCATGATGTCGACGCATTGCCGCTGAAAAGCCGCTTACGTCACTTATGGAAGTGTAGCTTTGAGTGCTCCAGGTGTAGATGCAAGGTATCGTGTGAGTCACGATTGGCCTATTACCTATTACGTTAGCGTAAAGGTTACTTACGAGAACTATATTGGTTGCAATATAATTATACTTGGCTTCCCCAGTTATGTTTTACACTTTTGAAACCACTTTCAATATATTTCAATAACTATGAATTCCCTAGTCTGATTTACTATATCTTTCAATCCTTTCCTCGTTCTTATGATGATACGAGGCATTGGACTTCTACATGTTAAGGGATTCATTTCTTAAGCCGGTGGAGAGACATCCAGTTTGGGACGAACCTCACAGGGGCGCGCGGATGGCGGGGCGCGTCCCTTTCCCCCTCGGGGAAACCGACTTTCATACTAATATTACCGTGAATTAGGAAAAACGAAAATTTTATCAGCCTAGGGTAATTTAGGAACAGTCACACAATGTACTTCAGATTACTGAAAACCGATGCTTTGTTGAGTAGCACCAGCCCCCAGTTCTCTGAAGTGTCGGTCTGTCAACGTATATCCCTACAGTGGGCAAGAGAACCGCGCGATTCAAATGCTCGAAGGATCAAAATGTACATCCACACTTAACAAACGTCACGTAAGGCCGCAATACTATCAAAGGTGTGACGGTTCATGAAAATATTTGATAAGCTAAAGGAACCTACAACGACCTACAAGCCTTACAGTCCGTACGACCCTAAGCCCTAAAAGCCCTACAGCCCTAACCTACCATGTACCTAGTATATTATAAGTAAATATATAAATAAGTTCAGGATGTCTGCACCATGCGACCTAAGGTTACAGATGGATAGTGGACAGGAATACCAGGTTCGGGAAGGGTACACTCACTGCCAGTCCCGCAGACTCACGAGACCGATCAGAGATGGCTGAAGGTGTCTTGGCCACAGTGAGGGGTAATGAGACAAGAATGTAAAATTCAAATCTGATTTAAGACACACTGTTAAACAAATTCTATGTGTCTTATGCGTGTAAGATACAACCAAATCATTCTTTGAACTGGGCCGCGCGTGAGCCAGACCGAGTGCTGAGTCAATGTCCAAAGGTAACATTGAACAGTTGCATTATTAGTGTCGTAAGAACTGTAGCTAAACGTGATTTGCTCTATCCGGGAATCGAACCCAGAACCTCATGGTCTGAAGTGGAAGTTGTTATCGATAGAAAAACGAGCCAGTCATTTTTAAGTTAGTTAAAACTTTTACGGCTGCAATTAATATCAAGACGTTTCCAATTTATTTTTCCATCAAGGTGCAATGGACCGGGGCGCAGTTAACCGAAGGCTCGACTTACTATAAATACGGCCTATTCTGGGATATTATCTTTGTGTATTGCTATTACTTACAGAGTTCAACTTAAATAGAGTCATGTGTCTTTTTTTATATATTATATTGTTCTCGCAATTATTATTACACTGCTCCAAAACGGTAAGTAGAGAACATGGCTGATTCCACCACAAAATGTACAATTAAATTAAGTTTGAAGTTTTATTTAAATAACGATGTGTTGAAATTTATCCAGGTTTATGCTGAGAAAAATACATTTTATAGTTGTATTGCGGCTCAGGTAACTATGAAAGCTTTAAGTTATAGAGTGAGCGGCTGAACGCAAACACATTTTTTTAGCCATCTTTTTTGTTTGAGATCTGATATCCATAAATTTTGCTGGTAATAACGCTACACTAGTGTACGTCCATACTAATAATAATCAGGTCTAATTTGTGATGACGTGGTCTTTAAATAAATTATCTTCTGATACATATTTATTATACACTAGGGACCCGCCCCGGCTTCGCACGGGTGCAATGTAAGGTGCAAACATAATATAGAGTGATTTTTCGATTGCTTTCCATGCATTATATCTTAGATCTTAGCAGTTTAACTCCGTGCTCGATAGATGGCGTTGTGAATTTGACGCCAGTTTCTGAATCGCGGTATTAAGATTTTCCATGAATGAACTACGCTCACGACAGTATGTAGTCGAAAATTTTGATTGATTAATCTCCTAAATCTATACATAGGTAAACAATATTAAAATTGTATAAATTGAAAACGATGTTTCGAACTTCCGAAATGGCGCAACAACAACTGCATGTGTGCATCACATTTTGCACAAATATTCCTTTCTTATATGAAACTTTAAAAAAATTCTAAGTGTGGTTAGGGAGAATTTTTCGACGCGCGTGCATGTCAGTGCAAAGTAGTCAGTTGGCGTAGGCCTACTCAGGTCTGAAAATTGCACGTTTAGAGACGAAGATATCTACGCTTTTGTATATTGCGTACTCCCTAAGGTGGATTTTGGGCAATCTGATGTTACAAAGACATTCAGTGTTTTAAAAAATTTAGTTGTTTTATTTGAGCTAGATGGGCGTGCGAGATGTCCAGAGACGGGTCTCCGCGCGGACTAGCGATCTGCTAAATAAAACAGAGTAGGTGCCGAACAAGATTTTTGGGTTATGGTCAAAAAACTGGTTTTTGATGCAAAAACTTTTGGTTTTCAACCTCTAACTTGGACTCCGGCTCACGGAACACGGACCAGAACACAGGGAGTGCAGGTGAGTACTATTATACAACTGTAATTTTGAAAAAGAATTCGGAAAAACCGTTTTTTTTTTACAAATATTTTGTTTTAGGCTAACATTTGAAGGCTTCTTCAAATAGTAGCCAATATAATTATCACGCTATGTGCTTGAGGAGGTTCATTATGCCCGTATTCTTCAATTGTTTGTCATTTCAGTCATGACAAGCATGAGAACAGCTATTCATATTATATCAACGGAATAAACGGCCTAGCGGTTTCATACCGTTCTGTAAATTACGTGGTTGCAAGTACAAGCCCAATATTAATTTCACTTTTTGTGATTTGTTTGAATATTTTTTTGATGCTGTGACATTTCCAATATTATTTTTGTAATGATATCGTTTGCATTTCTATTTTTCTTCAACAATTTTTCCATAAAGTAATCGGGAAGTATGGAAAAATTGGGATAAGGGCAGGAGAAAGATGATAATGATTTCTTCAAAATCCAAAAAGTAGTATAGAGGAGAAATTCTGATAAGTTTACATGCTGTAGTATAAGTATTTTTCTTTCTCTATTTGCAAATGAGCGTTTTTTTTTAATTTTTAAGGATATTAACCGTTGGGTTTGGGACCCAGCTTAGATCATGAGTTGCATGATTTGCTTTCGTTCATAAACTTCTTAGCGTGCCGATGGCAATCTAAATTAATTCCCCCCAGAAATTGACTATGAGTTCCTTTAATACTTAAAACAAAGATGTACTATCAGGTTTTAGTTTAAATGAACAGTAAGTCAGTTAATTAGTATATTATTTGTAGAGGATGTCAGGATATATACTATGACTTCACGTCCCCTATATTGTACCCTGACAATGTCAAAAGAATTCGCGGTCACATGCGCGAAGCCGCGGACACAGCTAGTAAATAAATAAATAGTTTATTCAGAAAAAGTATACATTTTACAAGGATCAATACAGTTTTGCAACGACAGAAAAAGAGTATCGTTAGTACCTGTACTAATGAAGTCATCATACGAGTATCACATACACCAGCGCCTTCCATAAAAGTTCAGACAGAAAAAACTGTTTCGCAGGACATTGTTTAAAGCGCTAGCTACGGATTATAACACATTCTTAACAAGGCATTAAAATAAAGCTAAGAAATAATTTAAAACTAAAATTAAGTTAGGCACTAGTAATAACAAATTAAACAATGTTTATGGAAATGCAACTTACTTATAAATGTGATATGTGTATGTGTGAGTATGTGTTAGATTTCCGTGTGTGAATGTGGTCCGCGGGAGAGTGTATTTGTGAAGTGTAGTGTGATGTGTGAATGTATAAATGAATGCATAAATGCGTCGTGTGTAATATGTAGACGTCAATTTAACGAGTTGGTTTGAGAAGATCTTTAGTCTCCTGGTGTTCTGTATCTAGCCCATGATTGGACTAATTTAATAGAAAAGATCTGTGTGCGCTCCTAAGTCGGCAAGCGATTGGCCGTGACGTACCAACGAGAGCGCCATCTACAAGAAGCTTGAAAGCTTTGCGTGTGCGCGCGAAGCGGACAAGACGGAGTCGTCATCTAGTCGCCATGTTGACCCAATGAACTATCTAATATTTCACTCCGTGAGTGCAAATTGTTAATACAAGGACAAATTGTGCATGACCGTGTTGTGTTACTCGTGCCAGGCTGCGTGGTCAACAGTCCATTCAGAAGACCGTCCATCAGAGACCGCCGCAGCAGAAGAAATGGTAAGTCGTACTCAGCCCTATCTGTTGAATTTGTTCCTGAGTTGGGTGAACGGCGAACGGCGAATCCCGTTTGTACAGAACTACCAATAATTTAATCTAAACCAGCGTTATACTACAGTCCACTCCTCTAAACCACACCTGGTAACTTAACTTTTATAATCGCTTCTGTATTTCACTTTTGCATTTGTATATGAGAGATTTGCATAAGATTATGGATATATGTATGTCATTTTATTAATACGGTTGTAGAGACGAGAGCTTGTTACATAAAAACTTTTATTGGCTAGAGCAGTTCTATGCCGCTGTATATCACATACGATATCCTTCCGGCGCTTGTTGTTGCGCCTGGATGGGATTGTAACATGCTTACGCATGATTGTCTGCAGCACAAAGCCTGTCTAACTGCGAGTACAGAGCACCCTTGGTACAAGGTAATTGTCGGATATCTAATAAGTTTCTTTAGAAGCACTTTTAGGACTGCTCTTAGTGCTCTCTCCACTCGTAGCATGCTGGTAGCATCCGTGCCGGCCCACGCCGGTGTGCAGTACATAAGTATTGATTGCGATAAGGAGAAATACACAAGTTTTAGCATGTCCAGGTCAGCCGAAGATTTAAGTTTTTTTAAAAACGTAGAGGAGTTTTCTTGTGCGAGAAACCAAATTACTTATATGTTTGTCCCAGCTAAGACGAGAGTCGATTTGCACTCCCAAATGCCTCATGTCAGATGTGCATAGGAGAGGTAGACAGTCTCAATTGGCCGTGGAACGTTGGCAGGTGTGAGCTTTTATGATGAGATTATTTGGTGGAAAACCTGTTATCATAAATCGATTTAAGTACCTACATTTTCATTTGACATTCTGCAAAAGCGATAAGACCCCTCCCTAGCTTGCAGTTAGTGTTATTTCCCCTTGACCCTGTCATGTAAATCAAGAAAGGAAATAATATACTTTTTAACCGACTTCTAAAAAAGGAGGAGGTTCTCAATTCGGTTGGATGGTTTTTTTTGTGTTTGTTACCTCATATCTCCGTCATTTATGAACCGATTTAAAAAATTCTTCTTTTATCTGAATGGATCTACTTCCCAATTGGTCCCATAGAAATTTCATCAAAATCGGTTCAGCAGTTTGGTTTTGAAATCAAAATAGCTGGAAAAAATTTCATCCAAGTAAAAGAAATTGCGAAATTGATACTTGACAAGGATTTGTGTGTGATACTATAACTAAAAAGGGTAAAATAAAAACTTTTTTGCAAAAAAAAACCGACTTCCAAAAAAAACACTAAAAAAGTGGAAAATAACATTACTTTCGGAAGTCGGTGCCAAAAAAGTCAATGAAACAAACCATAGTCACCGACTTCCGAAAGTAATGTTATTTTCCACTTTTTTAGTGTTTTTTTTGGAAGTCGGTTTTTTTTTGCAAAAAAGTTTTTTATGTTTAACGTTCACGAAAGTTCTAGGAAATTATTAAACACTAAATAATTCATGAATGATTTTTTAAATATTACGAGTTAATGTGAGATTCCTATACATGCTGGGGGCAGTCATTTAGCCATCTCCTTTGGTTTTACTTGTATGCAGTGGTAAAAGGTTGGCATTCAGCCAGGAAATTACAATGGAGACAGCTCTTTCTGTTTAATAACAGGCCATCTGCCAGTCTCTGGCATGGACAATCTACGCCGTGTCATCTGCATAAGTAATTATTTTGCAGCAAGGAACTTATATTAAGTAACTGTAATGATGACGTGCAACTCAAAAGCGTTTCGAGCGAGACAACTTCCAGAGTGGATGGCATCTCTTTCTAGTAGGGTATCCAATATTTTTTACATACATTTGGGACAGTTATTACTGTAGTATAACTTACTAGCACCCCGCCCCGGCTTCGTACGGGTAATAGTTTCTTCAAAATTACAGGGTGTAAAAAGACTTGATGAAGCCGACAATTACTTAAGACTGTTCATAAAAAGAATAGCAATAAAAAAATTGATACTTCATAGTTTATTTTTAGGTATAATATAATATTAGAAAAGCTCCTTTTCTGCATTTACTTTTTCAAGGGTGCCACAATTTAAAAAAAAACCGCAGTGGGATAGGTTTATGATGTGAAAAGTATATAATATGGCACTTGTTTTCATTCAAGAGTCAATTCCAAATCCACCGCTTCAAACAACACGATTTTTATCATATTTATAGTGGAAGATTGAATAAAAAGGCGGTACACTTGTGCAGTTGACAAATTCAAATTGAAATCGTGGTGACAAACGGCTAAATTTAAATAAAATGGAATGTAGTGATACATTCCATTTTATTTAAATTCAATCCGATAATATTTCTTCAACCTTTTTTTATTTTTTTATTTGTAAAGTGTTTTAAACAGTAAAGTTTAGTGTACCGAACAGTGCCTGTGTATTATTTCACGTCGGACTCCACGTTCCATCATGACCGACCAACAAGACAGCGAAGACATGCCGCATCAAGGATATATTTGTAGCAAGATATGATTGCCCTGAAACACCTGCAGCTTCCCTTATAAACCTACACAATAGTGCACCATTCTTTTTTTTTTCCGGATGGGAAATCATCAAATGACTTCTCCCGCTCTGGGCTGAGCGGGAGGGAGTGTCAGACTTTTACTGACTACAACCCACCCATGTTCCTTCATCGCCCTTTGTGTTCCGGGGCCGCGGTATCTCTTTCAAACAACCCGCAGCACCCGGCAGGCATCGGCCCTTGCGGGCCCCTTCCCTATGCTGACATCTCTTTGAGGCGCGCGTGGAACACGAACGCGCCGTCGACACGGCCTGTCGTCCTAAGACGGAGGGACGGCGAGCTAGCCCTTAGCTCACCATCCACAGGCCCGCGTCTACGGTGGCCGGGGGCCACCACGTGGCTCCCGACGCCCGGTGCGTCTCGCGCGGCGGCTGGGACGTGAGGAGGAACGCTCTCTCTCACGTTCCGCCTCCTCCTTTGCTAGCATGACTGCTTCGCAAAAGGAGGTGATGGCTTCCCATTCCGTCTCGCTCCGGACCATGGCTCGAACCAGGGCCGGACGCGAGAGGTCGCCGCCGCCGATCGCCGCTATGAGGACACGGCGTTGCTCCGCCCAAGCGGGGCATACCTCCACCGTATGCTCCACCGTGTCCTCCGGTCGATCCTCGCAGTGGAAACACCCGGGCGTCTCCTCCCGCCTGATTCGGTGCAGGAACCTTCCGAAACAACCGTGTCCGGTGAGGACCTGCGTCAGGCGGAAGGTGAGGACGCCGTGGCGCCTCTCAAGCCACTCCTCAAAGAGGGGACTTATCGCCACTATCGTGGCGTGCCCTGCACGGGGTTGCGACAGTCGCTCTCTCCATGTCACCATGAGATCGGCCCGGAGGTTTGTCCGCTGAGCGGCAATTAGCCGTGGCAGCGGAGTAACCCCCCGGCGAAGAACCTCCGCGTGCCATTCATGTAGGCGCGCGAGGACTATCGCCTCCAGATCCCATGGTGGCAATCCGGCTAGGAGGCTCGCAGCCTCGCCCGAGATCGTGCGGAACCCACGGACCATCCTTATGGTTACCACCTTTTGGGGCGCGTTCAGATAATTGGCGGCTCGCCGCCTCAAGGAACGCGCCCACACCGGGGCTCCGTAAAGGGCCATGGACCGCACGACCCACGCATAGAGCCTCTGGCAGGAGGCGTTCGGCCCCCCCAGATTGGGCAGGAGCCGCCTGAAGGCAGCCCCAGTCCGTTCCAGTTTAGGGGCCAAACGTCAGAAGTGCTCCACGAAGTTCCACCGGCTGTCGAGGACAAGTCCCACGTACTTCAACGTCGACCCGACGCCGATGGAAACCCCTCCTACCGTCAGTGAGGATCCCGACGGTGGCGCATTCCGAGGCCCATGAAAGCACATGGCCTCGGACTTGTACAATGCCACCTCGAGACCCAGTTGCCGGATCCTCTCAACGACTATCGCAACCCCGCGTGTCATCAGTTCGGCCGCCGTCTCGTGCGACCTTCCCTGTGCCAGCACCAGCGTGTCGTCAGCGTAGCACACTACGCTGACGAGACTAGGGAGGTCGGCGCGCAGCACCCAGTCGTAGCCGATGTTCCACAAGGGCGGTCCTAGAACCGATCCATGTGGGACACCGCACGACATCTCTCGCGCGTTCCACTCTCTGGAGTGACCGGGGTAGATGACGGCTCTGTCCGTCAAGTAATCCCCGACCACACGACGAAGGTAGGTCAGCACCCGGTGATACCGGAGTGCCTCCCTAATGCAGCTCCAGGGCATGGAGTTGAAGGCGTTGGCGATGTCGAGAGACACCGCCAAGACAACCCCACCCCGGGACACCGCATCCCCCGTCGTGAGGGCTCTCACGCGCATGATGGCGTCCACCGTGGAGCGCCCCTTGCGGAAACCAAACTGGTGTTCCGCAAGATCCGGACCCATCCCCGCAAGGTGCTCGGCGAGGCGGTATGCAATGACTCTTTCAAAGAGCTTGTCCACCTCGTCGAGCAACACAACGGGCCGGTATGCGGACGGAGAGTCCGCAGGGCGCCCCGGCTTCCGAATGAGGACCAGCTTCCCCGTCTTCCAACGAAGCGGGAACTGGCCTCTCTCCAAGCATGCGCTTAGGAGCCCCTCCAGTCGGGGCCCGAGAGCCTCCAAGGCCAGGACCCAGGCTTTGCCAGGCAAGCCGTCGGGCCCCGGGGCGGTATTTTTGGCCTTGAGCCGTCCTACCGCCACTCTCAGGTCTACCCCAGCCACTTCCGGGACGTCGTCGTCATCGTGGTCCGCTTCCGGCACCGCAGGTGGCGGAGCCATAGGCGGGGGGGATGTTCCCCTCGCGAGGGAAATAGAGCGCTCACCACGTCCTCCACGAGCTGAGGCCGGAGACTCTGCGTCAGTGGGGGCGCCCAGGTGCGGAGTTTATCCCGCACCATCTTGTAAGGGCGCCCCCACGGATCCCCGTCAAGAGTCTCCAGCATCTCCTCACGGGCCCGATCTCTGGCCCGCAGGACAGCCTCGCGGAGGGCGGTCTTCGCCGCTCTGTTGCCCTCATATAGCTCCGCCTCAATGGCTTCCGCATTCGGCGGGCGAATGCGGAGCCTGCGATGCCTGGCGTACAGGTGTCGCGCAGTGACGCACGCCTCGCGCAGAGTTGTCAGCTCGCGCGACCACCAGTACACCTGACGCCGGGCGCGTCCTGGCCGAACTCGGGGCATTGCCACGTCACATATGTCGGACATGGCCTCCTGGAACCACCCTGCCTCATTATCAACGTCGGCAGGCCTGTCCGGTGATGTCACCCAGGCCTGCACGATCGAGGCTTCCAGAAGGAGCTCCCGGTCCAGCTGCTTCAGCGCCCAACGCGGACGACTCGGGGCCTGTAAGACCGGCGCGCTCGAGGACTGGGCGGAGACGTCAAACCGGATATACCGGTGATCGGAATAGGTCTCCACCCCCTCCATGACACGCCAGTCCACGACACGCGGCGACAGAGCGGGGCTAGCGAACGAAATGTTCACCACCGACTTGCCCAGCATCCGCACACACGTGGGTACAGTACCCCGATTCAGGACGACCAGGCCTGTTTCCAGAGCCCAGTCCTCCACCATCCTTCCCCGCACGCTTGTGCAACGAGAACCCCAAGCCAAATTCTTGGCATTGAAGTCCCCGAGGATAAGCACAGGGAGGGAATGGCTTCCGACGACGACACTCAACTCCGCAAGGAAGTTGTGGAACTCGGCGAGAGTTCGGCTCGGGGAGAAGTAGACACCCACCACTACGATCTCTCCGAACCGTGCCACTACGCACCCCTGACCCTTCCTGACACTTTCAAGGGTCGGGGTACCGGCGGCGGCTGACGAAACTATGGCCACTGAGCCGCTTAGGTCCGCCACCCAGTCTTCCCTGGGCAGGACGAAATACGGCTCAGCGACCACGGCGATGTTAATCAACCACTGCGCCATGCTCTGAAGCAGCAGATTCTGGGTGCAGGCGCAGTGGTTGATGTTCGCCTGGAGGAGGCGTAATGGGGCCGTTATTGGCACTCCATACCCTCCTCCTCCCGGGCCCCCTGCGAGGGCGCAATTGTCGCGGCGGCGGCAGTGGCGGCGACAGCGGCAGAGGCGGCAGCTGCGGCAGCGGCAGCGGAGACGGTGGCGGAGGCGGCGGAGGGCCTCCTCTTACCTTTTGTGGGTGGAGCGCAGGCCTTGCTCCCAGCCCGGTGATCGGCCGGCTTGCCAGCCGCCGTACATGCAGCACAGTGCGGCGTGGCAAAGCAAGCCGCCGATGTGTGACCGGGCTGACTGCATCGAAAGCAGAGGCCACTGCGGTCCACCTCCGAGGCGCACTTTACTGACACGTGGTGCCCCACGTGGCAGCGATAGCACCTCAGAGGTCTGGGTTCCAGCAGCTTTACCTGTGCTGAAACCCAGCCCACCAGTAGCCTTCGGCCCTCCACGATAGTTTTAGCCGCCGCCACGGGGCAGCTTACCGTAACGGTACGCATGCCCGACAGGTCCGAACGTATGGCGCCTGCCCTGACCTGCTCAGCAGGGCACCCTTCGGACCTGGCGACGGCGGCCACCACCTCCTCCTCTGTCACCGAGTCGTCCAGACCCAAGATGCGCAGTTCTGCGCATCTGACAGGCCCGGAGACTCGGGCCTCGTCCGCGTTTAGGGACGCTCTGAGCTTTTCCGCCAGAGCGTCTGCGGACGAGCCGCTGGTTTCACCGGGGATCTCCAGCATGCGAGCCCGTGTCGCGGTGACTTTAAATAAAATAAATAAATAAATCATTTATTTCAGATTCATCCTAAGATTACATCCATATTTGTTAGTAAAATTGCGAGCTTACAAACTAGTGTTAGTAATAAACAATGGGTTTTTTAAACATTTATTAAAAAGAAAGTGGCAGGTCCGGTTGGACTTCCCGATGATGGCGGCAAATAACTAAACAACTGCGTGCAGCCGTATCCAACGCGCCAGGATCGGAGAGTCCCACCGATCCGCCAGCGCACGCAGGATGTTGTTGGGACTGTCGCGCGTGCGCCGCATGATAGATGCGTATCGTTTGCGCATGATGGCCGCCGTCTGTGTCAGCCGCTGCGAACATCGCGGAGGCGCTGCAGCGGCGCGGCAGCCCCATCAGCACCCGGAACGCGTTATTGTATTGAACGCGCAGATCGCTGTATGTCCGTTGTGTATAGTAAACCCACAGGCTGCAGGTGTAAAAGGACTGACAGTACGCTTTAAAAAGCGCAACTTTGACAGTCCCCGTGCACCGTGAAAACCTGCGGGCCAACATGTTGCATTGGAAAGACAGCGCTCTGCGCTCTCTTTCCATATCCACACTGTCCTTAAGGTCTTCGGTGATCCAGTGGCCCAAATACTTAAATTGCTCGACTTTGTTAGAGTGAAATTCGGAACGAATGTGTATCGCTTGTTGTCCGGCCTGAAAATCATTATTTTACTCTTTTTCGCATTGTATTTGAGCCCATGCGCCACCACGTAGGACTCAGAAATCTTCAGGATCTTCGTAAGGCACCAATCGACGGGCTCAGCAGCACCATATCGTCTGCGTAGCTGATGTTATTCACGCACACTCCATCTATATGACAACCTATGCTGGTGCTGCTGAGCTCATCGATCAGCCGGTTGACGTACAGGCTGAAAAGCGTGGGAGAGGTTCGCCCCCCCTGCCTCACCCCGCATTCCAGTCCATACTCCCCCGAAAGAGAGCCTGCCCATCTTACAAAATTCTTTTGATTGTTATACCAATGCATAAATAACAACACAATTTCCCTTGGTAGACAAGTTTCATCCCTTAATTTACCCCATAGAATATCGTACGATACAAGATCGAATGCTTTCGATAAATCGAGGTAGCATGCATAGACTGGGGTCTTTCTACTCGTATAATACTGTACAGTCTGCTTGAGGCACAGGATAGCACTCTCGGTGGAAAGCCCGGGCCTGAAACCGAACTGGGCGTCGTTTAGCGAGACTTGTTTATCCAGGTGCTGACCAAGCAGACTGTCCAGCACTTTGGCGACCACTGTGGCTAGTGAGATCGGTCTATAGTTGTTTACATCCGATGTATCACCAGTTTTATTTTTAATGATTGGTACAACTATAGTGCGCATTAGATTATCAGGCAGATGGGAGTGGCCTAAACACAGGCTAAAAAAAAAAAACGCACTCTGGGTAGGTGTACATCTGCGTGCTGCAGGTGCTCGATGCTAAGGCTTACGTGACCCGGGGATTTACCCCTCACCATGCCTTTGATCACCGCACGCACTTCCTTCGTAGTAAAATAGACACTACGCTCACTACCTTCTTCAGCATCGGGCTCCTGCCGCGCTGGCCCCAGAGGCGAGTCCACCCTGAAATGGTGGGAGAACATAAAAAAAAAGACACACACATACACACACATACACACACATACATAGTGGCGATCTCACTAGGCTCATGCACTCCCGCCACGCTGACGGGGAGGCCCGGCTTATGATTCATTTTATTGGTGTTTTTCCAGAACTGGCCGAATTTCTTGTTTGAGTGAAGTTCAGCAATAATATCCATTTTTATTCATTTTTACTTTAAGCCGGAGGCCCCCGGTGATCCCGAGCTCACCGAGGTTCACCGTCTCCTTGGCTTTCGCCAGCAGGTCGCGGTAGGACACGCCCCTCTTTTCCGCATCTGGCTGTAGCGTGATTACTACAGCCGCGGTTTTAGGGGCGCGGAGCCTAGCCGCGACCTTTCGCGCCCGGTGCTGGCGCTGCCGCTCCTCATTGCGGGCCTTTTTGGCCGCCTTCCGCCCCTTCTGTTTCTCCCCAACCACCTGCCATCCGGCATCAGCCGCGGAAGGTGTAGTGGGCTGGGGAGGCAGTGACGGAGGCGGACGTGCCGCAGGCGCTGGCCCACTCGCCACTGGCGCTGGCACAATTGCCGCCTGTGCAGCCGCCTTGCCCTTCTTCTTGCCCGCCGCCTTCTTGGCCGGCACCGGTGTCGCCGGAGCCGACTTACCAGCGGGGGGCAACGCAGCCCTGCTAGAGGGCTGACTGGTCCCGGGGGCGGCAGCCGCAGCAGCCGCGTACGAGGCCGTTTTCGGCGCGGCCGCCTTGTTCGCAGTCAAGGGGGGACGCAAGACAATACCCTCCAGGACGGAAAACCGCGCCTGGAAGGCAGCCAGCTCCTGCCGAACCAGGTTCAAAACCTGGTTCTCCACAGGCACGGGCTGGCTTTGCCGCTGCTGCTGCTGTTGTCCTCCCCTTGGAGGAGCCACACTGGAGCCAGCCTCCCGCAGGCTGGCCAGGTTTGCACGGAGCTTAGCTTTCTCCTGTTGAAGAAGCTCCATGCAGGTCGCCAGGCGAAACACCTCCGCCCGCAGCTTGGCCACCTCATCAGACGGAGGCCCCACATAGTGGGCCTCCACAGCCGCCAAAATGGAGGCGGAAGCCGCGGGGATGGCCTTGTGTTTGGTGGAAGGCTTTACTTTTGCGGCCACGCCCCGGATTGCGGCTTCCACCTCCTTTGCGAACCTGGCCTTACGCTCCGCCTCGGAGCCGCCAGGCGCACCCACCTCTTCGCCAGACCCGGGAGCAGTAAAGCCCGGGTGACGCCTCTCCTCGGCCAGCTTTGCCGACCTCTCGGAGGCAGTGAGCCCCCCCTCTTGCCTTGGATCCCACCGCGTCTGCTGGTGGAGATCTTACGGGCCGAGGCCAACTCCCCTCCGGAGGACGACTCTAGGTCACCCTCCTGCCTGGACCGCTTGCGGAAGAACTTGCTGTTCTCCGCAGCAGTCCCGGCCCTCTCGAGGCGGGAGCTCCCTGAGCCTCCCGCGCTCCCATCGCTGGATGCGGCGTCCGACTCCGACCCCGCATCACTCCCCACCTCTTCGTTTGTGTTTTTTTTCGTTTTTGTTTCCATATTGTTCCCACGAGTAAAAACTTTGTACTATCTCAAATCTAGTGGTTCGCACTAGAGACTAATTTAGCTACCCATTAGTCAAGCTACCAACCTCCCTCACGGTGCGCCGCCGCTTAGAGGTTTGGGGTGATTTTTTAAAGAGGTTGTCTACCTCGCGGCCCGGGCGGTTAAGCCAAGACCCTCGACCCCCGTCAGATGTCAGATACATGACCTTGACAACCTTCGGGGCTACGAGACTAACGGTGGCAGATGGATAAGACTTCCTTCTGCCTGCCCGGCGGCAGGGTTAGTGCACACCGAGCCCGCTCCTACTCCGCCGCTGTGCATCTCTGCTAAAACAGAGGGACACACGTTGGAGTGTTCCTCCGACAGGTTATTAGCATACGGGCAACAAGACCCCTTAGGCAAAACCTAATAGGGAGTCATTGCCGGTACCCCAGGGTGCACCGGCCCGGAGGCTGGTCTTCCCCCCAGACGCATCCTTATGGGAACTCCAGCACCCGGGCACACGGGGAGGTTTCCTGTCCAAGCACCCCAATAATAGTGCACCAAAAAAAGGTGTGTGTTTTGCTGCTTATTCTTCACGTGTGCTTACGTTTATTACTCATTAATGTCACGCTGGAAGAACCTGACTGTGGAACAGATAGCAATTTTTACCGTGCTAGCAAACATGTCACACCTTGATCATCATGTTCAGCGGCTGGCATTCACTACCGACATCGATACAAGATCTAAGCTACAACAAGAACTCCGTGCGATGTCGTTCCTGAAACGCAAAAACCCGTTTAACCAGGGTGCTCCAAGTGTGGATAGCAAGCATTCCAAGCCTAACCCTACGACTAGTGCAGTCAAGTGTTTCGTATGTGGTAAGGCAGGCCACAAGGCTTCCACATGTTACCAGAGAAGAGACAGCAAGACTGACAGAAGACCTCACACCTCATCTTCTCATGGGAGTTCATCATCTGTTCCGGCGAAGCCCAAGGACACCAGCTCCGTCACCTGCTTCCGGTGCAAGAGCCGAGGCCACTACACTACGCAAACCGTTGTCCAGCAGCAGCCCAGGGTTCCGGCAGCGGCGGCACTGGTGGTGGCGCTGGTGCAGCTGCTGAACAACGCCGTGTGGACTTGTGCGTGGTTAACGCGCCTACCGGTATACTCCGTCACTCGGGTGAGTTTTTTAGTTTTTGTTATGATTCTGGAGCAGAGTGTTCATTAATGAGAGATTCTATTTTGTGTAAAATGGTGAGCGTAATTTTATTATAGTGTCGTTACTATGACGGGTATAGGTCAAATTTCCGTGAATCTGACCTGATCTGTTCGTGACCTGAACATTTTAGTTAATGTTGATATTGGTAACATTAGTTTGGATATTGTTTTTCATGTTTTACCTGATGAATATCTTCAACATGACATAGTGATTGGGCGTGAAATTTTGATTAATGACTTGGTAATTAACACGATCGTCTTAGGAAAATGCCTGATTCTAATGTTCCAATAGAAATTAATGATAATGTAGAGACTGAATGAATGAAACTGTTTAATTTTTGAAATTGTAAATCTTTTATTTCTGTCATTACCCTTTCTTAATACGTTATCGCTTGTAAAGCGTTATTATTATCACTGGTTAAGTGATAGGATTTGTAACGCTGGTTAAGCGCTACAATGTTAAATACTGGTTAAGTACTTCAGTGATTAACACTACTGGGTAAGTAGTGATGCATGGTGCTGGTTAAGTGCTGTGGATGTGTTTGGTAGTATCATAATATTTTCATAATTTTGTGCTTTTTGTATTCCTTAATTTTTGTTTGTTAACTCCTAAACGGTTTAATTTGACCCAATTATTTTTGTGATGAGGTCCCTGAGGTGGGTCAGGATAGCCGAGTGAACTAGTCACTTTTCTGGATTATTTGTCTTTTCAGGTACTTCAATCCACGAGGTCGTGAGAAGGTCAGAAATGGCCGTGTCGCAGATCGCTAATGGAATGTCAAGCGTTTATCATAATTTTAATTTAGTTTAATTTAATTTGATTTTTGGTATGGCAATGCTAGAGTGTGTTTAGTCGATAAAATTTGTCGTTGGTCATTTTGACGTTGAATAAAAAGGCGGTAGACTTGTGCAGTTGAGACATACAAATTGAAATCGTGGTGACAAACGGCTGACTTGACTAATCTCACTACATTCCATTTTATTTAAATTCAATCCGATAATATTTCTTCAACCTTTTGTTATGTTTTTTATTTGTAAAGTGTTTTAAACAGTAAAGTTTAGTGTACCGAACAGTGCCTGTGTATTATTTCACGTCGGACTCCACGTTCCATCATGACCGACCAACAAGACAGCGAAGACATGCCGCATCTGTCGTCATATATATTTTGTTACTGGCAATGGCTAGACAAGGACACACTCCACCCGCGAAGCTATCTTGCTCTGAGGTATTTTCACCCCCTTTGAATGAATTTAAGTAATACGAACTCTATGTGTTTGAAATAAAGTTCATCATCAAGTGCGGTTTTTGTTGAAATCTACATCTAGACATACATTACTAACAATAAAAAATGAATGAATGCTCGGTGTCAAATTGACCTAATTTTTTTCAAGCCGATTTTAATTTTAATTTTTTTAGCAAATAACTCCACTAAAACTAAAACGCATACAGAAATAATGAAAAGAAAAAAAAAACGTTATAAACATACAGAAAACTGGAATAAACTACATAGAAAATGAAAAACACAAGCAATACGTAATATTTCATAAATATGTCACCGATGGGTGTACCACAAGGCTCTATATTGGGCCCTTTCCTCTTTCTAGTCTATATTAATGATCTACCCCATTTATTTAAAAACCAACCACAAATGGTGTTGTTTGCCGACGATACTTCTTTGATATTTAAGATAAACAGACGTGCCACAATTCTTGACGACGTAAATAGCGCCCTACTGCAAGTCCATAATTGGTTTACCGCGAATAATTTAGTATTAAATGGGAAAAAAACTAAGTGCATAAGATTTGCCCTACCAAATGTCAAAACTAGTGATTGTGACATAGTATTGAATCAAGAGAATTCGTCGATGAAACTGATTTCTTAGGGATCACGCTCGACTCAAGGCTACAATGGCGTCCTCATTTAACATCTCTTGCAGGACGGCTGAGTTCAGCAGCATATGCTGTTAGGAAAATCCGTCAATTTACTGATGTGGATACCGCGAGGCTAGTCTATTTTAGTTATTTTCATAGTATTATGTCTTACGGTATTTTACTATGGGGACGGGCTGCAGACATCGAGTCTATAATTATTCTGCAGAAAAGAGCCATCAGAGCCATATATAATCTATGTAGGCGCGATTCTCTAAGAGAACTGTTTAAGGAAATTAACATCATGATTACCTTGCCAATACATCTATGAAAACATCATGTACGTTAGGAAAAATCTGCATTTATTTAGTAAAAGAGGCGACAGACACCACTATAATACTAGAACCAGGGACCATATAGTTCAGCCAGGTTTCAGGCTAGCTAAAGTAGACTCATCTTTCATGGGGTACTGTTTAAAATTTTACAGTAAAATTCCTCCCGGCATTCTACAACTGAATGAGACGAAATTTAAATCTTGTATAAAACGCACACTATGTAGGCAAGCATACTATAAGTTGGGAGATTACATTGATGATAAAAATGCTTGGCTCAATGCTGGTCCTGCTCCACAACCATAGGGGCAAACTAATTGATTACTTTGTGAAGTTATTGTGGAAGCTGCAGAAGATTGTAAACATATCTTTGCATTGTATAGATTCAGTCTCTTAGTATTATATAATTGCATAGCACATGTGTGAGTTCTATGTACGATAAAGCTACCATTTACATCTTTTACTGACTCGAATTTGCCCTGGCGGTTGAGAGAATGTCATGCTCACTCAAATGTCTCGCTGATGGTGGCGTGTGTGTCGGGTCGTTTAGTTCCCTCCAAAATGGTTGAGTTGAATGATGGCTGATCCATGCGTCATGTTCGTGAACGGGCGCTGTCAGTTGTGACTGGTCATCTCGCAGCTGCCATGGATTATTATATTTTTGAATTGTTAATTTTATCTTTTTTATTCTGGACGCTCTTACTCGCACGTCTTTCTACATCGTTCTCACATGTATGTTTAATCTCGACATGAATGATGTAACCGAGACTTTGTAACAACAATGATTTAAAAGAGTGTCCATGGAGTTTCTTGCCCATTCTTCTCCATAGAGATCTACGCTTTCGAATGGGCAACTACAGTACTTTCACAAGTTATTATGCCCATATGTGACTGGGACTGTAGCTTAGTTTATTTTTTGTGTTTTAACATTCAAAAGTGCTTGTAATGGTCTAATTGAAATAAATGCTTTGAGTTTGATGCTGACGAGACACCGAGCCAAACAGGAGACACACCTACCATCTCCTGGCTCACCGCTCAGCTCTGCCTCGTAGCAGCGACGAGTTCTTCTCCCCGCCGTCGACACCACCACCATCACCACGACGACGAGGAAGAGGACGGCCACCAGCGGGCTTGGGACCTCGAGGCCAACAGGCCCCGAATAGGGTCCCCGCTGCCGGTGGAAATGTGTCGCGCATGCGATGGACTCAGTCCATAAATGAGAATGTTACGCGCGCATATTATGGGGCTACTGAGGGGGGAAGCAACTTGACTGCGTACCGTGGTCGGATGCTCTCTCTGTTTCAGGTGCTTGAGCCAGCTGTCAACGTGTCGGCGCAACGGCTATCGGATCAGGTCATACAGCGTAACAATATGTTGAATGACACCGTACTTGATCGACTACGCCTCAACTCACGGAGTAACCCAGTTACGCCTGCTTCGCCAATGACCGCGGTGCAGCTGCAAAATGTATACAGTACTTCGCCGCGATCCAATCACGGTGGTGAAGAAGATGATGACGAAGTTATATCCGTGAGTACCCAATGCAACGCACAATTGAGGAGCGCTTTGGAGGATGCATTCAGGGAGTACCGTTCTACACCACCTCAACTTAAACAACGTTTACCTCGTTTGCCTATGCACAAGAAAAATAAGGCGCTGGTGTGTGCCCTAGATTCGCAGCTGTCAAATTGTTTTGACAGCAGCAAGGACCTCACCGATACCCACTCAATATTGTACTGTGCAGCTGTAGTGGCATGTCGTGTAGCTCACGTCAAGTTTCCTAACAACGACAGAGCTACACGACCAAAATTTGCTGTTCCAGCTTGGCAGTGCAGGATTGAGCGGCGTATTGGTGAGGCTAGAGCACTCATCGGCAAGTTAATCTGCTTCAGGGAGGGCAATACTCGCCCTAGAGTGATGCGCTTTGTGAAGCGGGCGTTCTCGGGAACTGATATTAATTCTCGTGATTATCTGGCCCGAGTCACAGAGCGCATCGACCTCCTGAAGCAGAAGATCTGTGCATGGGCAAGCCGTATTCGTCGGTACAAGCGGCGAATGGAGCGGTACACTCATAATCGCATATTCCAAAGCGATGAAAGGTGGGTCTATAGGGCTTGGGAACGACCGGACCAAGGTGTGACTGACACGCGTCTACCGGATGATGACATAATGTGCTCGTTCTGGCGCAGCATCTGGTCGGTGCCTGTCAGTCACACTGAGGGCGATTGGACCCGGGAGGTTGATCGAGCGTGTGATCCAATACCAGAAATGGGGGCAATCATCATCAGCCCCCAAGACGTAGCTCGTGCAGTCCGTCCGTTGCCTAACTGGAAATCTCCAGGGCCGGATGGACTGCACAATTTCTGGATCAAATGGTTCCAGAGATCGCACGCTTGCTTAGCGTCCCAGTTTCAATCAGCTTTAGAATCCGGATCGCTGCCCCAGTTCTTGACGACCGGAATTACCCACCTGCTCCATAAAACAGGTAATACTGCGGAGCCCAAAAATTATAGATCAATTACTTGTCTACCAACGGTCTATAAAGTTCTTACATCCATTTTGAGAGCTAAATCAACCAACACATTGAGAGTAATTCTATCATGTCTGCCTCCCTGCTGATTCTTATGCATGTACTCCAGAACTATGTCAAGATTTTGTAGGACAGAGCGTTCAGGGTTTTCATATTATACATATAAATATTAGGAGTATAAAAAAGAATCTAGATCATCAATTTGTCGCCATGTTAACATTAAAGAAAGTTAACTTTGATTTTATTATAAATTAACAGAATGCTGGTTGCAGGTTGCGGGTTACATCCCTGTCTTACATGGCTATACTTCACATTCCACAAACAACAAACTTATTAAAAAAGTGACACAATTAACTGTACCACACATGAGCCCTTGTTTTCCGATGCCAACTGTCTTGTAACATGCTATAAGAACACAGCTATAATTGCAGTTTATCGTTATCCATCCTATTTAAACCCAACTAATTTCTTATCTATTTGAAATGATATAATAAGATCCTTAAAATCTCAAAACAACATCATGCTTATCGGTGATATTAATATTGATATCAAGCCCGGAAACAATGATCGTCATTCAGACGACTATTTAACGTTAGCAGCAAGACATTGGTTACTGCCTGCCCACACTCTCCCGACAAGGATAAACAACTGTCTGGATCATGTCATGGTGAATTCGCCTGCAAAGGTTCTCGTGCTGGATACCCACGTTACTGATCACTTTCTTGTTGCTCTATTCCTAGAGATAAATAATCAACTGGATCTCCACCAAAAAAAACTTCTCTCCGATACGACTATGACGAAATAAAAAAGGAAATTAATAACCATGATTTTACTCCTATTCTCTGCACTACTGACCCAGACCAAGCCACAGATATTTTAATTGCCGATATTCAAGCGGTTATAACAAAACATACTAAGATTGTTCACACACCTAATCGAAAAACAATTAAAAAACCCTGGATGACTGCTGTCTCTGATTTCACCAATACCCTGATTGATAAAGGCGATCGGCAGAGTTGTATGGGAGTTTCGTACACCTAATAAAATATCGTGTTTTGCTATATTTTTTGTTTTAATTGGTAGTCATTACGATAGGCAAACCCTTTTAAAATTCTTAGATTTTTAGAAGTTGGGAATTAAAAGTTATAACCAGTTTTATTTTTGAGGTTATGTCCCAATAAATATTATTGAGGTTATGTCCCAATAAATATTATTACGTGTTCTAGATAGCTGGTGGTGGTGCTGTCTTTGTAGTGTTTTACTTATCATTAAGTTGACAAATTGACATGAGAATTGTACCTGTTTAGTAGGGTGCTTTAGGAGAGATCTACGTCCAGCAGCGGTCTGGAATAGTTTGATGATGATGAATGATGAAGTGCTGATGGAGTTTTGAGTGTGGGTAAATAAAACAACTTTGTTTTTGTAGGAAATTACATTTATTTTATTGTTCTTATAATTACCTAATCGATTCTTAATATTATTTCATCTAGGAAAGGGGCAGGTCGGGTCATACCTTCATGGCGAGCGTAACTAAGGTACCAAATAATGCTCATAACATGTGAGCAGCATCCCACTGTTCTTAAACCTACGATGCAATTACAGCAATAACTTTTGATTGCGTCCGGACCATTCATATTTGTTTCTGCAACTATGAAAACAAAATAAGTTCTAGCAGAAGAATGGCGGGACTTTATTTTAGCACGGAGCAACATTGGGTTTATTCCCTCTAAGCCATGTATTCTCTCTCGAGATACCTCTAATGTATATACTCCATGAAAGCGAAAATGCTCACCCACATATGAACGAGCCTGGCGAATTTGATATATACCACAAGCAAATAATATCAATTCCTCCATGGATAGTCGCGGAAAGGAGAGGGTTGTCGCGTCTATGGGTACAAACCAGGAACCGCGCCTGTTTAAATTATGTAACCTAACTAATGCAGCTACAGTATTCGTTAAAAACAGGCGCTCAAATATGATTGACACAAACTGCTCTGCATGTATATTTTCTGTAAATGGCGGAGTAAACGCATTCAGCAGAGCAGCTGCTATTTTAAAATCTGCCATTAAATTGCGACAACCACGGTTAAAATATTAATGGCGGAATATTTTGAAGTCTCTCTTAAAACGGCCATTCACAGCTTCTACTACCCACCTGTTAATAGTGACACAGCGTGAACGGTTGGCATCAAGAGTAGATAGCTGTGATTGGCCGTCTTCTTTGGTTTCAGGCATATGACCTATATATCCTTTCTGATGCAGACTATCCATGCAGTCACGAAAACCTCTATCTACAATGAAGATATCGTTTTCGTTATAAAAATCATTAAATTCAGTTTCATTTAATAAATTATTCATTATGGTGGCATCATTTGTAGTGGCACTATATGGTCCGCGTACATCTATAATATATCCATCAGAGGCACAGAGGATAAATGGCTTTAATAAATTCCTATATTTATGAAGGCAATATGTATCCTTTTGGAACAAGTAATTACTACTTTTTTGTGTATATATATATGTTGCATCAGCTATTGTGATTGCAGGTTTTTGATCAGCTGGTGCATTAGGCTCACCAAAAATGTGATCGGCAATGTATGAATTTCTTGCTGCCACTTGCTCCCTTCTTAAATGAGAAAAACCAAGAAATTGTGGAACATAATCAGTTAGCAAAATATTTCTTGCTACAGACATTAATGTCTCTAGGGTCCTTCTCGGAACTTGAAATAGACATGACAATCTGTCCCCTGAATCCCCAGTCCTTAATTTACACAATAAGGCTGTTAATGCAAAACTACCCCGATGCATATTCTTAAGCCTCGGTGTTACATCTAATATTTGTTGATGTTGTTGTTTATTTATGCCGATAAAGTACTGTACTTGGTTATCGGGGTAGTTTTGAATATTCTCATAAGAGATATTACTTAACCCTTCCATTAATATAAAAATAATCTCCTCTATGTGTGTGGAAGTAAAGCTATTAAGGCTATACTCAGCAGTATACAGGTTTTCATAATTAGCCTCCTGTCTATGTAAGGAGCAAATACGAGCACCTCTTGGTATAAAATATTGGTACCTAACCAATACGTGTTGCCTGGTTTCTTCAGGCACAATATTTCGCTCTGGTTCCGTGCACTCTTGGAAAATGCAATGTCTTGGTGTTTCAGCCGCTCTTCTTATATTGGGCAACACAATATGTTGGGGTCTTTCTTGTGGTTCTTCTGGAACATTGAAGCTCAAATCTCGAGCTTGGCCCCAGCAAACTCCACAAACTTCATTCATGGATGACATCTGTAAATATAAATAACATTGATGAAATAAAAATTAAACACTAAGTTTGATAGACATAAATTGCACCCATCATGACCAAGCTACAGAATAGTTCTTGACATACAATGATTGGTTTTCACCTTACAGAAAACCTTTACCAAAAATATCTATGTTGTGTTAATATGAGTGAATAGGTTTATTGCACACTGGAGTAGAGAAGAAGGGCTATGTGACAATGGAAAAACCAGTATCCTTTTGTTGTTAGTAGAGCCAACATCATGACTGTCTCAGATTTAGCAACATAAAATAGTAATTGCCCTTTGCATGACACATGTTTATAAGCTAATTACTATAAATATATTATTTCGTATATACCTGCTGGTGCTCCAACAAACGAGCAGTATTGTCGGGATTCCACTCTTGATCTGATGTTGGGGTGGATAGACTCTGACCACATACAGCACACAACAAATCAGAATGATCACTCTCCAGATGATCAGGTACAATGGGTTGAATATATTCATTTGGTGAAACAACCCTTGTTCTTCTAGCTCTTAGCCAACATGGCACACAAGCTTCATCTTCAGAACGAAGCTAAAATAAAAAATATAAATAAAGAAAAGCTTGCATTAAAAAATGCATGGTATTAGTGAGAAATAATTTACATTGTCTTATTTCTTAGTTTAAATCAAATCAAGGTACCTAATTGATAAAGGTTATAATAGGTACATGTTGTTATACCTCTCGTGGTTGGATCCAAGTAGCAACTGTGTTAGCCATTCTTTGTTCTTCTTCATTTGCACCTTCAATCAAAATCCTGCGTCAACTGATTCGTAGTATGGATCGTCCGCATACAACACAAACACTTTGATGGCCTATGCGTCTCCTCGGCATATTATCAGAAGAACGTGGATGAGTAGCTAGCTGCCAGCATGCATGGCAAACATGGTCAGCAGGTGTTATCTAGAAATAGAAAATAATTAAGTGATTTTGAGTATGGCTGAACATTGCTTTATATGACTATGATAGTCATACTAACAGTAATAACTATTTTAACAGTGTTACGCATACCAAGTTAGGCAACCAAGTGTTAGGCAAGTAAACAATACATGTAAAAGATCACTTATGTGTTTGTTAATGTACAAACACATAAGTGATTGTTTACAGGACAAATTGTTTGTATAAAGGACAAATTGTAAATATTTATACAACCACAACAGTATTTGTTATTTTTTAAATAATGTTTAGATTAGTTTTAGTACACACATATTATTTTAGTATGATATCGTGTAGTTTAAATGGTAAGGCTACTTTTTAACACGTAAAAGTTATCACTTCGTAACTGGCACACTCGTACGCAAAATGTTATTTGGAAACTACTTACATCTCTAGGATATGTCCACAGCCGAATAGTATTGACGATATCTTCACTCTCGTCGGATAAAGCGTGCCTTCTTATTCGCGACAAACGAACGTTGCAATTGATGCATTGCAAACTCGTCATTTTAATAATTAAAGCACGTACACACACAGCACAACTAATAAAGCGTCCTTTCGCGAAAGTACTATCAACAGATAGAGTACGGAGGAGCAGTTGCTCAACTCAACGTAAAAATGGCCAGATAATTTGCTAAATTGCTCAGATGCAGTTACAAACCACAATCCAAAACAACAGCAAAGAACTGAAAAGAGACTCGGAAAGATTTTCGTAACCTGTCAATAAAATAATTGCCAATACAAAAAAGACATTGATAGCAAAAATAATATTCCAATCATTATATAGTTAACTATTAAGATTGTATGCAATAATTATTCATTGTAAGGTATAATGTGTAATTGGTTAATTATATTTACTGTTATTTCTATTTTTAAATAATTATTTATCATTTTGAGCCTCGTGATATTTTACAAATGGCAACTTCTAAAACTATAGCTACGTTTAGTTGCGTTTAGTTTTAGATTATTTTACGTTTAATTACTTGAATCTTTTAATTGATATAATTAATTAATCCGGACTTCTAAAAATACTAATGTTTCATGAAAATGAATGGTTTAGTTACCTTAATAAGTGGTACAAATTCTATCACAGAACAACAAAAAAGTATGTTGTACGAATTCTGCCGATTGCCTTTGATAGTCGCCTTAAATGCTATGGTGTCTTCTTAGATTTAACAAAGGCCTTCGATACAGTGTCTATTTCCAGACTTGTGGCCAAAATGGGGCATATTGGAGTACGTGGTGTGGCCCTAGATGTCTTCGCAGATTACCTCAGAGGGCGTAGGCAATGCGTTAAAATAGATTCCGCTCATAGTGACAAAGAATTCATCAGCTACGGTATACCTCAAGGAAGTATCCTGGGACCCATACTTTTCCAAATTTATATAAATGACCTATGTCAACTCTCAGTCACCCATTGTTACATTTTCGCCGACGACACAGCACTATTGATGTCCGGTGTGACCTGGGACAAAGCTAAACAAACCACTGAACTTACCTTGCGAATTATTATGGACTGGCTTTCCACTAACTTACTGACGTTCAATATCTCGAATACCAAAGTAATTCAGTTTAAACCACCAAATTCACCTAAACTGTCATTGAACTCGAATAAAATAATTGCGCATATTTATGACGACGCCTCTCCATGCAACTGCAATTATTGCCTTGATATGGTGTCAAATAATATTTAGGTGTTTATATCGACGAGAGGCTAGATTGGCGCACGCATACGGATAAGCTAAACTAATCTTCTAAAAATAAGCTTCGTAAACTAATCTATTTATTTAAAGAACTCAGACATGAGGCAGACATTGAAACAGCTTCCCTAGTATACTGTTCAGTGAGTGAGTCGATCATCACTTACTGCATTCCGGTCTGGGGTGGGACCTTCAAAACCGTGATGCTTAGGGTGGAACCAGCCCAGTGGGCAGTTCTCAAAGTTATATATAACGAGGGTAATCCCCCCATTTGGGGTACCTCGTCATCAGAGTCCATGTTCGACATAGTGTAGGCACGAAATAATAGTCTCAACACTGATTACAACAGTCTATTTATTCACTCCTGATAACAAAATAACAAAATCTCAAATAATCAAGCGGATGGAAAGAGATTAAAGTGCGGAAACGCGGTAAGTTCGATACAGGCTGGCAGAACGTGCTCTCGCGCTCGTGTCTAACCAAAAAGTGCCGTCGCTCAAATCAAACGCGTCCAATGTCAAACAATGACAACTGACAGCTGTCAACGAGACCTGCCATGCCCTGTACCGACCTCACCCAAGCATACTGCTTGACGTTTCCGACAAACGATGATAGATGGCGTTATTCTAAATTAGCGATAATCAATAGTGATTCTAATAATAATAAAATTGTGCCTGTGTTGATTCTGCGACATATATTTCCGTAAAAGGGACTACCCCACGGTCCAGTTGTACTCAGAAGCTCAACTACTTAAGGTGAGAAACACTACGTCCTCCGCTCTGTCCTGCGCCGTCATTTCACGATGCCAGTAGATAGTAATCGATGCAATCGGTGGATTGGCTTTCCTATCTGTGAATCTGTTCAGTGTCGTACTGCACTTGCGCGACGACACTATCGCGACCAGAGCCTCCAAATGTACAATTGAGTATGCCGAAAGAATACATCAAAAACGGTTGGGCCGTTGAAGGCACGCACTACCTTGTTTCCGCCTGAAAAAAGACTGCTTAGCACCTTATTCAGGCGGCTAAAGAAGCGCTCCCTCAAAGATTGTTTCATGTCGGTAGTATTGATACCTAATGCTTCCGATATACCCAAGTACTTGTAGATTTCTGTTGAGGAGAGGGATCTAAGGTGTATGGCATCCGAGAGTTGAGTTCCGCACATTTGTTCACACCAAATACTGAACGAGCTATGTCTTGGGGGCTGTTGATGAATGCCCCCATTTCTGATATTGGATCACACGCTCGTTTAACCTCCCGGGTCTAATCGCCTTCAGTGTGACTGACAGGCACCGACCAGATGCTGCGCCAGAACGAGTAAGTCATGGCAACATCATCCGGCAGACGTGTGTCAGTCACGCCTTGGTCCGGTCGTTCCCAAGACCCGCTTGTTAGCTAGTTTCACCGCTTTGGAATGTGCGATTCTGGGTGTATCGCTCCACTCGCCGCTTGTACCGACGGATACGGCTTGCCCATGCACAGATCTCCTGCTTCAGGAAGTCGATGCGCTCTGTGACGCGGGCCAGATAATCACGAGAACTAATATTATGGTTGATCAAAAATTATCCTGGTATAACCACACTGAAATAATAATGAAGCGAATACGGAAATTAATCTGGACCTTGAAGACATTACGTCACGTAATCTCGAAAAAACTCAACTACATTTCACTTGCTCAGTCCGTCCTGGCATATTGCCTACCAGTCTGGGGAGGTGCCACTAAAATTAAATTCCTAGAACTCGAGAGGGCTCAGAGGTCCCTACTGAAAGTTACGTTTTTTAAACCCTTCAGATTTTCAACTGAGAATCTTTACCGGATTTCAGATCTTCTGACGTTAGAAAGCTTTACGTACTTAGTATAATTCTCTGGTTCTGCTTTCCCTCCAACGCTTACCGGTAGGCCAGGCCGAATATTTAAACTACATATTTGTAGATTTCCAAAATTTACTAAAGTTATTTGTCGCTCTCTGTTTAGCTATTATATCCATTTTGATCTGGTCCTGATTTTTTTTGGCACCATTTAAGGCGCCCCTTAAATATTTTACGTGTCTCATTCATTTGTTCATAAATTATTCCAGAAGTTGGACGGTTATTCAAAACCCATATATCAAATTTAAGCCTGGCCTCCCGGTAAGAATCGTGCACATGTCTATTCCAGCCGCATAGTACTTTCCCTCTCTTTGGCTTATGCCTACCCGTTGGACTAGTTTGTTTTGCAGCATTGGTTAATATGTTAACAACTTTGCTGTATAAACCATCTACAATACTTCTGTGCTCTGTCAAATTACATGTCCCATACGCACATCTCGAGAACTCCCGAGGAAAGTCAATGTCACGCAATTTTTCAGTACACAGCCTACGATATTCTACCACTTGAGACTCATCCCTCTCCCCCCAGAATACTCCAGAACGCGGACTGTTTTGTGATGCCAGTTTTGGCCTTACCATGTTAAGATCACACTCAACGTATAGCGGTAGATGATCTGACATGTATATGTCCTCTTTTATACCTACCCCAACAATGGTTTGCCACGCCGATAGTGACACAACACAGTGATCAAGCCATCTTTTACATCCATGAGCTCCGCTCATAAAAGTGTAAGTACCTGCCACACAGCCCAGCTTTTCTACATCGGCGCAAATCCACGATTGGTCAGCGCAAAAACACGGTATAACGGTACTCCCGGAATGCACCCTCCAAAGCACTTCTCAATTGCGCGTTGCACTGGGTACTCACGGATATAACTTCGTCAACATCCTCTTCACCACCGTGATCGGATCGCGGCGAAGCACTCGATATATTTTGTAGCTGCAGCGCGAAAATTGGCGAAGCAGGCGTAACTGGGTTACTCCGTGAGTCGAGGCGTAGTCGATCAAGCACGGTGTCATCCAACATATTGTTACGCTGTATGACCCATACCTGATCTGACAGTCGTAACGCCGTCACGCTGACAGCTGGCTCAAGCACCTGCAACAGAGTGAGCATCCGACCACGGTACGCAGTCTAGTTGTTTCCCCCTTCAGTAGCCCCGTAATATGCGCGAATGACATTCTCATTAATTTATGGACTGAGTCCATCGCATGCGCGACACATTTCCACCGGCAGCGGGGACCCTGTTCGGGGCCTGTAGGCCTCGAGGTCCCAAGCCCGCTGGTGGCCGTTTTCTTCCTCGTCGTCGTGCTGTTGGTGTCGACGGCGGGGAGAAAAACTCGTCGCACGAGCTCGACGCAACTGCAGCAACCGGCGACACGGTGCTCACAGATGTGGCGCGACCCGGCGGCTGCGTGGCGGAGTTGAGCGACGAGCCCAGAGATGGTGGGTGTGCCTCCTGTAATTTGGCTCGGCGTCTCATCAGTTTCGGTGACATATTGATGACATATTATTTATTCTTTATATATTGTATTTTTCATTTTTGGTGTAGTCCAGTCCAGTAGCAGTATGTATGTTGATATTGGGTTTTTTTCTTTTCATTATTTATTTTTCAATACATTTCCTCGAAAACTGGCTCTTATCGCACTACGATTAGGTTCAATATGCTATGGATTTCACCTCGTGGTTTTCTTCTTATATTCCCGCACTATAGTGCGGAATTAAAAATTCCACAGCCAGGTGGTGAGGCGTTTCGCCCATTTTTTTTTCTATTGAATCAATTTGGACTTTGAAAAAATTATGTCGTCACAGATTTATTATTATTATTTCGAGTTCTTTCATGTTCTTCTCTCGTAAGAGAGTACAAAAAATCCTACCCACGGGCCGGAGCCAAGTTTGTAGGGGGAGTTTAAATGGAGAATGTGGATGATATTGTAGAAGAAGTAAGGAATTTCCGGGTGATGCTACAGGTGCTGAGAATTGTGGATTTTTGGAACAGCTGAAGTGTGTGGGGAGGCATGTGTAAAGTGTTAAGGTTTATAAGAGATTTTGGTACTATACCAGTGGAAGAGAGCACTATTGGGACGATGTGGACGGTTTGTGCTTCCCACTGAGTTTTTATTTCTATGGCGAGGTAGCAAATATCAAGATATTTACCAAGCTTTTTAGATATTGTAGTTTGAATGTTGTGGGAGTTTGGGATAGCTGATAGCAGATATTATACATACATTCTAGGATTTTAAAAATATAAAACAATGCTCACGGTGATTGACAGCCTTAGACCTTTTGTGTACCTATAACATACCGTGTATTGTACGCGTTAAAAGACTAATATTGGCTTCAACCACGACGACTTGTCAAGTGCATTGATCGTCTCGGGGACCCTTTAAGTCCTACCAAGTTACCATAGAGATAACCTACAAAAGTTCATGACTGAATAGGTATCTATTATTCTCGACCTTCTCGAACAAAAATTCTTACACAAATTAATTTAGATGGTGACGCTGAGTTAAAATAAAAACTGTTTTTATCTTATTTTATATTTTTTAGTACTTTTATTACCTAATTATTATAAGTATTAGTTCGTAGGATTTTTACTTTATTGTTTGCTTACTTTGTATTGTTTATGATTCGTTTTGTTTAATTTATATTTTATTAAATATTAGGTAATTAGTTATAATAACAGTAGTTCTTATATTCATTAAAACTACTGCCTGTAATTCTTAATGTGTAAACATTATTTTTACGCCTTGCAAGGCAGCACATAGTGATACATAACCCTAGTTATAACACCATGTAATTACTTTTACCTATGTGTCACGAATAAACAAATTGAATTTGAATTTGAAACAAGATATTTTTCATATAAAGACGTAGGAATTAGTCTCAGCTAAAACAATGTATGGGCGGCTGCCATTGTTCTTTGGAAATAGTTTGCAGACAAGTAATCGGTCGTTATTTCTCTGGGTTTATAGTATCGTCAATGTCCTTAGGTATCATATTGGTTACCCAGTGTGTTATTTATGATGGAAGTAAATGTGGTGATTGGATGAATATGTTTAAATGGTTATGTAAGAAAGGATGTATGCTCCAGAATTTCTTATACCTGTAGTTGTGGATGTTATCAGTGCCAGGCGATTTCCAATTGTGTGTGCGTTTTATGACGACTATAAATGTTCCTATTGGTATGAATTAAAATTCAATTTCTGGGATTTCTGGTGTTACTTCGTTGATCCAGTCAGTCAGTCAGCTTGATAATAATGATTTACTGGGTTTACCCATATGTTAGCCCAAAATTCCCGTAGTGTTTCGGATGTAGGTGTCTCTAGGATTTGGTTAGTAGTGTCTCTATTATTAGTTGCAAAATTCCTATAAAATATTTTTTCTTTATACATTTTGTTTTGTTTTGTTTTGCCGTTTTGCACCAATGCATGTTAAATATCTTTTGAGTCTACTGGAAGCTGCGTTTAATTTTTGTTTTAGAGTGTCTATAAAGTGTACTAATTGTGTGTTTTAAGTCTTCGTATTGTGCGTGTACCTGATATTTTTTGTTTATTTCTTCTACTGCTGCTATTAGTTTTGGACGTCTGCTACTATTAATAAAGTGTGTAACCTACCTATGTTTGCTCTTAAACTTTTAATTTTATTTTCTATCCTGATTTGCCACTTTAGTTTTCTCTTTACGTACATATGTGCGGCTTTCATTTTGTGTGTATGAAATTTTAGCTCCGTTACATATAGCTGCCATTCATGCTGCTCAGTAAATAGTGGTCTGCAATTTGATGAAGTCGGTGTCAACATTACGTTACGTTGTTTACGTGATTTGGGAGAATAACAGAATTTATCTATGGTGGAGAACTTTTTAGATGTCTTTTGCTTGGGAATGTATGGTCTACTAGTGGGGTATGTATCAGAGAAAAGTTGCAGAACTTGTTGAAATGTGGCTTATCTTTCTAGGTTCTTTTCAAGAGCAGCATTAAAGTTATTTTGCGTAGTTTCAAATAGGCCTATATCTATGTGCCCTAATCAATTTTTGTCGACTGTGTTTATGAGTGTTTGAGTGACTATGTTAATCTCAGAGCTATTATTTAGGAGTATAATATTATTTGTTGCGGGAGTGTAGGTGATCGTGTCAGAAATCTGAATATTTGTATATTGAGCACTCAATGAGTGAATGTTCTCATCAGGTTGTTGTAAGTCGTTATTTATGTGTTCTATATGTTGTGTGTTGGCGTTGTTATTTTTGGATTCTGTAGCTACTTGGTTTTTATTACTTTTAATCTGTCAGTGTGTATGTGTTTATTATTTATGATTGCTCTTACTTGATCTGATAATCTTTGCTCAGTTAAATGTGCTATAGTTCTGGATATATATTAATAAATCCCAAATGTAAATGTTTTCTGTATGCAGTTTTATTTGTTTCTAGCTGTGTAGTAGTATTATATATTCTGATTACTGCTTCATTATGTTCATTTCATACGCCCACCGGGTTGTGGTGTCTTTAGATTGGAGTCTTGCTGTATTTGAATATGGACTATTTGTAATAATTCTGCTCTGATTTCCTCGTAAAGCTGATCTATTGTTTCTTGTGGTAATCATTTATTTTGAACTATGGCTCTTCGTTGGTCACCTATTCTTTGTCGTTACTAGCATATCTGGGAATTTTTCTAAAAACTTAGTGAGAAGTGACGGTAGGACTTATGCATTTTTATCAGTTTCCATATGAGTGAGGTGAAGATATGTACGTAGGATGAATTATTCTATTTATTTATTTCCTATACACATTATTTTACATTTTTAAATATTTCTTAATAAAACATACAAAAAAAAAACATTTAAAAATATAAAAAATAGTAGCCCACCGGTATCGGGAACAGGGTCCAAGCTACCGGCGGTCAGGGCTCCAGAGAGAGGAACCTCCTAACAATACGAGCCGTGTCCAGGAGTACCGCTTTCTGAATCAAGCCCTTGATCCAGCCGCCTAACGAGAGCCTCCTCAGGTATTGGTCGAATCAAAAAAATCGGTCAATTAAACCATGGACTGAAACGACTATCGGCACAATGATCGCCGTGTCCACTTCCCACATGTCGACAACCTCGCGAGCCAAGTCAAGATACTTGATTTGTTTTTCTCGGCTTTCACGAGGTTCCCGTCATGCGGGACCGTTATGTCAACAATCATTGCGCGCTGCTCTGATCGACCCACCACCACTATATCAGGCTTGTTGGCCACAATAGCCCTGTCAGTGATGATGGATTGATCCCAGTACAGTGTGATATTGCCATTTTCGAGAACTGGGTCGGGCACATACCTATAGTACGGCACTTCCGATTCCACAAGGTTGTATTTTAGAGCAAGTTGCTGATGGATAATCCTGGCTACAAGGTTGTGTCTATGCAAGTACTCACCGTTAGCTAGACGAGAACACCCGGAGATAATGTGACGAATTGATTCGCCCGGACGGTGGCATGCCCGACATATGTCAACCGTGCCGTCCTTCACAATAAATCTCCGGTAGTTATTCGTCATCATAACTTCATCCATAATTGCACAGACAAAACCTTCGGTTTCTCCGAAGAGGTCGCCGGAACGTAGCCAGGCTACGGACGCTGATAGGTCTACATCGGGCCCATGAAGGGCCCCGAAAAAGCGTCCGTGGAGCTCTTTACTCTGCCATACCTCCTTGCGGTCGTTAGTGTCAAGTACTACAGGTTTGCGCCAGTTCTCTTTAGCCAAGGATGAATTTATTATTATCAATGCTCCATTTCCTATGGCTTGTTGCAGTTCTAGCGGCGGGTACAGTATCATCGACAAAATTTGTCACCTGTACAACATCCACTGACTGTATGCTGATTGATGAGGATGAAGGTGTCGGAGTGACGCGAAAAGATTGTGATGATAATGAAATTGAAGGGAAAAGTAATGAAGAAGATGACGAAGACAATTGTGAGGTTTCGTCATCTATCTGAGGCAGACTTGCCTGAAGTATGTTTTTGTTTTTGATTTGGTATTCATGTTGTTCCCACGAGAGGCTAGGGGCTTAGAAAGTCAGCCACAGCAGAGCCCGGCGTTCACTGTGGCAAGGGTGAATAAAACTGGAGGTCCCCTATTATGCAGAGTTGGCACACTAGCGACTAGCCTCTCCCCTAGCCATGCAGCCCTCGGCGTGTGCGACCTTGGCTTGGATTGTATCTCTCTTAGTCTGACCCCTCACCCTAGAACTATCTCATCAAACTAAACTCTACCGGCACAGACCTAGGGCTCATTGGCGCGCACAAGCCCCACCACGACGTCAACGTAAAGATACGGCGGTGGGGTTATTATTATAACTATCTATTCATTATTAATCTAATTTTATGTTATTTGTAATTTATGTCTTTCTACACAATGTATTTTGTTAAGAAATAAATGACTTATGACACCCGGCTAGATCGATTTTGTTATTTTTCTTTACTTTTTTAGTATTATCACCTTTTTTTAATTATTTAAATATGTTATGTTATTTATAAATATTTTTATTTCGTTATATATAGTTAAAATTGATACAATTATCTTCAAACCGAAAATTACAAAAAGGAATCAATTCTAAAGGCACATACCTAATACTTTAGGTTGAAACTAGCTGTGCCCGCGGCTTCGCTCACGTGAGCGCGTATTCTTTTCGCATTATGAACGTGAAGTTGCAGTATATTCCTAATATCATCTACCAAATAATCTATATATCTATATACATATAATAAAATGGTAAAAATCCAAATCGATGTTCCGAAATGGCGCAAAAACTACTGCATAGTTTCTGTTAAAAATTTGCACAAATATTTCCTTATAGGCTTCTTCAAATGTTAGGTTATATATTATCACGCTTCTTGCTTTAGGGGATGAGCAATATTGCATTATGTTAGTATTTGTTTGACATTTCATTCATTCGTTCATTTATTTGTTTGCGTTCCACAAGGTCAAAACAAGCTGATACAAAAGGCTTAGAGCCACAGATATAATAAATACAGGAGATATGATTTGTAAACAAATGTATTCGTGTTCAGATGTCGCCGTGTTATCCCCACTTAATTCTCTAACACAAAAGCAAAAACTATAAGAACGGCACACGAGCTCATATTTCTCCCGCACACAAAGAAACTTACAGCAACACTAATAAACTCACTAATAGAACACAGGCATACATGGGGCGGGGCTTCTACCTGTAGCTACGGACTCAGAATAAACACACATCGCAACTAGTGATGTGAAGAGGTAATCGTAGAAAAAATAGTATCGATGAAATTCTGTTACCTTTAATCTGCTCTTTTTATATATTATAAAAATACAGTACTATTTTTGCACCTGAATTCGAGGTGTTGGTATGAATTTTTATTCAATGGTTGAAAGCACTCAGGCTCAAAGTGAGACGAACATATCGTGTTATTTTTTGTGGGAAACCAGTTTGGACCTTTTCCTGTCACATTTATCTACTTTTCTTTTATTTTTGGATACTTCGGATAGCTAAAATTTTAAAATAAAACCAAGGTGTGAATTGTGATGATGATATCAATGATACATGTGTAAGAGTACCGCAATAAATTAAAAACCCATACTTGATTCAATAAAAGATAAGTCGAGTAATCAAGAAATAATAATGAATTGTATTTTTCAGTAATTAATTATATAATTTTTATCATTAAGTACCTCACATTAGTAAACAACAGCTATAAAGTTCCATGTAACAAAAAAAGTCTTAATTTTTTACCCTTGTGTAATCATTCGTACTAAGTAGGATCGTATAAAATATCGACAACCACAAAAGTGCCATCACATCTCTAATTATCTACCTAAAACACACCCGCTTCACGAAACTATCGTGTGAGTGAGAGTATCAGTTATACACTTATCCATTGCACTATTAGACCAGCCGATTCATTGATCGATGTGTATTAAGCAAACAATGGTTGTTGTTCCTAATGAAAATAATTGCTTTGGTACTTTATCGTGTTTCTAGTATCACGAAGTAATGTTTTAATGAATTTAATAAGAAAAACAATCACATTTTAGTACTTACGTGTGAAATGAGATGCCATCTTTCGTATAATTCCCAATAGAGGTGTTATTTTTGCAAACAGCCACTGTACAACGCGGCATTTTGTAAAAAATCACAAGCAACGAAGACGTCGCAAGTTGACATTCGACTAATGGCCGAAACTGGCAACAAGCCTCTTTGCGGCTAGATGCGTTCGCAAGCGCCACGCCTCCTTGCCATATCTCCTGTATCTATTATATCTGTGCTTAGAGCTAAGAGCCGTTGCAGACACTGTCAGGCCACAGCTAATTATTATTTAATACGTGCATTTTTTACTTAAAGTTAAAAATTTAAATCTTAGAAATTTAAAATTAAAATAAAATTATTCATGAAAACGGAGTAATTATTACGTTCGCATAAAAGGTTAATAACAATAACATAAATAATTCTATTTTGGTAAGTGGGTAGATATTTTCTAGTGTATATCCTACTATTAATTACATTAATGAATGAATACCATTAATACGTTTAGATAAAATTATAAATATATATTTATTATGAGATCATATTTTAGGGTTACAATAAATTGTTAACATAAAGATGAGTTTTACGTATACGCGGCTGCAAGTTCAAACCCCAAATAATATTCACTTTTTGTAATTTGTTTGAATACTTTGTTGATGCTGTGAGATTTACATGTTTTTTTTTTACGTTGACATCTTCTATTTTTTCTGCAAAAATTTCTCCAAAAAGTTATAGAAAAGTATGGAAGAAGAAGAAAAAAAATTGTTTTGTTGCTGTCATTTGTAAGCATTTTGAATGTAAGTCGTATGTTATAAACAAATAAGAAGTTTCTGGTATATAAGAAGTCCAGTTAATGTAGAGAGATATGTAGTTTTATTTTTTAACGATAGGTCTGAAAGATGTTAAAGTACCGCAAATAGCTTTTATAGTTGTTCGTGTAGCAGTCGGAAGCGAGCATGAGCTCCTGGGTTCGATTCCCGGGTCGGGCAAAGTACTATTGGGTTTTTCCATCAGTAATCTCTCAGTAGCAGCCACGGAGTCTGGATTTGTGCCCGGTTGACGGCAATAGGCTCGCCCCCCATTTCTTGTGACTCAAACATAACTGGCGAAATGTAGTTATAATATTAGGTACACCGTAGCCTGACCCTTCGGGAAGTACAAGCAGGATGTAGAACCACAATAACATCACGCCTATAAGATCGAGCTTCACTCATCTGGCTACCGAATGGAAACAATATTTTTAGCAATCTTATTACTATAAAATTAACAAATATAATATTACGAATGGGTTGCCTGATAAAATTAAATAACTAAAAGTTACCTTTTATTAAAATTAACGGAACGTTATTTTCCATACCAAACGAAATCAAAATTGAATGAAAATACAAAGCATCAGGGCTGTAAGGTATAAATAGATGAGTTGATACTGTAGCGACACTACTAAAAGTACTACAGCGCCAACTAACATCAAAATTCTAAATCGCGCAGTTAAAATTATACGCAACTTGAGACTCCTATCCTCCCTGTCCTCCCTTCTCGACGGGGGATGATGAAACCTTACACCCGGTTCTTCATACTCATAGAATACTTTATGTACATTCATCTGTTTTCTTATAAAAATATGTATTACAGATACAGTTGGTAAATTTTATTACAAAAACGATGGTACAACGTTGTCTAAGTTAAAACGGTCACACGGTTGTCGCAATTTGAAATAGTCTAGACTTAATGTTAACAGGTAACCCATTTGTTTTATGTTTTTTAATTTATTTTAAACGTATTTTTCACTAGGTAAACAGATGGGTCAACCCCCTATCATCAGGCTATTTACTATTCATTCGGCTTAATTTTCAATTGTGGAGATACCCCAGAGTGAAGAGGAATTATATCCGTAAGAGCAACTGTTCACTCGCGGCACGTCTTTAACGTTTAAATGTGACTGCACTTGCATTAAAACTTCCACACTAAACAATAACAGTAAACGAAAGTTTTGCTTCAACAATCAACATCTGCGTGAAACCTGCGTCTATGCTTTTTTTAACCGACTTCAAAAAAAGGAAAAGGTTCTCAATTCGGTTGTATTTTTTTTTTGTGTTTGATACCTCATATCTTCGTAATTTACGAACCGATTTTAAAAATTCTTCTTTTATCTAAATAGATACCCTTTCCAATTGGTCCCATAGAAATTTGATCAAAATCGGTTCAGCAGTTTGGTTTTGAAATCAAAATAACTGGAAAAAATGTCATCCAAGTAAAAGAAATTGCGAAATTGATACTTGACAAGGATTTGTGTGTGATGCTATAGCTAAAAACTACTTACTTAAAACTGCTTTACTTTCGGAAATCGGTGCCAAAAAAGTCAATGAAACAAACAATAGTCACCGACTTCCGAAAGTAAAGTTATTTTCCACTTTTTTTTGTTTTTTTTTTTTTGGAAGTCTGATATTTTTTTGCAAAAACGTTTTAATTTTTTGACCGTTCATCAGAGTTCTTGGAAAAGTGTACGCTTCGGCAATATGATATCTTCAGAAATATGAGATCTAATATTGACCTGTTCTTCTTCGTCTTTCGTATTGTTACACGGCTACGTCTATCGTGGCTTCAGTAACGTTTTTGACAGTCCTCTTTTTTTATCGTGTGGTTAGTGCCTAACCTGGTGTCAGAGTTTTTATGCCACCCATGGGCCTCCGACTTGGCTTTACATGCCGTCGAGAAGTATCTCTCAAGCAGTAGTAGTAGTAGGTTTTGACAGTAAGTCCTCTAAAACGTAGGTGTAGTAGAGACACTGGACACTCCAGCAAGTCGGCCGGTCGGTGGTGGTGCCCAGTATTCATATTGAGCTGCTACAATCATATAAGTAAATGGTTAATATGTATCACCATGGTTAGAACCTGACAGGTTTAAAATCTTTCTAAACTTTTGAGTAACATAAATAGGACGAAATGCGACCAAAGTCAAGACTAATTTATAAGTGCGCAATGAATGCACTGCAATGCGTTTAAAAACCAGACTTAGAAGCTTTGCATCTCTGGGGGTCGTGTTAATTCGGAAACATGAAGATTACCGAAGTGCATACTCTTTCTGGTTCTATTACTAAATACTTTTGTTTATGTTGTTAGGGTTCACTTTTATGTGTACGGGAAATATGTTAGAAAATCACAAATGCGTCTATCTTCAATGGTGTTTATTAGCGACTAACTGAATAATTCTTACGTAGCTACTTAAGTATAAAATTCAACTAATGACGCAACAACTTTAAATTCAAGATTTAACAGTATTCTGCAGTTACGTGTTTTTTGAATATCCTCACTTTGGTTTTCCATCGGCTGATAAGCTCTCAGAGGTAAAAGATTAATTTTTAAGGATATTAACTATCCGGACCTACGATAGATCATAAATTGCATCTATATGCTTTCGTTCATAAACTTCTTCTTAGCGTACTTAAAGCAAAAATGTACTAACATGTTTTCACTTAATTTAAGAGTAAGTCAGTTTATTAGTATATTATTTGTAGAGGATGTTAGAAATATACTACGACTTTGCGATCCCATGTAATGTTCCCTGACAATGCCAAAAGAATACTCGGTCACATGAGCGAAACCGCGGGTATATGGGACAGCCCTCCGCAGACTGATAGGGTGCATTCAGCTCCTTATTTTGAATCATATTCCACTGGAATTTTTGTCAGGTATCTTTTTTTTACCGTTTTTTCAGTTACTTTTTCTTTCTTATAATGCAAAATTACATTATTTGTACACAGCACTTCATTTCTATAAATAATACAGCTAAAATCAAAAAACCAGCAATGGATGTTGAAGTAATCGTAACGATCGACGCGTGAAATCAGCTGTTCACTTTCTGCCTAGCTACGGAATTCATCGAACTCACCGCATACCTACAACCCCTTCCAACCAGTAACAGAGGTCGGCGTTTACTTTACACAACATTACAGTATTGCTAACTTAGTACACCTCAATTTGTGTAGAAAATGTTAGAATTAACTTTTGATGCACCCCTGTATGCACCATTTGGATTTTGTAGTCCCGGTCTCCCGGACTAAGCGCGCGCCAGGCTCCTCTGGGACGACGTCATCCCGGTTATCCGCGGCTGAATTAAAGTCTTATTTTGCTGTAGTTTACGGTTTAAATCTAAGACCTCCTTTAGCGATAATTATTCCACCAAAATATTCAAGGCTTCTCTTCAAAGCAATTAGAAATTGAATTGTTTTTAGAAAAAACAAAGTTTGAAATTGTTTGTTTCACTGAACACTGGTTAAAAGACTTTGAAATGCTACTTAATTACACAAATTACAGTGTGGGCAGTTGCTTTAACCGGAAATATAAGATGCGTGGGGGTTCATTAATCTTAGTTAAAAATTGTAATAAATTTAAATCTCGTAATGATATTGTTGATCTATCGGTTGAGCATAATATTGAACTGTCTTGTGTTGAGCTAGATAAGCATGTAATAGTGTGCGTTTACAGACCCCCAAGTTATCAGAACTACTCTTTATTTGAGTCAGTAATGGAGGATGCTTTAGCAAAAGTTGCAAGTAGTAATAAATAACTATTTATCTGTGGTGACTTTAATACACTCTTTTGCAAAAAAAAACGGCACCTAACGAAATTTATGTTCTAAGGTCGATTTGAGTTAATTAAATGAAATTTATTTCTTTGACGTAGTCTGTATACTTATAATCGTGTAAATTAATGCGCGTGAAGTGAAGTCGGATGGATTCTTTAAAACCGATGTACACGCCCAAACTATAAGAAGTGGTCGGCAATAAAGACAAGATTTTTTTTTACTTTTTGTAATTAAATAAAGTTACAAATGTAAAAACCTAATAACAAGTGTGACCTCCTCTTGCCAAAATCACAGCTTGAATCCTTCTGGGCATGCTTTCCACGATTTTTTTAATAACGTTTTGAGGAATACGTTCCCACTCTTCTGCAATGACTAGCTCCCTGATGTTTTGTGGAGCAGGTTGCACTGATTTTACCCGTCCCTTTAGAATATCCCAGACATGCTCAATTGGATTGAGGTCAGGACTTCGAGCTGGCCAATCTAAACGACGGATCCCAACTTCTTGCATGTACGCTTCCACGTCGCCAGAACGGTACGGGCGAGCATTGTCGTCCATAAAAATGGAATCTTCCCCAAGTGCAGTCAATGTGGGTTGTGTATATGGAATTAGGACTTCCATTATGTACCGGTGTGCATTTAATGTTCCATTTTCTATGAAAACTAATTCCGTACGCTCCGTCGAATTAATTGCTGCTCAAAACATAACGGAGCCTCCACCATAAGGAGTGATTTCTTCGAAACACACTTCCGCATAGCGTTCCCGTGGTCTTCGCAGCACTCGCCAGCGTCGGTCCTCTCCACACATAGAGATTCTAGCTTCATCAGAAAACAATACTTTATTCCAGTCCTCCAGAGTCCATGAAGCACAGTTCCGAGCAAACTGAAGTCGAGCAACACGGTGCTCACGGAGTAATTTAGGGCCCTGAGCTGGGCGGTAACTCCTGATATTGGCAGCCAAAAGCCTCCTCCTGACGGTCCACAAGCTAACTTCTACTCCTCTTACTTCTTCAAGGCTCTTCTTCAGGTCCACACTTGACGCCTTACGATTCCGCAACGCCTGATTCACCAAAAAGCGGTTATCTCTTGGTTCTGTGCATCGTTTTCTTCCCGAACCGGGTCTTCTTTTGACCAAACCGGTCTCTTGATACCGTTGCCAAGTCCTCTGGACAGTTGAACGACTCACATTTAGCCGCTGAGACACGTAAGTTTGCGAACAACCTTCTTCAAGTAGGGCTATAATTTTACCGGCCCTTATCGCTTTATCACTCATATCAAAAAGTGGTATTTAATGTAAAAAGAAAGATTAAATTGTTTAATTTGCAGAAAATATCCAAAAAGTTTTAAAATATCGTAATCAGTTAAAAATCATTTCAGCTGTGGCGCGACATTTGGACCACCACCTTGATTCCGGAGCGAAACCGCTCCGCTTATGAATCTCGCACCACACTCACAAATCATACGATTTTTGTTTGTCTCCGAGTGCGAGTGCACTGCCGCTTACACGCGCCGCGCTCAGCCGCTGTGCGCGTGATCGTTGTACATGCGAAGACGGCGTGCGCGCAGCCTACGTGCGAGGGAGCAGAGCAGCGAGCACAGTCCACCGTTGACTAGCGTCCTATCTACTCGTGCCGCGCCTTGCTTATTATTATTGTTTAGATTTTTGCTCCGCTTTTTTATTTGTAAATACTTAGTCTAGTTTAATGTTAGTAATTTTAATCATTATATTAAATTCATCTCGCTGTAAATAATATCATTCATTTTCTACGCTTTCGCCTTCATTCTTCCCGCTTAACTCCGCAAACCTGTGCTTTCGTATAGCGCTTGTTAGCTTAGCCATACGGTTCAAATTCCCGTGTGGAGTTGGTACTGTCACATATTCGGTACCACATTGGTGACCCCGACGCGCGAATACGGAGGACGCAGGTGCAACTGTTCACAAGCATTACCGTTGAAGAGAAGAGCAGTGATTCAACAGGAATCATACCAGGCAGTTTATTTACATCGGAGGTTTGTTGTGGTCCGAGCATAAGTGGTGAGCGATTTTTTTTTAATAAGTGAAGATGTCGTCTGCTGAAGAATTTTCTGACGCTGACACTAAGGACGCAGTAGCGGTGCCACCTGCAGAGGTAGCAAGAGTGGGAGTACGCTGCCCACCATTTTGCCCAGAGGAACCGGCATTATGGTTCGCGCAGTTGGAAGGACAATTCGTCCTCTCAAAAGTAACCAGCGATACAACTAAATATTATTATATCACCACTCAGCTGGAGACTAAATACGCACTTCAGGTTAAGGACGTTATAACGAACCCACCTGAAACAGGTAAATACACTAAACTCAAAACAGAGCTAATCAGTCGCCTGTCTGCATCCCAAGAAAAGCGGATACAGCAGCTGTTGGTCCATGAGGAGCTCGGTGATAGGAGACCATCACAGTTTCTTCGGCATTTACAAAACTTAGCCGGACCTTCCGGAGCATCAGATTTCGTGAAGAGCGTATGGACCAACCGTTTACCGCATAACATTCAAACTGTCATTGCTTCACAGATTGCCGAATTGCAGGTGGAAAAACTAGCCGAGATCGCAGATAGAGTGCACGAGATAGCCCCGACAACTCCTCAAGTAGCGTCTACCAGCGCTGATAATATCGACTTGGCCAAGCAAGTAAGCGAGCTCACGAAACAAGTTGCCATGCTTACCACGAAGATGTATCAAGGAAGACGACACTCACGTTCACGCTCACGCTCACAGGCTCGATACAGAAGGTATGACCACTCTAATAGCTCTAGATCACAACAGCCACCACCAAATCACCCGCACTGCTTCTACCACTACAAGTACGGTGATAAGGCGAATAAATGCAAGCAGCCCTGCACGTTTACGACGGAAAACGCCAAGGGCGGTCGCAAGTAGCGGCTAACGACTGCCCCACTTCAACAGGCCGTCTATTTATAACCGACCGGACAACAAAAGTCCAGTTCCTGGTCGACACAGGCTCGGACTTGTGTGTTTTTCCACGGTCGGCAGTCAAGACACCTGTAATCCAATCGAGGTTCGACTTAGTGGCTGCCAACAACACTGTCATTCACACTTTTGGACCTATACAGCTACAACTAAACTTGGGTCTACGAAGGAACTATACCTGGAAATTTACGATAGCAGACGTGTCGCGAGCGATAATAGGGGTAGACTTCCTTAGTTTTTACAATTTACTAGTTGACTGTCGAAACCAGCGCTTAATAGACAATGTAACGTCACTATCAGTGTCTGGAGTACATTGCAGGTCATCTGACGCCATAGAATCAGTAAAGGCTGTAGTGGGAGACACGGAGTACCACAAAATCCTACGTGAGTACCCCGAGATAACACGGCCGCCAGGAACTCACCTACCCGGTAAGCATAACACTATGCATTACATTAGGACGACGCCTGGACCACCTGTATCATCCAAACCCCGGCGTCTGGATCCCACTCGTACCTTGGTGGCCAAGAAAGAGTTTGAAGATATGCTGGCGAGCGGAGTAGCCAGACGGTCGGAGAGTGCGTGGTCAGCCCCTCTTCACTTAGTAAGGAAAAAGGACGACGGATGGAGACCATGTGGTGACTACAGGGCACTAAACGCCAGAACAATACCAGACAGGTACCCCATCCGTCACATACATGATTTTTCTCACCAGCTGGCAGGGTGCGCAGTCTTCTCTACGATAGATCTGGTTAAAGCGTATAACCAAATTGCTATCAACCCTGATGACATTCCAAAGACTGCCATAACAACACCGTTCGGCCTATACGAATTCAGGTACATGACCTTTGGATTGCGAAACGCAGCTCAGACCTTTCAGCGTTTTATCGACGAAGTGCTGCTCGGGCTTGATTTTTGCTATGGGTACATCGACGATATATTAGTATACTCAAGAACTCCCGAGCAGCACAAACAACATTTACGAATACTGTTCGAGCGCCTCAGAGTCTACGGTATCGTGGTGAACACAACAAAGTGCAATATTGGACGCACAGAGGTAACCTTTCTGGGATATTGTGTGTCAGCAGCAGGTACGAAGCCTCTTCAATCAAAAGTCCAGGCCATTCAGGATTACCCGGAGCCCAAGACAGTCAAGGAGCTACGGCGATTTTTAGGAATGGTAAATTTTTATCACCGATTCATTCCTCAAGCAGCTAAAACTCAAGCACCGTTAAATGCCGTCCTTGCTGGCCCCAAAATAAAAGGAAGCCATCCAGTGGTCATGACTCCAGAGCTACAAAAGGCTTTTGATGAAACCAAAACTTCACTTTGCAACACAGCTCTACTGGCTCATCCAGATCCATCAGCTGAGTTGGCAATTATCACTGACGCATCAGACACCGCCATAGGCGCCGTGTTACAACAACGAAACGGTAACGACCAACAACCCTTAGCGTTTTATTCTCACAAGCTCAGCCCCGCACAGAAGAAGTACAGTCCGTACGAACGCGAGTTACTAGCGGCGTATGAGGCTGTGAAATACTTTCGCCATATGGTAGAAGCCAGAGTCTTTGCCATATTTACGGACCACAAACCATTGGTGTACGCATTCAAGGCAAACAGGGAGAACTTGCCGCCAAGACAGTTCCGGTACCTCGATTACATCGGACAATTTACCACCGACATCAGGTATCTGCCAGGAAGAGAGAATGTGGTCGCTGATGCCTTGTCACGAGTGGAAGAAGTGTCGCCAGCAATCAACTACGAAGACCTTGCAAGATTTCAGAGCAATGATTCAGAACTGCAAGGCCTTATCAAACATGGCTCATCCCTAAAGCTGGAGAAGGTTACCACGCTGGGTAACAAGCACATATTTTGTGACACTTCCACGCCATACCCTCGTCCATATGTGACACCGCAGCTAAGGAAGCAAGCCTTCAACTCACTACACAACTTACACCACCCAGGATGTTCCGCTACAGTGCGACTGGTAACTCAAAACTTTGTATGGCCTGGGATTCGCAAAAACTGTAGAGAGTGGGCTAGACAATGTTTGCAATGCCAAACTAGCAAAATTACCCGTCATACCACCTCACCTCTATCCACATTCCCAACTACATCCTCCAGATTCACCCATATACACCTCGACATAATAGGGCCCCTAACCCCTTCTTATGATTTCAGGTACTGCCTCACTGTCATCGACCGATTTACTCGGTGGCCTGAGGCATACCCACTAAAGGAGATCACCGCTGAGGCCTGTGCTGCTGCCTTGGTGTCTGGCTGGATAGCTAGATTTGGCTGTCCCGCACGCGTGACTACGGACCAGGGTCGCCAGTTCGAGAGCCACCTTTTCAATGCCCTCACTACCCTGGTTGGGGCGCGTCATCTTCGCACCACTGCCTACCACCCTGCAGCAAATGGCATCGTCGAGCGACTACATCGGCAGCTTAAAGCAGCCATTATGTGCCATTCCACGTCACAGTGGACAGAAGCCCTACCACTAGTACTGCTCGGCATGCGGAGTTCTTGGAAGCAAGACATTCAAGCTACGCCTGCGGATCTGGTATATGGAGAATCTATACGACTACCAGGTCAATTCCTATCTCCCACAGAACAGTTCACCGCAGGTGATGTCACGCAGTATGCCACGCGTCTCCGAGCACACATGGCGAAACTCACTCCGAGGCCAACATCGTGGCACACGACCTCTCCTTTCTACATTCCTCGAGACCTCCATACTGCTTCACACGTCTTCCTTCGTCGTGACCACGTCCGAGGGTCTCTGGAGCCACCTTACGCCGGACCATACAAGGTCCTAGAAAGGACACCAAAGTACTTCACGATAGAGGTAAAAGGGAAGAAAAATAATGTTTCTGTTGACAGACTCAAACCAGCCTTTATATTAAAGGAAGAAGAGACGAAGCCAGAGGTAGCACCAACACCTACCGCCATCACCACCTCTGAAACAGCGAGTGAAGAAAAGAGAACCAGAAGCGGGCGGCGCGTGAGGTTTCCTGACTACTATCGACCGTAGCAACGGTCTGGCAGGGGGGAACTGTGGCGCGACATTTGGACCACCACCTTGATTCCGGAGCGAAACCGCTCCGCTTATGAATCTCGCACCACACTCACAAATCATACGATTTTTGTTTGTCTCCGAGTGCGAGTGCACTGCCGCTTACACGCGCCGCGCTCAGCCGCTGTGCGCGTGATCGTTGTACATGCGAAGACGGCGTGCGCGCAGCCTACGTGCGAGGGAGCAGAGCAGCGAGCACAGTCCACCGTTGACTAGCGTCCTATCTACTCGTGCCGCGCCTTGCTTATTATTATTGTTTAGATTTTTGCTCCGCTTTTTTATTTGTAAATACTTAGTCTAGTTTAATGTTAGTAATTTTAATCATTATATTAAATTCATCTCGCTGTAAATAATATCATTCATTTTCTACGCTTTCGCCTTCATTCTTCCCGCTTAACTCCGCAAACCTGTGCTTTCGTATAGCGCTTGTTAGCTTAGCCATACGGTTCAAATTCCCGTGTGGAGTTGGTACTGTCACATATTCGGTACCACACAGCAATTCGCGCCATTCGTAAAGCAATTTTAGAATAATCCACAATAATCATTATTTTTCTTTTATTAATTTCAAATTTTAAATTTGGAACGTAAAGAATCATGCCAGGATGCTTCAAATAACATGCGAATACATCGTCAAATTAATAAAACCTGTTTCTTGTTCTTCTTCATTGAAGTAGAGAAAAAAATCTAAAGTGCCCGTTTTTTTTGCATAAGAGTTTATATATTATATTGGTCTAAAACAGTGGTCTAAAAAAAGTTAAATTGTTGTTGTAAAAGTATTTATGTTCGTGAACGGGCGCTGTCAGTAGGGACTGGTCATCTCGCAGCTGCCATGAATTATTGTATTTTTGAATTGTTGATTTTATCTTTTTACTCTGGACGCTCTTACTCGCACGTCTTTCTACATCGTTCTCACATGTATGTTTAATCTCGACATGAATGATGTAACCGAGACTTTGTAACAACAATGATTTAAAAGAGTGTCCATGGAGTTTCTTGCCCATTCTTCTCCATAGAGATCTAGGCTTTCGAATGGGCAACTACAGTACTTTCACAAGTTATTATGCCGCAGCAAGGACCTCACCATGATAGATAGATGAGCCATCAGAGCCATATATAATCTATGTAGGCGCGATTCTCTAAGAGAACTGTTTAAGGAAATTAATATCATGACAGTACCTTGCCAATACATCTATGAAAACATCATGTACGTTAGGAAAAATCTGCATTTTAAATAAATGCAGATTTTTGCATGCAGTAAAAGGCGACAGACACCACTATAATACTAGAACCAGGATTCAGGCTAGCTAAAGTAGACTCATCTTTCATGAGGTACTGTTTAAAATGTCACAATAAAATACCTCCCCATTCTCTCCGCATTCTACAACTGAATGAGACGAAATTTAAATCTTGTATAAAACGCACACTATGTAGGCAAGCATACTATAAGTTGGGAGATTACATTGATGATAAAAATGCTTGGCTCAATTCTGGTCCTGCTCCAGAACCATAGGGGCAAACTTATTGGTTACCATGGAAAATTATTGTGAAAGCTGCAGAAGATTGTAAACATATCTTTGCATTGTATATATACACCTCTAGAGCCCCGCTGGCACAAAAACGTGCAAAACGATTTTAAGACTTATTTTTACTACAAATACAGTTTTAATTCGGTCGGGGTTTGGTGGCACAAATTTGTGCCAGCGGGGCTCTAGAGGTATATTAAATCTCTTAGTATTGTATAATTGCATAGCACATGTGTGAGTACTATGTACGATAAAGCTACCATTTACATCTTTTATTGACTCGCATTTTCCCTGGTGGTTGAGAGAATGTCATGCTCACTACAATGTCTCGCTGATGGTGGCGCGTGTGTTGAGTCGTTAAGTTCCCTTCAAAATGGTTGAGTTGAATGATGGCTGATCCATCCGTCATGTTCGTGAACGGGTGCTGTCAGTAGGGACTGGTCATCTCGCAGCTGCCATGGATTATTTTATTTTTGAATTGTTAATTTTATCCGTTTATTCTGGACGCTCTTATTCGCACGTATTTCTACATCGTTCTCACATAATATATGTATAATCTCGACATGAATGATGTAACCACCATTTTGACTGTGTTGAGCAGACGTGCTTTTTGTACTCGCGAACATTTTATTTCGAAAAATTAGTTTAAAGTGCAGTAAATTGTTCTAAAGTTACACCAATACGTGCACAGTAAAAGTAAGAACATACAGTGAAAAAACTAAATCAGTGCATAAACTATTGCAGGAGAAAAAAGCAAAAACATTTCAAAGTTTTAAAGTGATCGTTAAAAATCTCTTTGTCTCTGTGCCGAGGTGAACGACCTTTGGACTGGCCAATGACACACGTCTATGTCCCATAGTTTTGGTAACATATTATTCGCAACAATCGTTAAACCTTGAGTGGCTTAGAAGCGTAAGCCGCTCGCCCGCAAGCCTCGGCGCGTGGTGTCTAAAGTTCGAGCCCCGCAAACTGCAAAACTTTTTGGGACGTTTAATGGACGGAAAGCGATACTTATAAAATGATACGTCGTACACCTCCTTCAACGCCTACACAGGTTGAACCAAATTTAATACAGGTTGGCAACCCAACACAAAAAGATACCAACATTCGAACGGTTTGGGCGCAGAACGTCAGAAACTCAAAATGACAGATTAGCGAATTGTCAGGTATTTAAAGTATTTTGTCTCAAATGGTCAGAATCGTAAAAAGACAGATTAGCAAAATGACAGAATGACAGATGCGCAAATCGTCAGATCTGAGTGGTACGAGTGTCACGAGTGATTTAACTATAACCTTTTACTTATTTGGTTTTTATTCACTTTGGCTTTACACGGTTATATCCTTTTATACACAATTAGTGCTCATTCACACGAGGACGATTGGTTTTTTTTTATTTTATTTTTTTGACGAATCGCCTTTTTCACAATTCGACATTTTTTTGTAGGCGGCAATGCATTTTAAATGCCCGTGTTCACACGCATCACGATTCGTAGAAAATGACGGACACGTCTTAAATCACGTATCGTCAAAAACACGAATCGTGATTTTTTATGACGGATTCGCTGATGCGCTCGCTCTTGAAAAATCGCGAAACTAAATTCGTATGTTTTGCCAAATTGTAATAAAACACGATTCCGTGTGCAATGTGTACGTCCATCCGTCATGAGGTATCGTGTTTTTTGACGAAACATCAATGACGGAAACCCGTGTGAATGAGGAGTTCACGGTGCAACACCAAAAATATATAAAAACGTCTAAGTCTTCTGAGAAAGGCACCGAACCAATACCGTGCTCATGTCTTTTCACAGCAAAACTGAATTTAAAAAAAAAATGCAAAAACATAATGCGTCTCCTGAACGATTTGGTCAAATTATCGAAAACTACTACTAGAATAATCCAGTTAGAACCAGAACAGAAATGACAATTGAAAATGATGAATGCACAACCGATATACTAATAGAATTAATTACTGGCGACATGTCTGTTGGATACGGGTTAGAAATAAAAAGGCGAAGGATTTAAAATTATATGACTCCCGAGAAGGTAGAAACATTACCAGAATGATAGCGTCTTTACCTCTTCTACCTGGAAATTATATACGGTCATGTTGGGAATCGATTTTAGGAGATGCTTCACAAACTAGGGAACTTGAAGCTTTTACAACATATTTCGAAGGTCAGTGGTTAATCAGCACAAAAAACCAGCACATAATATGCCACCGGTTATGTTAAGGGGTGTGGCCCTTGAAAGAGTGCTAGATTTTAAGTACTTGGGGCACATAATTACGGAGGACTTAAAGGACGATGCTGATATGGAAAGAGAACGGAGGGCGTTGGCTGTCCGATGCAATATGTTGGCCCGCAGGTGCGCACGTTGTACACCAGAAGTAAAACTGACTCTTTTCAAGGCTTTCTGTCAATCATTGTACACGTGCACTCTGTGGATTCGATATACGCAGAGGGCATACAACGCCCTCAGAGTTCAGTACAATAATACTTTCAGGATGTTGTTGGGGCTCCCACGTTATTGTAGCTCGTCAGGAATGTTTGCGGAAGCACGTGCGGACAGTTTCAGTACCATTCTACGTAAGAAGACTGCTTCTGTGATGCGCCGAGTGCGTGGGAGCGGCAATGACGTTCTGAAGGTCATTAGTGATAAGTCGTGCTGCACTATTATGGCGCATTGGGTGCGTGTACATGTACATATACCCGGTGCGTCAGGTGAGTGCAGCAGATATATGAATTAAATCTTTGTTTTTCGTTTGTTAGCTTATAAGTAGTGTGTATTACTAACATCATAATATGGATCAAGGTCTGAAATAAAGTATTTTTATTTTATTTATTTTTTTAATGAAATTTTCGCCTGACTTATTGAGCTGTTCAGAAAATATGCATAGAACAACAAATGCATTGGAGGGCTTGCACCATCGCCTTGGCGTCAAGTTTCCTAAGAAGTATGTAATTTTGTACAAAAAATAATAAAAGAATGTAAGCATTATGACTACATAATAAGAAATAGTTACTTTTACTCTGCAAAAAAAATCGACGTAATTCCGATATTACCTTTAATAAAAAAACTCAGAAAGTACACTGAATTATTAAAACAAAATAAAATTACCCCAAAACAATTTCTTAACAAAAAATATTTTTGAAAGTATTTTTCAAAGGGAGACCCTTACCTTCTGTAATTGTTGATTTGATTTTTTTTTCAATTTATGTTGTTGTTTTTTTGTTAGCTTTGAATGTTCCACTGCTGGGCAAAGGCCTCCCCCATTTCCTTATGTCGATTAACACTGACAAATAAAGATTTTTTTTAATAATCACTACTTGATGATTTTTATTTATTTCGAGATTGGTCCGTCATTCTGCGAATCTGTCATTCTGCGAGTCTGCCATTACGCGAATCTGTCATTACGCGTATCTGTCATAATCAGATCTTGTCATGTTGCGACACCTGGCATTATCTGTTTCTGACAATTCGCTAATCTGTCATTTTGCGTATATGACGTTCTGCGCCTAAACCATTCGAACACCTTCTTCAACGCTCTTAATCGTGGAATCACATGCGCAAGCTACCACACTGCAGACACAAAAAATTACCCGAAGTGGGTCGGCACCAAATTTAACTCTAATCCAAACAAATGAACATGTTACTATAAGAAAGCGTAAACACGACGACGAAAAGGAGCGCTTTATGAATGATATGCAAAAATTGTTTGATTCTCACTCCAAGAACTCTGAATCACGTAGTAACAAAACAGATGCATCGTTAAGTGTTCGGCATCATATGATGACGGAGTTATTAAAACAAAACTCCGAAATTAAGGATTCTATCGCCTTTGTGTCGAGCAAATATGAGGATATGAGGAGCAGACTGGACTCTTTAGAATCGGAAAAGAAAACGGACCGCAAGTATATTCACCAACTGGAGGAAAAAGTTGACAACTTGGAGCGGATGCTCTACACCAAAAATTTGGAAATTAAAAATATTCCTTTAACTTTAAATGAAAGTGAAGAAGACCTCAGCTTGATTGTATTAATGCCAATGCTAATGCTGTTGGCGCTCCACTCCAAAGATTGGAAATTAAAGAGGTCTATAGTATGAGCAAAAAGGATAAAACTTAAAAAATTATTGTCGACTTAGCTAGCAGGGCTACTAAAGAAGACATAATTAAGAAAGCTCAACTCAAATAACAAGAAGAATAAGCTCAGCTCTCAACACCTCCTAAATGTGGGCGGCCCTGCGACACCCATCTATGTGTCTGACTTCTTGCCCCCTCAAACCCAACACCTCTTCTACCTAGCTAGAAAATTCTCAAAAGAGCATAACTACTCATACTGTTGGACCTCAGCTGGTATAGTTTTCCTGCGAAAAAGTGAACAATAAAAGCCAATAATAATCAAATGTGAAGCCGATCTTGAAAAGCTGGTACCGAAAATTTGACTATATAATCCGTGTTGTAATTTTATAACGTTATCAATTTGGTTTTTGCAAGTCCTATTTGTTTTTTTACGTAAACTTTGTATCTACTCACACGCATCTCCACACGACTACACACATTTCACACCTAACTACATTCACGCACATTTCATAATATATATCTCTTCACACATCCCAAAAAAATAAAACGCTCAAAATACAATCACTCCGCAATCACAAACTCATACAACAATTTACTAATTACAACATTCCCTGATCTAAACAATATAAACAATTTAGAAAATTTAGTGCTGACGGAATTTTACAACTGTGAACCAGAATCTTGTAAAACCAAATTCATTTTTAAAAATTTTGCAACAAAATACTAGGAGTATTAACAAAAATTATCTCAGCCTACATACTTTACTAAAACGAATAGAATTGAGCTGTGATATTATAATTCTGTCTGAAAATTGGCTCTCATCCGTTAATAATTTACCACTAATACCTGGCTATTCTAGTTTTTCAACTACACGAAACTATAACCAAAACGACGGTGTAGTCGTTTACATAAATAACGACATTAACTTCAATATAGAAGAACCAGATATCTTAGAAGCCAACTGCCTACTTATTAAAATAAACGAAAAGACTGTCATAATTGCAATATACAGACCCCCTAGTTTTCACACATTAGATAATTTTTTGCGTACTTTACAAGAACGATTACTAAAACTATCCGGTTACAGAAATATAATTTTAATGGGTGATATAAATATAAATATTAACGATTCAAATGTAACTACTTCGAGCTATCTCGATTTACTTTCTTACTTTGGTATGATTCCCGCACATTATGAACAAACGAGAGGTTGTAGCTGTCTGGACCATGTTATAATTAAAACCAAGACTTCTTCACTTACATTTATTCTTCAATCGGCTATTACTGACCACGAGGCTACTCTTTTCTGTCTGCGCTTAAGTGGACAAAACCACAAAGCAAAAAAAATATTGATTTTAATAATGTGTACGATAACAAAATAAGCCCTAATGAACTCATGACTTATTTAATTCAAAACTTACAAAAAATTATACTAAATAACACAATAAATATTAAAATTCCAAGAAATAAAATTACAATAAAACCGTGGATCACTCCTGGCCTCCTGAGGTGCATAAGAACAGGAGACAGAATGCATTACAAACTGAAACACAATCCGGACAATAATATCTTAAAAATATCCTACAAAAGATATAGAAACTTTTGTAATGACATAATAAAAAAACGTAAGAGACAATATGACAAGAATATACTTGATTCGGCTGGAAGTGATAATAAAAAACTTTGGTCCGCTATTAAAACTATAACAAATCACAACATTCAAACGCACCATCGTTGGAACTTTTAAATATTAAAACATCTTCACAAGATTCAGCTAACGCAGTATATTCCTATTTTGCAAGCGTGGGCATGGAGTTAAAAAGTAAAAATCCAACAGGTCTTTCGCCACTCCCAACGAACACGACCAATGTGACGTCCTCATGTAACTATTTTGAGCTTTTGGAGACATCTGAAGAAGAAGTAGAAGGAATCATCAGCAACTTTCGCTCAGATTGTGGAGCAGGGTGGGACAATATAATGTCAACAGTTCTTAAGAATTTAAAAACTATATAGTCCCTCCCCTCACTTATATCCTGAATAGATGTTTAGCAGAAGGCATTTTTCCAGCTTCTCTTAAAAAAAGAATTGTTATCCCTATTTTAGGGCACGCCACGATAGTGGCGATAAGTCCCCTCTTTGAGGACTGGCTTGAGAGGCGCCACGGCGTCCTCACCTTCCGCCTGACGCAGGTCCTCACCGGACACGGTTGTTTCGGGAGGTTCCTGCACCGAATCAGGCGGGAGGAGACGCCCGGGTGTTTCCACTGCGAGGATCGACCGGAGGACACGGTGGAGCATACGGTGGAGGTCTTCATAGCGGCATCTCGTGTCCTCATAGCGGCGATCGGCGGCGGCGATCTCTCGCGTCCGGCCCTGGTTCGAGCCATGGTCCGGAGCGAGACGGAATGGGAAGCCGTCACCTCCTTTTGCGAAGCAGTCATGCTAGCAAAGGAGGAGGCGGAACGTGAGAGAGAGCGTTCTTCCTCACGTCCCAGCCGCCGCGCGAGAAGCACCGAGCGTCGGGGGCCACGTGGTGGCCCCCGGCCACCGTAGACGCGGGCCTGTGGACGGTGAGCTAAGGGCTAGCTCGCCGTCCCTCCGTCTTAGGGCGACAGGCCGTGTCGACGGCGCGTTCGTGTTCCACGCGCGCCTTAAAGAGATATCAGCATAGGGAAGGGGCCCGCAAGGGCCGATGCCTGCCGGGTGCTGCGGGTTGTTCGAAAGAGATACCGCGGCCCCGGAACACAAAGGGCCATGAAGGAACATGGGTGGGTTTTAGTCAGTAAAAGTCTGACACTCCCTCCCGCTCAGCCCAGAGCGGGAGAAGTCATTTGATGATTTCCCATCCGGAAAAAAAAACCCTATTTTTAAGAGCGGTAGCAAAGGAAAAGTAGCAAACTATCGTCCGATTTCCTTGCTCACCTCTATCTCAGAGGTATTTGAAAGGATTATTAATAACAGATTTATGAAATTCTTAGAAGATAAAAACATCGTATCACCTAACCAGTATGGCTTTAGATAAGAAAAATCTACAACTGACTGTATTCAGACATTCACTGAACTTATTGTAAGTAAATTAGATAATTTAGAAAAAAATGCTTGACTATCTTTCTACGAGTATACCTTCAGAAAGCTTTTGATACTGTGTGTCCACGAATATTAATATCCAAACTCGAACATATGGGAATAAGGAAACCACAATTAAATTATTCCAGAGCTATTTACAAGATCGATATCAGTCAGTTCGGATAGGCAATACGCTGAGTGAAGAAAGACCAATAAATATTGGAATCCCACAAGGAAGCATCTTGGCCCCCCCCTTTTTCTTTGCTATATCAATGATCTTTGCCAACTAAACATTAGAAACTGCCATGTAATGTCATATGCCGACGATACTACCTTAACTTTTTATGGTAACTCATGGGACGAAGCTTTTGTTGCGGCCCAAGAAGGTTTCAATACAGTCACTCAGTGGCTTGCTCTTAACAAACTGACCTTAAATGCCACCAAAACCAAATACACACATCAAAAGTGTCTAGGGATCAAGCATTTTTATGCGGATTTCTTGAGATTGAGATGTGGCTTTGTAATAAATTTATGATTTTATAAATATATATGGATCCTTTTTGGTGCATTTCATAATTTGAATCAGGAACTCTCAATCAAATTCGAGTAAAAGATGAAAAAAAGCTGTCAATATTTTCCCTATAAAAACATACAACGCATTGAAGACATTATTAGTGCTACTGTCTCCCTACTACTGATTAAAACCAACGTTATTATGGAGCGGCGACGTCATTTAAGCAGGGAAGAAATGCTCAGAGCCGTGGGAATGATAGAAGCTGGTTCCCGGCAACGTACTGTGGCTTTAGCTCTGAATACAAGTCAGAGTGTTATCAGTCGACTTTGGACACGTTACCGAAGCACTGGTACCGTGGCTGAGCGCCATGGAGGACGGTATCGCTGCACCACACGGAGACAAGACCGATACATTCAAATCTTAACTCGAAGAGCTCCAACAATAACCGCCATGATGTTAGCCGTGAGGCTTCATCACTCTTCAGGGAACTTAATTAGCGACCAAACAGTCAGAAACCGCTTGCATGAAGTGAACCTTCATTCCCGAAGACCGCTACGGGTACCACCTATAGCAATGCACAATCGTAGGATTCGATATCAATGGGCTCTTGAACACAGAAATTGGGCAGAAGAACAATTCAATTCAATTCAATTTATTCAAAGTTATTTTTTTTTTTTTTTACAAATACAACATACGTCTTAGAAATAATGTAGGTAAAACAGAGTTAGATGCCTGTACTAGGATAAACCTGTATCACAGGCGATGTGTTCTAATACTAAGTACATATTTGGACTACAAATTTTTAAACAATATTTAACATACAATGTTTTTTGAAATTAGTGAAAATAATTGTTAATTTATTATGATAATAATATTAACCTAATTTACTTTAACTCTATTAATTATTAGATGAAAACAAAATGACAATGAAAAAAAGAAGAAAGGTCTTAAACATGTAGATAAAAGCTATGTACTATTTTGCGCTTAATTAATTACACTATTACAATAGTTTCAGCAGAATTCATAAACAAGTTAGACTCGGTCAAGTAAAAATTGCAAAAATCAATGTCATGATATTTTTATATAGCGGTCAAGAATTTGCTAAGACAGCAACAATTTGATGGTAAGTAGGGCAGGTTGTCTCGCATAGGTATCGTTGAGTCAGGAAAAAAAGATAGAAGCGGAAGGCTGGTTTTCTATGACGCACTAGGCGCCGTCATAATCGATGGAGTTGATATATCTGTGCTCAGCTATTTTCCTAGCAGGGCATTCAGTGTCTCCGGTTTTATGATCACTGGGTTTTTCAATATGTTTTTTATGTTTTACAATGGCGTTTCGTGTGCTTTTCTGATGAGTCTCGTTTTGGTATGAGACCGGATACAAGACGTATACGACACTGGAGAACCCCTGGACGCCAACAGCGATTAAAATCCTGCCAGGAAGTCCATCCTTATAGTGGTGGAACCATCATGGTATGGGCGGGTATTTGAATCGGCGGAAGAACTGAGTTGATTTGGATCAGAGGCAACCTCAACGCTCAAATTTATGCTGAGACGATTGTATCAGACGTCATCGTTCCTCTACAAGTGCAAATCGGTCCCTTATTTCAGTTAATGCATGATAATGCACGACCGCACACCGCAAGAGTTGTAAGACAGACTCTCGCCGCAGCTAACATCAATGTCCTGCCCTGGCCTGCTCAGTCGCCAGACTTGAACCCGATTGAGCATGCATGGGATATGCTACAGAGAAGAGCTCTGCCGAATATGGAGGGTATCCAGTCGCAAGAAGACCTTTTTTTGTTGTTGCAACGAACATGGGCGGCCATTCCACAGCGTGATTTGGATGAACTCATTTTGAGTATGCCAAACCGATGTTCTTGTGTTGTTAGTGTTCGTGGTAGAAACACGGATTATTAATTGTTTAAGTTACCCAATAAAATTTTGAAGAAAACTGTTATTTCAGTCTTTTTTTCGAACTTTAATGTTAGTGGTTCAAATGTCAAAAATCCCTTTATTAGGAAAATGGCAAATTTCTTTATTAATGCAAAGGTGACTTGGTTTATCGTTACTGTGACAAACGAAAACACTTTATTTGATGAATCCTTAAAGAAAATTTTAATTAATATCAATCAGGAGAAAAGTTATTGCAAAAATATATGTTGATCCCTAGATACTTTTGATGTGTGTATATTATTCCAATTATCAAAGAAAGTAAATACTGACACACTATTAACAGCATACCATGGAATGGTCGCTTCTATTTTAAGATCTGGTGTTGTTTTTTGGGGACAGTCAACTAACAGAGAACTTGTATTCAGGATGCAAAAAAGATGTATACGTTCAATGTGTGGTCTAAAAACAACGGATAGTTGCGTTCCTTACTTTTTTTTTTTTTTTTTTTTTTTTTTTTTTTTTTCTAGCCTGCTCTGTCCCACTCCTGGGCAAAGGCCTCCCTCCACTCCTTCCACTTCTCGCGAACCCGTGCGTCTTCCTTCCAATTCGGACGGAACCTGTCTAGTTCGTCCCGCCATCTCCTTCGTGGCCTGCCGCGACCCCGCCTCACTGTGTCAGGGCACCAGTTTCCTGCTATTTTGGCCCACAGTTTGTCCGGCATGCGGCAGACATGTCCTGCCCAGTCCCATTTGAGTTGGGCAGCCTTTTGAGCCACGTCAGCTATATTTGTTTTGGAGCGCAGTATTGTGTTTCGAACACGATCCGTTAATTTAACACCTAGTATACTGCGCTCCATTGCTCGTTGGCAAACCTTGAGTTTGGACTTCTGGATGTTAGTCAAAGACCAAGTTTGTGCACCATAGGTTAAGACGGGGAGAACACACATGTCCATAAGTTTTCGTTTTAGTGCCATAGGCAACTCACCCTTGAATAATTCCTTCATGGACCAGTAGCTCTTCCAGGCGTTTTCTGTTCGTCTTGCGACTTCTTTGTCTTGCCTCGCCTGGAAAGAGACTACTTGGCCCAAGTAAAGGTATTCCTGGACATGTTGTATTGTCTCCCCGTCTACTTTTATTATTTTTGGTGTTTCATTGCACATAACTTTGGTCTTCGACATATTCATCTTCAGACCAACCTCAAGGCTTGCATCGCTTAGGTTCCTTACTTTAAAAAATTAAAAATACTAACCGTACCATCCTTGTACATATTTAAAACTGCAGTATTTGTAAAAGCAAATAAACAATTCTTTCAAAAATTTTCAGCAGTCAAGAGAACGCCAATTCGAGCACAATATGAGAATTTGTTATGTTCATACAAGTGCAAAACTGCTTTATTGAAAAAGAGTTTCTTTGGTATCGCTCCAAATATTTATAATAAAATACCTGATATTATTAAATGTATGCCTCTAAACAAATTTAAAAAGTCCCTTCAGGGGTTATTACTAGAGAAGTGCTATTACAGCGTAGATGAATTTTTAAATGATGTTTTCCCTGTATAGAATTTCTTAAAAAGCGTATAATTTGGTTTTATTATGAATGTTTTAGGGATTAGGTGTTACAAATGAGAAGGCGAATAACGATCTGTGTCATTTATTGGTAAGCGCTGCTTATACATATACAATTCTAGTTAAGAACAATCAAAATATAACGGGTACATCTATAAAACTTAAAACTAACACAATTTAGTAATGACGGTAGAATCTCCCGCGCTCCCTTCGACGTGCGAGCGCGATGATACAGACGGCCGGTCCACATTCCTTTCGCCTTGCAGTATGCGCGGGCGCGCGGTGGCGAAAGGCCGTCTGCGCTGCTCCGTACTGTGTATGACCATACGTAGGTATGAGCTGCTACAATATTGTGTATGCAATTTCAATTAAAATTTTGACATTGTATTATTGAAATGAATTTAAATTTTGACATTGTGATTAAAATTAAATTTTGACATTGTGATTTTGAATTAAATTTTGACATTGTAATTTTTTATTTTATTTTTGAGATTGTATTTTTTTTGTTATCGTATATATTTTTTTGCATTGTTTGTCTAGTGCGACTAATTATGTACGCCTTAAATGGCAAAACATGTAGCTACCTCATTAATTATAAGACCTTTATACCATACTCATGTTTTACAAAATAAATAAATCTAATCTATTACTTTTTTGGGAAATATTTGAAGAAAAAAATAGGAATACAAACGATGTCAATACAAAAAAATCATCTGGTCAAGTGCGAGTCATACTCGCACACACTGTGTTCCGTAGCACCAAAAAATATATTAACAATATTTTTAACGCTCATTCGTATGTAAATTTACACTCATCAGAAAAACTAAATTTGTTCTCATATAATAGTAATAATAATTTGTCGGTGCAGGCTGTGGTACCCCTACAGTCTACCACAATACAGAATCGCGCTAACGACGTGAGTAATGACAAGGTTAGTAATGTAAGTACCCAATGCAGTGAGGAAATAAGGAGTGCTTTGGAGGGTGCGATTCAAGAATATCGGTTCATATCGCCCGACCTTAGGGCACGCATACCGCGTTTGCCCATGCATAACAAAAATAGGGCGCTGGTGGCTGTTCTGGATTCGCAGTTGCCAAACTATTTTGATAACTGCGAAGACCTCACTGATGCTCACTCAATCTTGTATTGTGCGGCTGTAGCGGCATGTCGTGTAGCTCATGTCAAATTTTCTGATGACAGAGCTACACGACCTAAGCCAGCCGTACCAGCATGGCAGTACAGGATTGAGCGACGTATTGGTTGGGCCAGAGCACTCATTGGCAAACTAATCTGCTTCAAGGAGGGCAATACGCGCCCTAGAGTGATGCGCTTTGTAGGGCGGGCGTTCTCGGGCACTGATATTAGTCCTCGAGACTACATCTCCCGTGTCACAGAGCGCATGGGCAAACTGTATTCGTAGGTATAAGCGGCGGGTGAAACGAAACACTCAGAATCGCACATTCCAAAGAGATGAAAGGTTTATAGGGCTTGGGAGCGACCGGACCAAGGTGTGGCTGACACGCACCTGCCGGATGATGACGTCATGACTCCGTTCTGGCGTAGCATCTGGTCGGTGCCTGTCAGTCATACCGAGGGTAAATGGACTCGGGAGGTCGAGCATGCGTGCGTCAATCCAGTACCAGAAATGGGGGCAATCTCTATCAGCCCCTAAGACGTAGCTCGTGCAGTCGTCCGTTACCAAACTGGAAATCCCCAAGACCGGACGGGCTTCACAACTTTTGGATCAAATAGTTCCAAAGATCGCACGCTCGCCTGGCTTCCCTGTTCCAGTCAGCCTTAGAGACAGGGTCGCTGCCCGAGTTCCTGACAACAGGTATAACCCACCTGCTCCATAAATCGGGTAGTACTGCGGAGCCCAAAAATTATAGACCGATTACCTGTCTATAAAGTTCTTACATCCATTTTGAGAGCTAAAATTAGCAATCACATTGACGACAATTCTATCTTGTCCGCTTCTCAAAATGGATGTAGGAATGGGTCCCGCGGTACTAAGGAGCTGCTCCTCATTGATATGGCCATAAGCCAACAAGTTCGCCGTTCCCGGAGAGATCTGTCGACATGTTGGATAGACTATAAGAAGGCCTATGACTCGGTGCTGATGAGGGTGCTAGAGTTGTGTAAAGTTGATGCAACTCTGCGCACCTTCCTGATGTCGTGTATGGGGCAGTGGAGGACAGTCCTTCGCTATCCAGGATGTCGGCAAATCCAGAGGAATAGCGAGCCGATAAGGATAGAGCGAGGTATATTTCAGGGCGATAGTTCGAGTCCACTTTGGTTCTGCTTAGCCTTGAATCCTCTTAGCACGCTGCTGGAGGATTCAGGTCTAGGCTATCGGTTGAAGAGAGATGGTCAGGTTATATCTCACCTCCTTTACATGAACGACCTGAAACTCTTTGCTCCCAACGATTTGCAACTGATGGAGCTACTGATTCCATAAATCTAAGATCCCTTTCAGCAACCGAACCCTACAAGTATTTGGGTATGCCGGAAGCGCTGAGCATCAATGTAGCTGACATGAAGTTATCGTTGAAGGAGCGCTTCTTTGGCCGCCTGAGAAAAGTATTTAATAGTCTTTTATCAGGCTGAAATAAGGTGCGTGCCTTCAACGGTTGGGTCATGCCTGTTTTGATGTACTCTTTCGGCATACTCAAATAGACACACACAGAACTAGACGCCCTGGATAGGAAGGTCCGTACATTGTTGACGGCATATCGAATGCATCACCCACAATCTTCGGTTATGAGACTGTATATCCCGCGGAGGTGCGGAGGTCGATGCTTTTTAAACGCTAAGACTCTCCACAATCGCGATATATGCAGTCTCAGGGAATTTTTCCTAAAAACCGACTTGGGGATGTATCGGAATGTGGTCGCGGTGGACAAGGGCCTCACCCCGCTCTCCTTGGCTAAAGAGAACTGACGCAAACCTGTAGTACTTGACACTAACGACCGCAGGGAGGTATTACAGAGTAAGGAGCTCCACGGACGCTTTTTCCGGGCCCTGCATGGGCCCGATGTAGACCTATCAGTGTCCGCAGCCTGGCTACGTTCCGGCGACCTCTTCGGAGAAACCGAAGGTTTTGTCTGTGCAATTATGGATGAAGTTATGATGACGAATAACTACCGGAGATTTATTGTGAAGGATGGCACGGTTGACATATGTCGGGCATGCCACCGTCCGGGCGAATCAATTCGTCACATTATCTCCGGGTGTTCTCGTCTAGGTAATGAAGAGTAAGTACTCTTAGACTTGTACTCATAGACACAACCTTGTAGCCAGGATTATCCATAAGCAACTTGCTCTAAAATACATCCTTGTGGAATCGGAAGTGCCGTACTATAGGTATGTGCCCGACCCAGTTCTCGAATATGGCAACATCACACTGTGCTGGGATCAATCTATCATCACTGACAGGACTATTGTGGCCAAGAAGCCTGATATAGTGGTGGTGGACCGATCAGAGCGGCGCGCAATGATTGTTGACATAACGGTCCCGCATGACGGGAACCTCGTGAAAGCAGAGAAAGATAAGCAAATCAAGTATCTTGACTCGGCTCGCGAGGTTGTCGACATGTGGGAAGTGGACTCGGCAATCATTGTGCCGATAGTCGTTTCAGCCAATGGCTTAATTGCCAAGAGCCTCGACCAATACCTGAGGAGGCTCTCGTTAGGCAGCTGGATCAAGGGCTTGATTCAGAAAGCGGTACTCCTGGACACGGCTCGTATTGTTAGGAGGTTCCTCTTTCTGGAGCCTTGACCGCCGGTAGCTTGGACCCTGTTCCCGATACCGGTGGTTTACTATTTTTATATTTATAAATGTTTTTTTTTTGTATGTTTTATTAAGAAATATTTAAAAATGTAAAATTATATGTAAAGGAAATAATAATTTCATTTATTTCAGGTAAATAACTCCCATTGACACACATCAATAGATAGAAATACCAAGACATAAACATTAACATCCAATATTTAAGTAGAATAAAAAAAAAACAAATAGAATCAAAATCAAATAAATAAAATTGAATCAATGAAAACCAAATAAAACAAATCAAATCAAATTAAATAAAATTAATACCTTCTCTCCGACACTGGTAAAGTAACATGTCTGACGGAACAATTTTTGGGATGAAGGGGCAGTCCAGTCTTCCCGCAATCATCACCAGTACGATGTTGGGGCTAACCCGAACCCTGCGCACCAACGACGCGGCGCGCTTGCGCATTATTGCGTGGAAGCAGTCAGTGCGAGCCTCTGCGGACATACCCGAGGCACTGCAGTATCAGGGTAACCCTATCACCGCCCTAAACGCGTTCTCGTACTGGAAGTGTATAGCGCTATAACTTTATTAGACCAATGAGCCCACAGACTGCATGAGTACAGCGATGTACAGTACGCTATAAAGAGCGTAGCCTTAACCTCATTAGAGCGCCGCGCAAATCTGCAGACAATCATGTTCGCTCTAACAGACAACGCTCTCCGCTCCCGTTCCATGTCTGCGTGATCTTTGAGGTCGACAGTCAAAACATGCCCAAGTAAGTAAACTTTTCCACCCTTTGCAAAGGAACCCCATTGAATCTGATCGATGGTATGCTTCCCGGACATTTTGCACTGGCGTTCTCAAAGATCATACACTGGCTTTTCTTTACATTATACAATAAACCGTGACCACAAGCATATTTTTCGCATATCTGTAACAGCTTCCTCAAGCCGCAGACCAAAGCGCTCATCACCATGTCCTCAGCATAACATATATTATTGACACATATACCGACAATGTGACAACCGACATGTTACATGTTGACTGCTGAGCGCCACGATCAGCCCGTTAACATACAAATTAAACAGGGTAGGAGATGTTAAGCCACCCTGCCTGACTCCGCATTCAAGCTGATACGCATTCGACATTGCCTCCTCCCACCTAACACTATTAGACTGGTGTGCATACCAGTACTGGAACATACTGATCAGTTCCGGCGGCAAAATGCTCCTCAGCTTGTTCCACAGCATGTTAAATCATACGCTACAAAGTTAAAAGCCTTGAAATCAAGGAAGCACGGGTACACTGGTGTTTCCCGAACTGTACAGTATTTGACGGTATGCTTAAGACACAATATAGCACTTTCAGTGGCCAACCGGGGACGAAACCCGAACAGATCGTATCGTGCAGAGTTACCGGTCTATTTAACTGTGCGTTAAGCAAACCGTCAAACACATTAGTAGTTACAGTGGCAAGAGAAATAGGTCTATAGTTACTCTAATCAGTAAGGTCATCCATTTTATTCTTCACTGCAGGCACTACCACTGTTTTCATTAAGTCGGCTGGCAGGTAGGAATGGCTAACGCACAGCAAGTACAACATAGCCAAGATCCTAGCAATATGTGGTCCGGCGTGCAGCAGGTGCTCAATGCTGAGCCCATCATGACCCGGGAACTTACCTCTCGAGATAAGCCTTATGGCTGTAGTTTCTTGCTTCATCAGCATTAAGCACCTCTGTCGCTGTACCCAATCGAAACTTCACCGGAAAATGGTTCTTAAAAAGATGCGCGATCTCCTTCGGGTCATTCACACCATCGATGCTCTCAGGAAGGCCGGGGCGTAAGTTTTCTTTTTTGGTGCCCTTCCCGAAACCGCGGAAATCCCCCTTGCAATGTTTCACAGCTAGAGCGCCCATTCTTATTTGGTCCTGATGATTTTGGCACCATTTTAATCGAGACTTGAACAGTTCTGCTATTGCACATTTCTTTATACAAAAATCCTGTCTTATTCTTTCCACATAACATCCAATCGAGGAACTTAGATTTGGCCACCCTGTGAGCCTCGCTGACATGTCTGTTCAACCTGGCTATGAGCGGGCCACCCCCGCTCTTCCCTCTGCTTCCCGACTCGCCACTGCCACGGCACGGAGGGAAGTCACAATGTCGGAGTAAAGCGTATCCAGAACAAGCCTGTGGCCACGGTCATTACAAAAACAATCAGCACAGCTTACACAGTCAGGGGGGAAGTCAATTTCTTTAAGTCGGTTATGACACTCTTTGGCATACATAGAAACTTGTTCCTCACTATATCTTTATTTACATTCGTAACTCGAGACTAGGGCATCGAACCCGGTCCTTAAAAAGCGGGAATTCCCGGTTTTGAACTTTGAAAAAAAACGGTTCTGTTGTATGAACACACGGGTTTTTGTGTTTTTTGGTTCTTTTGATTCTTGCTTTGAATCGATTATTATTCATCTGTGAATCTCGCAGATCAGTCACAACACGTCGTGGTTTAAAACGTAGAAAAGTGAGTAATTCTGTTAATTTTATTACTGCCTCCCACGACTTAATATAAGCAATAATAAGCTACCTACGGGGTTTCTTGGGTTATGGACAAAGTAATCTTGTTAATTAGGATTCAAACTTAATGGCGGCTCAGAAGTTAGCTGCGAGCATCGGTCCGCGCAGGTTCAGTCAAGACGATAATAATTCGGTTACATTTCAATTTTTATTATTCCTAAAATCCATCTATATCATACATATAATAAATCTGTATACGTGGCGTTTCTGTAGGGGTGTTAAAGGATAACAAACAGAACCCATTTCTACTATTTTTAGAATTTTTGTCTGTTTGTCTGCAGTCTGTTTGTCTCCAGTCTGTGAATCTTCGGCTATGTTTGTTTGTTTAAGTATCACGTGATAATTACAAAAACAATGTGGTTAGTTTTTGTTTAACTTAGAGAAGGTATTAGTTTTTGTTTCATTGCAATCCGTGCTCTTAATCAAAAGATATATTAATTTAAAGTGTTCAAGAAGCAATCATCATCATTACTTATGATACATGCAACAACATCTATTGAATCAAACTGGTACTTATTAAAAAAGATAAAGTGCTTACAAGATAACTTTAAATCGACTTAACGGGTTTTTCAAAAAGTTATGATACCGAAAGGTACTTTACATGGCGCTGCTTTGAAAATCTTGACAGCCTATATTGTTTGTTCGATCGCTTTCCATGCATTCACTTTTAGCAGTTTAACTTCGAGCTCGATAGATGGCGTTGTTCATTTGATGCCAATTTCTGAATCGCGGTGTTAAGATTTTCCGTGAAAGAACGACCCTCGCCGGTTAATCTGCATCGATGTCGGTTGTTAGGTGTCTTTCGTTTCGTGTTGTAAAAGTATTTGGTTGCATATTTGGTATATATTGGTATAGTATAGTAATATATATATTGGACTAAATTTGTGTCTAAAAATGATAAATAGTTGTTGTAAAAGTATTTTGTTTCATATCTAAACTGATATTATAAAGCTGAAGAATTTGTTTGTTTGTTTGGTTGGTTGAACGCGCTAATCTCAGGAAGTAATGGTTCGAATTGAAACATTCGTGTAGTGTTGGATAGCCCATTTATCGAGGAAGGCTTTATACTCGTAACATCACGCTGCGACCAATAGATTTTTACTAATGCTCCGCTCGAGCATTAATCAAAAATGTAACGCAGACGAAGTTGCGCGGGTCAGCTAGTAAATAAAAAATAATAAATGTACACTCTTCTATTTATTTATTAAAATATGTATTAAAAAAACAGATAGGTAATTTTTCTTACAACCACGATAGCTTAACGTTGTCTAAGTAAAATCGGTCAAACCTCACGGTAGTCTTGACTTAATGTTATCGGGCAACCAATTCGTTTTATGTTTTTTCATGTATTTTAAACATATTTTTCATTCGGTAAACAGATGGGAAAACCCCCGCATCATTAGCCATTTTTTCGGTATTATACAGGCTTTATTTACATTGTGGAGATACCGCAGAGTGAAGGGGAATTATATCCGTAAGAGCAACTGTTCACTCGCGGCCCGTCTTTGACGTTTAAATGTGACTGCACTTGCATTAAAACTTCGGAGCAAAATATGAATAACACACAACAACATAAATGTGGTGAATCGACGAAAGGGATGCTTCGACAGTATTTACCTGCGTCTACAACTCAACTTCTTTTATGCCCGTTCATCAGAATCCTTGGAAAGTATAAGCGTTAACATTCTTCTTCTGAAATACGAGATCTTTTATTATTGCCCTGTTCTTCTTCTTCTTTCGTATCGTTACTCGGCTACGTTAATCACGGTTTCAGTAGCGTATTTCACAGTACTGTTCTTTATCGTGTGGTTAATACCTAACCTGGTGTCAGAGTTATAATGCCGCCTATGGGCCTCTGACTTATTTATTTATTTATTTTGGACTAGCTGTCCCGGCGAACTTCGTACCACCTAACAGTCAATGAATCCTACCCCGCCTACCCTACCTGCCCCACCTACCCTACCTACTCTACCCACCCTACCTACCCTATCTACCTACTTCCTAGTACCTGCCTATCTATCCTACTCTCGTAGTACCTACCTACCTATCCCACCCTCCTAGTACCTATCTACATATCCTACCCTCCTAGTACCTACCTACATATCCTATTCTCCTATTACCTGCCTACCTATTCTACCCTCCTAGTACCTATCTACGTATCCTATTCTCCTAGTACCTGCCTACCTATCCTACTCTCCTAGTACCTACCTATCCTATTCTCCTAGTACCTGCCCACCTATCCTACTCCCCTAGTACCTACCTACCAATCCTACTCTCGTAGTACTTGCCTACCTATCTTACTCTCCTAGTACCTACCTACCTATCCTACCCTCCTAGTACCTATCTCCATATCTTACTCTCCTAGTACGTACCTACAATTTTGTCGCGTTCGTAATTCACTTTTGTTGAGTTTCGTAACGCGACATTAGATCCTCCAACGCTCACGCGAATTTGAACTTTATGCAGCGGTAATAAATTACAAATTGACTCTTCATTTTATTTAGAAAATGTTTGTGTGGGAAATAGAAAAGGGCTGTTTTGAGGGTTTTCACGGCAATTATTCTAATTTTTCTAGCTGTCCCGGCGAACTTCGTACCGCCTAACAGTCAATGAATCCTACCCCACCTACCCTACCTGCCCCACCTATCCTACCTACTCTACCCATCCTACCTAACCCTGTCTACCGCTCCTACCCTACCTACTCTACCCACCCTACCTACCCACCCTATCTACCTACCCTATCTACCTACCCTATCTACCTACCCTATCTACCTATCCTACTCTCGTAGTACCTATCTACATATCCTATTCTCCTAGTACCTACCTACCTATCCTAATCTCGTAGTACCTATCTACATATCCTATTCTCCTAGTACCTACCTACCTATCCTACTCTCGTAGTACCTACCTACCTATCCTACTCTCCTAGTACCTACCTATCCCACCCTTCTAGTACCTATCTACATATCCTATTCTCCTAGTACCTACCTACCTATCCTACCCTCCTAGTACCTATCTACATATCCTACCCTCCTAGTACCTACCTACATATCCTATTCTCCTATTACCTGCCTACCTATTCTACCCTCCTAGTACCTATCTACATATCCTATTCTCCTAGTACCTGCCTACCTATCCTATTCTCCTAGTACCTGCCTACCTATCCTACTCTCCTAGTACCTACCTACCCTACTCTCCTAGTAGCTACCTACCTATCCTACTCTCCTAGCACCTACCTACCTATCCTACCCTCCTAGTACCTATCTACATATCCTATCCTCAATTTTGTCGCGTTTCCGATTCACTTTTGTTGAGTTTCGGAACGCGACATTAGATCCTCCACCGCGCACGCGAATTTGAACTTTATGCAGCGGTAATAAATTACAAATTGACTCTCCATTTTATTTAGAAAACGTTTGTATGGGAAATAGAAAAGTGCAGTTTTGAGGGTTTTCCCGGCAATTATTCGAATTTTTCTGAACTTTTAAACCTTCCCTAGACCTCCACGAACATTTCAAAACCAAGATAAGATAAATCCATTCAGCCGTTCTCGAGTTTTAGCGAGACTAACGAACAGCAGTTCATTTTTATATATATAGATTACCAACGAGTTACATTACATTGTCATTCATTTGATTTAAATTACTACAGAATACGTTGTCCTGTAACGCACACTCAATTATAAGTAACCACAGCTTGCACATTATCGAGTACACATGCTCTAAATACATAATTAAAATTAGGAATACATTACGGTTAGGAATACATTAAAATTAGGAATATATTAAAATTAGGAGTACATTAAAATTAGGAATGCGTTAAAATTAGGAATACACTAAAATTCGGAATAAATACAAATAAAAAATCATGCTATTATTAAGATTAAAATATCCAGAATACAGTCAAATGAAAATAAATAGTAATGTCAGGATGAATTGATGGTTGAAATTGAGATCATAATATAACTCAAAATAAGTTAAGATTCAAATTAAAATTATGATTAATATTATTATTTAATTCATTAATTGATTATTGGAATGATAACTCAAATGTCCTCCAACTTAAAGTGCTCATATAATTTACTTTTAAATATATTAAGACTATCGTGATTGATGTCGAGTTCAGCTTTGCGCCATATAGCGTTATACAATTTAGTTGCCCTCGTAAGGGGAGAGTTGTCACCTAAGTTGGTTTTGTGCATAGGTTGTCTGAACATATTATAGCCTATAGGTATGGGACCGGGGTAACCTGCTTGGGACATTGATAGATATTTTTGACAGAAGGTCAGTATTTATTTTAGATGTCATTAGTTTGTGAAGGAAACATAAATCCAGTACTTTTCTGCGACTGTTGAGACTTTGAAGTTTAAAGTGGTGAACACGGTCCTTGTAGGATTTAAATTGTTTCGCGGTTTTGCTTTGTAAAGATAAATGATACAAGAACCTCCTTTGGACTCTCTCAATACGTTGCTTATGAACGTTATAATGAGGTGACAATACCTGTGAACAGTATTCCAGATTACTGCGAACCAAAGTCTCGTATAGAATAATTTTGGTCTTAGGGTTGATGAACGGCTTTGAAGTCCTTAATACAAAACCTAGCATTTTGTTTGCATTTGATATTATCTTATCAATATGGTTATTGTACGTGAATTTCTTGTCCATCAAGATTCCCAGGTCCCGGATACTATTCACTTCCTTGAGAGTGTTGCCCAAAATTAAGTATTTCGTGCTGTAAACTTTTTTATTGCGGCAGTTTTATATGAAAACATTTTTCAAAGTTTAAACTCATCCTATTTTCTTTGCACCACTCAACTAATCTGTCTAAGTCAGCCTGTAATAAATAATAATCTTGCATAGATTTTATAGGCAGAGTCAATTTGAGATCGTCTGCACATAGATAAGATGCTTCGTGATGGAAACAGTGGATAATGGTATTTATAAAAATATTGAAAAGTAATGGCCCTAGGTGGGAGCCTTGGGGTACCCCAGATGTCACATGAAAATCATCAGATCGGGTCCCATTCAAAACAACGTACGACATACGATCACTTAGGTATGACTGAAACCATAGCAATAGAGGACTGTGGATTCCGTATATCTCAAGTTTCTGTATTAACAGTTGATGGTCTACTTTGTCGAACGCTTTACTAAAATCAGTGTACACTGCGTCTACCTGAATCCGTTGATCCACATACTCTATCACATTTTCTGAGAAAGCTACCAGATAAGAGTGAGTTGATCTTCCTTGAAAAAAACCATGCTGGTTGAAAAACCATGCATAAATTAATAATTCAAAAACTTTAGGGATAATGGAAATTATCGATATCGGTCTATAATTTTTAATATCGTTTTTGCGACCATTTTTAAAAATAGGGACTATTTTAACGCTTTTCCACGTGGTCGGAAAACGACCTGATTGAAGTGAGCGGTTAAATAGATAGGTTAAGGGAGCTGCGAATGACTTCGCGCACTTCACAAGAAGAATTGGGGGGAGGTCATCAGGACCTGGTCCTTTGCGTATGTCGAGACATTTTAGCTTGCTTGCAACCATATCCTCTGTAAGTGAAATGTGACTTAAAACATCCAGGCTTCCACAATGCAATAAACTGTTCGATGTATTAGTTTGCTGTTTGGGGAGGTTCTGATTATACACCGACGAGAAGTTTTTTGCGTATAGTTGACAGATATCGGTACTGTTATCAGCTACTTCATCGTTCAAAATCATTTTTTCTGGGATTATGCTTTTATTTTTACGCTTTTGTTTTATGTATGTCCAAAAGTAATAATTTATTTAATAATAATTTATTTAATCACATAAAGAATTACAATGTTAACAGAAATACATAGTATAAGTCATTCGTAGGTTACACTAACAATTTAGGTTAAACAAAAGCTGTTAGGTGTTGCAACCAGCACCCCTACTAAGTTATGAAATAACTTGTATTAAGGGCGATGGTACGCGCCCAAACAAAATTGTAATTGAAAACATATTAATAAATTGCTGGAGAATAAGCGTTTGCTCGAGAAAAGTTAACATAAATCTTATTAACAAATAGGATTAGGAATTACAATTCAAAATATTATGTATATAAAATATAATTTGTGTGTGCAAAGGTGATTGTGTGTGATATGTGGTGTGTTATATTTTCGGTGGTTGGGTTTAGGGGGGGTTATATTCGGAAGAAATCAAACATTCTGTATCAAAGTAGTTTGTTGCAAGTAGAAAGTTTGTCAAAGATTTTTTGACAGACGAGGTCGAAAGAGAGTAGAATTTTAGTTTTTTATTGAGCTTATTGTATAATTGAGGACCCTGGAAGCAGAAAACTCGTTTTGTAAATGAGTACTTACATGTGTAGTGCTGACAAACTTCATCTTTACGTCTTTTGCTCATAACAGCGTAGGGGGTATCCTTGTGTTGTAATATGACTGTATTGAGTATAAAGAGTTGCCTGACAGACAGACAGAAAGTATTTTGAATTAGTTTTTATTCTAGCCTCTATTGTTTTGATATAGTTCAAGTAGGATGATTTGTTTGATAATCGGCACCACTCCTTCAACAACCCCAAAGTAACCTTATCCATAGCGTTATTATATTTTTTAACACGAAGTCTCAAGTTGTATGTTTGCTTGAGTAGTATAATGAGATCTTTCGTAAACCACGGAGGATGTTTGTTATTAATTACTTTATATGAAAAAGGAACGTGGTTGCTTATAGCACTCATGATCTTTTCGTAAAATATTTCAACCATATCGTCTATGGTCCCTCACTCCACAGTTTTCTAATGCTGTAGACCAGTTAATAGAGTCAAGATTTTGTGTTATGGCTTGGTAATCAGCCTTGTGGTAGTTACGGGTGGGCAACATATTGCAGTTCAGAGTTCTCTCAGGGTGTATATCTAAATTGATCAGAAGAGGAGGGTGATGTAAGTCTAACTTGGATAGAGGATCATTGCATTCGTTCACCTTAGCGTTCGTTATATTAGCTAAATCTAGGTCTAAGACCTTTGATTTATCATTCCTGACATAATTAAACTGTTCTAAACCATTCAGCGCAACGAACTCAGTAAAAAGGTGATTGATTAAACAATTAGTGGTTTCAGGAACTAGAAAGCTACTGTAATCGCTATTGAGCCAGTTGATGTTAGTCAGATTAAAGTCTCCTGCAATGAAAGTATTACCCTCTGTACTAATAACTTTGCCTGCATTCTCAAGGTAATGCTCTAGAACATTAATATTAACTGGTGATGGGATATAGACCGCGCAAAAACAAAGACCGATTGTTTTGTGTTTGGTTTTAACTTGAACTTTAACCCACAGATCTTCAAACAAGCTGTTATGGAACGACACGTCGAAAGAATTATGTTTTTTTAAAATAGCGATCAGTACCCCACCCCCAGTCTTCTTCCTACAGAGTTCATTTGACGGTATTTTCTATATACATCGTAACGGTCATCAAATAATTCTGTACTGGATATATTATCCTCATTGAGCCAAGTTTCCGTAAGAATTATAACATCGTAATCATTCATTAAAATATTGTGATACAAGTCATGTGTTTTTGTCTTTAAACCTCTGGTATTTTGATAATAAATTTGGAAATCTGCGAATTTAAATTATTTGTTTAAAAAACATTAAAAAAAAATTAAAAATAGGTAATAGTATTAAATTAATTTAACCAGAGAGTCCATGTCTTTTATAATAAGACGTTCGGAGGTTTCGTTTTTATTCGCAAAAATACGACCATTTCGGACCCATACAAATTTGTAGTTCTTCTCCTTGGCCGCCATCCTCGTAGCATGGTGTAAAGTTCTATTATGTGGGGCTAAATGCTCAGCTACATAGACAGGCTTTTTATCTCCCGCTAAGCCTAGGTGGGCAGTGTTGAGCTTATCCGTCTGATTAGCTTTATTAAACTTAATCACGGCAGCTAGAATTTCGTCGCGTACAGCAGGAGAAGAAAGTTTTACGACTATAGACCTAGGACGCGTACCCTCAGGGTTTTGTTTAGCAGTCCTAGTAGTCATAACGATATCATTTTCTTTTAAAGGGCATGTTACTACATTACAGAGTTGCTTCACTGTAACATATTAGATTTTCAGACTTTTACTCAGATTTCTATGTTACTAGATCGCGCATGTTGTTCCATTTGATTCAATCTAACAGTTAAATCTTTTACTATAGGTATCATGGTGTTATGTTCTTTCTGTAACTGACCTATTTGCTTAGACTTTTCCTCAAAAATCGATTACATGTCATCGTATTGCTTGCTTGTAAACTCCAGAGAATCTTTCATCTGGCTTAGCTCCGAGGTGATGTCTTTCAGTTCGACTCTCACGCTCTCCTGCACAATGTTTCTGATATCGGTCGTTAGAAGGCTACGAGGTTCAGTGCGTATGTGCGTGCGTAATGTCTCTAATCACTTCTGGTGTAATTGACTGGTGAGACGCTTGGTCATTGGATTTCTCAGGCGATGTTTCGATCGAGATATTGTTTCTTGTCCTAGCACGTTTACGCATTGGTGAAGTCCCTGTCGCTAAATTCATGTGGTTAACAGTTTGGTTTTTCGTTATGCCGGCAGGTGGCGGAGAACGCTGCATATCGTAGGTCTCACAGAAACTTACAAAAAGAGTTACAGTTGCTGAGATTCGAACTCGGGACGCAGTATCGTCATTCGCAGATAGTCGCAAACGGGCTGTTTGGTGTTAATTATAACCGACGAAATTAAGCTTTCATTCCGTACATCAATATTATAAATGTAACGGTTTGTCTAGTAAATAATGTTTTATGTTTTTTTTTTCTATGTACCTTCGACGCAAATTTTATTGAATTACTATTTTTCTTTTTAGCTTTTATTTAGTTTTAATGTAACACATAAGGGATCCAAAGGTAAGATCATCATTATCTTATTCACTGTTCAATGGTGATGAAAACTGATGTCACAGGCACTATTTTGCTGCACTTTGTTCCAGTTGGCGACACTGTTTCACTATTGTCACTGTTTGTGTTTACAACTTGCTCACTTCGCCTTTTTAACGTTAGATAACACTTGTGCTTATGGTGTCTGTTGCTATGAAACTGATAAACATATTAAACAAGCAAATGAACAACTTAAAGAATTTAAATTAACAAAATTTCGCGGAGCCTATGTTTACTCGATGAGCGCCATCTGTTATCTTGACTGACTTGGATGTACATGCCGTCGAGAAATATCTCTCAAGCAATAGTAATGTAGTAGGTTTTGACGGTAAGTCTTATAAAACGTAGGTGTACAGTATAGACACTTCGGACACTCAGCAAGTCGGCCATGGTCGGTCGGTGGTGGAGCCCCGTATTCACATTGAGCTGCTACAACCATGAAAGCACAGACGCCAGCATATCAAGCTACCCGAAGCTGTCAAATTTTCTTAATCAACTTCCAAATTCTTTAACAATAAAGCTGAAAATCTATTAAAGTTTGACAGATTGTTGTACTGGCGTCTGTACGTATTATGTATCACCATAGTTAGAATATTACAGATTTACGACTCAATTTTTTTAAAACTTTTGAGTAACATAAGACGAAGACAGTGCGACCAAAGTAAAGACTTCATAAGTGTGCAATGTATGCACTACAATGCGTTGGAAAATTAAACCTAGAAGCTTTGCATCGGTGGGGGTCACTGTAGCGCGACGGTCGTGTTAATTCGGATACATGAAGATCACCAAAGCGCATACTCTTTCTGGTTCGAATACTAAATACATTAAATTAAATATTAAACAGTAATTTTCAGTAACATGTTTTTAGAATATTCTCGCTTTAGTTTACCTCCGGCTGATAGGCTCTCAGAGTTGAATGATTTGATTTTTTTATTTTTAAGTATATTAACTTATGATAGATCATGAATTGCATCTATGTATTTGCTTTCGTTCAGAAACTTCTTCTTAGCGTACTTGAAACAAAGATGTACTAACAGGTTTTAGTATAAACTAGCGGGTTCCCGGCGTGTGCTACTACGCTGTGCCTAATAAATTGTTTTAGTAGTCTAAAACTATCTTGGCATTATTGCCTTCCCAATGAAACCGATTTGGGGCACATCGGTTGGATGACTTGGATGGTTTCAAATTCTATAACGGATATAGGTAGTAGGTAGTAACAATTTTTGTGTTTTATAAATATAGAAGCCTAGCTGTACCCGCGGCATCGCTCACGTGACCGCGTATACTTTTGGCATTGTCAGGGGTCAACATTACACGGGAACGCGAAGTTGTAGTATATTCCTAACATCATCTACAAATAAACTGACTTACTGTTAATCATCTATATGGATATATGTATAAAACATAAAAATTCTTGCTACCTATGTCCGTTATAGAATTTGAAACCATCCAACCGATGTGCCCCAATGAAATGGTCAACACCTTATTTAAAATGATAATAAAAAACAAAATAATTAAAGATAAATTAGTATAAATAAAGTAAAGTAGGATGAACAAAATCCAATAAAATTACAATTTAATAAAACTACAGTTCTTCTACGGCATATAGACAATAGGAATTGTTTTAATTTTATTTTGAAAGCGCTACGTAACTGTAGACAGCACTTTTAATCTCTATCGGCAACCTGTTGAATATTTTTACGGACTAGTATCGTGGACTGTTTAGCAATTCTTAGGTTATGACTAGCAAAATTTTTGTTCTTCAAGTCTAAGTGCTAAAAAAAGTTACTTTATTTGGGCCACATTGTATCAGACAACGGGCTACTTCCCGATCCGGAAAAAAATAAATGCACTGCATTATCCCGCATTTTCTGTTATTATTATAGAAAATTAATACCCAAACTTGCCGAAATAGCTTATTATGTGGGAAAAATAAAGCATTCATTTGGGATGATAATTGTCAGAAATCGTTCGAAGCCCTTAAGAAATGCATGACAACACCCCCCGTCCTACAATATCCTGACTTCTCGAACTCTAATCAGTTTACTGTACAGTACAGCCTGATGCATCAGGTTACGCGATAGGAGCTATCTTATCTAATGCCGACGGCCGACCAGTTGCTTACGCCAGTCGAAGCCTGAACAAAGGCGAACGGAACTATCACATCGACAAAGAACTCTTATGGGGTGTGAACAATTTTATTTTATAATATCATTGGGTGTGAAACATTTTATTCAAAATAATTAAGTACTGATCATAAGCCACTGGTATACTTGTTTAGTCAGGAAGAAACCTCGAGCAGGCTACTAAAGTTTAGGTAAAGCCTAGAGGAATATGACTATTACATTGAATACATAAAAGGTAAAGAGAATGTGGCCGCAGACGCGTTATCTCGCGTTACGATGACCTCACAAGAATTGAAAGAAATTAGCGAGTGCTCATGTGTTATGACACGTGCGCAAAGTAAAAGATTAGAACCCAATATTACTGTTAGAGGAAAAGACATGGAGAAGGACAACTTGCAAAGTCAGCCGAAACTAGTAGAGTCCAATGTTAAACCAAGAAATTCGGTTGAAATTAGGTTTATAGACAAGACGGGTACACCCATTTGGCAACGTTACAAAAACAGGATAGGATAAGCTACGCGAACGAAATATTTCTATATGACAGTATACAATTGATAATATTTATAAATCCATCTGCTCAATCGCAATTGACGCCAGACGCATTTGTGAGAGAGATGTATAAATTTTGTCACCAAATAAATACAGCGTGCAATTTTAATGGTGGTTTTCCCGCGGCGGAACAATTTGCCATCAGTAATACTATCGAATCATAGAGTAAAAGTTAAAAAATAAAAATGTTTTTGTTTTAATATAATTTAAAAATATTCATAAACTCGTAAGAGTCAGAAACAACAGTAACATCTAGACGTAACGTGTAGGTACCACTCAAACCACACTCGCCACCGTGCGGTACCTACAAAGTCACGAGCGAATCATCAATGTTCAAAGCAAAATAAGCTCTCGCTCGTAGTGCTACGGTATAAACTATCTTGCACGCAACAATACAAACTGACGCTACGCGATGCCGAAAAAGTTAAGACTTCTATTTACGATTCATAAAAGTTCAGCAAAATAACCTCCCGTGTTTAGGGATACGGCATAAATTCGGCTGCACGCAACCATAACAAAGAAATCGACGCGTCGCCGCCGCCGCCGCACCCTCCGCACTAGGTTTAGTTGTCCCGTGATCGTCGTACGCGCAGCTTGTAGTGCGTTATCATTACAAAAATGGATCTACATATATTACAATTATTCCAATTTGGAGTAAGTCGCTGTGGTGCAAACAATTAACTTGTTTTTTAGTCTCGTATTCAGTAAGTTGTAGGAAAAAAAAGCCTTTATGAACCGTCATAAGCTAAGCCCGTAAAAGTATGAAAAGAAAATTGGAATAACTTGTTGGGTAAGTAAAGCAGTGATATCCTAGCGGTTGAACGCTTGCCAAAGGGACTGGGTTCGAACCCCGCCTGCACCACTGACTTTTCGCGTTCATGTTCGGATCATAATTTGACTATCACTTGCTTTAACCTTTTGAGCGCCATTGTCACATATACGTGACAAGCAAGCGCATTCCCTGTACGCCAACGACACAAATATGTGACCAAAAATGTGAAGCACTATCACACGAAATGAACAATTAAATCATTAATTTTGTATGTTTTTATTTGTATACCTTAAATATTTAATCTCTAGTCTTGTCTCTTTAATAATATTGTATATTGATAAAGTTTTGGAATCCGTGTTCATTTTGTAGGTATTTTTTTTGTATGCGGTGAAATTGTGGCTTGGCGTGGAGGGCACGCGCGTGCGTTTATGCTCTGGCGTTCAAAAGGTTAACGGTGAAGCAAAAGCTCGTGAGCAATCTTGCGCACCTGAGAGTACTCCATACAGTTCTCGGTGGTGTGTGCAGTCCGCCAACCCGCAGCAGGCTAGCGCGGTAGACCCGAGCCTGAACGCTTCTTATTACTAAGAAGGAGCTCGTTCCCAGAAATTTGTCCCCACAGCTGGGCCCATGCCCAGCAGTGCAACAGTAATGAACTGATATGATTGGGTATTGTGTTGTGGTAATGAGATTAAAGGTACTCCCAATTGGAAGGGGCCGAATATTACGATTTTAAAAGATGTAGAGAGTTGAAAATAGGCATGACAGGAGAGTCATACTGAATGACTTCCACCTTTTGCCCACAAGCGGTCATGCGGCCATTAAACGCATCTTACATAACATCAAAAACTTTTATTTTTGGCCGCGACTAGAAAAAGATGTTATTAATTTTGTGGAAAAATGCCCAAAGTGTCAAATGCTGTATAAATAGTATACGGTTACTGTAACAGAACCAATGGTTATTATCTCTACGACTCATTCTGCATTTGAGAAAATTTATTTGGACTTAGTGGGTCCACTAGATAGGGACCACTATAATTATACTTATATTTTAACTCTTCAATGCGAACTGTCAAAATATGTATGGGCTTTTTCGCCATCAACTAAAAAATCAACAGAAACCGCTCGTGTTTTTGTCACCAACATTGTTCTGCTATACGGTGTCCCGCGGGAGATAGCTACTGACCGAGGCGCCGAGTTTATGTCGGAGACGTTTAAGGAGTATGTAAGCTTCTTAATATAATAAAGTTAAATTCAACAGCATTTCACCATCAAAGTATTGGGGCGCTGGAGAATACCCACAAGAATTAAGGGCATTTTTTTAAGAATACACGTAGAAGAAAAACCAGAATCGTGGAGTAATTGGCTACCATTCTGGTGTTTTATACAACACAACAGTTCATACATCGACTAAATTCACGCCATTTGAACTTTTTTTTTGGAAAAACATGCAATTTGCCAAGCAACCTTGCCACAACTATAGAACTCTTACATAATTATGATAATTATTATCCACTGGAGCTCAAATATCGTTTACACGTCTCGCTATCAGAAGCACGGAGAAATTTAATATAAAGTAAATTGGAAAGGAAACTTAAGTATGTTGAACACATAAGGCCCACAAAGTATAAAGAGGGCGATAGTATATTGATTAAAAGACGTGAAACTATTAATAAATTCACAAACCCTTATACGACCTTGTATGGTACAAGGTCATTCAGGACTTGTCGCCTAACGTTGAGGTTAACATAAATGGGAAATCCGATATAATTCATAAGAATCGAACGAAATTGTATCATGTATGATTATAACGTACCTAAGTAGGTAGAAGTAGCTATAGTAAAATAAAATGAGGTTTTGAATTGTAATGAACACAACAACGTGCAGCCACTTAGGTTGCACTGGATAGTTATTAGTAGGTACCTATTCGTATTACAGCCGTAAACTTATACTCGCATGAATGAATTGATAAGATCAATAAAATGACACGAGCTAAGAATTAGTTTTATTTGGCTAAGCACTATGTACTACAATATATAAAAATGTATCAATGAAATCTCTAGCTTAATGTAATGCAAAAAAAAAAACTTATGCTTGGTTTTTCTTTTTTTTTTAATACCGTGGGATGTGCGAGTACATATAAAACATATCATTACACCAAATATATTCAGTATTTAATTCGACATCTGAGATGTTTCATTCTCCCTAAAGTCCCGTCCTTGTGTGAAAGAAATAAATCAAGACAAAAACTAACTATAGGGGAATTTGTGATTAAAAGCAAACGAACAATGGGCAATGGAAATGGGAAGAAACCCACTTCTGATCTTGAAAATTAGACCAGAAGTGCCTTTTTAAAAAAGAATTTTAGAAACATCTACGGGAAATAATACAAATAAACAAAATAATCAAACTGACAACAATTTTATATCAACAACGAAATAACAAATTAACTAAACAAAAAATGCACTCCTAACAGAAATAACAAATTATGGTGCGAACAAAGATACAATAATTTAAAAAAAATGTAACCGACAGAGTATCGTTATCACGATGTTGTTCCCACGACGACTCCGTGTGAATTTTGAATGACATCTCGCAGTTCAACCGAGGAGGTTGCAGTCTGCTTGTTGCTGCGGAATACAGACCGGTGCTAGTGCTGCACCGCCTTATATAGCTCTTCCCTCTCCTCATATTGTCCTATCTTCTACACTCTACAGTATAGATAATCAGATTCATGCATTATTTCAGGGCGAGGAACTTGTTGTCAGAAAAGTGGAAGAAACCAAAGGAACGGCTCGAGATACTTTCATACCCAAAAATAAAACCTTTGTTTATAACTGTTCTGCTACGGACAAAATATGTTCACCAGTTACATTTGTCTCTATGACTCAACTATTTGCACCCAATCTGAACTTGACAGCCTGCCGTACAAAAACTACTGAAAATGACATCCATCTTTGTGAAACTATAACAATCCAAAATTTAAAAAGCATTGAGAAAGTATATATTTTATCTGAGGTCATGCCAAACAAATCTTTTTTTTTAATCAATTGTTTTCAAAAGTCAAATGGCACTCAAGTATGCCATAGGAAAAACGAAAATGCTTACACCGAACTTGTTGACACTTCAAATAAAGCGCCAGCGGGTGGACTGAATGAATTTATATGTGAGGAAGGCAAAGTAACCGACGCTGATTATGACCTTCACGATCTTACGGTCGACATTCCGTCTCGAAAGAGATGGTCTGGCAAAGACCCGTGTGATCCGCGATTTGGATTCAATTGTGCTGGAAAGACAATATGTGTAAGGTACACTCTTAAAACAATAACTATTTTTCATTTCTTTCCGGTACATTTTCAAGTAACAGTGGCAATAAAGACAAAATTTACAGTTGCTCACGCCAAGTTATGTGATTGTAACAAATGTCGGGGGAAACCACGTGTTAGATCCTATAGTGAATGGCCTACGACTACCACTAAGTCTACGACCACTACGACTACGACCACTACGACCACTACGACCACTACGACCACTACGACCACTACGACTACGACGACTACTACGACGACCACTACGACTACGACGACCACTACGACTACAACAACCACTACGACTACAACCACGACTACCACTACAACTACGACTACGACGACCACTACTACTACGACGACCACTACGACTACGACAACCACTACGACTACGACGACCACTACGACTACGACAACTACTACGACTACAACTACGACTACAACTACGACTACCACTACGACTACGACTACGACTACGACGACTACTACGACAACGACGACCACTACGACTACGACGACTACGACGACCACTACGACTACAACGACCACTACGACTACGACCACTACGACTACGACCACTACGACTACGACAGAACCAAACATAGTATTAATTGATTTAACAGGTGGAATGAGCTTAAATGAACAACCGGTTTCGCTCTATTCGCATCCATTTTCGCAGCTTGACATAATGACTATGCAGAATGAATGTCTTGAAGAAGACAATTGCTACCACTATGTGCAATATAAGTTGCGCACAAGGCCACAGTGACTAATTCAAACCTGAAATATTTACAATATTATGTAGCAGCTTATTTTATTATACTACTAAGTTTTTTCAAGTTTCTATATATTTCGCTAAAATATAGAAGTTCTCAGTAATGTTACTCTTTTATTTCACCATACGATCCCAAACTTAGGGGCTCACCCGGAATTGCGGTGAAGTGAAGTTAGTGAGGAACGCCGATTGGTTCCCAAAGATCCTACGGACAACGCCGGCCGGCGTCACGACTATATTTGTAGTAATGAGGAATTACGATGACGACGGAAAAATCCGAGCAGGACTCTCAAGATGCGGCAGCGACGGTGTTGGCACAGACGGCACACTCGCAACATACAATCGACACGCATACAGTGTCCATGTGGATACGGGACATAGAAGACTCAACTGTTGTTAGTAGCTCGACCTCTCGATAGATAGATAGACATAACAAACGCAAGAGCACCTCCTTCGCGTACCCGAATTAAACAAAAGGTACTTAACGTGGCCACAGTCGCGTTCAGTCTTCATTGGTGCGCCACGCTAGTCGGTTCACTCGGACCTCTCTCAACTAATTAAAAATGCAAATTGGTAATGCATTGCGGCTTTTACTTGGAGAGGTTGATGCGACGCGAGTGATAAATATCGAAACAAGCGATACTATCGTATATCGTTCGGTTTCGTAGCACTTTTATCGTTTTTCTGATAATTTTAGCGATTAGTGCTGTTCATCGTACGCAACACAAATTGATTCTCGAGAATCGATTTTGAACACAGTGGAATGATTTTGTACGGGGTGGAAGGGACACTAACTCAAAAACCACATACTCAGTACATCATTCTGAACCATAAACAACATGAACATGGAAATTTTTAGTCGGTTTTTCAACAAAAAAATCTGCTGAATTACGTAAGCCGGAGGACTAAAAAAACTAATTAATTACAAAAGAATTTATTTTAATAAAAATTACTCGTACCATGATTGGGAAATCAAATTGACTCCATCGATGGTGGATACGAAGTGCGAGGCTCGACCACGTAGACGGTGTCATCGGGCCTCGGGTTCTGTGTCAGCAGTTTCCCCTCATAGCAACTGGGTCGATGATGCCCACCTTCCGTTCCATCGGCGCACTCCGTTCGCCTCGTCACTCTCGGTGGAGTAGAATGCCCAATAATATAAATTTGTGGGGTACTTCCACACTTTAGTCGCGTATCGTTGAGCACAATAAAACAAACGATTGGAGGTTCGAAATGGGAATCATCATTTATTGTCCAAAATCCTAGCTCCTATATTTACAAAATGGATTGCGGATTTAGTTGCTGTTGGGAACCATACTTAAAATTGATCAGCCAATCAGACGTAAGGTTCCTGGCTCCTGGCGTTCGGCGTGCGCCGACTATAAATACTTGTAGCGCCACTGTGCGGCGAGTACATAGCGAAAGCGTTCGACAAAGTCTGGCACAACGGCTTAATATACAAGTTGTACCAACTGGGAGTGCCGGACCGTCTCGTGCTCATCTTGCGAGACTTTTTGTCCAACCGCACCTTCCGCTATCGCGTCGGAGGAGCTCTCTCCTCCCCTCACCCGATTCGTGCCGGAGTCCCTCAGGGCTCGGTCATCTCCCCACTCATTTTTACGTTGTTCACCAGCGATATCCCTAAGAGCAAAAAGGCTCAGCTAGCCCTGTTCGCGGACGACACGGCCATTTATTATACTGGTCGTTGTCAGAACGTTATCGCCAAAACGCTCCAAACCTCAGCCAGCGTCCTCGGCGCTTGGTTCAGGAAGTGGGGGATCGAGGTTAACCCCGATAAAAGTCAGGCGGTTCTCTTCTCTAAACCGCGTATCAATCCCCCCAGCCCCCGTCCGATCACTATGTACGGCAAGCCTATCCCTTGGGAGAAGCAAGCCAAATACTTAGGAGTCATACTTGACCAACACCTGTCCTTCGAGGCACATATCAAAGCAGCTCGCGAGCGAGCTGCCTTCGCTATGAGTAGGCTTCATTTCATGATAGCGGCTAAGAGCAAGTTGTCACTTAAGTGCAAGTTGCGTCTCTATACCGCAGTGATCCGTCCCATCATGTCGTACGCTTGTGTTGTGTTCGCACATACCAAGCCTCGCTATATCCACAGGATGCAGACGCTCCAAAACCGATACGTAGGGTCACGGGTGCCCCGTTTTACGTACGTAACGAACGTCTCCACGTAGACCTTAGGATGCCCACCTTATTGCAGTTCATGAAACGCCTCACCAAGCGTTTCTTCGATCGTGCAATAAAACATCGTAATCCCCTGATCGCATCGGCCGCCCGATACGACCCCTCGCGTATCAGTCAGGTTCGCCGTCCAAGGCACACACTCGTAACTCCCGACGACGCTATCACTCTCCTCCAGGAGAGCCGTAGAGAAACTAGTACGCTCCTCAAGCGTATACCCCGGTTCAAACCGCCGTCTTTCCACCCTCGCCGTCGAGGTCCGTCGCGACGTCCCGGTAATGGCCCTCCCCGACCCTTGCTCGAGCCAGCCCGCGTTGCTGAGCCAGTAGTTCTAAACCAGCCCCTAATTAATTCCACTCAGATCCAGCCTGTCCCCTTGCTGCCCTCCCCCAGCGACGCCCTAAGCCGAGGTCCGAGCCCCACAGGGGGCGCCCTTAGCGTGTAGTCGCTTAGTTTGTAAGTTTTTTGCCCTGGCTGGAGGCCTTAAATTCAAGGCATCCACAGGATAGTCCGGTTGAGCAGACGACAACCTCCTAGGTTGAACTGCGAGATGCCATTCACAAAAAAAAATAAAAAATGTGCGGCGAGTAGTTTCTCAACAGCTTTGATGCGAGCAGGTCACGTGGCGCGCGCGCCTGCTGTCCGGCCGCATTCCATTGCCCAGAGGCGCACCGCACCGCCCGTACCTTACTCAGTGTGAGCCGCGCGCTCCGCGCGCGCAGTCGTTTCATGCTTGCAGGTTGGCGGTAAACGTGCGCGCTGTGTTCACACATGTCCCGCATCACTCCTCCTTAAGCGAAGCGAACAACGGGCTTTACAGTTCTTCCAGATTTTGTGATGTACGGCTGGATTGCTTGATCAGGGGTGCGATGATCCACATCTTCAGACTCGTTGAATATGTAGGCTGGCTTGAGCCTATCCATTGATACTACCGATGTGCGTAGCGGCAACTTTATTTTGTAACACTTGTCATAGCGCTTGATTACTTCGTAGGGACCTTCGTACGGCGGTGTTAACGGGGAACGAACTGTGTCGTTGCGCACGAAAACATGTGTGCACGTGGTGAGATCGTGATGTATGAATGGCTCTGTTCGACTGTTGCTTGATCGAGGCGCACTTTTTAAGGATGCCATGGTTTCTGTAAGGCGGCGTATATAGTCGTTCTCATCAATGTTTGACTTGGTTGGCACGATGAAATCCGATGGTAAGCGAAGCGTAGTGCCATACGTCACCATTGCTGGGCTTAAACCGTTGTTGATTCGCAACGCCGTGCGTAATCCTAACAGTACAGTAGGAAGCTCTTCTGTCCATTGTGTAGTGCCTTGCGCCATGAGTGCTGCCTTCAATGTTCTGTGCCATCGCTCGATCATACCATTAGATTGGGGATGATACGCCGCGCGCCGTGGTCCGTATTCGTGATATCCCAAACTTTTTGAACCGGAACAATGATGATTCAAATTGCCGCCCTTGATCGGTTGATATTCTTAGTGGGCAACCAAATCTGGCAATCCAATTTTCATAGATGGCTTTTGCGACTTCCTCGGCGGTGATCTCTGGTACAGCAACGGCTTCTGGCCAACGGGTGCAACGATCTATAATGAAATGAACGATAACCAGTTTGGGTTTCGTCCTCGGCTGTCCACTGAAAGTGCTATATTGTGCCTTAAGCATACCGTCAAATACTACACAGATCGGAAAACACCCGTATATGCGTGCTTCCTTGATTTGTCCAAGGCCTTGTAGCGTACGACCTGCTGTGGAACAAGCTGAGGAGCATAAATTTGCCGCCGGAACTCATCAGCATGTTTCAGTACTGGTATGCACACCAGTCTAATAGTGTTAGGTGGGCGGGGGCAATGTCAGATGCGTATCAGCTTGAATGTGGAGTCAGGCAGGGTGGCTTAACATCTCCTACCCTGTTTAATTTGTATGTTAACGAGCTGATCGTGGCGCTCAGCAGTCAGCATGTCGGCTGTCACATTGACGGTATATGTGTCAGTAATCTAAGTTATGCTGACGACATGGTGCTGATGAGCGCTTCGGTCTGCGGCTTGAGGAAGCTATTACAGATTTGCGAAGAATATGCTTGTGCTCACGGCCTAATGTATAATGTAAACAAAAGCCAGTGTATGATCTTTGAGACCGCCAGTGCAAAATGTCCGGGAAGCATGCCGCCGGTTAGACTTAATGGGGTTCCTTTGCAAAGGGTGGAAAAGTTTACATACTTGGGGCATGTTTTGACTGTCGACCTCAAGGATCACGCAGACATGGAACGGGAGCGGAGAGCGTTGTCTGTTAGAGCGAACATGATTGACCGCAGATTTGCGCGGTGCTCTAATGAGGTTAAGGCTACGCTCTTTAGAGCGTACTGTACATCGCTGTACTCATGCAGTCTGTGGGCTCATTACTCTAATAAAAGTTACGGTGCTATCCGCGTCCAATACAATAACGCGTTCAGGGCGGTGATGGGGCTACCTCGATACTGCAGTGCCTCGGTTATGTTCGCTGAGGCTCGCACTGACTGCTTCCACGCGACCATGCGCAAGCGCGCCGCGTCCTTGGTGCGCCGGGTACGGGTTAGCCCCAACATCGTACTGGTGATGATTGCGGGAAGACTGGACTGCCCTTTTATTCGACATTGTTCCGGCAGACATGTTGCTATACCAGTGTCGGAGAGAAGGTATTAATTTAAATCTAATTTAATTGTTTTGAATTTGTATTTAAATTTGATTTGATTTAGCTTTATTCAATTATTGTGATTTAATTTAATTTGTGATTTGTTTTATTCTTCATACAATTTGATTTAGTCTGTTTTTATTATATTTTATTTTATTAGATCTTATTATGTCATTAATTAATTGTCAGTTTATATCAATTTATGTGTGGCAATGGGTGTTATTTACCTGAAATAAATGAATTTATTTATTTATAATAGTCACACAGTATCGTCGGTCATTGGACAATCGCAGTGGTCCCACTATATCCACGTGAATGTGTTCAAAGCGCGCCGACGCGGCGACGGTGGGAACTCACACAGTGGGGTTACGACGTGGCGGTGAATCTTCGCTCGCTGACAGCTGATACATGCTCTGGTCCAGTTGCTAAGTTCTTTGTTCATGTTGGGCCAGAAAAATTTTGAGCACATCTGTTTTCTGGTGGATTTTACGCCGGGGTGACACAAATCGTGTTGAGCTTTGAATGCCTCAAAACGATACGTAGTCGGTAAGTACGGTCGGGGCGTTCCGGTAGATGTCTCGCACGTGATTGGCTGGTTTATCTCGGGCATTGTGACGTTGGTAAACTTTAGATTTGGTTGATTTCTGAGCTGTTTCAATACAGGATCTTTTTCTTGTTCGCTGGCTAAAGTTGCGTAGTCGATGATGGAAGGGCATTGTATGTCTTCTATGCGTGATAATGCGTCTGCCACCGAGTTAGCTTCGCCTTGGACGTACTTGATGCTGGTACAAAATTGGCTGATAAAATGTAATTGCCGTTCTCGACGCGGTGTGTCGCTGCTACTCGGTGGACGTGTTAGTGCATTCACTAGTGGCTTACGGTCTGTATACACTGTGACATAGCCTCCTTCTATGAGGCTCCTGAAGTGCTTGACAGCTGTATAAATCGCTAACAATTCGCGGTCGTATACACTGTAGCGTTGCTGAGTCTTGCTCATCGCTTTTGAGTAATAAGCGAGAGGTTTCCATTCGTTTTTTATTCTCTGCTGTAAAACAGCGCCAAGGCTGTAATCTGAAGCGTCTGTCATTAAGGTAAGGGGGCTTCCTGGTAATGGGTGAATCAGTTGTGTGGCTTCCAAAATGCTTTGGCGGCACTTTTCAAAAGCCAACTCTGCCTGTGGTGTCCACTCGATGGGAGTTTTATCATTGCGTTTCTGATTGTGTAGATATTTATTTAGCTCATTCTGTTGTTCGGCTTGACGGGGTAAGCAGCTGCAATAAAAAATTATCATGCCCAGAAAACGTCGTAAATCAGCTATTGTCTTGGGTTTGGGGTAACTTGATATTGCTTTGGTTCTCTCTTCAGTGGGCCTGATCCCGTTGCCTGATACTTCGTAACCGAGAAAATCAATCTGCTCCTTGCCGAATTCACATTTCTCTACCTTTAGCATGACGCCGTACTTCTTTAGGCGTTCTAGTACTTGCCGTAGAAGTTGTCTGTGGCTCTCTTCGTTTTTTGAAAACAGCAGTATGTCGTCGACGTAACAGAAGCGCTGTCTATGCCACGCAGTACTTGATGCATAAATCTTTGAAACGTCTGACTAGTGTTGCGTAAGCCAAACGTCATGCATGTGAATTCAAATAGCCCAAACAGTGTGATAATTGCTGTTTTCTGGGCGTCTTCCTCTGCAATTGGGATCCAATAGTAGGCCATTTTGAGGTCAAGCTTCGAGAATATTTTCATATTGTGCAGCTGGTACGTGAAGTCTTGTATTCGAGGTATAGGATAGCGGTCTGGACGTGTCACTGAATTTAACCGTCGATAGTCGCCGCATACCCTTAGGCCTCCATCCTTCTTCTTGACAATATGCAGCGGGCTTGCCCACGGGCTCTTTGATGGCCTGCATATGCCGAGTTCCAGCATGTGGTCGAACTCCTCCTTAGCAGCCTTATATTTGTCGGGGGGCAAGGGACGAGCTCGTGCGAAGACTGGAGCGCTCGTCGTTTCGATATGGTGCACTACATCATGTTTCGCTGGCTCCTTCAAGGACATAGGTCGCAGCACCTCCGGGAATAACTTCAAAATGTCATAGTACGCTTGGTCGGTGCTAATGACATGTATAGTTTGTTCGTTTGTTGCAACTTCAATGACGTCGATTGATATGTCGGTAACATTGTCGACGAGCTTTTTTTTCTTCTTTTTGAGGTCGACCAGGAGCTTGAAGTGTCGTAGGAAATCAGCCCCTATGATCGAGGTTTTCACGTCTGCTATGATGAATGTCCATAGAAAACTGCGTCGTAAGCCAAGATTTAGCCTTAGCGTTTTTTCACCGTAAGTATTGATCGGTGTATTGTTTGCAGCGTATAATGTATAGGCGCTTGATGTCTTTATTTTTCTTTTGTTTGTTGCGGTTAACACAGATATTTCGGCGCTGGTGTCTACGAGGAAACGCTGTCGAGTGTTGCGATCGAAGACACATAGGCGGTTGGTGGTGGTGGGGACATCGACATCCACCACAGTCGTTGTCGTAGCTAGTTTAACGTCGTGTGATTCTTGTTTCTCCGACAACACGGTGACTCGCATCGGTATTTACACTCCCATGTTGGATCGCCGGGTTTGACAATCGTCTTGTTGCTATGCCGGCGAGACTGTGACCGTGACCGTGATTTAAACGGTGTGAAACGGGGTCTATGGCGCTCCCTTGAACGTCCGCGTAGCTCAGCCACTTCTAGGCATAGTTTCTCCATTTGCTTCGAAAGTATTTCTAGCTGTGTTGACGTCACGGTATCTTGCGTGGTTGTGGAGACTGCGGCTACCGTTGCTGGTTCGGTGTATTCTGCCATCTTATCGGCCATTGCAGCGAGGGTATCTAGGGTTGATACCGTGTTGACCGACAGCACAACACGCATCTGTGTGGGTAGGTGATTGAGCCACTCGATTTTCAATCCGTCATCTGTGATCATGCCGCTTCCTATTTCTCTCATCTTCCGTAGCAGTTGTGTAGGTTTTTAATCACCCAACTCTAGGCCGCTGATGAGCTTCTGGAAGTTCTTGACGTCTGACTTGTCGTATACGGTGAGCAGACGATTCTTCGCAGCATTATATTTATCCGTGGTGGGTGGATTGTATAAAATGTCGGTTAGCTGTTGAAGGTCGATGTTTTGCAGTTGTTGTAACACGTAGCGGAATTTCTGGTCGTCCGAAGTCTTCAAGGGGTCCACGACAGCTTCAAATTGGATAAACCAGGCTCGTGGAATCTCCCGCCAGAATGGTAATAATCTGGACTGAACCGATATGGCAGCTAAGTCGGAGTCCATCTTCATGGGATTGCTTCCTTCACTTGAGGTCTTCTCTTGGGACATTTTGATCACGTCGGGGTCACCAATTGTGGGGTACTTCCACACTTTAGTCGCGTATCGTTGAGCACAATAAAACAAACGATTGGAGGTTCGAAATGGGAATCATCATTTATTGTCGTTTTTTTTTTGTATGGTATCTCGCAGTTCAACCTAGGAGGTTGTCGTCTGCTCAACCGGACTATCCTGTGGATGCCTTGAATTTAAGGCCTCCAGCCAGGGCAAAAAAAAACTTACAAACTAAGCGACTACACGCTAAGGGCACCCCCTGTGGGGCTCGGACCTCGGCTTAGGGCGTCGCTGGGGGAGGGCAGCAAGGGGACAGGCTGGATCTGAGTGGTATTAATTAGGGGCTGGTTTAAAACTACTGGCACAGCATCGCGGGCTGGCTCGAGCAAGGGTCGGGGAGGGTAATTACCGGGACGTCGCACCGGACCTCGACGGCGAGGGTGAAAAAAGGCGGTTTGGATCGGGGTTTACTCTTGAGCGTACTAGTTTCACTACGGCTCTCCTGGAGGAGAGTGATAGCGTCGTCGGGAGTTACGAGTGTGTGCCTTGGTCGGTGAACCTGACTGATACGCGAGGGGTCGTATCGGGTGGCCGATGCGATCAGGGGATTTCGGTGTTTTATTGCACGATCGAAGAAACGCTTGGTGAGGCGTTTCATGAACTGCAATAAGGTGGGCATCCTAAGGTCTACATGGAGACGTTCGTTACGTACGTAAAAGGGGGCACCCGTGACCCTACGTAAGTATTGGTTTTGGAGCGCCTGTATCCTGTGAATATAGCGGGGCTTGGTATGTGCGAACACAACACAAGCGTACGACATGATGGGACGGATCACTGCGGTATAGAGACGCAACTTGCACTTGAGTGACAACTTGCTCTTAGCCGCTACCATAAAATAAAGCCTACTCATAGCGAAGGCAGCTCGGTCGCGAGCTGCTTTGGTATGTGCCCCGAAGGACAGGTGTTGGTCAAGTATGACTCCTAAGTATTTGGCTTGCTTCTCCCAGGGGATAGGCTTGCCGTACATAGTGATTGGACGGGGGCTGGGGGGATTGATACGCGGTTTAGAGAAAAGAACCGCCTGACTCTTATCGGGGTTTACCTCGATCCTCCACTTCCTGAACCAAGCGCCGAGGATGTTGGCTGAGGTTTGGAGCGTTTTGGCGATAACGTTCTGACAACGACCAGTATAATAAATGGCCGTGTCGTTCGCGAACAGGGCTAACTGAGCCTTTTTGCTCTTAGGGATATCGCTGGTGAACAACGTAAAAATGAGAGGGGAGATGACCGAGCCCTGAGGGACTCCGGCACGAATCGGATGAGGGGAAGAGAGAGCTCCCCCGACGCGATAGCGGAAGGTGCGATTGGACAAAAAGTCACGCAAGATGAGCACGAGACGGTCCGGCACTCCCAGTTGGTACAGCTTGTATATTAAGCCGTTGTGCCAGACTTTGTCGAACGGTTTCGCTATGTCGAAGAACAACACGCCCGTTATCGAACCACGCTGGAAACCAGCGCTCACGTGCTCAACGATACGGTGGACCAGTTGTACGCACGAGTGTTCGGTCCTGAAGCCGAATTGTTCGTTCGGAATGAGGCTCTTGGCCTCGGCATAATCTTTGAGACGCTTATAAATAAGCCTCTCGTAGATTTTGCCGAGGGCACTCAGGAGACTGATGGGACGGTAGCTCGAAGGCTCCGCCTTAGGTTTGCCAGGTTTGGCGATACCGATAACAGTGGCCTCCTTCCATACCTGAGGGAAGATGTTGTTCGAAAGGGCGCCATTGAAGATGGCTGCCATTAACGCGATTAACTGGGCGGGTAGGATTTTAAACACCCTATTGGTGAATCCGTCGGAGCCAGGTGCTTTCCGTGGCTGAAGCCCTTTAATGATGTCGTGCACTTCTTCAGGTGTGATAGAAGGCAGAAGAGCATCAGGGTCTTCAACGGGAGGGAAAGCGGTTCTACGTTCGACCTCGGCGTCCACCTCATCGAGGTGTCGTTGGTCTACTGGTTGTAAACTGGGAGAGCACTGAGATTCCAGGCTGTCGGCTAGGCATTCTGCCTTTTCAGTCATCGAAAGCGACGCTCTTATCAGGACGAACGAGAGGAGGCATCGAAGCCTCTTCGGTATTGCGCATCTTTCTCTGAAGTTGCCAGAAAACTTGGTGAGTGGGCTCGAGTTCGCTCAGCGTCTTGTCCCATTGACTGGAACGGTGCTCACTGACGCGGTTCTTTACAGCGAGCTGTAAATTACGCATGTGAGCCTTGTTCGCGTCGCAAGGAAAGTTGCTGTAGGCACGGATGGCCGCGTTCTTCTCGGTTATCAGTTCACGTACGTCAGCGGGTAGTCTCCAGCGATGATCGCTCATTGCTGGGACTTCCCTTGAACAATCCTTCAGTACGGATTGAACGTGTTCTGTAAACGAGTTGATGGCGGCCTTCGTGTCTGCGACCGAGACAATGTGTTCGGGAATGGAATCCAGGTGAGGTGACGTGGTGGATTTCAGCTTTTCGCTGACTTTCCTCTAGTCGGTAATCACTTGGGAAGGCGGGGGCTTGCTGGGGTCTGAAGGACCTGAGCGGGGAACTAAGTGCACGAGCACTGGACGGTGGTCGTAATCAAGCTCGTGTAGCGTCTCAATGAGATGCAGCTTTAAGCTGACATTCTTGAGCAGCGCTATATCGAGCACGTCAGAACGATGATCGGGATCATGCGGGTAGTGCGTGTGCTCCATAGGAGCGATGGGGTCAAAATTAAGGGAGGCCCCTAGGTTGAACATGAGACGTCCTCTGGCAGAGGTCGTTGTGCTGTTCCAGGCGGGGTGTTTGGCGTTGAGGTCGCCCGCTATAATAACGGAGTCGCTCAAGCCGAAGAGGACTGTGAGGTCCTTGGTGAGTAAAATATTCTCAGCGGACGAACCACCGGGAGGGATGTACGCAGAGATTATGCTGATCGGTTGATGACCGGTCATGCCGAGCCGACAGATGGATACCTCGAGGAGAGACTCTAACGGAGGGGATCTATCGGGATGCAGTGCAGCTCCTTTTTATAATAAATGAGTGTACCGCCCTTGTGACAGCGTGACCGATCGTTGCGAACTATGCGATAGTTGGCAATCCTCGGATCACGGTGACTAGGCTTTAGAAAGGTCTCCTGTATCAGGAGGATATCCAGTTCATGGTCGCGGAGGAATGTGGCGATCTCATCACGCTGGCCGTTAATGCCGTTGGCATTAAAGTAGCCTAGTTTTAGGGATCGGGGCTTGGTACACGCTATTAATTTGTTCCTATCCATATTAATAAATTAATTGTGGTTAAGGGCGCGGATGGCTTTTTCGATGGTGGGGTACCGCTTAAAAATCTTGCCATATTCGATGGCAGATTTCTTGGCAGCTGATCTCGTTTGCCATGCGGTCCGCTTCCGGGGTACAGAATACCTGGAAGGCACCGAGGATGACGTCAAAGTTAGTTTCCTCCTCAGCGGCCACGGGGCTAGGAGGCGCGGGTGCGGTAACGGGGACGACCTTTGGGGAGGGCGCGGGTGCAGGGGTTAAAGGGAGCCCGGGGGTGGGGTTGGCCTGAGCCTTAGCGAGAGCTGGGAAAGCTCTTTGGTGATTCTCGGAGGTCCAGGGAGATGCCCGAGCGGCTTAGTCCAGTCTGAGGACTAAGCCGCTCGGGCATCTGAGAAGAGGGAATCTTAACAGAGGGACTCTCTCTCTGTTGTCGGGCGAGGGCACGCTTAGCCAGCTTCGAAGATGAAGCTTTGGGAGCTTTGGGGCAGCCACGGTAGTTGGCCGGGTGCCCGGACTGTCCACAGAGAACACAGCTAGGAGGCTCCGTGCACTTGGAGATGTCCTTTGGACGGGGACAGTCGGCCGTGCTGTGGCCACCTAGGCACTTAACGCACCTATGTGGCGCAAAGCAGTTGTCCTGACTGTGCCCGTACAATTGGCATCTGTGGCACTGTCCTACTATGTTTGAGCGGTATGGCTTCTCTATGGAGATGCCTGAGAGAGAGCAGACCGATTTCACCTTGAAAATCGGATGATGCCCATCGACCGGGTCGCAGACGACCAGTACCATGTGGTACTGGTCGCCTCCTCTAGCCTTATGAAGGCGGTGAACAGTGATGACAGGGACACCCTGTCCTTTGAGGTCCTCAAGGATGTCCTCGGTGGGGACTTCTTTAGGGATCCGCCTGATCACCACACGGGTGGGCTTCTCCTCAGGAAGGGAGTACGTGTGGAATGCGATATTCCGAGCACGAAGATGACGGGAGAGTTCCCTATAGTCGGTGGTCGTGGGGACTATGACTTTGATACCCTGTTGGAGTACCCAACGGGCGGATGTGTATTGGATCTTGAGATCCATGCACATCTTGGAGACTTCAGTCCACTTGGACTTGTCTTGAATGAAGAGCGGAGGAGGGGGCTTGAGCTTCTTAGATGAAGCAGGGACGGATTGAGTAGCCCTAGGGCTAGAAGGCCTATCGGTCTGGGCAGCGGCGGGGGAGGGGGGGGGGGAAGACGCGGCGACCGGTTTTTTGGCCAAACTGGCCTGGGAGTTCTTCTCCTTCTTCCTCTTACCCTTTCCGACGACTTGGTAGTCGTCTTCGGAGGACGAGGAGGCGGAGGAGGAATCCGACATGGATTCCGAGTCAGAGTGGGGCACTGACGTGTCCATCTTCTCGGAATCGACCTGAGACGCGGATTGAGCTATTGTTTCGGAAACAACGGCGGCTAAGGACTCCGGCATTTTAGGAATGCCTTTGTCCGTGGGCTGGGACGACAGCGGGCTGTCGAGGACATCGCTGAATCCGGCGATGGGGTTTCGCTGAAATGCAGCGACCTTGGCGCCGTACTTCTTCTTGAAGTACTCGTCTTCTAATAAAACGTGACGGACGAACTCCAAAAGGAGTTGGTCAGACATGTTTGGGTCCTAAAGTATGTCAGCTAAAAGGAAACTGACATTGAGGGTGAAGCTCTCAGTCCTACGCCTAACAACCTAACAACCTAGCTCCCCGGGTGGATGGGCCCGGGGGTGTGTACCCTCTCTGCCGGGTGTAGGCAGAGAGGTGAGTACCTAAGGTGTGCCCTAAGCTGTGTGATCCCGCTGTCAGTCTTATTGTACAGCGGGTCCCTATGGGTCTTGCGACCCAACCGGGCCGAAGGGGTAGACACTCCCAACCGTCCCGGGTGCAAGCTGAAAGAGAACGGGGTTAAGCGTCTGGTCGCGACTAGGAGATCCCCAAGGCCGCGGCTCCAGAGCCCTTCCGATTGATGCCTAGCCCTGAAGGGGTTCGGCGGGTGAGTCGGGTCAACACCCTCTTGGTTTTGTTGGCACTGTGAGGTTTCCACCAAGAACCACGAAACTGTGGCTTTTCCCTGAAGGGGCAAATACGTTTTTTGACGATATTCCCGAAAAGGGAATGAGTGAACAAGAGTTGTCTTGAAAAAGACACCAAATGTTCGGGGGTGTAGTCGGCGACTACGATGACGTCACGAGGGCGCGACGAACCGATGACAGCAGGCAGCGGGGTGGGGGGTGCGAGCAGGAAGCGCGGGCATGTCCGTACGCAGCGGCGGTCAGGCGGCGAATGCTGACCATTTATTGTCCAAAATCCTAGCTCCTATATTTACAAAATGGATTGCGGATTTCGTTGCTGTTGGGAACCATACTTAAAATTGGACCGATTTAAGCAAAAATGTTCCAAACCACAATCTCGACAATTTTGAGTTTTTGTGACCTATGTACTCCAAATAAGGTATATTTTAACATATCAAAGACTCATAACTCTATGTTAATAATTGACAAAAATCCGTATAGTCCAACCCACAGCTAAAATGTCGAAGACCATTTTTTAAAATGAATAAGTGTTTCAAGCTATTAGAATCATTTTTGCATTTTCTTGATTGCCCTGACGTGTGTTAATATTTTTTTTTTGCTATAATGATTCAAACTACTTGGAACAATCATGCTTTTATACAATATGGAAAATATTACAAAAATCATTCTGCTTAAATGTTCCAATAACCTTGAATCATTTTAACTCAATTCCAAATAACATTCGACTACAGAACTATACTGATTCAGGCCACATGCATGTATATTTAAATAGAGAAATACGAAAAATTTAATTCTTAAAAAACGATTCATAACATTAACCATATTAACCATAAATAAAATGTTGTGGTCAAAACTTATTGAAGATCATTAATGCATATTTCTAAATCAACCTTTTTAACTGACCTAAAGTTTTGCAAAAAAGATTAAAGTGACGTGAAAGAGCAAGTGAGAAAGAGCAGGCGGATTGAATAAAACGCCACAAACACATATTGAGCTTATTATGAAAATTTAATGAAAAAAATGTTTATTAGTTTTAAACAAGTTTTCTTACATTACTAGGTAATTACTAGGTAGTGATTGGAGCCTCCTTTTAAGCTAATAAGGCCTGTATTAGGAGACTCCGCTCTTCCATACATTGTTGGTATTAACTACATTAAACATACTCGTCATAATTGTTCATGTTCAGTAATGTTTTCAGATAGTATAGGAAGAGGTGTAGGTAAATTAGTTAGTAATAACCTGAGTTTTCCCAATCAAAATCATTGTATGCCAGGGGCAACATACAAACAGATAATGGCATCAGTAACTAGAAATGTTTATAATATTAATACAGACATCACTATATTTATTGGAAATAGTTCAAAAATTAAAAAAGAAGACATCACAGACAGTGTAACTGAATTGTTAAAGTTGAATTGTCGTAAAATAATATTGTGTGCTTTCCCATACTTAGAAAAATTGTCAGGCAAGAAAAACAATTATATTCACATGCTGAATGAGCATGTTCATTTCTTAGTAGGTCACTATAGTGACAAACTTATATATCTTGATATCAACAGTTTTGTTGGTAATCTTAAGTCGACACGGGGTAGTGTGTACCTACCTATTAGTTGTAGACACAAAATAGCTCGGCTATTAGTTTTTAATATTCACTCAGACATAAATAGTATGTCTATGTTTAGTTCTATTATTAACACTGCGACTATTAGTAAGAATACTAATATTCATTTTTACAATTATTTTACGAACGAGGATCCATGTGTAACTACAGAAGATTCTCAAGTAGGGTCCACTAGTACTAAGGTTTCATTGTCTTGTAATGGCATAGGAGTCTTGGGGCTCACTCCGGATGCTCATTTAAACTAGTTAGTAAGACAACAGAAGATACCAGTAACAGTAATGTTACTTTAACCAACAACACAAAGGTACCTTCTTGCTCCCAAAAAGTTAGATGTAAAAAAGGGGCTAAGCAGAATTCCATGCAATTATTTCACCAGAACATTCAAGGCTTCGCTTCAAAGCAATTAGAAATTGAATTGTTTTTAGAAAAAACAAAGTTTGAAATAGTTTGTTTCACTGAACATTGGTTAAAAGACTTTGAAATGCTCATTAATTACGAAAATTACAGTGTGGGCAGTTGCTTTAACCGGAAATCTAAGATGCGTGGGGGTTCATTAATCTTAGTTAAAAATTGTATTAAATTTAAGTCTCGTAATGATATTGTTGATCTATCGGTTGAGCATAATATTGAACTGTCTTGTGTTGAGCTAGATAAGCATGTAATAGTGTGCGTTTACAGACCCCCAAATTATCAGAACTACTCTTTGTTTGAGTCAGTAATGGAGGATGCTTTAGCAAAACTTGCTACTAGTAATAAATCACTCGTTATCTGTGGTGACTTTAATGTTAATATTTTAGACAAAAATTCAAATAGCAGTAGATTATTACATCTTTTTAAATCATTCAATTTGTTAAACGTGTTCTCGGAACCAACCCGAATTACTAAAAATACTGCTACATGTATTGATAATGTTTTTTGTTGTTGCGACTACTTAGATAAATCCATTGTAAATTACCTTCCTTCTGATCACAGTGGTCAAACCGTTGTTTTCGAGTCCTACACACCATTACAAAAAATCCAGATAAAGTCTAGACAAATAACACCCAGTAATTTGAATAATTTTAATAATAACTTAATTGGTAATTTAGGCATTCCGGGATATATTATTGAAAATGTAAATCAATTTTATGAGGAATTCTTTTCGGTAGTTTACACGGAGTTTAATAATACAATAAAAATGAAAACTAAATCTATTTACCCAAAGTTTTTGTTCAGTGAATGGGCAACTAAGGGTATTAGGAAAAGTAGGGAGCGATTGTTTGAGCTGTACGGCCTCAAGCCTTACATTAATTCAGAAACTTTTAATAAATATGTTGCAACATACTCAAAAATTTTTAAAAACACTTGCAAGGTTGCTAAAGCCTTATTCATTAGCAACAAGATTAAATCCGCAGATAATAAAATAAAGACGGTTTGGAAAATTATCAATAGTGAAACTAATAGAAATAAAAAATCCAATAGTGATATCACATTAGAAACCTCACGTGGTGTTCTAAGCTCTAAAAATGAAGTTGCTCAAGAATTTGTAGATTTCTTTACCAGTATCCCACTTAAAACTACCGAAACCTTAAATTCCTCACCCTTGCTTTCTATTGATTTATTAAGAGCAAATGTTTCAGCCTGTCCGGTTGAGTTTCAATTTAAACATATAAACCCCATAGCTGTCATTAAAGCCTTTAAGGAAATCAAAATCAAACTAACAGAAGATCTATGGGGAATGTCTATTAAAGTTTGCCAAGCTATTATTGAGACTATAGCACCGTACTTGGCTTTAATATTTAATTTGTGTGTGGACCAAGGCGTCTTCCCGGACCTTATGAAATACAGCAAGGTAATACCACTTTTCAAATCCGGGGACAGTAAAGACACCAATAACTATAGACCCGTATCCGTATTGCCAGTTTTTAGCAAGGTGTTTGAGAAGGTAATGCTTAATCAGATGCTTAACCACTTTAACAACAATAAGATCTTACATGAGAAACAATATGGTTTCACCAAAGGACGTTGTACGACTGACGCCGGTGTCACCTTATTAAAACACATATTCACTGCGTGGGAGGAGGCACAAGATGCCATAGGAATATTCTGTGATCTCTCGAAAGCATTTGATTGCGTGAGCCACGAAACCCTATTCCTTAAACTTGAGCATTACGGTTTAGGACAACTTGCGCTTAGTTTAGTGAAGTCGTATTTAAACGATAGACATCAGCAAGTACAAATAAATGGTGTCAATTCAATGGGTTTAAAAGTAAGGATGGGTGTACCACAAGGCTCAATATTAGGTCCTTTCCTCTTTTTAGTCTATATTAATGATCTACCCCATTTATTTAAAAACCAACCACAAATGGTGTTGTTTGCTGACGATACTTCTTTAATATTTAAGATCAACAGACGTGCCTCATATCTTGACGACGTAAATAGCGCCCTACTGCAGGTCCATAATTGGTTTACCGCGAATAATTTAGTATTAAATGGGAAAAAAACCAAGTGCATAAAATTTACTCTACCAAATGTCAAAAGTAGTGATTGTGACATAGTATTGGATCAAGAGAAACTAAAATTCGTCGATGAAACTGTTTTCTTAGGGATCACGCTCGACTCAAGGCTACAATGGGGTCCTCATTTAACATCTCTTGCAGGACGGCTGAGTTCAGCAGCATATGCTGTTAGAAAAATCCGTCAATTTACTGATGTAGATACCGCGAGGCTAGTCTATTTTAGTTATTTTCATAGTATTATGTCATACGGTATTTTACTATGGGGACGGGCTGCAGACATCGAGTCTATATTTATTCTGCAGAAAAGAGCCATCAGAGCCATATATAATCTACGTAGGCGCGATTCTCTAAGAGAACTGTTTAAGGAAATTAACATTATGACAGTACCTTGCCAATACATCTATGAAAACATAATGTACGTTAGAAAAAATCTGCATTTATTTAGTAAAAGAGGCGACAGACACCACTATAATACTAGAACCAGGGACCAACTAGTTCAGCCAGGTTTCAGGCTAGCTAAAGTAGACTCATCTTTCATGGGGTACTGTTTAAAATGTTACAATAAAATACCTCCCCGCATTCTACAACTGAATGAGACGAAGTTTAAATCTTGTATAAAACGCACACTATGTAGGCAAGCATACTATAAGTTGGGAGATTACATTGATGATAAAAATGCTTGGCTCAATGCTGGTCCTGCTCCACAACCATAGGGGCAAACTAATTGATTACTTTGTGAAGTTATTGTGGAAGCTGCAGAAGATTGTAAACATATCTTTGCATTGTATAGATTCAGTCTCTTAGTATTATATAATTGCATAGCACATGTGTGAGTTCTATGTACGATAAAGCTACCATTTACATCTTTTACTGACTCGAATTTGCCCTGGCGGTTGAGAGAATGTCATGCTCACTCAAATGTCTCGCTGATGGTGGCGCGTGTGTCGGGTCGTTTAGTTCCCTCCAAAATGGTTGAGTTGAATGATGGCTGATCCATGCGTCATGTTCGTGAACGGGCGCTGTCAGTTGTGACTGGTCATCTCGCAGCTGCCATGGATTATTGTATTTTTGAATTGTTAATTTTATCTTTTTATTCTGGACGCTCTTACTCGCACGTCATTCTACATCGTTCTCACATGTATGTTTAATCTCGACATGAATGATGTAACCGAGACTTTGTAACAACAATGATTTAAAAGAGTGTCCATGGAGTTTCTTGCCCATTCTTCTCCATAGAGATCTACGCTTTCGAATGGGCAACTACAGTACTTTCACAAGTTATTATGCCCTGTGACTGGGACTGTAGCTTAGTTTGTTTTTTTGTGTTTTGACATTCAAAAGTGCCTGTAATGGTCTAATTGAAATAAATGCTTTGAGTTTGAGTTTGAGTTTGAAACTTGTTTATTAAGAATAATAAAAATAAAATAAAGGAATCTAATCTACGAAAACTATGGATAATATAATTTATAAGTTAGGCTAATAAGTGCTTTCAGAGTTCAAATTGTGTGTAATAGTGTGGTTGTGTGTTATAGTGTGATTGTGTGTAATTGTGATTGGGTTGATGTATTCAGAGTGTTGTGTTTGTATGTGTGGAATGTGTGTGTTATGTGTGTGGGTGGGAATACCTATATCGTGAGCGAATGAGATTGAGCCCTGGAATACTGTTTGCAAATATTTATAACAATAACGCTTCTGTTTCCTCATAATTAAGGGGTTTTATCCATTCAGCTATTATTTTTTTACATTCATTTAGTTTTTTATCGTATACATAAGTTTCCCTATTACATTTGTTGTAAACCTGAGCAGACCGTTTTTTAAATTGGTTGCTAGCAAATTTAGATTTAGTTTGAGGTACACCTGCTGCTAAGTATTTTCTTCTTTTTAAATTTAAGCTAGGGTCATAAGGAAGGGATTTGTGTTTTTTAATTATAGTTCTTATAATGTATAGTTTTCTCACAGATAATAAGTTGCTAATTTGGTAGAGGTGTTGAGTGGAAAATCTCATGTTTTTAAAATAGATCAGCTTAATTAGCACGTTGACCCCTCTCAAGATCAATGAATTTAGTTTTTGCTGCACCACCCCAAATGGGGATGCAGTACGTCAAAACAGATTGCACCAAAGCTATGTAGATTTCATTAAGGAGGTGTCTCGGGTTATTCGTATTAGTAGGAACAACTTTTGGAACAATATGCCTTAGGGTCTTAAAAATCCAACTTAATTTTCTTATCCTGCTATTGACCTGTTCAAGATGGGGATACCAGGACAGGTTTTGGTCGACCACAACACCTAGATATTTTGTTTGTGTTACCTTGTCTAATGCTGGGCACGAACAATTACTTGGGTCATCACAGGTGTGTACTCTCAGATTAAGTTCTGTGCCAGGCTGGGAACGATTGGATATACTGAAGCAGATATAATTGGTTTTAGCTGTGTTAAAAGTCAATAAGTTATCTTTGAGCCATCTAGCTGCTTGGGTCATTCCAGCCTCAGCACTCAAAGCAACATCATGCCAGGTCTTCCCAGTGAAATCGACAGCGGTGTCGTCAGCATAGGAAAATACTGTAGCATTATTGATCCTGAGGTTGGAGAGGTCATTAATATACAGTAGAAACAATGTAGGACCCAACACGCTTCCCTGGGGGACACCAAATGTGATATTAGCATCGCGACTAACGAATGTTCCTACCTTGACTCGCTGCTTTCGGTTCGACAGGTAGTCTTTTGCGAATTTTAGCGGTGTTCCTCTTATCCCCGCTGCTTCCAATTTGTTTATCAGGATGGGAATAGAGACGGTGTCAAAAGCCTTCTTTAGGTCCAGAAATACGGTCAGACACTTGGTCCCATTATCCAGATTATCAGCTATTAGAGTGCTAAGGGCAGTAACTGCATCCTCTGTTGAAATTCCCCGCCTAAACCCAAATTGTGTGCTGCTTAGAATATTATATTGTTTAAAGTATCTAATAAGTCTGTCATTAAATATTTTTTTCTATTATCTTGGAAATAGCTGGTAAAATGGATATAGGCCTGTAATTATTGACATCGTCTCTATCCCCGCCCTTGTGAACTGGAATGATGATAGATTGTTTGAGCGGCGTAGGAAAGACTCCCTTCGCAAAACAAAGATTGGTCAAATGAGTCAAAATAGGAACAATCTCCCGGCCTACGTGTTTCAAAAATCTGGTGGACACCTTATCCCAACCGGGTGCGCTGTCAGATTTAAGGTTCATCAGAATCTTACTCACTTCGTGGGTATCCGTATCCAAAAGAACAAATGAGTTTGCTTGAGACGGCGGTTTGTCTGCTTTAAGAGTGCTAGGTTTAGGTATTGAGGGTTGAATATTTCGGCCAAATCTTTGCCAATGTTAGCAAAATAATCATTGATATGATTCACCGACTCAGCTGGGCTTGATTTAAGGTACAGTAGTTCTGTATCCTGACTTTTATTATTGTTATTGGTGTAAGTCACAGTTTTAATATTTTTCCATAATAATTTATTGTTTGATACTGATTTAGCAAGTAGTTCCCTTTCAAATTTTCTTTTTAATTTTTTAATTAACTTATTACAGAAGTTGCGGTATCGTCGGTAACTTATTTTAAGAACATCATTAAAGGGATCACTACGGGTTTTCTTTTGCAATTTGTTGCGATTTTTAATGCATCTCAATATGCCAGGGGTTATCCAAGGTTTAATGGTATGCTTGCTATTAGGGATTGTTTTGATAACCGTATTATTATTTAAAGACTCAGTAAGCTTATGTATTAGCAAATCAGCTAATTGGTCTGGGTCATCACAGAACAGCAGCTCTGCTAATTTATTTTCTTTAAGGTTTTCTAGGGCCTGTTCAAAATCAACTGCGGAGGTAGTTTTGTTAGCAATTTGTTTAGTTTTTAATTTCGATAATGACAAAAACGTAGTAAAGTGGTCGGTTATAGTTGTATGGAGGATGGCAATAAATGCTGAAACTTTTTTTTTATTAATTTTTATCATAAAGTGGTCTAAGCAGCTCAATTCACGTGTAGGCAGAGAATGACCAGAGAGTATGCCGTACAGTGATAACATATTCAGATAATTTACTCTGTTTTTATATTCGTGAATCGGTTCATTGTCTTTAGATTTGAGTTTTTTTTTTTTGAGATTTGATTAATGTTAATGTCCCCTGCTACAACAATGTTTTGTTGAAAGTTTTTTAAAGTATTGAGATGTGTACTAAGAGAGTCCAAAAAACAATCTGTGTTTGTGTTGGATGGGGAACGGTAAATACCAAGAATAATATTATTGAGAATCTCCAACTGAAGGCAGGATGCTTGAGCAAGGCTTATTTCTTTTACTTTAGGTTTTAGTGTTTGTTTTACATAAACAACCACTCCGTCATTCTGATTTAACTGGCGTGTGGTTTGAAATGACAAGTAGTTGCTGATTTGAGGAATAGGTTTATGGGATTGTAACCTGCACTCAGTTAGAATAATTATGTCCGTTTCAAATTTGAGAGTTGATAGCAAGAGTTCGAAGTCATTAAAATTGCAAAATATGCTTCTTATATTTTGTGAAATAATGGTCAAATCGGTACGGTTTAAAGAATTTATTCTCATAAGAACAATAAATAGGTTCACTTACAATGAGATACAAAGTAATTTTAATAAATACATTTTGCCTCCGATGCGTGTTGGTGAAGTTATACAAAACAAATAATTGTATAGGAAGTATGTAATTGCTAACATTTAGTATGTGATATGATACGACTACATTTCATAAACGTATTTTCTCAGTTTTAGTTTAAATCTGTTAATATTATCACAATCTTTTACGTCATTTGGTAGGTCGTTAAATAGCTGTGCTCCTTCAAATAATATGGTTTTTTTACCGTAGTTTGTCCGAGCTTGTCTTCGTTGTAATTTATTTTTATTTCTAAGGTTGTGTGATATTGTTTTTTTATGTAATTTTAGATTAGATTGTACGCTGTTCGTGGTGATTTTTTTTATTAGGATGCAGGTACCGTATGTGTATAGTTGTTTGAGATTAAATAATTTGGTTTTTTCAAATAGTGTTTTAGTTGGAGTAAGGTAGGGATAATGGTATAATGTTTTTATAATTTTGTTCTGGGTTCGTTGTAAAGGCATTAGGATAGTTTTTGCGGCTGATCCCCATATTTCAATAAGGTACTCGAGATGTGATTTTACTAATGAATTATAAATAATAGTGCGTATTTTCCTTGGAATACAATTTGAGATTTTGCGTAATGATGCTAGTAATGACGTTAATTTTGATTTTACATGTTCGATGTGCAGCTTCCATGTGAGTTTGTCGTCTACCCTCAGACCGAGATATTTTTCGTGGCTCGATCTTTTTATTATGTCATTGTTAATAGTAAGAGGCGGGAAGTCTGGTAATGGTTTGTTTTTTGCAGTGAAAATCATGTATGTTGTTTTTGACGTATTTATTGTGAGTAAATTGTATTTAAGCCACTCACTGAGTATTTCAAGATCTTTTTGAGCATTTGTTATAATAGTATGGATAGATTTATCGAAATAAAAGAGGCATGTATCGTCCGCGTATAAAGTTAGGTGTCCCGTTAACCCTATTTTGTTTATATTATTTATATAGATTAAGAAAAGTAACGGACTTAAAATTGAGCCTTGAGGACAGCCGTATGGTACGTTTTTTATGGAACTAGTGAATTTATCCATTTTTTGTCACATTTATATGATTATGTAACTCAGCGCAAGTGCATTGGTATGAACGCGCAACTTCAATATTATCTATCTCAGTGAGAGTTTGTAGGGTGTTATCCATTAGATGCATTTAAACATTGAATAGTAGTCTCTGCAGAATACGTATTTAATAAGTCACTTATGAGTGGGTTGATACCAATGCAATACACTGGAGGGTGATTTTCAAGCGGTGAAGAATATTGTATTATCCCTATTTCTATAGAAGGTGCGCAGCAATTAATCAGATGAAAAGGTATGAATCTTATCTTTTCTTGTATGAGAGAACCTTGAACACCTGTGTTGGGAACAGGATAAAATAAAGAGTAAGGTGAACAGTAGTAAATTAATATGTAGTTTGTATAGTATGGACAATAAATTAGGTGATTAGTTATAATTGTAAAATTTGGTTCTATGAGGCAAACGCTAGAGTTTCTGTTAGATTCAGGACCTGCTAAAGAGTTACAATTAAAGTAGTAAATTTGTATTATTTTCTTAGAGGGCGTGCAAAAATTAAGGACTGTAGTTATTGACAGCATGTTTTTATGTTTGTCAAAGTGATAAGTGTTGGTGTTATCATTACAAAATAAAAAGATTGGTAACAAGTAGGAGATAATTGTAGACGGCGTGCGGCTAATTATGTGCTTAGGTTTAAGACGTATGTTAGAGTGAGTGTGTGAATAGTGTGTGACTGAATGAGAATGAACATATGAAAGAAAGTATGATAACAGAAGGCAAATTATGAGATTACCCACATATTTGAATATATCTATCGAAAAACATTGTATACAGTAAAAAGTGGGCAAAATTAAAATAATAGAGTGACGCATCACTAAGAATAAAAACTAAATAATGTTGATTACTACACACCATTAGTCAATTGCTCTGGATAAGTTTATGTACCTGCTCTTCATTTCTAATAAGAATAGAAGGTGAGAGTTCGTCCTTTTTCACGTAGAACTTCCCGTATGCAGTCCAGCAGAATTTGTATGCTCCTGATTTAATCAAGTCTCGGGCCAGAAAATGAAGGCGAGACCCTTGGGCAGTTAGATGTTCGGATAAAAATGAGTCGCTCAGCGGAAGAGTGGCCTAATCCACAAATTTAGAGAAACAGATTTAAGTAGTTATTTGTATACTAGACTATGGATCTTTAAAACTATAGTGGCCTAAAATTTAGTTTCAGTAGCGTTTGAAAGATGGCGTTGATTAAAGTTCTTATTCCATTTCAAATTTATGATTACTTTCAAAGGAAAAGGGGCCTATTATTTGATAGGCCCTTTAACTTCAGCACTTAATAATTTTAGGACTACAGAATAGTGGCCCAACCCACTCTAGGCCACTTTAGTTTTTAAAATATGGCCACACCAAAATAAAACGTCAATCACTTTTGCTAGCATATGTCACTGTCATCGTAAATTTTACATTGTGGTTTGTTTATTTCGCGGATTTTCGCGGCTAAACTGATAAAAAGCATTTTACTAATTTGTGAAATATGTCTGAAAACGAGATATTATCGGAAATATCCGGCACAGATTTCGAGGATTCTGGTTCGGATTATATACATAATCCGATAATGAAAACCAGCGTAATAGGCATCGTTCTCGGAAAATCATTTTAATTCCAGAAAGTTCTGATGAATCTTCTGCTGAGGAAGCTAATGAAGGATTTTCAGCAAGAGAAGGTACGTTCTTCAAGTTTCGTAGTATATGTTTGATAAAATAAACATCAACTACTAAGTTATTATTGTACTAATTTTATATTTCCTTCCTTCTAGTTGCCGCAGACGATAGCGTGTGCAAGAGTAGGAAAAGAAAAAGGGACGTGAGGAACTGGAAAAAGGAGAAGGCAAAAAGAGCGAGGGCTTTCGGACAAGAGTACCTAAATGTGAAAGGAAGTGTTGTAAAAGCAAAGATTTTTAATAGTGAAGACTGTGTATGTGTTCACAAGTGTCACACAAAACTATCGTTGGAAGAAAGAAGAAAGATTTTTGATGACTTTTATGCACTTGGGAACTTCAACTTACAATCTGCATTTATATTCGGGCTTGTCAAGGTGACAAATAAACTCAGAACATACACTGCACAAATTTCCAATAGACGTCAGTTCTCACGAATATACTTTTTGCCAAGTGGAAATGGTGGAGAGGTAAAAGTATGTAAAGATTTTTTTTAAAAGTCTTTGCAGGTATCAGATGGACGACTGACAAGAGTTCTGCGTAATAAAACAAATCCAGATTCTGAAACTACAGCTCCAATTGATAAACGGGGTACAGCTTCAGCTCATAATAAAACAAGTGAAGAGCAGATAAAGAATGTTTGTGATTTTATACATAAATTTCCCTCATACACATCACATTATAGTCGAAGTAAAAACCCAAATCGCCAGTACCTATGCCCAGACTTATGCATCACTAAAATGTATGAATTATACAAAAGAGAGTGTCTGAAAAATGGAGATGTAGTGGTATCGCAGTTCATATTTAGAAAGATTTTTAATGAGAAATTCAATCTTCATTTTCGTCCACCACACAGTGATACATGTAAACGATGTGATATATTCAATATCAAACTGAAGTATGGAAGCCTAGAAGAGCAGAGTGCTGTAAAAATCGAGAAGGAAATTCATTTACGAAAAGCTGATTTAGCAAGAGATGGAATGAGAGATGATACACAGTATGGAAAAAATTTGGAAAATGATACCAGTGTTATTGCATTTGACTTGATGAAGACACTTCCTACTCCACACATAGCCACTGGCGTAGCATACTACAAGCGGCAATTGTGGACATACTGCCTTGGTATTCACAACTTGACAACAAACCAAGTGTATATGTATGTATGGCATGAAGGCTTGGCTTCTCGTGGACCATGTGAAATTGGATCGTGTTTATTACACTATATGAAGAAATATGTCACTACTACGAATCTGATTATGTACAGCGACCAATGTGGAGGCCAAAACAGAAACATTAAACTATCAGCAATTTGCAATTACATAGTGTGTTCAAACAAGTTTACAGTAAAAAAAATAGATCACAAGTTTCTTGTATCTGGTCATAGCTATCTACCTTGTGACCGTGATTTTGGGTTAGTAGAAAAGGAAAAGAAACATAATAAGGACATTTTTGTTCCTGAAGACTGGAATTGTGTTATATCAAATGCTAAGAAAAAGTGTCCAAAATTTTTGATTGTGAAGATGATGACAGAAGACTTCAAAAGCACTGAAAAATTGGAAAAACTTATAACTAATAGAAAAATAGATAATAATACTGACAAAAGTCAAAGAACCAAAGTCGAATGGCTAAAAATTCAGTGGTTGCGATTTACCCATGAAAATCCATACAAAATATATTACAAGTACACCAACAGTAATGATGAAACTTTTTCTCCATTTAACTGCTTTGATATTGAAAAAAAAAGAACTCGTTTTTCTTCTTCTTTGACTGATATTGATCTAGATGTTTTGTACCCCAATGGTCGCCCCATAGAGAAGAAAAAATATCAAGATCTACTACAGCTGTTACCATATGTCCCTCCAATTCAACATGATTTCTATCGCAACCTGAAGACAAATAATTCTGCACAAGATACTGAAGCTGACTTCTACGATGATGACCTAACCCAAGAATAACTTTCTAATTTAGTAGAATAGTGGCCTACACAACACACATTTTTTTAAATTTCTATGATTGATTCTAGTTTGTAAGCATAAAACTATCAATAAAATGATTACTTTGCATGGTCTGTGTTTTATTTTTACATAACTAGGGAAAATACTAAAATATCAGTACCAATGTAATTCTCAGATAATAATTGCTCATTATCTCCATACTTAATGTGCAAGGCTTGGGCCACTATTCCGCTGAGCGACTCAAATATGGGTGTGTCTTCTTGTGTTTGAAATCCTAATAGTTTACAGCTCAATCTAGCTTTGTGTTTTATATAGTAAGCTCTGCCCATTTTCAATAAATCGGACTTCATAATGGTTGAACCAGTTTCCACAATTATTGGCTGATTGAGACTTTCACTATTTTTCCCACGAAGTCTGTAGATTTCTTTGATGTCAGATTTGGTGATGGTACAGTCAATATTGCGTGAAAGTCTAATAACCATATCAATGAGGTCATCCTTGGATTCAGCGCTACTTTTAGGAACATTCTTGATAACGAAGTTGGTTTTCCTACTTCCGATCTGAATCTCTTCCAGTTTGCTTTCCAATAATGTTATATAGTTTTTATCTTCTTTATTCTGATTTTCAAGCTGAGCTATTTTTTTGTTAAGCTCCTCGTTTTGGGAGGTAAGATAAGTGATCGAGCTTTCAATTTTGATGTTGGTTTGCTGAATTTCTGTTCAAGAGGAGGACATTTGTTGTAACTCGTTACTTTGTTTATTCAGAAAAAGTGACATCATATCTTTGATTTCTTTTTTAAATTCTTCCAGTTGCTCACATAGGGATATATCCTCACGGCTTCTTTTAGTACGTTGGAAAACATAGTTAGGAGGCGTCTTGTGCATCAAATTAAGCTCGGTCTCTGACACCGTCTTCTCCAACGGTGAGCCCATTGCTACTAGGATAACAGTCTCGATAAAGACAAACAAGTAGCGACTATTATGGCTGCTTATACGCAATCTGACAGGAGTGTCTTCGTCACCAATCAACACGGATCATCAGCAGTATGTAGCTACAATTGGGTGACAGCGTCGCTAATGAGGGGGCGGAGTCAGCAAAGGATCGCCAATCGTTTGGCCTTGCGCGTAACCTTGTCGCACGCGCCGATTTAATCAACTAATAAGAATTCTTACTTGTCCTTGCAGGTGGAGCTTTTGCAGTGGAGCCACTCCACGTACTAGGCGCTCAGTATTAAACAGATTCACAGTGTCAGTTCACGTTTTATAAGATACTTCTTCTGATTTTATGCACTCCTATTATTTTAGATGAATTAAAATTTAGTAAAATTATTAAAAGTTATTTAAAACAAGCAAATACAGAGCAGTGGACACGTTAGCACCTTACGGCGCCCGCCGTCGCCGCCGTCGCGTGCCGCTCGCCGTCGTAGCGCGGCTACGAGCCGTAGCGCGTCGCCCCGCCTCTCCGTAGCACAGCTACGCGTCACGGGTTTGATCGGCTACGAGTGCCACGCGCTTGTAGTTCGTCCAACTTGTGCCGTTGTTGTGTTAATAACCTTGGCCCCTTTAGGGCTAAAGCCACAAATTTTTCAGTGGTTCTTGGTGGAAACCTAACGGTGTCAACGAAACCAAGAGGGTGTAGACCCAATCACCCGCCGACCCCCTTCAGGGCTAGGCAGTCATTGGAAGGGCACTGGACCCGCGGCCTTGGGGGATCTCCTAGTCGCGACCAGTGTTTAACCCCGTTCTTTTCCAGTTTGCACCCGGGACGGTTGGGTGTGTCTACCCCAACGGCCCGGATCGGTCGCAAGACCCATAGGGACTCGCTGTACATTGAGACTGACAGCGAGAGTACTAGCTTAGGGCTCACCGTAGGTACTCACCTCCCTGTAACCCCACAGAGAGGGTACTCATCCCCGGGCCTTCCCACCTGGGGAGTTAGGTCATCGGCCCTTCAGGCCATCAGACAGTAGCGTAGCTAACGAGTTTGTTTGTGTCTTTCTTCTCGTTGGCTTAGCGCTAGGAAAGACTCACGGGAGGGCTAATTTTTGGGGAACTGTCTGCCCGGGGTGTACACGTTACGTGTCTCCTCGGGGCTGTTAGGTGTTAGAAGTTAGGATCCTATTTCCCCCCTCCCATCGTCCACCCTCTACCATCATGTCAGAAAAAATTATTTTAGAGTTTTTCATGGATGTCTTTAAGACCGATCCCTACTTCAATAACAAGTACGGGAAACAGCTCGCTGCATTGCAGCGTCCTTCAGCCGTCGCTGACTTCAGCGACGCGCTCGAGAGCCCGCTCTCACCCCCTCCCCCCTCCGTTTCGGGCATGCCGCCTTCCCTGGCATGCTACAAAGCCCAAACACCTGTACAGGCAATGTCGGACGAGGAGGCAGCCAGTGCCTCTGACTCCTCCTCCCCCTCGTCCTCTGAGGACGAATACCAAGTAGTGGGGAAGGGCAAAAGAAAGAAAGGTCGCCAAGGGCAATCTCAGGCCAATAAGGCCAAGAAGGCCGTCGATCGGCTTTCACCTTCACCGGAGGCATCGCGCCCTCCTACTCAAGATTCGAACTCGTCGGCAGCGGCTCCTGCCAGCCGGCCATCTAGCCCCATGATAACGGCCAATTCGGCTAACAACGCGGCTTCTTCCAAGAAGCCCAGACCCCCTCCCCCGATCTTCATCCAAGAGAAGGGGAAATGGACAGAAGTGTCCAAGATGTGTATGGATCAGAAGATCCAATACACAAGCGCCAGGGCATGCCAACAAGGCATTAAAGTCACCGTTCCCACGTCCTCGGACTTCAGGGACCTGACTAGACAACTCAGGTGTAGGAAGGTAGCCTTCCACACATACTCACTCCCGGAGGAGAAGCCCACCCGCGTGGTGATAAGGCGAATCTCGAAGGAGATTCCGTCTGAGGAAATCTTAAATGACCTCATCCTCCAAGCCGTCCCAGCTACGGCTGTCCACCGCCTTCACAAGGCAAGGGGAGGCGAACAGTACGACATGGTACTGGTCGTCTGTGACCCCGTCGAGGGTCACCACCCCATTTTCAAAATTAAGTCAGTATGCTCACTCTCCGGTATCTCCATCGAGAAACCACACCGTCCTAATATAGTTGGGCAATGTCACCGTTGCCAGCTGTATGGGCACAGCCAGGCTTACTGCTTCGCACCGCACAGGTGTGTTAAGTGCCTAGGCAACCACGGTACGGCTGATTGTCCCCGTCCCAAGGACAGATCCCTCTGCACAGAGCCACTAGCTGTGTGCTCTGCGGCCAGTCAGGTCACCCGGCAAACTACAGGGGATGCCCTAAAGCCCCCAAAACTTCCTCGCACAAGTTGGCGAAGCGCACTAGCGGCCGCCAACAGCGAGAATCGCCCTCGGTCAAGGTACCTTCTGCTCAATTGCCCGACAGGCTTAGCCCTCAGAGGCCATCCACCTGGAATAGCCTTAACCACCAACGCGCTTTCCCAGCGCTGCAAACTAACCCAACTCCTGGGTTACCAGTCACCCCTGCCCCCTGCCCAAAGGCCCAGGCTGAATTACCCACTCCGCCCGCTCCCTCACCCCCTACTCCCGGGGCTTCAAAAGAGCAAACTATTCAGGTCATCTTCGATGCCTTCAGGGTAATTGAAAACGCCCTCCGCTCCCTCAATTTTAATTAAATAATGGATAACACAGCCTTATCGCGTGCCCTACCCAGATCCCTAAGATTAGGGTTCTTTAATGCTAACGGTATTAGAAGTCAGCGTGACGAAATAGCCACTTTCCTCCGCGACCACAAAATAGATGCCTTCCTCATCCAGGAGACATTCCTCAAACCCAACCACCGTGACCCTAAAATTGCTAACTGCTATATAGTACGCAATGATCGGTCACGTTGTCACAAAGGCGGTACGCTTATCTATTACAGAAAGGAACTGCACTGTATCCCTATAGATCCCCCACCACTAGAGTCTCTTCTCGAGGTCTCGGTCTGTCGGCTTGGCATGACCGGTCATCAACCGGTCCACATCATCTCAGCCTACATGCCCCCCTCTAACACGTCGGAAGATCCCTCTTCCATTACCAAAGACCTATCTGTCCTCTTCGGCTTGAGTGACTCCGTTATAATAGCGGGTGACTTCAACGCCAAACACCCTGCCTGGAATAGCACAAAGTCCAATATCAGAGGGAGAATTATATTCGACCTTGCTGCCGCTATTAACTATGACCCCGTAGCTCCTATGGAGCACACTCATTACCCCGCCACCGTCAGCTCTCGTTCCGACGTGCTCGATGTAGCGCTGCTCAAGAATATTAACCTTAGGTTAAATTCCATTGAGACGCTACATGAGCTCAACTCCGACCATAGGCCAGTGTTCATGCACCTTGCTCCTCGCTCGGGTCCCTCCGACCCTAGCCTACCCCCGGCCTCAGTAGTAATTACAGACTGGAAGAGAGTCAGTGATAAACTGAAATCAGACACGTCTCCTCACCTGGAAGCCATTCCTGAACACATAGTCTCAGTCGCAGACACGACGGCCGCCATCAACTCGTTTACAGATCACGTTCAATCCGTACTGAAGGATTGTTCTCGGGAAGTCCCAGAGATGAGCGATCACCGCTGGAAACTACCCGCTGACGTACGTGAACTAATAACCGAGAAGAACGCGGCCATACGTGCCTACAGCAGATTTCCCTGTGATGCGAACAAGGCTCACATGCGCAACTTGCAGCTCGCTGTCAAGAAACGCACTAGTGAGCATCGTTCAAATCAATGGGACAAGACGCTGAGCGAACTTGAACCCACCCACCTTGCTTTCTGGCAGCTGCAAAGAAAGATGCGTGCCCCCTCTGACGAGGCCTCAACACCTCCCCTAATTAGACCCGATAAGAGCGTCGCTTTTGACGACTCAGAAAAGGCTGAGTGCCTGGCCGACAGCCTGGAATCTCAGTGCACTCCCAGCTCTTAACCTGTAGACAAGCGACACCTCGATGAGGTGGACGCGGAAGTTGAACGTAGAGCCGCACTCCCCCCCGTAGAAGACCCTGATGATCTTCTGCCTTCTGTCACACCTGAGGAAGTGCAAGACATCATAAATAGGCTTCATCCACGGAAAGCACCCGGTTCCGATGGCATTACCAATAAGGCTTTTAAGCTCCTCCCCCCTCAGTTAATTCTACTAATGGTAGCCATCTTCAATGGCGCCTTGAATAATAACATCTTCCCCCAAGTGTGGAAAGAGGCCACTGTGATCGGTATAGCCAAACCAGGCAAACCAAAGGCGGAGCCCTCGAGCTATCGTCCTATCAGCCTCCTGAGCGCACTAGGCAAAATCTATGAGAGGCTTATTTATAAGCGACTCAAAGATTATGCTGAGGCTAAGAGTCTCATCCCCAACGAGCAGTTCGGTTTCAGGACTGAACACTCGTGTTACAGATGAAGGCGAAATAACAATGCAGTGTTGGTTTAGAATCAACTTGGAAGGTGCGGGTGGTTGCAGGGCTTCGAAATACAGCTTCTTATATATTTTTAATTAATTTACTTGTTAGCGACGTGGTGCTTGTTCACAGGAAAAAGCAAGATTGCCAACACCAAAAAATATTTTAGGCCGGGCTCACTCGCACCTTGCAACATTGCAATTTATTTTTAAATAACTTTCACGCATTGCCGACAGATGGCACTAAGAGTCCTTAACTTAATATTTAGTTTACTTATTAAACATACTTAGAAACTATTTTAACAATATTGAGGCGTGCGTCGTCCACAACTCGTGCATCCAACAGGCTCACCGCATCGTAGAACACTTGAGCGCTGGCTTCCAGCGTGGAGCGATGACAGGTGTATTATTCTTCGACATAGCGAAAGCCTTCGACAAAGTCTGGCACAACGGCTTACTATATAAGCTGTATCAACTGGGTGTGCCTGACCGTCTCGTGCTCATCATACGGGACTTTTTGTCGGATCGCACCTTTCGCTATCGCATAGGTAAAGCCCTCTCTGCTCCCCACCCCATACGAGCCGGAGTCCCCCAGGGCTCCGTCGTCTCCCCCCTCATTTTTACACTGTTCACCAGTGACATTCCAAAGAGCAAGAAAGCTCAGTTAGCCATCTTCGCTGACGACACGGCCATCTACTACTCTGGCCACTGTCAAGTCGCTATTGCCCGAACACTTCAGACCGCAGCCAACGCCCTAGGCGCTTGGTTCCGGAAAAGGAGAATAGAGGTTAACCCCGACAAGAGCCAAGCGGTCCTTTTCACCAAACCGCGGCTTAAACGCCCCTTCCCGAAACCGGTAACCATGTACGGCAAGCCGATCCCTTGGGAAAAGCAAGCCAAGTACTTTGGAGTCATACTCGACCACCACCTGACCTTCATGCCGCACATAACAGCAGCGCGTAATCGAGCAGCCTTTGCCATGAGTAGACTCCATTTCATGTTAACTGCAAAGAGCAAGTTGTCACTTAGGTGCAAGCTGCGTCTTTACACCGCAGTAATCCGTCCCATTATGACATATGCATGTGTCATATTTGCCCACGCTCACCCCCGCCATATCTATAGGATGCAGACCCTGCAGAACCGATTCCTCCGTAAAATCACGGGAGCCCCCTATTATGTCCGTAATGACAGTCTACACTTAGACCTCAAACTACCTACCGTCCTTCAATTTATGAAACGCCTTTCAAAGCGTTACTTTGACTCGGCAGTCAAACATAATAACCCATTGATCGCATCGGCCGCCCGATACGAACCATCGCGTATTAGCAAGGTCCGACGTCCTCACCATACCCTTGTCACTCCCGACGACCCCATCACCGTTTTACAAGAAAGTAATAGGGAAACCAGTACTCTCAAAAAATACAAACACAAACCGCCATCCTTCCGGCCTCGCCGCCGAGGCCCGTCGCGACGCCCCCGTTCACTCCCCCCCCGACCCTTGCAAGAGCCAGCCCGCGTTGCTGAGCCTGTAGCCATAAATCCGTCCCCAAATAATATCATTCAGATCCAGCCTGTCCCCTTGCTGCCCTCCCCCAGCGACGCCCTAAGCCGAGGTTCGTACCCCACAGGGGGTGCCCTTAGTGAGTTGTCGCTTAGTATATAAGTTTTGCCCTGGCTGGAGGCCTTAAATTTATTTCAAGGCACCCACAGGATTGTCCGGTTAAGCAGAAGCCAGCCCTAGGCTGAACTGCGAGATGCCCTTACAAAAAAAAAAAAAAAAAACACAATCGACACAGTCGACGGGCAGCTATACTAGGAAGAACAACTCAATAAAGAAGAAACTCAAGACTCCAATCAAGCCTCTTTTATTTTCCCACCAATCCAGTGATAGCAAATGTATCCCGTACACTTTCTTTCCCAATACGGTTGTTCACGGTTAGCCCATTTTGGTTGATGTCCTTTGCAATTGCATAATTTAACTTGCGTATAATATACCTAACCTGGCTCTGGGCACAGCCAGGCTTCCGGGCCATTTCCCCGTATCATGTTTTTCGAGTGCACGTATTCTCTGTCTGAGGTCCAAATGATGGGTTCTTCATTATATGACGACGCTTTTTTGTTGTTAGCAATGGTCATTGAGGGAGATATAACGCAGGTAAGTCACAAAATTAAAAATTTAATAGAAAATTTGTTAGAATTTGGCAATCCATAAAGGTAATTCGATTCCTGAAGTTATATGGAACAATAGTAAAAGTGAAAAGAAAGAAATAAAACGAACAAGCGCCGCTTTTTAGGGTTCTATGGCCAAATGGCAAAACCGAAACCCTAAACAAAAGTGAGATTTCGTGTATTTTCTGCTCCAACCGCAGATATAACTTGGTTTTAATAGTTTGTTCCAGAAATATTACGAAATACGATCAATATTCTTAACTGACTCGAAAAGGGAGGAGATGAATAAATAAATACGTTAGATTTTATTAGTGTGTATGTTCTGTGTCGGTCGATTTCAATAATCCTTTTTAATTAGAAAGGGGGTATCTTAGGGCCAACCCTAAGATAACCCCTTTCTAATTAAAATGCGCGTTTAATCAACTTCGCCTGTGCTGGTGATTTTTTGATACCAATGTTGATGGTCAGTAAGCCACTAACAAGAATTGGTGTAGGAAATGGTAGAGTACTCTTCCGAGGTAGTCCCATTTAAGTTTGGTGAAGGTCCAATGAAAATCTTCGGAGATAGATAACAGAACTCAATAAATGACGTCAAATGTGCCGTGATTGTTGCAACCACTTCTATATGTATAGTTTATACAATTCCATTATATTACATCACGCCTGTATATTCTGAAGGAGTACGCAGACGTGTGAAAAAAAAGTTGTTTGCGGTGACATATTCAATACTATGCGTGCGTAAATATTCATCCCGTCTACAGAACCTTTCACTGTAGTAGGTATGTGGTACGCACCTAGCCGATTTTTTGACTTATTACTTATCTGCCATTTGTCATTCGATGACCAGACTTGTCAACTGTAAAATAAGCATGGAACTAATAAGTACTAAACAAATATTTAAGGTAACTCGATTATGATACCATGATACTACCCAATCGATATCCATACGAGTCCACGTGATGGATTCGTTCATCTAATTTAAGAGATCTTTTTTTACTATTGCGTTCGCTCACATAAATACATTTTTGTCTTATTAGATAATAAATATACTATTTATAATTATCCTTAAACAAGGTTAAAAAAAGGTTAACTGTCAAACAGATCTCAATACATATTGAATTAGCAGACGTGTGTGCAACTTTTTACTAACTGTATTTCGACTGACGAATTGAAAACTGTCGAAGCGAAGAAACTGGCAAATTATGGCAACTGTCGAGCTGACGCAACAGTGAGGGAAACTGACCAGTGTTACATGGACTCATACCTACACATTTTTAGATCTTACCGATCATTTTCTATTATATCTCGATAACTAAGTATTAAATTGATTATTTTGTTAATACAATAAAGTTTCTTTTCTCGCTTCAAAGATTGTAAAATGCTGCTGCATTTGGTGATTTCTGTGAGAAAAAAATTAAGGTTGCGAATCGAGTTCCTTAATTTTTTTTTCTTAGTACTTAATAGTTCCGTGATTATTTTATCAGTTGATAACTCTGGTCCAAGGAACTTATATACTAACTGGAATGAATACAAACAAATTTTTCTGTCCCTATGTATGTTTAGATCTTTAAAACTACGCAACGGATTTTGATGCGGTTTTTTTAATAGATAGAGTGATTCAAGAGGAAGGTTTATATGTATAATAATATACCATGCGAAGCCGGGGCTAATCTATGGCCGGGGCGGGTCGCTAGTGAAAAATAAAAACTGTTCGGAGATCACGCTTGTCATATTGTTTCATTTCTATGCAGATTCCTTATAGTTGCGAATCTTCAGCAACGGTGGCTTGAAGTTGTCTCTTTAATGAAATGAATTTTATTTGCTAGAATTGTACATTATAGATGGTCGGGTTTATATACAGAGGCTCAAACAATTCGCTAGATCTAACATGCAAAATTATTATATATTAAGAAAAAGTATTGAAGCTATTACCAATCAGCGTCTTTGTTCTTAAATTTAAGATTAAGTACTGACTCATACAAAAAGAGAATAATAATATAAAACCATACTATTAACTTATTTCAATATGCTCGATGCTCATATTGCTCATGCTTCGTCTATGTGAACGTTGTGAACAACCATGTATGTATTATACCTACATTAAAATCTCTTGACAAATGAAGGATGTAACCTAGCATGAATGAAAACAAGTGCCATAATTTTTCACATCATAAACCTATCCCACTGTGGTGTTTTTTTTTTATCATGGCACCGTTGGAAAACTAAATGTTATGGAGATTCGTTACCGCCGCTACATTGCCGGCAACAGTCAAAGGAGGTTTTTTTTCTTTTTTTTTCTAGCCTGCTCTGTCCCACTTCTGGGCAAAGGCCTCCCTCCACTCCTTCCACTTCTCGCGAACCCGCGCGTCTTCCTTCCAGTTCGGACGGAACCTGTCTAGTTCGTCCCGCCATCTCCTTCGTGGCCTGCCGCGACCCCGCCTCACTGTGTCAGGGCACCAGTTTCCTGCTATTTTGGCCCACAGTTTGTCCGGCATGCGGCAGACATGTCCTGCCCAGTCCCATTTGAGTTGAGCAGCCTTTTGAGCCACGTCAGCTATATTTGTTTTGGAGCGCAGTATTGTGTTTCGAACACGATCCGTTAATATAACACCTAGTATACTGCGCTCCATTGCTCGTTGGCAAACCTTGAGTTTGGACTTCTGGATGTTAGTCAAAGACCAGTCTGTGCACCATAGGTTAAGACTTACTTATGACTAATGTATACTTATGACTAATCTTTTTAATATACCTAAAATAAACTAGGAAGTATCCATTTTTTTAAATTACTTTTCCTAAAAAACTATTAAACTATTACCCGTACGAAGCCGGGGCGGGGTGCTAGTAAGTTGTACTACAGTAATAACTGTCCCAAATGTAAGCAAAATATATTGGATACCCTATTAGAAAGAGATGCCATCCACTCTGAAAGGTGTCTCGCTCGGAACGCTTTTGAGTTGCACGTCATCATTCCAGTTAGTTTATATAAATTCCTTGCTCTGGTCATCTACAGTACTGACAAATGACAGAAAGGTAATAAGTCAAAAATCGGCCAAGTGCGCACCAAGTACATTGCAGGGTGACGTAGTCGGGGTGAATATTTACGGGGCCTATCAGATATCTACGAGGTCTATCTTGGTTCCTTAGATTTCGGCTTCCTTTTTATTATTGTTGCCTCTTCGTTGGCTGTGTTGCGACTGATGACTACTCACTTTAGACAAGTGGCTACGCCCCCGCATGGGAGCGCGGCTGGCGGGTTGTGGACTTCGTCCTTATCCCGCAGGATCCATGGTGTGCCCGCAACAACGGGCACCCTCACTATGATGGCCATTTAGGCCTAGGTCAATCGGCACGCGCGTGCACGCAACTTGCCTATGTGTGGTTGCAAAAGTATCCGGTAAGAGGCGGTACGGCGCTATGTTGTAGCGCCGCTTTCTTCACGCCACCTCGGCGGTCTGTCACTGACAGGTGAGACCTCCGGTTGCCCGGGGGAGGCCTAGCGGATGACGACCGGCGACAGAGGTGGCTCGGCGCTCCCTATCGAGATGACTACTCGACAAATGGTCCGTCTTATATACCTTTCTTACGCGAATTGGTGTAATTGATACCGGGGTGATTTCAGTCAGTACGAGTCTAATAGACCTCTCCGCTCTCCCCAGGGCGGAGGACATCCACTAAAGATTTACACCTGGAGAAAAGGGATAGGTTAGGTTAGGTTAGAATTTCTAGATCCTATCGAGAAAAATCGCGATCATGCCGCGCTTCACGCCGCGTCACGCCGCGCCTGTGTGAACACACGCAGGCGTTTTCGTACAAAATGTTCCACGAGTATTTTTGTTTCTCGGCGCCGAGCGCGGCGCGCGACGCACCGCGTTCTCGATAGGATAGAGTATCGAAAAATTCTAACCAAACCTAACCTATCCCTTTTCTCCAGGTGGAAATCCTTAATGAATGTCCTCCGCCTTGGGTAGAGCGGAGCGTGTTAACTAAAATCACCCCGATGTTCAGTCCCACACTTGCATCGGGGGGCAGCGGTATCCTGATGTGACTTCCGATGCCCTGAACTGGTGCTGACCCATTTGAGAAGCGGGCGTCTCCTATGGCCCGTCTTATATATGGGCTGTAAAGCGCGTAAGGAAATTAGGACCGTATTGCGCGGTACATTTCTCGTAGCCGAAACGTTTCGACTCCGTTTTTTATTTATTTCCTTGCATAAAATATTTCAAATTCTATTGTTTTACCTTGCTATTTATATAATTATATTACCTTATTAAATAATCATATTACGCAAAACTCGACAGAATAAAATTATCATAGAACATTATGTTCTAAAATCTGAGTTAGCTGATTTTTTTTTAATTTTCATCATATTTCCTAAATTAATCAACTTATTGACATGAATCCTTTTGTATTATTGTTTTTAAATATAAACATATCGTTTGACCCTATTTTCATTAAAATATCTGCACTAATTAAAATTCTCATTTTCAAGTTACGTAATTATTTGAGACAAATTTTCAAACTTAATTTTTTGATCATTCGATTTGAGCATTCGCCGCCGCCGCCAGCGGCAGAGCTTCACGTGGTTCCGACCCTTTGATCTAGCCGCAACACAGTTGCACGCACGCGTCTTGTGAACTTGTTGCCAGTCTCAAATACAGAGATCGGAATGGATCGAGCTCGAGGTAAGGTTGAGAAGACGAGCGTCCACCCATCTCGCAGCATACACCCGCTTGTCAAATGGGTCAGCACCAGTCTGGGGCAGCGGAAATCACATTAGGATACCGCTGCCCCCCGATGCCAGTGTGGGAGGGAACATCGGGGTGGTTTAATTCAGTCTGAATCTAATAGACCCCTCCCTCCGCTCTCCCCGAGCGGAGGACATCCACTAAAGATTTTAGGATGAAGTATTTCTCGATCCTATCGAGAAAAATCGCGATTACGCCGCGCTTCACGCCGCGTCATGCGCGGCGCTATCGAAAAGTTATTAAGAGCCTATACAACCTCAGCTCAAATTCTAATTTGGCCCCACAGACGTATAAAGAGTAGCAGACCAAACATAAGCTAAAATTTGTGAAGTCAATACACACACATATGAAAAAATTGTCTAAACAGGGCCGGACTAAGGCCGGTATCAGTATTGTAGGACGTTATAGGTACCTACATGTTTTCAAACTTTTATCATTTGCAATATACTTTGGTAAGCATTCTCTGTGACCTTCTGTAACGGTCACAAATTTCAATAGTGTTGCGACGACACAATAACACAGCAGACTGACAGACGCAGTAGCACCTTAAGAGTTATTAGCAGTGTTCGGAATACCTAGTGCCATTTGGGGTTAACGAACTGAAATATTATATTAGTATAGATACGCCTGCGGGAATGCGAAGTTTCAATGCATTCATTAATACTTTAACCCCACATAAGGACCTAAAAAAGGAAACAAGTTTTATTGACTGCATTTCTTCTAAGGTTAAAAATAAAACACGTTGTTTACATTATTTTTTATTTGACAATGTGCGGTATGTATTGACTCTATCGCACGATAAGATTTTTCCAGAACGCTCTCATCCGTCATCGTCACCTGATGCCCAAAAGTAGTCAAGTTACATACATTTCATTTACAACCATATTCACACCTTTTGTTACATTTTTTCGACATGGCTTGCTTGGATATTAATATTTAATGTAACCACAGAGAACTTGTAAAACTTGGATGTCATGCATGCATGTCCATAATGATATACCGCCATAGAATCCCGTAAAATGGCACGAACCGATTCGACAACTGTTTATTATACTATATGACTATGGAAATTATTAGGGGGTTAAAAAATATAAACATTCAATCAAAAATATTTTATTGCACATAGGCCTACATGGGCACTTGGAAAACGTACGAAGCTAGTGCACAGATCCAATTAGTCGTTTCATATGGAGAAGAACCAGTAAGAAGTTTCTTGTGGGACACCAGTAGGATTGGGTTGGAGCTGCATGTTATTAATCCAGACTTTCTTTAAATTTTCATCTTTTGGAAACCTGGAACAAAAATATTACTAATTATTTTTATTATTTACAGCACCAATATATATATAAAAAGGTTAGCTTATAATATGTGTATGACCTGTACCTATTTCATATCAACATTGTATTGTGTTGTGATAAATTGATACATTGTAGGCGTTACATATTATGCCAAGTTACTATTATAAAAAATTAAGTCTGTTGGATTATTCAACTTTGTAATAATTATTAAGTGTCGGTATGAGTATCAAAATATAAATGTAACTGAGGGTAGGTAGGTTACAAGGAATAAATGATTAGTCGTTAACCTGAGCTGGTGTTTGATTGACGAGTCCCACTGACATATAAGTTCCACATGGCGCAGTCGGTAGGATACTTCGTGAAATACTTGAAGTAGATAAACTTTGTCGTGCGATTGATAAATTTCGAAAGTGGTGATTAACCAACGAATATAAGGGAATTATTTACCAAATCTACAATGGAAAGTGTACTGCCGCCACCGCCTCCATTTTGTTTTAACAACAATGTGGAGAATTCTACATCAGGAAACATCTCGAAAGAGTGGGAAAAATGGAAGAATGCATTTTTAATATATTTTGAAGCATGTGAGCTCAATAAGAAAACTCAGAAGGTACAAATTAATATATTTTTACATGTTGTGGGAGATCAGTGTCGAGAAATTTATGAACAATTCACGGAGCAATTTATCGATTTGAAATTTTTAATCGAAAAGTTCGATGGAGTTTTTCTACAAAGAAAAAACATAACTGTACAAAGGCATCAATTTTTTAAACGTGAGCAAAACGATGGTGAATCAGTCGAACAATTCTCGTTGGAATTAAAGAAATTGGCGGCAAAGTGTGAGTTTGAGGGATTATGCGACGATTTAGTACGAGACCGATTAATTTGCGGAATTAAGGACGGATTACTTCGAGAACGCCTTCTTCGAGAGCCCAAATTAACATTGCAAAAGGCTGTCGAAATATGCAACATAGCCCAGTTATCACATGTGCAAGCAGGAAAAATAAAGAAAGATTCCGTGGAACACTGTGCGTACTGTGTATCACGAACAAGCAGAGCGAAAAATGATAATATGGAAGATGAGACCAGTAATCAAGTACATTGGGTCTCGCGACAACGCCGTGGTCAGCAACATCGAGGAGCGTCGGTGCGTCGGTCTCAACAGGGAGCAGGTCGTGGATCATCATCGTATTCACAACAACATTTGTCAATGGCGTCAACGTCGAAGGGTTACGATAAAAACGCTAGTCAGCGAGACCAGGGACGCTCGTGCCGAAGGTGTGGAATCAATCATATTGGTTATAATTGTCCAGCGATAGGAAAACGATGTTTGAAGTGCAATAAGTTAAACCATTTCTCACGTGTGTGTAGGGTATGTGAAGTGCGAGTGGACGAGGACGAGTCAAACGATCAGGTAATTTATTATTTTAACAATTCTTCACGTGACTGGTGTGTAAAGCTGGCAATAAATAACACAGAAGTTTCGTTTAAAATTGATACTGGTGCGGATGTAAATGTTTTACCCTATAATTATTTAGGAATATTAAAAATACCTAAAGACTATCTTATTCCGACCAGTATCAAACTTCGAGGGTATTCGGGCAGTGACATCACAGTAGTAGGCAGCTGTAATTTGAAGGTAAAATATAAAGAGTTGGATTACATTATTAACTTCTTAATAGCCGATGTAACTTCTCCTCCAATATTGGGCCGTGATAGCTGTCAAGAATTAAGTTTAATAAAATTAACGCTAGCCGTTAATAGCTCAGAATATAAAAATAGTATCTTTACTGAATATAAAGATGTTTTTGAGGGCGTAGGTTGTATGCCTGGAGAATATAAAATTAGTATAGATAGTAGTATAAGCCCAGTTGTACATGCTCCACGAAAATTGCCAGTTTCTATAAAAGACAGTTTAAAATCAAAATTAGATGAGATGGAACAACAAAAAATAATAGCGAGGGTAGAAGGACCAACGGATTGGGTCAACAGTATGACAGTAGTAAGGAAGCCTAATGGTGATTTACGTATATGTTTAGATCCACGGGATTTGAATCGTGCCATAAAACGGGAACATTTCCAGTTGCCGACACTAGATGAGATAACGGTTAACTTTATTGGTGCGAGGTACTTTAGCACGGTAGACGCTAGGAATGGTTTCTGGCAATTGCGCCTTCATAAAGACAGTACAGATTTGTGTACCTTTAATACTGCTTTCGGTAGATATAAGTTTTTACGTTTGCCGTATGGGATTACATCAGCCTCGGAAGTTTTTCACAAGAAAATGTACGAGTACTTTGATGATATCGAAGGAACTTGTCTTTTTGTTGACGATTTGATTATTTATGGTAGGGATAAACAAGAACATGATCAGCGTTTGAAAAAAGTTTTGGATAGATGCAGAGAAATAAATTTAAAATTAAATAAAAGCAAGTGCAAGTTAGGGTTAACAGAAATAAAATACTTGGGCCACAAAATAACTAATAAAGGTATTTACCCTGATGAGTCCCACGTAACTGCTATAAAAAATATGCCAAGCCCAGAGAACACAAAAGATTTAGAAAGGTTTTTAGGATTAATAAATTACGTAGGTAGGTTCATACCGAATTTATCTGAAAAAACAAACCCTTTGAGATTACTTTTAAAGAAAGAAGTAGAGTGGCACTGGACACCTGAACACCAAGATGCATTCAGCAAATTAAAGCAATGCCTAACAAATAAGCCAGTGTTACAGTATTTTGATGCGAGTAAGCCAGTAGTTATATCGGTAGATGCTAGTAAAAATGGGTTAGGGGCTTGTTTACTGCAAAACAATCTTCCAGTAAGTTATGCGTCACGATCTCTTACTAAAGCAGAACAAAACTATGCTCAAATTGAAAAGGAGTTACTGGCCTGTGTGTTTGCTTGTGAGAAATTTTACACTTATATTTACGGAAAATCAGACGTAGTTGTCGAAACAGACCACAAGCCTTTGGTAAATATAATAAATAAACCAATAGCAAGTGCGCCAGCGCGACTCCAACGCATGTTATTACGTTTACAGTTGTATTCATTCAATTTAGTATACAAACCAGGAAAGTACCTATACATAGCAGATACACTTTCGCGCGCGGCGGAACCGGTTTCTTATCAGAGTGTGGATCTTCGCGATCACTTTGATGCTAAGGCTCAGGTGTGCGCGGTAACAGCATGCAATTTACTAATGGATACGCATTTTGTACAATTGCAAAAAAGCACATATTTAGATAACGAGTTGCAACAATTAATGAAGTGTATACAGCAGGGTTGGCCAGAACACAAACAACAACTTAATGATGAGTTAAAACCATATTGGATCTGCCGTCATGATCTGTCGGTGTTGCATGATTTGGTTTGGAAAGGAAATTGTATAGTGATACCTAAAAGTATGCGGTATGAAATGCTAAAGAATATTCACATAGGTCATTTAGGATTAGAAAAGTGTAAGTTACGTATGCGTGAAACAATGTTTTGGCCTAACATAAACAGTCAGTTAGAGGATTATATCAGCAAGTGTCAAGCGTGTGTAACTCATAAAAATGAAAATAGGAAGGAGACCTTGATTTCTCACGACATTCCAAATAGACCGTGGTGTAAAGTAGCCACAGATACGTTTCATTTTAATAATAACTTATTTTTATTGGTGGTTGATTATTATAGCAAATTTATAGAGTGTGTCAAATTAAAATCATTGACGTCAGATGAAGTTATTTCGAAATTAAAGAACATATTCTCCAGGCAAGGAATTCCCAACATTATTGTGTCAGATAACGGACCAGAGTACAATTCCAGTCAATTCAAAATATTTACAAAAGAATGGAAATTCAATCATATTACGTCATCACCGCGATATCCTCAATCAAACGGACAGGCAGAGAGGTCAGTTCAAATTGTAAAAAATATCATGAAAAAGACTAAGTTCGATAAGTCAGATTACAGGCTAGGTTTGCTGGAGTATTCGAACACTCCTTTAGGTAGCACACTAGCATCACCAGCAGAATTACTTTATAGTAGAAAATTAAGAAGTTTGGTACCGTGCTCACCAAAACTCTTAAAACCTAAAATACAAACAAATGTCAGGTGTGAGTTAGATAATCGACAGAGTAAACAGGCTCGACATTACAACAAAGGCGCAAAAGATATGATTCCGTTAAAAGTAGGACAAAGAGTTAAAGTCAGAGTAAATAAGAAATGGGTGAGCGGAGTAGTTGCAGCTCTTGTGGGTATAAGATCATACAGTATTGATCTCGACCGTGGTGGAAGTTTAATACGCAATCGTAGGCACTTGATAGTAAACACAGCGTATCGCCCAACAGCTGATTGCTCGTGGCAATTGCCAAACTATGATGATGTCACCGTGCCCGAACGTCACGAAGATTCTCCATCTTGTTCACATTCGCAGACATCTAACTTATACACTACTCGTTTTGGCAGGACTGTGAGGGAGCCTGACCGGTGGACTTATCCGTCGTCATAAGGTTGAAATTAGAAGTAAACATTGTAGTAAACTCGTTTATAAAAGTTGTCTAGTTTAGTGATTATATGTATGTGTTAAGGTTGCTGGCAATGTAAAATTTTGTAAATAATTGCAATCCCATTCCCATAATTATGAAATGTTGGTCAATGTATGTACTTCTAGTTTTATTTAATTGTATAAGATGTAGTAAGTATTTCCGATTGTATATTCTATTTGTAATATAATTATATTGTATTGTTATTGTGTGTTACAACAAGGCGTTCATATTTTTAACATAAATGTAATGCGTGTTACTTGTTACAAAATTGAAAATTCCATATATTATGTACTCAAAATAGGATTAATAATCATGTAATTAAAATTTGATAGTATAGTATTTAATAACTAATTAACGTGTTTGTTAATGAAATAAATAGTTTGTTGATATAATGGTTACTAGATAAATAAATTATAGAATAGATTAAAATTAATATAAGAATCCATTGAATGCATGTACTTAATATTAATGATATATTTCAATTTGTCAATGTTTATAATTTTTGTTTAACATTTTGTACTCAATTAATTGCAGTAAAAATACATCGCTTAAAAAAAAAAAAAAAAGGAAATTCGGTTGCATGATTTTTTGTTGTGTTTAGTAAATAGTAATCAGATTATTTTTTGTTTTTTTTTTGAAAAGGGGGATGTCGGTATGAGTATCAAAATATAAATGTAACTGAGGGTAGGTAGGTTACAAGGAATAAATGATTAGTCGTTAACCTGAGCTGGTGTTTGATTGACGAGTCCCACTGACATATAAGTTCCACAGTTCCAGTTCCATATTATGCACCTACAATAAATGCATTTACCCAATATGTAAACAATGATAATTAATATTCATAAGATTTAACATTTCGCCATACTAAATCCGTCCCCGGTTAATTCTACAAGTACTTGAGCTGTCATTAATTGGAAATATAAGACAATATTTTGTTTGTTTATTATTTTTATTCGATTTATTCTAAGTAAGCGTATGGGCAAATTGCATGACAGTAATGGCTACGATAAAAACGATTAAACTTCATCGAAACAGTTGATTCCTTTCGAAAAATCGACAAAATTGTTTCAGTTTACAACAACGTAAATAAAAACTTACCGATGAAAGGTTAATCCAGGTATTTTGTTAGAGCTATCACTGTCACACCGGTACGCACTGCACTTCACTATTTTATTTTACTTTTTCTATGTTTTTAGTAGTACAAACAATTAATATTTTTTCACATAACGTGATTGACACCGTAGAGTGTTGTTGTAGGTTATAAGCTTATCAATATGGCAGCGCAGAAAAACAAGCTTCATGTCAAAATTTGTCTATGTGTGGGGCAGTGTGGCTACATGTAAAAGAACGAGACGCCATTATTAAGTTGTTGCTTGATAGAACAAGGATAAAGAATGATGGATATCTGTATATGTATAACTAGGAATTAATGTTTGGTCTGCTACTCTTTATACGTCTGTGTTTGGCCCCCACTTCCCCGCGCCACCTCACTCTTTTATCACGCTCGCACACTACTGCTCGCGGTGACGCGGGCACACGAAGTCGAAGCGATTTTGTTAGAGTAAACTACACTATTATCGGACGAGTACTAAGTACTTAATAAAATTATCAATCATAATTTAATATTAACTTATCATTATATGAACATAAAATTGTACATCGCAAATTTAGTTTCAATGTACCTACTAACGTCAAAATGGAATCACTTATCATGTGTTAGTACAAATATTTTACTATATTTGTCTTTAAAATCATGAAAAACAACAAATCGTAAAATATTTCTTGCTCTTACTATGTTATTTTTGTTTTCAAATATCACAGCGACTGTACTATTTTTGCAACAAATACATTTGTACGGGACAGTTTAGTTCCTGAACTGTACACTATAATTGTTCGGTTGTTAAGTAGTGAGTGTGGCCAACATATACAACAAAACTCTTCACGTAGTAACCCAAAAGTTTATTTATCACAATTATCGTACACCGTAATAAAGATTGGTGATTCCTACATGTATGTCTGTTCCGCGTGTTGGTTAGTTGCACACTGAGTAAAAATATTAGTTGTGACAAGACGTGAACCAGTTGATTCGCTTCGTCAGCCAGAAGTCGGGTCAATGTACGTAGACCGTACATACTCCTAACCCAAGCAAGGGATGAGGAGAATATAACCATGTAAGAATCACCAGTACAAAGCAAGAAATTATAGTAAAAAATGTAACATTGTAAAAAGTAAAAAATATTAAAAATACAATTAAAATAAAATTTTAAAAATTAAATTCAGTGTCCGTGTTGGAATCTAATGTGGACCTTCGGTGGATGGTTGCCGCTCGTCATCCGCGCTCCCTCATCTCTTGACTGCTTTGGAGGCGGGCGATCTAGTAGTGAGCGCGACCTGAACGGCCTTCTCATCCCAGCCTCAGGTTTCTTGGGCTGCATTTCCACGTCTGCGGTACTATGTCGAGTAACACGATTTGCGTCATCTGTTTTCTTCGTACAATAACCGCGCTTTTTTGCCACCCATGCAATTATTGCAACTCCGATTACAGTCAGTAATACGTAAGAAATGACGTACTGATGTATATCGTGTGTTGTTAGTGTTGCCGGAAGTTGTTCCATACTTTTCAAGTACCGCAGTCGTTCTTCGACGACAGCGATGTCTTCGTTGTGTTTTACTTGCAACAGAGGTGTTGTATGAGTATTTATGATGCCATTTATTGTTTTGTCCAGGGTAGGGACTTGGATGTCGTAATCTAATTTGGCGTTGCTGTCGTAGTTGTTGTGGGAGTGTATTTTCAGCTCCTTTGTTTGAAGAAGGCATCCTTGTTGCAGGGACACTATAGACGACGTGTTGATGACGTGCGATCTGATATAATCGTTGCAGACCGTACGTATAGTGCATGTGTTGCAACATGTCACCAGCCATGTGTTCGTGTTATGTAATTCGATCCAGGCGGTTTCACATTTCGTTTGTTCCGTGATGCATGGCAAGGTTGAATGTTAACCTAGTAGTCTGGCTGATCGATGTTCTCTTCGTTTTTCTTCAAGATGTCGTTTTCTATTTCAACTATAGAAGTCTGGTTTTTTACGAGCTGCAGGATGTAATCTTCATTCTTCTGCACATTCTGGATATCCTTGTGATATTGGTCTGCAAATCTCTGATCCAGAATTCCGAAGAGACTGTTTGCCACGTATCCCACTCCGTCAATCAGACCTCGCTTGCTGCGTTCCGCCAAGTGTTTATGGGGGGCCAGCAGTATGTCGTTGTAGTATTGCAGAAGGTCCAATTCGTGCGAAAGCTGACGAATTGTGGTTTGACAAAATCTTGGTTCCAACTTATTGCAGAGGTCCGAAATGTCTTGTAAGTAGTTTTCGAACCTTTGTACTCCGCTCCAGTAGGTAGATAAGTTGTAGTATATGGGGCGATCACTTCCTAAAGTTGTTATTTGAACACTTGATGATTCTTGTGGGATGACACTGCCTTGTATTCTGGTCACCAAGTAGATGAATGATAGTTTGGTTAACATGATGACTTGAAGATTGTTTTCTATCGAGTTTTCAGTGTAGTATGTCGCGGTTTTGTTGAGCAAGTGAGTGCGTAGCGATTTGTGGTTTGTATTTATTTTGCTTAGTTTAGTGCATAGTTTCAATTGGCAACAGTGACAATTTTGTGATCGGTCGCTTTAATGTGCCACCTTGCGTTTTTATAGTTGCGACTCGGACATGTCCGTCGCTGCCCGGATGCACTTCGGTTATGCGTCCCAGGGCCCACTTTCCTGGTGGGAGGTTGTTTTCCTTTATTAAGACAACATCATCTGTCTTGATGTTAGGCGTAGGTTTCAGCCATTTACTGCGAGCCTGTAGCGATGTTAAGTAGTCTGAGGACCAGTGCTTCCAGAACTGATGGAACATGTTTTCGGTTAACTGCCACCTTTTGCGTAGATCTAAGTGGCGGTCATCTTCATAGCTGGACAACGGAAGCGTCATAGTTGGTCTGCCAGTAAGAAAATGTCCCGGAGTAAGATAGTTGTAGAACTCATCTGGGTCCTCTGTGAGGGGGCAGAATGGTCTTGAATTCATGCATGCTTCTATTTTTGCCAGTAAGGTCGAAAATTCTTCATAGGTAAGTTTCTGTTCTCCTAGAACTCGACGTAAATGGTGTTTCATAGAGCGCACCGCGGCCTCCCATAGTCCCCCCGCGGTTGGCCACGCAGGGGCGTTAAAATGCCACTCCACTTTCATTCTGCTTAGTTCGTGAAAAAAATCAGAGGGCAACTCCATTTTGAACATTTCGAACTCGTTGTTCAGCATTTTTGAGGCTCCGGTGAAGTTTGTGCCGCAGTCCGAATAAACATGACTTGGTGTTCCACGTCTTGAGCACATCCTCTGGAAAGCACCCATGAAAGCTTCAGTGCTCAAGTCTGAAACTAGTTCTATGTGAACTGCCTTTGTTGCTAAACAAACAAAGATTGCGATGTAACCTTTGGATGTCTTAACTCCTCTTCCTTTATTTAATTTGACGTCTACGTGACCCGTAAAATCCACTCCCGTGTGAGTGAAGGGTCGGGACGGTGTCACACGCTGTGGTGGAAGATCGGCCATGAGCTGGTAGTTTTCCGTAGCTTTGAATCGATGGCACCTTATACACCGTCGCAACTGAGTTTTTACTGCTCTGTTACCTCCTATTATCCAATAATGTTGACGGATGAAGGCGAGCGTCAACCTGGCTCCACCATGTAAAGTAGCGATGTGAGCTTGGTTTATCAGTAGTTCTGTGAGTCTATTCTTTCGTGGTAGAATTGCGGGATTTTTCATTCCCGGCGGTAAGTTGGTTTTGTTCAGTCGTCCGCCGACACGCAAGACACCCTCCTTGTCTAGGTAAGGCCATAGTTTGCTAATTTTGCTTTTAGTGGGAACATGTTGATTTTTTAGTAATAGATCATATTCTGTGCTGAATTCTAATCGTTGAACATTTCTTGTTATTATGTTCGTAGCGTAATTAAGTTCATTGGCCGTTAGGTCATTGTGTTGTGTCGGTTGATCGGCATCAAATTTCTTCATTTTTTTTGCGTTGCTAAGTGAATTTGTCTTGAATCGCATAATCCAAGCGACAATACGCGTCACCCAGTTTAATTTGCTGGAATTGTTTAATAAGCTGATTATTAAGTTTTCTGATTGTCTTAGGGTTGGCACGATGATTTTTTGTTCCATCTTAGTTGTAAATAGACAACTACGTTGCTCTTCGGGTTTGTCTGTAAACGTTCTCAGTGTTGCAGGTCCATTCCACCACAAGGGAAAATTCACCAATTGTTTTGGATATAACCCCCTGGTTGCGCAATCTGCAGGATTATTTTTTGATTCTATGTAGAAGCAATGGGATGCTGGTACCACTTGCTTGATCTTGACGACCCGGTTTTCTACGTACTTTTCCCATTTGGATGTCACTCCTTGCAACCAAGCTAGCACCACTTTTGAATCGCACCAGGCCCATATAGTTATGGTGTGTCCTGTTAGTGACTCGATGATTTTGTTTACCAACTGTGATAGAAGTAGTGCCCCGTTGAGCTCAAGTCTTGGAAGAGAAAGTTTTTGTGCGAGCGGAGCAACCCTAGTCTTTGCTACAAGCAGGCTTAATTTAGGTTCTCCGGCTTCGCTCAACGCTCGTGTATAGATGACGCAAGAATATGCTTTCTCGCTTGCATCGCAAAATGCAAGAAGTTCAATTTTGTTTTGGATGTTTCCAATCCAGCGATTTATTTTTATAGTTTTCATTTCGTCTAGTTGATCTTTCAGTTTCAGCCACTCTTCTTGTATGCTAATAGGTACCGGTTCATCCCAAGTTAAATTTTGCATCCAGACGCTTTGAAAAATTAGCTTGGCTCGTATAGTGACCGGTGAAAACCAGCCGAGTGGGTCGTATAGTTGTGAAATCTGAGACAGTAGGGATCGTTTAGTCAGTCCCTTTTGTGAGTCTTGTTTCAGGTTCCAGTTGAACGTAAATGTGTCCGCCGTAGGGTTCCAGCCAAGGCCAAGTGTTTTCGTGCAATCTTCTTGTTTAAAGTCGAAGTTAGTCTTAGAAATTTGGTCTTCCCGAAGATGTTTTAGTAATTCGGTACAATTGCTGGACCACTTCCTTAAGTTCATACCTCCTCGCTGAAGTAGTTGTATCAAGTCATTTTGTAGTTGCTTAGCAGTTTCGAGAGAGTTGTGGCCGCTAATTAGGTCATCGACAAATAGCTCGTTTTGTAGTATTTTCGCTGCGTCAGGGTATAAGTGACCGTCATCGCTAGCCAATTGTTTTAAAGTTCGCATGGATAACCATGGCGCGCATTTTGTGCCGTATGTCACAGTCCGTAGAGCATATTCTTGTAGTTGTTCCTCCGGAGAGTCTCTCCATATGATTTTCAGAAGCTGCTGTTGGTCTTCGGCTATCTAAATGCATCTGTACATTTTTTCTATGTCAGCAGTTATTGCATATTTATAGGTTCGCCATTTCAGGATAAGGGCTTGAATATCCTTTTGTAGGTTAGGCCCTTTTTCCATGAGATTGTTCAAACTTTTGCCACTAGATGTTTTTTGTGACGCGTTAAAAACCACCCTTAGTTTAGTGGTTGTCGATTGGTCCCTTAGGACACCATGGTGAGGTAAATAACATTCAAGTTGGTTGGCTGTAATTTGATCCGCAGGCTTCATGTGTTGTAGTTCTAAGTACTCGCGGATAAAGTTTTTATACATCATTGCAAATTGTTCGTTTTTACGTAGTCTTTTTTCTTGATGTAGGAATTGCGCAATAGCAGCTGACTTGGAATTTCCAAGTTCTTTTTCGTAAGTTTGGGTCATGGGCATTTTGACTATGTATTTGCCATCTGAGCTTCGCTTGGTGGTTTCTTGGTAGTAACGTTCACATTGATCGTTTCTCTGCATGTCTTCCACACCTGGAGTAATGTCTTCACTCTCCCAATATTTCAACAGATCTGTAGTGTCGAGTAAGGTCAAGTGACAGTTGAAGGTCTTGAGTTTTCCACACAAGATCCAGCCCAAATGAGTTTGCTGAGCGATAGGTGAGTGTTGGTCGCTTTTTAGAACTCCGTCCAGGATGATGTCTGCGTAAACGTCAGCTCCCAGTAGAATATCTATTGAGTTTGACATATTGTAGTTAGGATCGGCCAGCTTTAAATTTCGACGATGTGTCCAGCCCGCACTTTGGAAGGTATAGCTAGGCAACTTGTTTGTTAAGTTTTGTAGGACTAATGCTTGCACGTTGAATTTATAGCTGGAATGTATCGATTGACAGTTGAGATGCAGGAGTCCCCTGCAAGTTCGTGATGTAGAACCTATTCCAGTCACAGCTGCGTCCAGTTTCTTTCGAGGTAAGCGCAATAGTTGAGCGGCATTCTCTGTTATTAAGTTTATTTGAGATCCCTGATCTAGGAGACCCCGTAGTGTTACGTAAGTTCCGTCAGCTGATTTAACTTTAACTAGGACTGTAGTTAATAAGATTTCAGTATTATCGGTAGCCAAGTGGTGCGCTGCCGGTTGTGTTGATGTCGACGGTCGTGAATTTATGGTTGATTCATCCTTGTTTTCTACAGTCAGTTCAGAGTCAGAGGGGTTTTTCGTATGCAGTAGTGTATGATGTTTTGAGTTACATTCGCGGCACGTTTTCCTTGAGTTGCAATTGTTGTTGCCATGGCTGTACAGACAGTTTTTGCAAAGTTTTAGTTTCGCAACTGTTTTGTTTCGTTGCGAAATATCCATATTAACAAACTTGTCACATTGCATCAGCACGTGATCGTTATTGCAGAGAGGGCATTTTCCAAATGACGCATGAAATGTTTTAGAGTATCCCACTTTCGTTGGATCTTCTGACTTCTTAAAGTTGCTTTTGAATTTGTAGTTATGCTTCCAGCTGTTATTGTTCGGTCTCTGTGTAGTTTTATTCTCACCCGAGTCCTTTAAGCAGCTCTTTGCGGTTTCGTGAGCGAGGAAGTTGAGTTCCAGGAATTTAAGGAATTCGTCTAGATTTGGCAATTCCCTATTGTTTTGCGTTTCCTTTGTATACTCGTTGAGTGTTGTGGGATCCAATTTTTGCGACATCATGTAAACAATTATCGGGCCCCAACTGCTGACTTCAACTCCCATGTTGCTGAGGCCGTTTAGACACTCGGTTATCACGTCATGCATCCTTCTCAGGTTGTTGGCGTTGGGTTGCTGAATGGTGGGTAAGTGCTGCATAGTGCTCATAAACGAGGTGAACTGTAGTCGGCGATTATCATACCTGTGAGATAGTATTTCCCAACAGGAATCGTAGTTGTCCGCACTGATTGACAGATGCTGGACGATTCGTTCTGCTTCACCTTTTAGTTTCGTCTTCAGGTGTTGCATCTTCTGCGCCTTGGGAATACTCGGGTTAATGTGTATGGTTTCAAGGAAAATGTCTTTGAAAGTAATCCAATGAACATATTTACCGGTAAATTCCGGGATTTCAATTTTAGGTGTAGATTGTTGTAAATGAATCTTGGACCAAATCTTACTGTTTAGATCTCTTTTCAAGTTGTCGTATTTATGTTCAATGGTTTCGTACTTTTCATTGTAATCTTCTTTCAGGCTAGACACCTTCAGCTCATCTTCAAGTTTCCAGTGTATCTTGTCGATGGATTGCCACTTTGATTTTAAGGTTGCTAGATGTTCTTCGAACTCCCAATTTTCTGTTATGAAGTCAATGTTTATCTTTGACATAGCCTTGTTTAAAGCCTTAAAATTGCGTTCTTGCTGAGTGATGAGCTTCTTGACGTCGTCCTCAGTTTCTTCATCCATTAGCCCAGAAAGATCGAAGTTTTGGTCTTGTTTTGGTTGTCTCTTGTGAAAAGCCAATAGATCCATAATATGCTTTTTAGTTGACTCGTACATAATCTTTGTTTTCGTGTAAACATCATTGTTAAAGTATCCGATGTTTTTATGTTCAGTGGTCTCCAACAGTATTTGATGCTGCTCATCAAAGGCTCCCCACAGTTCTTCTAAGTTCTTTAAACGTTTCTCCAGGTAATCAACGTTTTTCCTAGTTATGCTGTCCTTTTTGTAGTTGGTGCACAACGTTTTGATGTCTTCAAAGATGCCGACTTGTTTGGTAAGTAGTGCCATAGTAAGTCAGTAGTTTTAAGTTTGACTTAAGTGTAGTAGTAACGTACCTTAAGTTAGTAGTAGTAGTAGTAGTCAGTCGTAGCAGCCGCAGTAGTAGTTGGCTGGTTGACGTAGTTGAGTTTTCTTTGTTCGCTTGATTCACGAAGAAGTTCCAAAGTATTCACTCTTCGTTGTTTGCTCAGAGCTCTTGTACTCCTTCTACGAATATGCGCGCATTCTCAACTTGACTGGTGAGATCCGCTTGTGGAAGGCCAGCCAAGCCGATTCGCTGTCGTTTCCAGAGATACAATAACCCCAAACAGTGAAAGGCTCGAAGGACCACTAAATGTACGGGACAGTTTAGTTCCTGAACTGTACACTATAATTGTTCGGTTGTTAAGTAGTGAGTGTGGCCAACATATACAACAAAACTCTTCACGTAGTAACCCAAAAGTTTATTTATCACAATTATCGTACACCGTAATAAAGATTGGTGATTCCTACATGTATGTCTGTTCCGCGTGTTGGTTAGTTGCACACTGAGTAAAAATATTAGTTGTGACAAGTGAACCAGTTGATTCGCTTCGTCAGCCAGAAGTCGGGTCAATGTACGTAGACCGTACACATTGCCTCTTAACCACTACCTAAGTTTGCCGCTAAGTGACTGGACAAGCAATGTAAACATCACAAAACGATACTTTATTAAGTGGATGCATCGCGGCCGCAGCGTCTTGCGGCAAGTTAGTGATGTGCTTGTGCAGATCGACTAACGTAGGCTATCGATCGATCGATAGGATTAGATCTCTTTGATAATATTACGTTTTACCAATTTGAGCAGTTCCCATTGAATAATGACTTAAATTATTTCTTAACAAATCTGTCATGGAAAAATATATGAATTTAAGAGTACACTATTTGACAAAAAGTGCCACCCCAGTAATATCAAAGCGGCAAGTGCTGCACAAATACTTCCACTTTACAGGTCAGTGAGTAAACACCATAGCAGGGTTCAACAATACCTACTGTTTCAATTTCAATACGCTATGACAGCTTAAACCAACGTAACCGGATTTTTGATTGTGTTAATTTACTTAATAGTTATTTTTTTTAGCTACATATTGTTTATTTTTATTATAATATTTTGTGGACATGTAGTTTATTATTTATTTTATTTTGAGGACCCCAATTTTTTTTGTACAATAATAAATGTAAGATTCGATAACTTTCCGATTTAGTCAATCACTAGCGTATATGTAAAATAAATTGCTTTTGCACAGCACAACGATAGCAACCGATGTTTTTGTGTGGGTAAGTTGTACGGTGCATGGTATATACACGCTGTGATTGATGGGATAAGGTTTATAATTGATCGTGTAGTACGTTCTGTTTTAAGAAATGCGGATGTGTGCGCGACTGCGTACTTATTGCTTTTGCTGAACTGCATGTGTAGTAGTGTGGCAGGGGCAAACTGGAGACACAGGTTTCCGATATATTTTCGTCTACCGGGCATATCTCCTTGTTTCCTAAATCTATGTTATTTCTCATTGCGCCAACACTATAAACCTAAGTACATAAATTTTAATTTTACGTCGTCTTGTTGCGTAATGTGTGTTCTGAGCGCTAGCGACACAGCTCTCCCGTTCCCCGTCTTCGTTCTTCCCGTCCAGTTACATTTTTAGGTAGGTAGAAGATACTGACGAATTTTCCGGAATATCATCTTTATCACCACCGTTTTCAGTACTGTGTAATCGACGTCTTCTAGAAAGATACGTTATAATTATTTAGCTAAACTACCAAGGTACGTCAGTAAGTTCATACATTTTATGTATGTGGTAGGTAGCACTACAGTCGGATAAGTAAGTTACAGTTTTGTTTCTTATAGTTAGATAGGTAGGTACCACGGAGTAAATACAAAGAGGAGATGGCCTAAGCAACTGTGCACTGTGATTCTCAACTAGGTCCTGACGTTTTCATGTGGGCGTGGCCTTAGTCAGTGTATTGTTGGCGTTCGTGCTGTGCACAACTTTGTGAACGTTCCCATTTTACAGCATTGTTCGCGCTAGACGAAAAAAAGAATGAAGTGTTGTGTTTTATCTTGTAAAAATTACTCGGATAGACGTTCTGATGCTATGGATGGCATCATATTTCATTTGTAAGTAATTTTATGCGTAATTTATTAAAATAGTTCTAGAAAAATCTCCTAGCGTCGGCGTTTCCAAACATAATTCTACCCGACACTAGATGGCGACACTTGGTGTCATGGAAACTAAAATATTTAGGTATGTAGAGCTCAGAACTAACATATTTTAATAACATTAATGCTGAAATTTTTTCAACATTTATTCCTAAAGACCCTTTAATGGCCAAAATGTTATTTTGTAGTTTTCATATCATTTTGTAAACAGGCCGCCATCTATCGTCAACTATGAACAACAAACATAAACAACAAAAAGACAGGGCCGTAATTAGAAATCAATTATTTTACTGAATGTCCCGCGGCTGCGGCTGTCTCATAAATGGAAAGTACTTAAAACATTAAATACGCTGGACATAAAAATACAATCTCCTATAAATTAAATATTCTATCTACAATACTATACAAAATGATGAGTACAATGACCCCTTTTCGGGTTTAGTGTAAACAAATAATAATGTTGTATAACAGAAAATCTAATAATCTTCATTCGTCATCCATCAGAAACCTTTTTTTTTCATTATAAAATCACAATTTAAATTAAAAAATCATCAAGATGGTTCGCAAAATTAATTTAAAATAAAACAGTACTCCCTGGTATGAAAATTCTGAGTACGACCCTGTTGCATCCTGCACTTAGTGACATCTAGTGTGAGATAGTTACGTAACTACAAAACAAAATCGACAGAACGAGCGAATAGTTTTGCTATTGACCGGTAGATGAAAATAGAGAAGTGGGCGGGATCTAGCACCCCCTCACCCCGTAAAGTGTCACGCGTTGTTTCCTAAGGAAATCGAATTAGAACATCTCCTCTTTGTATTTACTCCGTGGTAGGTACTTACCGAACATACCTATATTTTTAATTTGGTATTTCTAAGCGCTTGGCTGCTGCACTGCAGGTCGCCGGTTCGATCCCCGCACGGAACAAATATTTTTATAGCTTAACGATAGTTGTGAAGATTTGTGTTTGTAATCGCACCGTCTCCGATTCAGGAGAAATCCTGGAGTCGGACAACATTATAAAAAAACAATTACTAAGTACTTACTGTAGATACCTATATTTTGTTGTAATATACATATATTGTCAAAACAAAAAAAAACTATATAGGTAATTTGTATCTTTTTATTTTTTATAAAAGTTGCCCCACACTGGATTTCTCCTGAATCGTGGACGATGCATTTGTGATTGTAAACTTACAAATACAAATCTTCACATGCAGAAACACCTGCGACTCGTAGCGGAGCAGCCAATCCCTTAGCCACTGCACCAAACGTGTCGTATGCTATCTACCTATATGTTTGTAGATAAATAGTAGATAAGTAAATAGATACTTACTTCATTACGTTTATCATATGTTCGCCTGCTTCTTTACGCCAACCCAGTCGCTTCTTATTTTACTTCGGTTATTTCCCATTGCGCCACACTATAAACCTAAGTAGGTACATACATTTTAATTTTACGTCGTCTTGTTGCATAATGTGTATTCTGAGCGCAAGTGACACAGCTCTCCCGTTCGAAAGCCGAAGCGAGACTGAGCGCGGGTGGCGGGCGGCAGAGAACCAACTTCAAGACGCCGATAGTGTAGGTATTTTCTTTTTACAGTGAAAATAATAGGAAAAAAAAAAGAAAACATAAGACCTGTTTTATAGGTAGTTCAGTTAGTATGCCAAGTTTCATGATCTAATTTTAAGTATTTTTTAAATACCAGCGGCTTATCGTTCGGTTTGGAGGTAACTTTGGAATTTTTTTCTATCGAGAAAATTTTATGGAATCGTGTTTTCGTCAAACATAGGACCTAGCATTAATCCTCAACTTTACCGTATATTTATTTCAAAATTAATGCTGCAGTATTTTCGGCATAACGGAGGATCATGCTAAGCCATCTGAGGTAGTATGGGCCCTTAAATTATCTGAAACTTAAAGCGTCGTGACGCGCCAGTGTGAATACTCGCACGCGTTTTCATAGAAATTGTTCTACGGAGATTTTAACGCCGCGTGACGCGCTGCGCCTGTTTTCGGGAGGCTTAACCCTCAAAGAATATTCTTTATTTACTGTTTGACCTTCCGGCAACAATACCGAGTGCACAGCACCGCGATAGTCAAAGAATGCCGATGAAATTGTGTTGGTTGCCGAGAGCGGCCAAGAGGTCAAGAGCAGATTGGAGGTGTGGTGGAAAAGACTGGAGAATGTTGCCTTGAAATGAAGTAGAACCAAAACGGAATACTTGTTTTGCGACTTCGGCGGTCTCTCTAGTCCTGTGTCTCTCCCTGTCTCTGTTTCTCGTCTTGTCTCTGTGTATCACTCTTGCCGGAACGCCCATACCGATCTGCTCCAACTTCCAGTACCTCGGGTCACTTGTCCAAGGGGATGGTGAAGTAGACGGGGATGTAACGCATCAGATTAACTCAGGATGGATGAAATGGCGACAGGTTACTGGAACAACTTGCGACCCACGGATGCCCCTCAAGTTAAAGGGGAAAATATACAAGTCCATGATTAGGCCCTGTGGTACTGTATGGATCAGAACGCTGAGCTGTAAAGAAGATGGATGAAAAACGATTGCATATAGCGGAGATGAGAATGTTGAGATAGATGTGTGGGGTAACAAGAATGGATGAAGTAAGGAGTGTGAGTATATTAGAGTTAGTTTGAAAGTGGCGCCTGTTACAGAAAAACTGAAAGGAAGTCGTCTATCTTGGTATGGACATGTAATGACAAGGGATGAAACACATGTTACTAAAAGAATGATGGATATAAATGTTGATGGATGGAGAGGGAGGGGAATATGAAAGAGAAAGGAGTAAATGATGCAGTGACGGTTGACAGGGGAAGAAAAAACGTGTTGCGCCGACCCCAAGCAGAATGGGACAAGGACAGGAACATGATGAGTTCTGCTGATGGCGAAGATTGTTTTGATGACATATATCTCGAAAACGTGACGCTTTAGAAGATATGGTCTCATACAAAACTTGTTTGTATTGATGCCAGCTAATGATTGATACAGATTTAATTTTATCTTTGCGTCTTCAAATAGCCCCCCACGCATAAAAATGCGTGGGGGCTATTTGAAGATGCAAAGATAAAATTAAAATGGCGGAAGAAAGGCAACTCAAATAACTCAAAATTGACAAAAGTTTAGTTTTGAATATTTCCAGGCGACGTTTAGTTTTTGGGTAAACAATGTTATTCTTTTTAGTTACTTTCTTGTTTACATTTGGAACTATTGTGATCAATTGCCCACAATGAGCCGAATCTATGTATTAAGTTAATAATTACTTTTAGGTTGGTGTAGCAGATCACGTGCGGTCCAGGTTAAGCAACTTTTCCTAAACTCGGCAAGAGTTGCTTAACCTGGACCGGTAAGGTAACCCATCTGTGACCAAACCTTAGGGGATTTGGGCATCACCTTAACCATCACCATTGGCAAGTTTCTTACTAATGTATTACATCGGGTTATGGCAGTTTGAAAAAGGCTCAGATCGCGCTCTGGCATTTCCTCATTGCCAGAACGATTTGTGGTCAAAAATCAAAACAGCCACGACGCGAATTTCGCTTATTGATCGTTTTGAACTTGCCACATCGCGATGTCGTTGGTTTTTCGCTCAATGAGCGTTTTCGGCTTTTGAGCATAACGTATACATAGTGTGGGATCGTACGGTGAAATAAAAGAGTCACTTTACTGAGATCTTCTATATTTTATCAAAATATAAATAATAAACATTAAAACACTTTATTATAACACGTCTATCGTAGTACATCGTTCCTTGCACGTAACACCATAGTTCTTTTTCCTATCTCTCTCTCTTTCACTCATATACACCTTTCACTCGTACCTTAGCATAATCCCTTTAACTCGAAATTTTCAGAATATTGTCTGTTAGAAGAAAATAAACCTTGGAGTTAATAAAACGCGCATTTACTTCCTGAAACAGAAAGTGTATGCATGGGCAAACCGTATTCGTAGGTATAGGCAGTGGGTGGAACGATACACTCAGAATCGCACATTCCAAAGAGATGAAAGATGGGTTTATAGGGCTTGGGAGCGACAGGACCAAGGTGTGGCCGACACGCGCCTGCCGGATGATGACGCCATGTGTTTGTTTTCGCGCAATATCTGGTCGGTGCTCGTCAGCCATACTGAGGGTGAATGGACTCGGGCGGGTTTTCGAGCGTGCGTGCGATCCAGTACCAGAAATGGGGGCAATCATCATCAGCCCCCAAGCGTACGTAGCTCGTGCAGTCCGTCCGTTACCAAACTGGAAATCTCCAGTGCCGGACGGGCTGCACAATTTTTGGATCAAATGGTTCCAAAGATTGCGCGCTCGCCTGGCTTCCCTGTTCCAGTCAGACTTAGAGTCAAGGTCAAAATACAGCCTTGTGGAACCGGAAGTGCCGTACTATAGGTATGTATGTGCCTGACCGAGTTCTCGAAAATGGCAATTTCACACTGTACTGGGATCAATTTCACACTGTACTGGGATCAATTTCACACTGTATTGGGATCAATACATCATCATAATCTTATCTTCGTATATTTTATTTTATCTTTTTATTGTAATTCCAATGACATGCCACTTATTTTTAAATTTATAAACCTACTATTTGCATGCCCATGAGACGGTAAAATATGGAGAAGTTTAACCAATTACCCATATTTACAAAGGAATAACTGATTTGATTTTTGTTTTGATCTTATCTTATCACTGACAGGACTATTGTGGCCAACAAGCCTGATATAATGGTGGTGGATCGATCAGAGCGGCGCGCAATGATTGACTTAACGGTTCCGCATGACGAGAATCTTGTGAAAGTCGAGAAAGAGAAACAAATAAAATATCTCGACTTGGCACCCGAGATTGTCGATATGTGGAATGTGAACTCGGCTATCATTATGCCGATTGTCGTAATGGCCAATGGCCTTATGGCCGAGAGCATCGACGATCATCTTTTGAAGTTCTCCTTAGGCGGTTGGATCAAGGGCCTGATTCGGAAGGTACGGCCTCTTCCTCGATACGTCTCGCATTGTGCGGAGGTTACAGTCTCCGGAGCCCTAACCACCGGTAGCTTGGAACCTTCTCCCGACACCGGTGGACCACTATTTTTTTAATATTTTAAATGTTTTTTTTAAAGAAATATTTAAAATGTAAAAACTGAAATGTATGAACGAATAAAGAATACTCATAATAGTAATAAAGTTTATAAAAAGTAGTAAAATTATGTAAGCTGTTACATAATATTGTAAATAAATCGGGCTTGAATTAGTCACTGTGGCTTTGTGCGCAATTTAAATTGCACAAAGTGGTAGCAATCGTCTACTTCAAGACATTCATGCTGCATAGTCATTATGTCAAGCTGCGAAAACCAAGTCGAATCGGTCGAAATCGGTTGGTTATTTAGACCCTTGTTAAAGCTCATGTCAAAGCCACCTGTTAAATCAATTAATACTATGTTTGGTTCTGTCGTCGTCGTTGTGGTCGTAGTAGTTGTGGTGGTCGTCGTAGTCGTAGTGGTCGTCGTAGTCGTAGTGGTTGTTGTAGTGGTAGTGGTCGTCGTAGTCGTAGTGGTCGTCGTAGTCGTAGTGGTCGTAGTGGTCGTCGTAGTCGTAGTGGTCGTCGTAGTCGTAGTGGTCGTCGTAGTCGTAGTGGTCGTCGTAGTCGTAGTGGTCGTCGTAGTCGTAGTGGTCGTCGTAGTGGTCGTCGTAGTTGTCGTCGTAGTCGTCGTCGTAGTCGTCGTCGTAGTCGTCGTCGTAGTCGTCGTCGTAGTCGTCGTCGTAGTCGTCGTCGTAGTCGTCGTCGTAGTCGTCGTCGTAGTCGTAGTCGTCGTCGTAGTCGTCGTCGTAGTCGTCGTCGTAGTCGTCGTCGTAGTCGTCGTCGTAGTCGTCGTCGTAGTCGTCGTCGTAGTCGTCGTCGTAGTCGTCGTAGTCGTCGTCGTAGTCGTCGTCGTAGTCGTAGTGGTCGTGGTCGTAGTCGTGGTCGTCGTAGTCGTGGTGGTCGTCGTAGTCGTAGTGGTCGTCGTAGTCGTGGTCGTCGTAGTAGTAGTGGTAGTCGTGGTCGTCGTGGTCGTTGTGGTAGTCGTAGTGGTCGTCGTAGTCGTAGTGGTAGTCGTAGTTGTAGTGGTCGTCGTAGTTGTAGTGGTCGTCGTAGTCGTAGTGGTCGTCGTAGTAGTCGTGGTAGTCGTAGTGGTCGTCGTAGTCGTTGTCGTAGTCGTCGTCGTAGTCGTAGTGGTCGTGGTCGTAGTCGTGGTCGTGGTTGTCGTGGTGGTCGTCGTAGTTGTAGTGGTCGTAGTCGTAGTAGTCGTAGTCGTAGTGGTCGTAGTCGTAGTGGTCGTAGTCGTAGTCCGAATCGTAGTTTTCCTGGACGGCTTAGGCGGTGAAGGACCAGTACCAGTCCACCAAGCAGAAAATTTTTTAACGTAAGGAAAATACTCCCTTGAATCAAAATAATAATCTTCAACTTCTTTACAATCAATTAAGTCCCCTCTTATTAATTCCCGATAGCTGTCTAGAATAATATTATAATTTTCGTCTATATATGTATGAGTTATGAAATTATAGTGATACCTCATACACCGTGGCTCTGTACAATTTAGATACCCATACGCCGGGTTGCACGGCTCTTTCCATGTCCAGTCTCTTCGTGACGGAGTGTCGACCACAAGATCGTGAAGGTTATAATCAGCATCGGTTACTTTGCCTTCCTCACATATAAATTCATTCAGTCCACGCGCTGGCACTTTATTTGAGGTGTCAACAAGTTCGGTGTAAGCATCGTCGTTTTTCCTATGGCATACTTGAGTACCATTTGACTTTTGAAAACAATTGACTAAAAAAAAAGATTTGTTTGGCATAACCTCAGATAAAATAAAAACTTTCTCAATGCTTTTTAAATTTTGAATTTTTATAGTTTCACAATGATGGATGTCATTTTCAGTTATTTTTGTACGGCAGGCTGTCAAGTTCAGATTGGGTGCAAATAGTTGAGTCATAGAGACAAATGTAACTGGTGAACATATTTTGTCCGTAGCAGAACAGTTATAAACAAAGGTTTTATTTTTGGGTATGAAAGTATCTCGAGCCGTTCCTTTGGTTTCTTCCACTTTTCTGACAACAAGTTCTTCGCCCTGAAATAATGCATGAATCTGATTATCTATATCTCTGTACATATAGTAATATCATAGACTTTCCGTGTCTGTATATTAAAAATTTGTAAAAAAATAATTGGGAAATGCAAGAAATAAGTAACGTAAAATAAAACATTTCATGTAATTTTTGTCTGTTTCTAGGTTCCTCGGTTTGTTTGTTCATTTAGGCACGCAACACGTAAAAGCCACTCATTGGATTCCGAATCAAATTACTGAAAGATATGAAGGATTATTGTGAGTAACAATTAGCGTTTATTTGATCAAAATCGGCCAACAGAATCAAACGATATTAACTTTTTTTATATAGTTAGAACCCACAGATAGAGGAGGTTATATGTGTGATTAGAATCCAACACGCGTCGAGTCACGGGTGCACGGTGAACTTCTGTGGCTGATCGACTCCTGCCTCCCCCAGGTAACTGGGGGTCTCACTCGGTGGATACTGACCGGGGTGTCGTGAAGAAAGCGGCGTGGTGCGCCTGTAGTAATTCTCATAGCAACCACACGCATGAGCGCGCGATGTACTCGTAGTACAAATACAAATCATTTATTTTCTTTCACAAGTTATTTTTAATTTTATTTATTCGGGAAAATAAACAGTTAAACATTAAAATCTTACACTAAGTTATAAATATACAAGGTTTATAAATGTATAACCAACGACATTTTCCACAACATATTAAAAGTTATATCTAACAGTGTGCTATTCTAAGATTTTAAATCAAAAAGACAGTTAAAAGTGAACTTAAACATAGACAGTCATGCAAACAACAGAGAGAGAGAGAAGGAGCAATTATTAAACTCACTATTATATTCTAGAATTGTTTTGTTGGTAAGATTTCTAAATTTTTGAGCAGAGACAAAGAAGAAGTCGATGTCTACAAATATGTTATTGTACGTTGGTAAGGCGGCGTAGGGGTGCCCGCAAGCCCGCGTTTGTGCGGTTAAGTTATGTACTGTTGAGAAACATTAAGCACATCACTACTTGGAACATGACACGTCACTAAAATATAGACAATATGTTATCTGTGGTTCCGGTTTCCTCTCCAACGTCCGTTCATGGAGTCTATAATTGTCTGCTCTCTATTATGTAAAAAGTTATGTAGTAAAATATTAATAAACAGTATTAATATAAATAAAGTTCACTTAATTTACAATCAACCCAAAACTCAACATGGTAGCAGAGCGTGGTTGAGTGTGAAGTTAAAAATTGGGTTGCGATCCACGTATTACAAAGTGAAGAAAAAATGGCGGGCGCCGCGGTGTCTAATTTGCCGTGTTTGGATGAAAAATCGAATTTCAGTACTTGGAAATTCCGAATAAAACTAATTTTGCAAGAAAAGCAAGTGGAACACGTATTAAGGGAAAGTGAAATTACTGAAGATAAGTCTAAAAAAGACGACGCTAAAGCTAAGTCGCTCATAGCACAAAGCGTGTCCGACAAATTTATAGAAATCATAAAGAATGGCAGAACTGCTAGAGAAATGATGAGCCTACTTGAAAATATCTTTGAAAGAAAGAGTGTTTTTAACAGATTTCACTTAAAACGGAAATTAATATCTTTAAAATGCAATGAGCCGCTGCAACAATATCTAATAAAGTTCAGTTCGATTATCAGCGACCTGGAAGCCATCGACGTTAAAGTAGATGAAGAAGATCAAATTTGCTACCTACTCTCATCACTGCCGAAAGAATACGACCATGTAATTACATCAATAGAAACAATGGCCTCAGAAAAGAAGTTGAGTTTTGATTTTGTCAAGGCCAGGCTGTTAGATGCCGAAACTAAAATCAGCATCAGCACCCACACAGTAAACCAGGAGAACGCATTTATGATTTCCTGTTACACATGCGGGAAATCAGGGCACAAGTCGTATGAGTGTAATAATAAGGAGAGTACTGGTAATAAGGAACAAGGAAAATACAGAGGAGGACGGAGCCAAGGTCGAGGTTATGGTCAAAATCGCAGAGGAAGAGGAAGATATCAAGGACGAGTATCCCGAGGCCGAGGCTTCCCGGGACAAGGTGCTACTTCATTAGTGAGTGAATCAGAGATCGGTTTTATAGCCAGTGAAAGCGTTTTATGTGCTAAAAGTGTGGACAAAAACTATGATATCACCTTTATTGTGGACTCAGGATGCACACAACATCTTGTAAGTGAACAATTTGAAAAATACATGACAGACATTCAAATACTAGATAAAAGTGTAAAAATATTAGTTGCAAACGGCCAGTATATACATACTAATAAAAAAGGTAATTTAAAAATAAAATACAAAAATTTAAAAATAAACATTGATGCCCTAATTGTAGAAAACATAACCTACAACTTACTTTCAGTCAAAAAGATAACTGAAGCCGGATTTGATGTAAAGTTTAATAAATATAAAGTTGTTATTATAGGAAACAATTCTGTCATTACAGGTTATTCTGAAGGAAGATTGTATAAATTAAATGCTAATTTATGTCATGAAGTGTGTAATATTAGTACAGGTAAAGATCAATGTAATGATGCTCTTTGGCACAAACGTTTGGGACATTTAAATAGAAAATGTTTAGGTATTATGCACTTACCAATAAGTAATAAAGCTTGCAGCTCATGTATGGAGGGAAAAGCAACCAGAGAACCATTTAGGCAGATACCAAGACCAAGATCCAAGAGAGTAGCAGAAATGCTGCACACAGACATAGCAGGACCTGTCAAGGAGCTTGGACTAAATGGTGAGAAATATTTCATGACAATATTAGATGATTATTCCCATTTCTGTGTGGTGTTCCCTTTAGTAAACAAATCTGAAGCAACACAAAAATTGATTGATTATATAAGAAAGTTAGAAAATGAAACTGGAAGTACAGTTCAGCGAATCAGGTGCGACCATGGTGGGGAATATACGGCCAACAAGTTAAAAGATTTTTGTAAGAAAAAAGGAATAAGTGTAGAATATACCTTACCTTACACAAAACAGTCAAACGGAGTAGCGGAAAGATTAAATCGTACTTTGTGTGATAAGGTGAGAACTTTGTTTGCAGAGACTAATTTGCCAAAATCTTTATGGTGTGAAGCTATTCAATGTGCTGCCTATCAGCTGAACAGGTCACCTTCTTCAGCAATAAATTATAAAACACCGTGTTTCATGAAAAACGGAACCTGTGACTTATCAAGACTGAGAGTTTTTGGGGCAAAGGCGTGGGCCACTATTATACCTAAATCAGACAAATTGGATAAAAGAGGAAAACAGACAAGAATGGTTGGTTATAATACAGTAGGATACAGATTGTGGTGTCCAGAAGAAAACTCAATAATAATATCAAGAGATGTGAGATTCAATGAAAGTGATACAGTATATAAAAATGAAGAAAACAAAGAAAGGAGATATATTCAAGAAGAAGAAAACCTAGAAGATAAAATAGAGATGAGACAAGAAGAGAAACAAGGAACTAACAATGTGCAAGGAAAAGAAAACGAACATGTCACTAATGAGGGAAATTTAAACGAAGACGCAACAAGAGAAGCGAAAACTACAAGATCAGGAAGAATAGTAAAACCACCTGCGTATCTTGATGAGTATGAGACAAATATAGTTATTTGCCTGAGTGCAAATACACCTAGGTCGTTTGAAGAAGCAATGGAAAATACAGAATGGAAAGAAGCTGTACACAAAGAATTAAAAGCTTTAGAAAATCTAGAAACATGGAAAGAAGTACAATTACCAGAAAACAAGAAAACAATAGATACTAAATGGATATTTAAAGAAAAAGATGATGGAACAAAGAAAGCACGACTAGTAGCACGTGGATTCCAACTGAAGGAAAATCAATATGAAACAATGTATTCACCGGTTGCTAGAGCACCGACAGTAAGAATGTTAATATCTAAAGCTGTGAATGAAGACCTACCTATTAAACAATTGGACATACCTACAGCATTCCTTAACGGTAAAGTTAAATCTGAAATATACATAAAACCACCAAAAGGTTACACAACAAAAGGGAAAAATACAGTATTAAAATTAGAACGAGCACTGTATGGATTAAAAGAATCACCGAAGTGCTGGAATGAAGAAATAAATAATTTCATGGAAAAGAATAACTACGAAAGATCAGGATATGATACTTGTCTATACTTCAAAGAAGATTGCTGGATAATATTATATGTTGATGATATAATAGTAATTGGAAATTGTGAAGAAATAATAAAGAAGTTAAAAGAAGAATTTAAAGCAAAAGAACTTGGAGAGATTAAAACGTTTTTAGGAATAGAATTTACTAGAAAGGAAGATACAATAGAAATAAAACAAACAAAACTAATTGAGAAGTTGTTGAACAAATTTAATATGTCAGAATGTAAAGATATGAAAACACCAATGGAAACAAATTATAAGATACCAGAAGAAGAAAATAAAGAAGATATTAATGAAAGATACAGAGAACTAATAGGAAGTCTACTTTACATAGCTACTGCAACAAGACCAGATATAACATATTCAGTAAGCTATTTAAGCAGATATCTAGACAAAGCAAATGAAAGTACATGGAAAGCAGCTAAAAGAATACTCAGATATATAAAAGGCACTAAGGAAAAAGGATTAATATTCAGGAAGAGTAAGAACTATGATTTATATGCCTACTCGGATGCAGACTGGGCAGGAGATAACAAGGACAGGAAAAGTGTGAGTGGAGGAATAATACTACATGGAAGTAATCCAATTGCATGGTTTTCAAAGAAACAAGGATGTGTGGCACTCTCAACGGCAGAGGCAGAGTATGTGGCAGCTGCTACTACTACACAAGAAGTCATGAATCTTAAAGGAGTTGCAAATAACCTAAACTGTTTATCTAATGTAAAACTTTTTGTTGATAATCAAAGTGCCATCTTAATTTCCAAAAGTTTTGAGAATTCCAAAAGGGCTAAACACATTGATATTAAATATCATTTTATAAAGGATGTTATAAGCAAAAACATAATTTCTATTCAATATGTAAATTCTGATAACAATTTAGCTGATTTGATGACTAAAAGCCTGTGTAAAGAAAAGTTTATAAACTTTATTAAGCTATTATTGACTTAATTTCTATTTAAGTATTTTTATAGAGTCTACCTAATGGTGACTTTAAAGTTAAATAGTTACTTAGTTTAATTTTTATTTAAAGATATAAATCTTTATAAAATGTTGTGTAAAATAAAGAACTAAGTAGTATTTTGTTGTAACTTAAGTTTATTTTTTTTTGATTAAATGTGCTCATGTTTCATAGGCAAATTTAATAAATGTTATTTAAAGTTAAATTTGAGGAAGAGTGTTGAGAAACATTAAGCACATCACTACTTGGAACATGACACGTCACTAAAATATAGACAATATGTTATCTGTGGTTCCGGTTTCCTCTCCAACGTCCGTTCATGGAGTCTATAATTGTCTGCTCTCTATTATGTAAAAAGTTATGTAGTAAAATATTAATAAACAGTATTAATATAAATAAAGTTCACTTAATTTACAATCAACCCAAAACTCAACATGTACTACATCTAGAGGTTGAGGTGACCTTTTAGACAAAAATTGCCTGTGTTAGGTAGGACACTTCGCTCTTCCGAAGCTTAAAGTTACGTGGTGTACCAACAATTTCGAATTTTATTATCTCAAGAAAGCAATTCAAAGTAATTTTATAGTGAGAAAAAATGAGTAAAAGAAAAAATATGCCAAATTTTGAATTTAGTTTTAGTACGCGCGCTCACAAGTCATCGCCCATTTTTTTTTAAATTTCTTATTAATTAAAGTCAGCCTAATGATCACATATTATCTTAATTTTATTTATATTTCAAAGCACGGGTTGATAGGGCACCAGAGACAGGAACCTTCTCATAATGCGGGCCTTATCGATGAATGCTGCCTTCTTAATCAGGCCCTCGATCCAACCGTCTAGCGAGCGCGCGTCTCGACAGATGTTCGTTGAGGCTCTTGGCGAAAAGGCCATTTTGCCGTTACGACAATCGGCACAATAATAGTCGAGTTCACATTCCACATGCACACGAGGTTGTCCGACCTCGTGTGCTAAGTCAAGATATTTTATTTGTTTCTCTTTCTCAGCTTTTACGAGGTTCTCGTCATGCGGGATGGCAACATCGACTATCATTACGCAGCGCGCTGATCGGTCTATCACCACTATATCAGGCTTATTGGCTACAATAGTCCTGTCAGTAACGATAGGCCGATCCCAGTACAGCGTGACATGGTCTTTCCACAAGTTTATATTTCAAGTTTATATTTAAATACTTACCAGAAGACTTCATGAAAACCATCTTTGTACCTATCGTTAAAAACAGAACTGGTGATGTGTCTAGCCTGTCAAACTACCGCCCGATATCTCTAGCAACAATATTTTCTAAAATATTCGAAAACCTGATAATGAAACATTTAAATGAAAAGCATATTCCTCTAAATAACGCACAGTTTGGATTTCCTCTGGGTTTGTCCACTGACATGGCATTGCACTAAAAAATACTATTTACTTGAACTTATCGCGATCTGTGATCGATATGCAGCTGCCCACTGTCTGACATATAATGTAAATAAATCAGAAGTCTTGAGTTTTAAATACGGTAAAGGACCAGAACATATATTGCCTGTCAACTTGTGTGGATCTCCCCTTAAAATTGTCAATAGCTTTAAATACCTTGGCCATACTGTAACCGATGACTTAAGTGATAATTTAGATCTAGAAAGGCAACGGCGAAGCATTGCTTGTAAAACTAATATGCTCGCCAGACGCTTTGCACACTGCTCGGATCAGGCTAAAGTAACCCTCTTTAAGTCATTCTACACTGGCCAACTTTGGTACAGGTACACGAAAAGTATGTACTTACAATACTCTTCGTGTGCAATACAATAATACGTTCCGGGCCATGCTTAACCTGCCCTGGCGGTGTAGTGCGTCTGGCATGTTTGCTGAGAACAGGGTTGATGACTTTTATGATGTAAAAATGCGTAAGCTTAGAGCATCTTTTCACTTGCGACTACTTAAGTCTAAAAAGGGCATTGTGATCACCGTATGTCACACCATTTACATGTCCACCAAATATTTTGTTTTAACTTGATATATATGACGGCGTAAGCGATGGCTGAGCGATAGCGCCGTTGTCATTAGGGTTCCGTGGTACCAGGTTCATGATGAAATGTTAAAATAATAGTTTCGGTTTCGGTACACAAAAATCACAGTTTATTATTTAACACAAATTTACATTAAATAACACTAACAAATAATCTCCACAAAATGGGCAAACCGACAGTTTCGTTCTGAAGGAGTGACTTGGTTGGAGTTCCGAGCAAAAGTGATCTCGGCACAATCCCCACTCTACAAAACGACTCTGTCCACGTGCCGCCATTAAAACAACATCTGACGTCACGGCGTTTACCCCTACTACAATGGTCAAATCAGCAACTTGATGTTTAAAAGTTATCGCTTTCTCCGACACGGCCAGCCTGACAAGTTACACGTCCTCGTGAGTACCTGTAACCAAACAGTCAAATTTGGAGCAACAGTACAGGCTCGGTCAACCTGACCACAACTTTATGGAAAAGCATAACTTGAAAATAACAGTTGTCAAACAAAAGGTTCCTCTAAGTCTCAATCATATTTACTCAGCAACTAAATCAACTTCGATCACATACAACGCTCATGGCCCAGCTGCCGCAGCAGCTAGTGACACTTATGCCACCCATATCGTCATCACCTCATGTGATACGACCACATACATCACATAGAGTCTGCGACTCCCAGGTCAGTACAAGACCAAAACAACAATAGTCTCCATTGAGACCCAGGTCCCCGCCGTACCACCAGCTGCCCATCGCCCCCTGAACAGCTCACAAGTGAGCTGCAGTTACGACTACAGACTAGTGCGTACGGTGCGACCAAATAGCCATGGTATGTGTCTACTACTCGGTGGAGGTACTTTCATCACCGTCCTCTACGTTTAACTCATTAGGAACACTACTTAGAGGCATCTTTCGTATACGATCGTGAGCGTACTTGTAGGTTCTATTTCCTGTCAGTGATTTTAAAACATAGCGATCGTTTTCAAGCAACTCTAAAATTTTGAAAGGACCTTTAAATTTGGGCTTAGTTTGGTTTCTTTTTTTTTTTCATTTTTGATTAATACCAAATCACCAAAACTGAAATTAACTACTTGGCCTTATTTTTGTCAAAATGGGCTTTTTCATAAGCCGCACTCTTCTTCTCTCGCTTCGCGTGTTCTCTCGCTTCTGTTAGGTCAATTCCGGTTTCATCATCGTCATTACAAGCGATTAGCGTCAGAGGCCTAGCAACTTTTCCTATCAAAAGCTCTAAGGGGCTTGATTTGGTAACACGGTTCATTGTGCAGTTGATAGCCAACTGTACATCGTCCAAAGCATCCTGCCACGACCTTTCCGACGTCTCTACCGCGGTTAGCATACCCTTTAACAAACCCATCTCCCTTTCGACTTGACCATTCGCGCGACTAGATCGCGTAGCAATTAAATGCAAGGAAATGTTGTGTGAATCAAAACTCCTTCAACACTTTGTTGGCAAAGGAACGACCTTGGTCGGCGATTATACGACTAGGAGAGCCAAATAAAGCAACGCTGGACTTCAAAGCTTTAATAGTGCTGGCTGCTCATGGAGACTAAGCCTATGTGGGCGACGTTGTACCGTACGTGCTGGATCCACTAATCGAATGTTTAATTCACCCGTAGTCACTCGAGTTAACGGTAAACCATTGATAAAAGCATTCGAATACTCATTCAAAAGGGACGTTAACCGGTCCTTGTTTTCGTTTGAAATATCAGAATCAACATTGTAAAGATCAATTACGGGAGGTAAATCGCAACAACCTACATTTGTGACTTTCGAAATACGTAGGGTAGATTCAGTTAAATGTACCGTATAGCCAAGTGTCAAATTATCGCGTCCGATCATAACATCGTATTTCATACAATCGTCGGGTAGTACGTAAAATAAAATTGACAGTTCGTTATTGTCGACCACAACATCGCTAAGAATTTGTTCAGTGCTAAAAACATTCGAATTATTACCGATACCAATTACTTGCACGGTTGAAAGTGAACGTTTGCCCGAGAATTTATAAGCTACACTTTGTTTAACGAAAGAACACTCGGCGCCGGAATCAAAACAAAATGAAAACGACTCACCGGATTGTTCCAATTGCCCGCAAACACCTGCTATTTCGCAGCTATCGACGCGTCGCTCCGCCGTTGCGTTGGCAGCGCTGCCCGCCGACGATGACGCGCCACACGCACTGCCGCGTTGGCAGTTCGTAGAGATGTGTCCGGCTTCTCCACAACGGTAACACGTTATTCTTTTGCTGGAACCCGATGAAGTCGCCGCCGGTGTAGTTTTCTGGGCGTTAGCTCCAGCAGGCTGCGTAAACTTCGAACGACAGTTCACCGCTTTGTGTCCCGGTTTTCCGCACTTATGGCACGCGAACATAGTGGAAGTTTGTGGCTTTAAACGCTTTGCATCAGTGGCGCCATCACCGGTACTGCGATCGAACTTCCGCTTCAGACTTGCACTCGCCTTAATCTCCTGCAGTAACTTGTTGCGTGACGTTATTTCGCTAGTAAACGCCAAGCGATTAAGTCGAGAGTCGAACTGAGAGACATGAGCGAGCACATACGACGTGGCTATTTCTTCATGGCTTCGATTCTTCCATCGAGCCAACAGGGTAGTCATTAGGCGACTGGCGTACGCTGCGAGACATTCGCCCTCCTTCGGCTGGCCGTTGTGGATGTTAACAAGCGATGCAGCAAGAGTTTCAGTGGATGCATAACGCGCAAGGAATAAGTCGCGGAAATGCTGCCACGTCATGCCTGCATGCGAAATCTGCGACAGCCACGATGACGCATTACCTTTCAGGGCTTTGCTCAGAGCTATAATAAGCGATGCACCCTCCAGTGGACGTTCGTCGAGGCAAATATCGATAGTATCGCACCAAGCACGTGGATCGGTATCTGGTAGCTCCGGATTAATTTCTGGCAGCATGATCTGAGGTGCCACTGTTGGTGTCCTGATGGCTTCGATCAGCTGCATCATGTTCTTCTGCTGCATCTCGAACATAGCACGCCAGTGGGAATCGAGTCCAGATCCCAATTCTGATGACGGCGTAAGCGATGGCTGAGCGATAGCGCCGTTGTCATTAGGGTTCCGTGGTACCAGGTTCATGATGAAATGTTAAAATAATAGTTTCGGTTTCGGTACACAAAAATCACAGTTTATTATTTAACACAAATTTACATTAAATAACACTAACAAATAATCTCCACAAAATGGGCAAACCGACAGTTTCGTTCTGAAGGAGTGACTTGGTTGGAGTTCCGAGCAAAAGTGATCTCGGCACAATCCCCACTCTACAAAACGACTCTGTCCACGTGCCGCCATTAAAACAACATCTGACGTCACGGCGTTTACCCCTACTACAATGGTCAAATCAGCAACTTGATGTTTAAAAGTTATCGCTTTCTCCGACATATATGAACGTTTTATTTTTTGTAATTTCATTTTTTTTGTCATTTCTCATTCCTTTTTTTATTTTATTCTAATTTTTAACTTAATTTGTATTACTTTAGTTTGCATGTACTTATTTAAGTACTTGTGCATAATTTGTAATTTTATGGGTGCCAATGCCAGAAATAAACGATTTATTATTATTATGTTTTTATACTTTTATGTATCTCGGCTTTATTGCCGGATTTAACGAATAGTACGAACCAAAGCCAAATACTACCCGGGAATGTGGTGACCTGATGAGGTGATGATATAATTGAATTTTGCGGTGATGAGTTTATGTGTCTCTTAAACTGTGTGTGTGTGTGCGGCGACTCGAGGTTGTGTGTTGCTGGTAGTGACGACACATCCATTTTCATTTTGCAAAAATTTTCAGACAATCCTGCATGTATTCAGGATTGCGTTTCTGTAGACTTTGATATGTATATTTACTATTTTAAGATCTGTATATTTTGAAAGTTTTTCTGCTATTGTATTTTGTAGGTTGTGAGTGTTTGGTACGGTGACATCTATTATTTGCGCGGTTTTGTTACGTTTATCTAATAATGTGATGTCTGGTCTATTGTAGTGTATTGTGTTATCTGTGAAGATTCCTCGGTCGAAGTACAATTTGTGAGTGGCGTTTTCAAGAACAACTTCAGGCTGGTATTTATAATAAGGCACAGGGTGGGGTAGGGATTAAGTTATATTTTATTGCTAATCTTTGATGGATTATGTTCGCTATTTGATCATGTCTGTGCTTATAATCGGTCTGGATTATTGCTTTACACGCACCTGTGATGTGCTGAATGGTTTCCGAAGAACTATTGCATCGCCTACATATGTCTACCGTTTGAGGAACTCTCATTATGTGTTTCTGGTAATTGTGGCTTTCTATGACCTGGTCCTGAATCGCTATCATGAATCCCTCCATCTCAGGGAACAGTTCTCCACGCCTTACCCATTCGTTCGACGCTAATTTGTCGACGTTAGGTAGATTAAGGTCATGTCGGTGTCTCCCATGCAGTGACTTATGTCCATACTCCATTGTAAGGTTTTTGTCTGTCGGTCAGTCTGTTCTCCGTGCGCTCTCCGCTCTTCATAATTACTGGACGCCTGGTACTTCTACACTGAGTGAAGAACATGAACATGCCACTTCGGCGCTCCCCCCCGCCTACCTAACATGCCCCCGTGGCCGCCCCTGAGCTTGGGTCCACGCTCTCTGTGGCATGTGCGCCTGATATATGTGAATCAGATACTGCATCTGAGAGAAGCGGTAGCAGAAATGTCAGTGTTAGACATAAACGTAGACATGGCGATGACGACATCAAGGACCTCAAAGGGTTAATCTCGTCCTTATCATCGAAAGTAGACCAAAGCTTCCTTGAACTCAAGCAGAAAAATGAAGAACTTAAAGAAAGTTTGCAATTTATGTCAGATAAGTATGACTTAATTTTAAAAACACTTCAAAACCTGCAAGAAGATCAGGCAGAAGATAAAACCATTCAGAAATTGGAAGAAAAAATTGAACTTCTTGAGCGAAAAAGCAGGTCGGCTAGCTTAGAGATAAGAAATGTACCCATCTGCTTGCGGGATGACAGGAAATTTGAGTCGAAGGAAGACGCTAGTTTGATCGTGAAAACCTTATCGAAATATGTCGAGGTGGATATTCAAGACTGTGACATAAAAGACATCTATAGAATCCAAACCCGCAAAGAAGGCAGTAAACCCATCATAGTTGAGCTGAACAGTGTGTTAAAAAAAGACAAAATAATGCAGGGAGTCAAGAATTACAACAAGAAGAAACCAAATGAAGAAAAATTAAATACTGGACACCTCAGTATACCCGGACCTGTCAAACCTGTGTTCATCTCAGAAGCTCTAACACCTAACGCGCAGAAACTATTCTATGCAGCTCGGCAGTCTGCAAAGGAAAATGGTTACTCGTACTGCTGGACTTCACGTGGTTCCATATTCCTACGTAAAGCCGAAGGTGAGCCTCAAATTCGAATTGAATCCGCAATAGATCTAAAACTCCTAGCTAAAAAATGACTACCAACAAACTATCTCATTGTCATTTCTCATAGTTTATTCATTATACCCTACTTTTATTTTAAGTTTAGCATTACAGTATTGGTCCAATCTTTTCGCTAGTAACTGGTATGTTGTATCTAAATAGTATTGTATATTTGATAAGTATTTGCTACTTAAATCCAGTATCTGTTCTTGTAGAACATGTCTTAAACAGTATTTCACCGTGTTATGATATGGTTCACCTTGTAAACAACCGCAATTTATTTAATTTCTCGTATGAAACAAAATTTGTTATTTACCACAACGCAACACAATTGCAGTTACACACTCAGAACATTCACACACACGTTTTAAATAGACTAATAAACACACAAAATTCCAGACTCTTCACTAAAGTACTTAAACGACTTACACAATTAATACTCTCCAGCAGAAACATAAACTTGTCATTTATTTTAAAAATTAAAAATTCGATAAGGACGACCTAAATAAAGTTATTGATTCTGTAGAATCATTTAATATCTCACGGTCGTATGTGAGTTTGCCAGACCAATGTTTGAAGCATATAAACACTACCCAACCAACTTTGAACATACTGCATGTTAACATCCGAAGCCTAAATTGCAACTTTGATGGTCTCAATGTCTTAATACATTCCATTGATGCTAATTGTGACATAGTAGTACTCTCTGAGTGCTGGTTGAGTAAAGTGACAGATATTCCTGTATTAACTGGCTTTACCTCGGCTAGATCCTCATTTAACAATCAAAATGATGGGGTGGTAGTTTATGTAAGCTCTGATGTGACTCATAAGCTAATTGAACCGGTTTTTCAGGACGCTAACTGTCTTATCTTGAGGCTAGGTATAGATACAGCTATTGTTGCAATATACCGTTCACCTTCAGTCAGAAATACAGAAAATTTTCTTAACTCTTTAAACAATGTTCTAGAATCCCTGGCTTCAGTAACAACAGTAGTAGTGATTGGAGATTTAAACATAAACATTCGACCAGATAACAATGACCCTAACTCTGAAGAATATTTAAATACAATGGCTTTTCACGGACTCCTTCCTGCCCACGTTTTCCCCACTCGCATTGAAAACTGCTTGGATCATGTATTTTTAAAAACGGATGGACCCTCCACAACTTTGGTTCTGGACTCATATTTTACTGATCATGCACCTATTCTGTTTTGCACTGAACGAAACCCTCTTAATGCTACAAAACCTAAAAGTATGATACGGCATTTAAACTTTCCAGGAATTATTAGCTGTTTAGAAAACTCCGATTTCTCAAATATTTTAACTTGCACAGATCCAAATGAAATTGCGGAACAACTCATCTCCATTATATCAGACGCAATAATTCAACACAGTACGCTAAAAAAAGTCCCTAACAGGAAGCAGACTATTAAACCATGGATGATCTCTGGCCTCCTGAGGTGCGTGCGAAATCGGGATCAACTCCATAAAAAAGCAATGCAAAATCCTAAAGACCTTACGGCTAACCTAATATATTCTAGATACCGAAATTACTTGAACAATTTACTGAAGAATATTAAATGCAATTCTGACCAACAAGAACTTCTGAAGGCCAATGGTAACCCCAAAGCAACTTGGGATATCATAAAAACCATCAGTTACAAGAAAACCTCTCCCATAAGGAAGTCAGGAGAACTCCTTAATATTTGCAGCCATCCAAAGTCCTCTGTCAATGCTATAAATAAGTATTTCGCAAACGTTGGAGCGGATCTTGCTAGGCAGGCGGCGCAGGGTCAGCGTGTAACTCGCCCAAACTTTGAATTTGACAGCCTAATAAATCCTCAAGGTAACTCATTCGTATTACTTGAAACGGATTTCTCAGAAATAGAAAATATAATTATAGAACTAAAGCACAGTTGTGCAGTAGGTCACGATGGAATACCAGCCTCAGTTATCAAGTCTGCCAGACATGTACTTGTTCCCGCAATAACGCATATTTGTAATTTATGTATCTTAAAGGGTATTTTCCCAGACACTTTTAAGAAGGCGTTAGTTACACCAGTATTAAGGGTGGGGATGGAGACCGTGTCGAGAACTATAGGCCTATAAGTGTACTCACCACACTGTCCAAAATTATGGAGAAGGTCCTGAACAAAAGATTGCTTAGCTATCTTGAATGCAACAACATAATTTCGCCAAACCAATACGGTTTTAGGAGAGGCGTATCAACAGAGGATGCTGTTCTTGAACTGACAAGCAAAATTGTTAAGAATCTTGATTCCAGGACTAAAACTATAGGTATTTTTCTTGATTTAGCCAAAGCTTTCGACACGGTTTCTACTCCAATCCTTCTACATGGTTTGGAAAGCTTGGGAATAAGAGACATCGCTCTAAACCTCTTCCGTGACTATCTCACAAACCGTAACCAACGAGTTAAGGTTGACAACTACATCAGTGACGATGAGAATCTAACCTTTGGCGTACCGCAGGGCAGCGTGCTAGGCCCACCCTTTTTCTCCTATTTGTAAACAGATTGTGTCAGCTGTCAATCCCACACTGCAAGATACTCGTATATGCAGACGATACTGCGCTTATCATAAGTGGAGAAACATGGGAATCTGCTCACCATGCAGCTGAAAATGCTCTTGGCATAGTCATGGATTGGCTCTCATTAAATTTACTTACGCTAAATGTCTCTAAAACTCATTTCATTTCATGATGAACTGAAATATAATTGATAACAGAGTAGTTCCCAATTCGCTAGTATTTGGCATCGCAGTTTTAGAGAAAATAAAATTAAAACTTTTTCTCTATGGATTGGCAACACTGGTTTGACACTTCTTTTTCGCGCGTTGCCGGCATCGCTTATAAAAATGGTTTCGGAAGAAAAACTACTTCGAAAAATACGGAAATACAATAAAAAGTTGGAGCGTCGGCGTCGAAGAAAAAGACGGAGTCATCATAGTGAGCGCGGGCGCAGCCTCAGTTCAAATCGGCGGCAAAGTGTCGACCGTGACCGCAGCCCTTTGCGCGCCATTACCCCGGATAACGAAGGTAAGGGTAAGCTTTTGTTTTAGGTGCAACTAAGTCCAAAAATGTGGCTGGCTACAATGGTCGAGTATAATATACCGTGTTAGTACGAGATACTTGAACACGAAGATCAACTTTGATACGAGATATCAACTTTGATGTAAAACAGTTTTCTGTTACCGGCACGTGATGCCGATCCTGTCTAAAACCAGCATGTATTTACAGTACGAGATACTGTTTAGTGCAATTAAAATGCTGTGGAGAAACCTTAAGGTTCTTCTCATATTTCAGAAGAAATCATCGAACAGAGTGAAATTTATCCTCAAACATCGGGCCCTGAACAAATCCCAGAGGTTGAATCCTTAGCGTCACCGGAGGTGTCAGATAACCATCTTACTGAGGAGCAGAATACCGAACTTGTGCAGGCCCTGGGACAAGAGTATGACGATATAAAAAAATATGAAGGAACAATTAACAATGACATTTGCAAACGGTGGAATTACCTACTATCACATGGTCTGTCTAAGACTGAAAAAGATGACATTACAAAATGTCACAGTTTGCCTGAAAACTGTCAACTCCTAGATGCCCCAATCTTGAATGAAGAAGTAAAGGCAGTGATCTCTGAAGCGGGGATAACTAGAGACAAGTGTATTGCCTACCAGCAAAAACAGATGGGCACAGCACTTACCATAATAGGCAAAGTCATGTCTCATATAATAAACAACCCACCAGACAAAATAATGATGATAAAATCACTCAGTGAAGCATCAAAATTGGTGTGCGACCTCCATCATCAACAAACTAAAACAAGAAGGTCACTAGTGGCTCCCCAACTGGACAAGCATTTCTTAGAAATGACTCAAAACACTACCCGAAATGAGTTTTTGTATGGAGACAATTTATCTGAAAGAATAAAGATAAATAAGATAATACAACAGAGTTCAAACTCTATTAAGAAGACTGCACCAAAGCCAGCAATCGCTGCTAAGAACATAAATAGCAAAAATACGGGAAACAGGAACGGTCCACCACGATATTTGAATCAGCGTCAACCAACCAAGGGGATGGCACGAGGTGGACCACGGACTCGACCACAGCCATCTCACTACAGGAAACCCTTCAACCCACAGCGTTCCGAGAGAACCCAGGGTGCCCACTACAACAGCAGGAAATAAACAAGGTACATGCTGGCAATTTAAAAAACTACTTTGCTTGTTGGGTGTCATTAACAAATGACCCTATTATATTGCAGTGGATTAAAGGATATCATATTCCTTTCATGTCTCAGCCTCACCAAAGTATAGTCCCTAAAAATAATTTACCTGATTGTGAAATTCCACTTATGCAGGAAGCTATTGTTAACCTTTTACAATTAGGAGCTATAACACCATGTTGTCATTCAAAGGGAGAATTCATCTCAAAGATTTTCCTTGTTCCAAAACCTAATGGCAAACAAAGATTCATTTTAAATTTAAAACCTTTGAACAAGTTTATTAAAGTTAGTCACTTTAAGATGGAGGATATTCGCACTGCAGTAAAGTTAATTGATGGTCATTATTACATGTGTTGCATAGACCTTAAGGAATCATATTTATTAGTACCTATAGCATCTGAACACAGAAAATACCTTCGTTTTGAATTCAATGGAACCTTATATGAATTTACAGCATTGCCATATGGGTTATGTACTGCACCTAGTGTGTTTACCAAATTGTTGAAACCTGTGGTTGGTTATTTAAGAAATTTAGGCTTCCTATCCACAATCTACATTGATGATCTTTTATGTATTGGCCAAACATATAATGAGTGTTTACAAAACATGGAAACAACAATTAGTATGTTAAAGTGCTTAGGCTTTATTATTAATTCTGAAAAAAGTAATCTAGTGCCTAGTAAATATTGCAAATTTCTGGGATTCATAATTAACTCTACATCAATGTGCCTTGAACTACCTTTAGAAAAAAGAAATACAATTAAGAGTATGATTGATAAATTCCTAATATTAAAAAAATGTAAGATAAGAGAATTTGCTAGATTGTTAGGCACGTTAGTAGCAGCATGTCCAGCTATACCGTATGGCATAGTACATACAAAACAAATGGAATATGTTAGGTATTTAGCATTATTAAAATCAAATGACAATTATGATGCATCCATGACATTACCTATGGTATTACAGTCAGACTTTCAATGGTGGAGGGATAACATAATGCATAACAGCAAAACGTTTAAGTCAAGAAAATTTGATTTACAAGTGCATACAGATGCTTCCCTGACAGGTTGGGGTGCTCATTGCAATGGCGAGAGTGTTGGAGGCCTGTGGTCACAATCAGAACAAAAATATCATATAAATCAGTTGGAGCTAATGGCAGCCTTTTTTGGTTTAAAATGCTTTGCAAATTCAAAAAGTAATTGTGATATTCTTCTTCGGATTGACAACACTACTGCCATTGCTTGCATTAACAAGATGGGTAGTGTTCAATTTCCACACCTGAATGATGTTAGTAGAAGGATATGGGATTGGTGTGAAGCTAGGTGTATTAATGCCCAGGCATCTTACATAAAATCTAAAGATAACTTGGCGGATGAAGAATCAAGGAATACTAACATTGACACAGAGTGGGAATTATCAATAGATGCTTTCAATAGAATTGAAAAAGAGTTTGGCAAGCCAAGTATTGATTTATTTGCTACCAGAGTTAATGCAAAATGTAAAACATATGTGTCTTGGCATAGAGACCCATATGCATTTGAAATAGATGCCTTCACATTTGACTGGAGCTCCTATTTTTTTTATGCATTCCCACCTTTTTCATTAATTACAAAATGTCTGCAAAAAATTAAAAATGATGGGGCCAAAGGAATCTTAGTATACCCACTGTGGACTTGTCAGCCATGGTATCCTTTGGCAAAAATGTTGATGGTTACAAAACCAATCATATTCTACCCTAATCATAATTTATTACAATCTCCTTTCAGTACCAAACACCCATTAAGCAACCAGCTTACCCTGGCAGCGAGCATCTTTTGCGGGAAGCATTCAGACGTAGAGGTTTGCCAGAGGGCTCACTAAATATTATGTTATCATCCATTTCACCAGGTACGCTAAAGCAATATAGTACTACTTATAAGAGTTGGTGGTTATTCTGCCGAAACCACAGTGTGGACACCTATGCAGCTTCAATACCAGATGTAATACAATACCTCACTGAAATACATAAAACAAATATTGGCTACAGCTCGTTAAATACAGCTAGATCTGCACTTTCCCTTCTGTTAAATGAAAGAATTGGCAGTGATGATCACATCAAGCGTTTCTTCAAGGGCCTATACAGAATTAAACCCGCTTTACGCAAGTATGTTAATACTTGGGATCCTTCACTAGTGCTTAGATTACTGTCTAGTTGGGGTGATAATGTTAATTTAAATTTGGAAAAATTAAGTAAGAAGCTTGTCACCTTATTGGCTCTTGCTACTGCTCAAAGGGTGCAGACTCTATCCGTAATTAAAATACAAGATATATCCATGTCCCAAAACATAATACATATTAATATTACTGATCTTATAAAAACATCACTGTCATCAAAATCTGAAACATTAATTAAACTACCGTTTTTTGACCAGAACCCCATTCTTTGCCCAGCTAGAGCTATAAAAACATATATCGAGCAAACATCAACTCTTAGAAATGATGAACAATATTTGCTATTAACTAGTAGGAAACCCTATAAAAGAGCATCCAAACAAACAATTAGTAGATGGATTAAATCAGTTATGAAGGAAAGCGGTATTGATACCAAAATATTTACCTCACACAGCACACGTCATGCAGCCACATCTTCTGCTAAACAGGCAGGGGTATCATTAGATGTGATTAGGAAAACTGCTGGTTGGTCAGATAGCTCTCTTACGTTTGCCAGGTTTTATGATGTACCAGTGAGTGTTAATGTCCCACATGACTGCTTTATTAATGTCGTCTTTAATGCCAACTTGAGGCTATAATTGTTATTTCTTTTCCTCGTTTAAAGATTAATAAATGTTCAAAGAATATTTAACTCTTCATTTTTATTTTTTTATTTCATTAGAGTTTTTTATTTGTACACTGTTATTAGTGATAGAGTGTAGTTATATGGCTAAAGGTCAGTCAAAGATGTTTCACTATAGCATTTATTGTTACTCATTGTATCTGATTATGAGACAAGACTGATAGTAATAGTACTGATGTCGTTGTTGCTGCTGGTATTTCCACGGCAATTTTATTGGCAGGAAAATGCTAGTAGCCAATTGTCATTTTGTTTGTCTTTAATGCTGTCCTGTTTTTGTAAGCCACATAATGCATAATTTTGTTTTATTCTGACATGTTGAACATCTTAAGATTTTTGATGTTATTACATACTCAGTATATATACTAGCATACTAGAGTGTGAGTAGGTCTCTAATAAAAAATTGATTCCTAAATGGCTGTTTTGATAATTATGTTTCTTTTCAAAATAATGGCCCATGTCGACTTTTACTCTAAACAGCTACTCTGTTATCAATTATATTTCAGTTCATCATGAAATGAAATTGATTAATCAGACGAACTTACCTTAAGTGAAGTCCGATTACAATTTCATGAAGGATGAACTGAAATATAATTACCCACCCGGCCCATCCTTTTTAGGATCAGTCCCTTGTCGAATGGGCCAACAGAGCAACGCTATCTCTAAAGAGTGTCAAACCAGTGTTGCCAATCCATAGAGAAAAAGTTTTAATTTTATTTTCTCTAAAACTGCGATGCCAAATACTAGCGAATTGGGAACTACTCTGTTATCAATTATATTTCAGTTCATCCTTCATGAAATTGTAATCGGACTTCACTTAAGGTAAGTTCGTCTGATTAATCAATTATGTCCCTTTCTCAGCGAACACTGCTACACAACCTAGTATGCCAGACGTTAAAGCCCATAGTTGTCACCCTACGCTGACCCCTTGCAGTTGCCCTAGCATACATAGAAGCTCTTGTGTAAAATACTTGGGCGTGCACATTGATCACACATTAAGTTGGCAAAAACATATCAGTGCGACAGTTACGCGAGTTCGTAAGCTAATGTTTCCTATGAAAAAGCTGAGAAGAGTAGTTGCCGACCGACTGTTAAAAACTGTATATTTTGCCTTAGCTCAGTCACTTCTAAGGTATTGCATATCTGTCTGGGGTGGTACACATAAAACGTACTTACTTCGCCTTGAGAGGGCACAAAGAGCTGTTTTGAAAGTCATGCTTCACAAACCTTACCGGTACCCAACAACCCAGTTTTATGAGGACATATTTGTACTCACTGTTCGACAGCTCTGTGCACTTAACGTCACTCTACGTGTACACTCATCACTGACCTATGACACAAGGTTACTCGAGCAAAATAAACGACGTAAGAACCCTGTATGCCCACCTCACACCACCAAAACTGCTCTGGCGAGGCGAAGCTTCCCGTATCTTAGCAGGAACCTTTATAACACAATAAACGAAACCTGCAACGGAGTATCCGTTTAAATGTAAAACTGTAGTTACCCAAATTTAAATGTAAAACTGTAGTTAGTAGTTTTCTTCAAAAGTTAACATACGATGAGACTGAACAACTCTTTGCAAAAAAGTCTTACCAACACATCTAAAAACAGATTTGAGTTGCTACTTTTAATCCCTATCATGTGACACAAACGAAATACACAACTAAACCCACACACACACTCAAACACCCACACCACACATACACCAGCACCACACATTCCCCCACACCACCCACACCCATTGCTTGTTTATATAAATTTTATCAAGGTGATAAGTGTTAAAATTATGTCAAACTAAGTTTTTCTTTTTTTTATGCTTACAAAACTCCTAAAAAGTGCAGTAAATTGTCAATGAACTGTAAGAGGAAGGTGCCTGTGTCTGTAACACAGTTTATACTAGCACAGATACAGTCGTTCACTCTGTCTCAAATAATGCATAATGTTGTACTTCATGTAATGGCGTTTTATTATGTTTTGATTGAGATGGACAAATTATACTTGGCTTTTTGAAATAAAAATTTTTATTGTTATTATTGTTGTTCATTACTCTGTGTTGTCCTAGCATACGTGTTCAAAGGGGTAAATTTTTTATCATTATAGGCTATTGCTTTGTGTAGGATTGAAGTGGAGCTGATGTTATTTGTTCTAGATTATTAGCTGCTCTTATTGAGTTGATTTTACATTTATCAATCCCAAACTCCATAGCTATATCTTTTGAGAATTGTTCAGTTACACCAGCTAGTTCATATAAGTCATCAGGGGACGATGCATACAATTTGATGTCATCCAATATAAAGGAGATGGTTTGCTTTACAATATTGTTGGTCAGTCAGAATGTCAGTCATTGTATCACTATATTGGAGTTCGTAACCGGGTAATTATAATGTATTAAGTTTGTTTGAAAGAGGGTTTAATGCTAGACAGAACCATAGTAGGCTGAGTGGAATATTCCTCGCTGGATATTAATAAGTTCTGTTTCAACTATTCCTGTAGATGTGTTCAGTTGTAATCGCGTCTTCCATTTTTCTACAATAGTACCTAAACAATTGATGAGTTGTGGGTGTATTTTATATATTTTTAAAACTTCGAGTAACCACGAGTGAGGTACTGAATCGTATGCTTTCCTATAATCTATACGAGTATACATAGTGTGTAAATCATTCTTGGTGCGTTGAACATGTTTGTGTATTACTGCGTCTATTGTCAATTGTTCTTTACATCCTTGACTTAACTTCTTACACCCCTTCTGTTCTTTTGTTAATATTTTCTGCGTTTCAAGATGTTTATAAATTATGTGACTAATGCATGATATCGTTATTTTATATATGGTTTGCAGACAAGTAATCGGCCTACATTTTGCTGGATTCGATGAGTCGCTAGGATCTTTTGGTAGCATATAGGTCTTACCTTCTGTGACATATGTGGGAATCGATGCGGGGTGTTTTATGAAATTGTTAATATGGTTGAATATGTATGGGTGTGTGTGTGTGTGTGTGTGTGTGTGTGTATTTTTTTGTACCAGTAGTTGTGTATGTAATCTGAACCAGGCGCTTTCCAATTATGTATTTTTGTAAGGACGTCATAAAATGTTGCTACATCAACATGATCGAAGCTCATCGCTTCTGTGTTAGTGTGAGCGGCCTGCTCTGCTTTAATCCATTCTGCTTCAGTGTTATGGCAGACAGAGTTTTCCCAAATCCCAGCCCAAAATTGCTGTAACTCTTCTGAAGTTGGAAATGCTGTATGTGTATTGTTACTGGGTGTTGTTTCATTTGTTGTTGATTTCTTTAGGGATCGGTAAAATTGTTTTTCGTTAATCCTAAACTGGTTATTTTGTGTTTTACGAAGTGTACATTTATTGTATAGATTTAGTCTACTTTTTACTTCTGTTAGTTTCTGTTTTAGAGTATCTAGAAAATGCTCAAGTTGTGTGTTAGGTTGTTCGTATGATGTATGTATTCTGTAGTCTTTTAATATTATCTCAACTGCTTTGATTAGTTTTCTGCTTCTATGGCCTTTTGTAATAGATGGTAGGTCTTTGGAGGTAAGTTAAGAGAATTAAGGGATTGGTGAAGTTGTTTCGGTATTACTTCTATTACAGACGATACTATTGGTACTATTATAACTTTTTGCAGACGCCAAAGTCGCGTAATTTCATCTTTTAGTTCAATATATTTGGTTAGTTTCTCTGCTATTGTTAAAAGCTAATTGTTCTGTCGGTAAAAATGCCGCGATCAAAATACAGTTTTGTCGAGGGATTTTCTAAAATAATCTCTGGATTGTACTTGTAATATTGTACAACGGAGTCTATGAGTTTGTACTGGTGAGCTAATTTCTGGTGTATGACGTTAGCTACTTGGTCGTGTGTGTGGTTGTAATCTGTTTGGGCTATTGACTTGCACACACCTGTGATATGTTGAATTGTTTCGGGAGAACTATGGCATCTTCTACATGTGTCATTATTTAAATTCTTTATAATATATTTTCTGTAATTTTTGGTTTCAATTACCTGGTCCTGTCTAGCAAGCATGAACCCTACAGTCTCTAGGAAGAGTTCGCCTCGATTTAACCACGCGTTCGATGCTTCTTTGTCGACATTTATGTGGCATAAGTCTTGGCGATGTCTTCCGTGTAGAGACTTCTGGGTCCATTCTAGGAGCTTAGTTCTTTCGTCAGTAAGTTTTTCAGTCTTCCGTTCAGATTTATCTCTTAAATTCAGTGGTGTAAATTGTTGGTCGTTTTGATTAACAACTTTGTGGAGAATAGAGGTTTCGGATTTTGAAAAAAAGAATTGTCTTAGTGCTTTTATCTGTCTGTTGTGTAGGTTAAGAATGTCAATTAAACCTCTACCTCCCTCTTTCCGCGGCAGTGTTAATCTCTGCAGACATGATCGTGGGTGGTGTTTGCGAAATTTAGTCATAGTGGTGTTAATTTTTCGTTGTAGGTTTTTGAGGTCGTTTTTGGTCCAATTGATTATCCCAAAAGAATATGTAATCTATCCAAATGCAAACTACAACCCTTGAAACAAATTCTTCTAAAAATACTACACAGACTCGAATGACGATGGACCTGCGAACAAAATGAGGGTATAATGCGGTCCTACTATCGAGTAACAGATTTAGGTAGAAATGAAATTATCCTACACTTTCTCATTTAAGCGAACCGTGAACAGCTGATCAGAGGAGAGCAATTTTAAATAATAAATACATCAATAATGACAGATTGAATTCATTAAAACTAGAAGTTTCTCAAGAATTACGGCTAGATAACACTAATGTTACCAGGATTACTAGTCAAATACCAGCAGTTGACCGAAATCACAACAATAATGCTGATAATGTATTTATAAACATTAGTAACACAAACACCACAGACAAACCTCCACTTTAAATCAGACCGACCAACAAGAGAACCTAGATAGAGATCCTGTAATTGATGATATTTTCCAAGAAACAATCCAGTATTTCAAAGAAACTAGCCCTACAAACAGAAATTTTATTCCTAAACAAAAACCTTCTAAAAGACTTGCCCAAATAGTTAACTATCTAAACAAAATAATTCTCCCTGAATACGCTAATAAAGAAACCAATTTCCATACTTTACAGACTACTATATATTGTGCAGCATGGACTGCAGCTACAATTCATCAATGGTAATAGAAGCATAAAAATAATGAAATACGTTAACAAGATAGTAGAGCAATATAAAATTCATACTGTTCATGAATTACCAAATACACAAGCAATACATACATTAGACACACTTAAACAAAAACTTGCAGTCGTCACAGGTCGCCTACAAAGATACAGAGCATGTGCACAAAGAAAACTACAAAACACGCAATTTACCCACAACGAAAAACTTTTTCACCGCGTTTTTTCTACAGTTGTACAGTACGCGTGTCCGCCCCCCACGTAGCTAGGTGTTCAGCTCGGACGTAAGGTTGGATTTTAGGAGGCTTATTATTATCTCCTTTATTTATTTTTCTTCCTTATTTTTACAACTTTAAATATTCCCATATAAAACAATCAAAAAAAAACATTTAAAAATATAAAAAAATTGTAGCCCACCGGTATCGGGAACAGGGTCCAAGCTACCGGCGGTCAGGGCTCCAGAGAGAGGAACCTCCTAACAATACGAGCCGTGTCCAGGAGTACCGCTTTTTGAATGAAGCCCTTGATCCAGCTGCCTAACGAGAGCCTCCTCAGGTATTGGTCGAGGCTCTTGGTAATTAAGCCATTGGCTGAAACGACTATCGGCACAATGATCGCCGAGTCCACTTCTCCCACGTCGACAACCTCGCGAGCCAAGTCAAGATACTTGATTTGCTTATCTTTCTCTGCTTTCACGAGGTACCCGTCATGCGGGGCCGTTATGTCAACAATCATTGCGCGCCGCTCTGATCGATCCACCACCACCATATCAGGCTTGTTGGCCACAATAGTCCTGTCAGTGATGATGGATTGATCCCAGTACAGTGTGATATTGCCATTTTCGAGAACTGGGTCGGGCACATACCTATAGTACGGCACTTCCGATTCCACAAGGTTGTATTTTAGAGCAAGTTGCTGATGGATAATCCTGGCTACATGGTTGTGTCTATGTAAGTACTCTCCTGTAGCTAGACGAGAACACCCGGAGATAATGTGACGAATTGATTCGCCCGGACGGTGGCATGCCCGACATATGTCAACCGTGCCGTCCTTCACATAAAATCTCCGGTAGTTATTCGTCATCATAACTTCATCCAAAATTGCACAGACAAAACCTTCGGTTTCCCCGAAGAGGTCGCCGGAACGTAGCCAGGCTACGAACGCTGATAGGTCTACATTGGGCCCATGCAGGGCCCGGAAAAAGCATCCGTGGAGCTCCTTACTTTGGCATACCTCTCTGCGGTCGTTAGTGTCAAGTACTACAGGTTTGCGCCAGTTCTCTTTAGCCAAGGAGAGCGGGGTGAGGCCCTTTTCTACCGCGACCACATCCCGATGCATCCCCACGTCGGCTTCTAGGAAAATTTCCCTGAGACTGCATATCTCGCGATTGTGGAGAGTCTTAGCGCTTAAAAAGCTCGACCTCATTCGATATGCCGTCAACAATGTACGGACCTTCCTATCCAGGGCATCTAGTTCTGTTTGTGTCCATTTGAGTATGCCGAAAGAGTGCATCAAAACCGGCATGACCCCAACCGTTGAAGGCACGCACCTTATTTCCCCCTGATAAAAGACTATTAAATACTTTTCTCAGGCGGCCAAAGAAGCGCTCCTTCAACGATTGCTTCGTGTCAGCTACATTGATGCCCAGCGCTTCCGACATACCCAAATACTTGTAGGTTTCGGTTGCTGAAAGGGATCTAAGATTTATGGAATCCGAGAGTTGGGTTCCCACAGATTCCACAATCTCCCCTCGCCCTACATGCATGACCGCGCATTAGTCCACACCAAATTCCATCCTGATGGCGCTACTGAGAGTTTCAGTTACCTTCAGTAGCTCCATCAGTTGCAAATCGTTGTGGGCAAAGAGTTTCAGGTCGTCCATGTAAAGGAGGTGAGATATAACCTGACCATCTCTCTTCAACCGATAGCCTAGACCTGAATCCTCCAGCAGCGTGCTAAGAGGATTCAAGGCTAAGCAGAACCAAAGTGGACTCGAACTATTGCCCTGAAATATACCTCGCTCTATCCTTATCGGCTCGCTATACCTCTGGATTTGCCGACATCCTGGATAGCGAAGGACTGTCCTCCACTGCCCCATACACGACATCAGGAAGGTGCGCAGAGTTGCATCTACTTTATACAACTCTAGCACCCTCATGAGCCATGTATGTGGCACTGAGTCATAGGCTTTCTTATAGTCTATGCCACGTCCAACATGTCGACAGATCTCTCCGGGAACGGCGAACTTGTTGGCTTATGGCCATATCAATGAGGAGCAGCTCCTTAGTACCGCGGGACCCATTCCTACATCCATTTTGAGAAGCGGACATGATAGAATTGTCGTCAATGTGATTGCTAATTTTAGCTCTCAAAATGGATGTAAGAACTTTATAGACTGTCGGATGACAGGTAATCGGTCAATAATTTTTGGGCTCTGCAGTACTACCTGATTTATGGAACAGGTGGGTTATACCTGTTGTCAGGAACTCGGGCAGCAGCCCTGACTCTAAGGCTGACTAGAACAGGGTCATCAGACGAGCGTGCGACCTTACAAACCACTTAATCCGAAGTTGTGCAACCCATCCGGCCCTGGAGATTTCCAGTTAGGCAACGGACGGACTGCACGAGCTACATCTTGGGGGCTAATAGTGATTGCCCCCATTTCTGTTACTGAATCGCACGTTCGTTCGACCTGCCGAGTCCATTCACCCTTGGTATGGCCGACAGGCACCGACCAGATGCTGCGCCAGAACGAAGTCATGGCGTCATCATCAGGCAGGTGTGTGTCAAGCACACCTTGGTCCGGTCGCTCCCAAGCCCTATAAACCCACTTTTCATCTCTTTGGAATGTGAGATTCTGAGTGTATCGTTCCACCCGTCGCTTATACCTACGAATACGATTTGCCCAAGCATATATACTTTCTGCTTCAGGAAGTCGATGCGCTCTGTGACACGGGAGATGTAGTCTTGAGGACTAATATCAGTCCCCGAGAACGCCCTCCTCACAAAGCGCCTCACTCTAGGGTGCGTTTTGCCCTCCCTGAAGCAGATTAGTTTGCCGATGAGTGCTCTGGCCCCACCAATACGTTGCTTAATCCTGTACTGCCATGCCGGTACGGCTGGCTTAGGTCGTGTAGCTCTGCCATCAGAAAATTTGACGCGTCAGTGGGGTCTTCGCAGTTATCAAAATAGTTTGACAACTGCGAATCCAGAACAGCCACCAGCGCCCTATTTTTGTTATGCATGGGCAAACGAGGTATGCGTGGCCTAAGGTCGAGCGACATGAACCGATATTCTCGAATCGCACCCTCCAAAGCACTCCTCATTTCCTCACTGCACTGGGTACTTACATTACTAACCATGTCATTACTCACGTTGTTTGCACGATTGGCTATTGTGGTAGACTGTGGTGGTACCACAGCCTGCACCGACGGGGTAATGACATGGCTACTCTGCATTTCAGTTCGCAGGCGATCAAGTACAGTGTCATCCAACATACGATTACGCTGGATGACTCGCACCTGATCCGACAGCCGTTGCGCCGACACGTTGACAGCTGGCTCAAGCACCTGAAATAGAGAGAGCATCCGAACTCGGTACGCGGTCAAGTTGTTTCCTCCCTCTGTAGCTCCATAGTATGAGCGCATGACATTTTCATTGATGGATTGAGTCCATCGCATGCGCTGCACACTTCCGCCGGGAGCTGGGATCCTATCAGAGGCCGGTGGGCCTCGAGGTCCTAAACCATCAGGCGGCCGGTGTCCTCCCCGTCGACGAGCAGGTGGTGGTGTCGTGGGCGGAGAGAAATACTCGTCGCTCGAGCTCGACGCAACTACCACGGCCGGTGACGGGTTCCCTATGTCAGTTCAAAACACTATTCTGCGAAAATTGTTACATCGATGACTTTACATCGATGCCTTGTTAGAGCGACGTTATGTTTAAACGACGCCTTTTTTGTTCGCTGTTTCTTAATATCGATAACCTTACATCGAACCCTTGTTTCTTCCACATTTGTTACTTCGAAAATATTAAGCCAGCGATATATTTATTTATAAAGAATACGTATATATGTTGCAGTTTGTAATTATTTCTTTTAATAAAATTTCGTGTGATTCTAAAAAAAAACACAAATAAAGCCTTGTTAAACTCAAAGTTGGACAAGTTATGCCGCTAGAGGCTTTAAAGTAATTTAATTTTGTAATATACTGGGTGGAAGGGATACGGAATGATGTTCTGAGTACGTTTTTTTTTCTTTGGGGATTTAAAAAATAAGAATCGACTTTTTAGTGGGTACCTGATCTACTTTCACAAGTTGTGCATTTTACACAAAGTTCAAGAAATATTTTACCATAATGTAGCATTTTATTATGTAAGCAGACATTATTTGATTATTAAAAGGTCATATTACGAAACGGTTTTTTTTTTATTGATGGTCCCCATTGCAATGTTGGATGTACCATTATTTTGTAGAAAAATGTATTGATTAAATATGTTCGAAGTAACGTTACATAGAATAAACAAGGGTTCGATGTAAAGTTATCGATATTAAGAAACAGCGAACAAAAAAGGCGTCGTTAAAACGTAACGTCGCTTTAACAAGGCATCGATGTATAGTCATCGATGTAACAATTTTCGCAGAATAGTGTTTCGAACTGACATAGGGAACCCGCCGGTGACACTGGTGATCCGAGGTCCGGCGGCGGCGAGACGGAGCTGAGCGACGAGTCCGGGGGTGTTAGGCGTGCGCGTCGGTAAGCAGCTCTTTTTATTATCGTATTAGTTCATTATTCTCGTAGGTTGTTATTTTCAAGATTTTTAATTTTTGTATTGACGGGATTGATATACGTCAGTATCGTCGTCGGAACTGTTTTTATCTTTTAAATGGTTTTAGTTTGTGTTTTTATAATATTTGAGGTTTTAGAAGACTATTGATATTGATTTATAAGAACTATTGTATTTGTGTACTAAATCCAATATTTATATTACAGGTTCCCTGTCCCCATACAAAGGTGTCATTGAAAGGTTCTGCGCTCAGTTGTTCTGTTCAAGATTCTTTTTTGTGTCAAAACAAAAGTTGTAGTTAAACACTTGTATAAAAATATTTTTGTAAAAAAAATAAAAATTGCTCACAAATGATTCATGAACGTACGGCAAAGAATCTATTAGGGCACGATCTTTGAATCATATGTATATGATTCATTGGACAGGGAAACTTTTTTTTTTTTTTCGGATGGGAAATCATCAAATGACTTCTCCAGCTCTGGGCTGAGCGGGAGGGAGTGTCAGACTTTTACTGACTAAAACCCATCCATGTTCCTTCATCGCCCTTTGTGTTCCGGGGCCGCGGTATCTCTTTCGAACAACCCGCAGCACCTGGCAGGCATCAGCCCTTGCGGGCCCCTTCCCTATGCTGACATCTCTTTGAGGCGCGCGTGGAACACGAACGCGCCGTCGACACGGCCTGTCGTCCTAAGACGGAGAGACGGCGAGCTAGCCCTTAGCTCACCGTCCATAGGCCCGCGTCTACGGTGGCCCCCGACGCCCGGTGCATCTCCCGCGGCGGCTGGGACGTGAGGAGGAACGCTCTCTCTCACGTTCCGCCTCCTCCTTTGCTAGCATGACTGCTTCGCAAAAGGAGGTGACGGCTTCCCATTCCGTCTCGCTCCGGACCATGGCTCGAACCAGGGCCGGACGCGAGAGGTCGCCGCCGCCGATCGCCGCTATGAGGGCACGGCGTTGCTCCGCCCAAGCGGGGCAGACCTCCACCGTATGCTCCACCGTGTCCTCCGGTCGATCCTCGCAGTGGAAACACCCGGGCGTCTCCTCCCGCCTGATTCGGTGCAGGAACCTCCCGAAACAACCGTGTCCGGTGAGGACCTGCGTCAGGCGGAAGGTGAGGACGCCGTGGCGCCTCTCAAGCCACTCCTCAAAGAGGGGACTTATCGCCACTATCGTGGCGTGCCCTGCACGGGGTTGCGACAGTCGCTCTCTCCATGTCACCATGAGATCGGCCCGGAGGTTTGTCCGCTGAGCGGCAATTAGCCGCGGCAGCGGAGTAACCCCCCGGCGAAGAACCTTCGCGCGCCATTCATGTAGGCGCGCGAGGACTATCGCCTCCAGATCCCATGGTGGCAATCCGGCTAAGAGGCTCGCAGCCTCGCCCGAGATCGTGCGGAACCCACGGACCATCCTTACGGCTACCACCTTTTGGGGCGCGTTCAGATAATGGGCGGCTCGCTGCCTCAAGGAACGCGCCCACACCGGGGCACCGTAAAGGGCCATGGACCGCACGACCCCCGCATAGAGCCTCCGGCAGGAGGCGTTCGGCCCCCCCAGATTGGGCAGGAGCCGCCTGAAGGCAGCCCCAGTCCGTTCCAGTTTAGGGGCCAAACGTCGGAAGTGCTCCACGAAGTTCCACCGGCTGTCGAGGACAAGTCCCAGGTACTTCAACGTCGACCCGACGCCGATGGAAACCCCTCCTACTGTCAGTGAGGATCCCGACGGTGGCGCATTCCGAGGCCCATGAAAGCACATGGCCTCGGACTTGTGCAATGCCACCTCGAGACCCAGTTGCCGGATCCTCTCAACGACTATCTCAACCCCGCGTGTCATCAGATCGGCCGCCGCCTCGTGCGACCTCCCCTGTGCCAGCACCAGCGTGTCGTCAGCGTAGCACACTACGCTGACGCCACTAGGGAGGTCGGCGCGCAGCACCCAGTCGTAGCCGATGTTCCACAAGGGCGGTCCTAGAACCGATCCCTGTGGGACACCGCACGACATCTCTCGCCGGTTCCACTCTCCGGAGCGACCGGGGTAGATGACGGCTCTGTCCGTCAGGTAGTCCCCGACCACACGACGAAGGTAGGTCGGCACCCGGTGATACCGGAGTGCCTCCCTAATGCAGCTCCAGGGCATGGAGTTGAAGGCGTTGGCGATGTCGAGAGACACCGCCAAGACAACCCCACCCCGGGACACCGCATCCCCCGTCGTGAGGGCTCTCACGCGCATGATGGCGTCCACCGTGGAGCGCCCCTTGCGGAAACCAAACTGGTGTTCCGCAAGTGGACAGGGAACGTGAGAAATGAAAAAAAATGGGAATGGTATAACCGATGATTGACATGCAGGGTTGCCAGATTATTATTGCAGGGTTGCCAGATTATTATTATTTCCTTTATTTATTTTTCTTACATATTTTTACATTTTTAAATATCCCTATACAAAATCAGTATAAAAAAAACATTTAAAAATATATAAAATAGTAGCCCATCAGCACCGGGAACAGGGTCCGAGCTACCGGTGGTCAGGACTCTTGAGAGAGGAACCTCCTAACAATATAATCCTAAGAAAATCGACAACTACAGCGGCATTTAACTTAGTTAACCTAGTTACTTAATATCATGACAGTACCTTGCCAATACATCTATGAAAACATCATGTACGTTAGGAAAAATCTGCATTTATTTAGTAAAAGAGGCGACAGACACCACTATAATACTAGAACCAGGGACCATCTAGTTCAGCCAGGTTTCAGGCTAGCTAAAGTAGACTCATCTTTCATGGGGTACTGTTTAAAATTTTACAATAAAATTCCTCCCGGCATTCTACAACTGAATGAGACGAAATTTAAATCTTGTATAAAACGCACACTATGTAGGCAAGCATACTATAAGTTGGGAGATTACATTGATGATAAAAATGCTTGGCTCAATGCTGGTCCTGCTCCACAACCATAGGGGCAAACTAATTGATTACTTTGTGAAGTTATTGTGGAAGCTGCAGAGGATTGTAAACATATCTTTGCATTGTATAGATTCAGTCTCTTAGTATTATATAATTGCATAGCACATGTGTGAGTTCTATGTACGATAAAGCTACCATTTACATCTTTTACTGACTCGAATTTGCCCTGGCGGTTGAGAGAATGTCATGCTCACTCAAATGTCTCGCTGATGGTGGCGCGTGTGTCGGGTCGTTTAGTTCCCTCCAAAATGGTTGAGTTGAATGATGGCTGATCCATGCGTCATGTTCGTGAACGGGCGCTGTCAGTTGTGACTGGTCATCTCGCAGCTGCCATGGATTATTGTATTTTTGAATTGTTAATTTTATCTTTTTATTCTGGACGCTCTTACTCGCACGTCTTTCTACATCGTTCTCACATGTATGTTTAATCTCGACATGAATGATGTAACCGAGACTTTGTAACAACATAATGATTTAAAAGAGTGTCCATGGAGTTTCTTGCCCATTCTTCTCCATAGAGATCTACGCTTTCGAATGGGCAACTACAGTACTTTCACAAGTTATTATGCCCTGTGACTGGGACTGTAGCTTAGTTTATTTTTTTTGTGTTTTGACATTCAAAAGTGCCTGTAATGGTTTAATTGAAATAAATGCTTTGAGTTTGAGTTTACCAAAAATATTGACCAGAAAATTCCGACAACTGTTGTATTTTTTGACATGTCAAAAGCCTTAGACTTTGTTTCACACGAGTTACTCCTAAAAAAATGTGATAAATATGGAATCCGCGGAAAAGCAAATGCATGGCTAGAAAGCTACCTCACAAACAGATCGCAAGTTGTAGAAATTACTGTGGATAAACTCGATCAAAATGGTGAACAGAAATTTAGTTCCAAATTAGTTTACAATTGCACAGGCGTTCCACAGGGCAGTATTTTAGCCCCTCCACTTTTTCTGCTATATATCAATGACCTGACAAAAGTAACTGACCATCCGTGCATACTCTTTGCAGACGATGTGTCCGTAATCATCCCTAAAACTAAGAACAACTATAATGAGGAAATAAATAGTACCGTAAGCAAAATAATAACTTGGATGGAAAAGAATAACCTTAAACCTAATATAGATAAAACCAAATATGTACAATTTTGTAACAAAAACTGGACTAAAATGGATTTAAACATCACGTATAAAGATAAACAAATAGAACAATCAGATATGTATGTGTGTAGTATGACTTTTCTTGGGATACTTCTATATGAAAGGTGTTCCTGGCTTAATCATATTGATATGATATGTGGAAAACTCAGTAAGTTTGCTTATGCTCTATGGCGTTTATCTAATCTAACAAATAAACAAGCCACATTGCAAGCTTATCATGCATATGTTGGTTCAGTATTGCGTTATGGTTTACTAGTATGGGGAAACTCGGTGCATCTCGGAAGAGCTTTCATCGCACAAAAGAGGTGTATACGTGCGATTTGTAATGTAGACCCACTCACATCCTGTAAACCACTGTTTAAGAAACTCAGAATACTTACATTGACTGGTATTTATATTGAATAAATTTACCAAATCTCATCCAGAGATGTTTGAAAAACTGGGAGATAAATGTGCGTTCAATACTAGATATCCTAATAGACTAATTATTGTGAGAATAAAGACGGAATAATAGGCGAAGCTGTCATCCCATGTGTATTCAGATTTATAACAAGATTCCTAACCAAATTAATGAACTTCCAATGGTTCGCTTCAAACGGGCTTTACGTAGGTGGTTAATTGAGAATCCCTTCTATAATACATATAAAAGATTTCTGTCAGTTTAAATTTAAGTAATAATGTAATAATTGTACCTACCTATAACAATCCAATCCATTATAACAATAGACCTCACAGAGGACTCCTTATTGAAATATAACCAGAGCCATAAAATTAGTAAAAATAAAATGAAGAAATATGCAAGATTCAATAAAATCATTAGAAAAAGTAATAAAAAATACAAGAAACAACAAAAGCACTATTCTAAAAATATACAATTAAGGAAAGAACGCGTTTCTCTTGTTAATAAATTAAATAACTATCAGATTAAATTGGAAGATAGTATAAATATTTATGAAATAGACACTCAGCGCTTACAATCTGAAATACAGGCCCTGAATAAGTCACTAAAGTCTTTATATAATAAATATGAAAGCTCTAAAAATCAAATTAAAGAGCATATTCTTGCAACAAACGAGTTGGTAGACAAAGTGGACTTGCTGACTCTCAGCAATTCACATTGTACTTGTCAGAGGAATCCCAGTCTTGATGCCCACCTGCCTGTGGCAACGGAGGACCCGTCCCAGGCTGCGAGTGCTCAAGACTGTATGACCAACCAAGATATAATACCTGACATTACTCGTCTAGATTCACAAGTGGTGCAGCCTGAGATTGTTAATTTTGTATCACCTATTAGTCATGATTGTTATCATCCAGTTATGTTCTCTGATAGTATAGGTAGAGGGTTAGGTAAATTAATCAGTAATAACCTGAGTTATTGTACCCAAAATTATTGTATGCCAGGGTCAAACTACAAACAGATTATGGCATCAGTCACAAAAACTATTTGTAATCGTAACACCACTATTACCATATTTGTTGGTAACAGTTCTAAAATTAATAAGGAAGACATAACAGACTGTGTGTCAGAGTTGTTAAAGTTAAATTGCAGTAAAATCATATTGTGTGCTTTTCCATATTTTGAAAAATTTAGTAATAGAAAAAACAATTATATACACATGTTAAATCAGCATGTTCATTTCTTGGTTAGTCATTATTGTGACAAACTTTTGTTTCTAGACATCAACAATTCAGTTGATAAACTTAGGTCGACGCGAGGTACAGTGTATCTTCCTATTAGATTTCGACATCAAATACACACATCAAAAGTGTCTAGGGATCAAGCATTTTTATGCGGATTTCTTGAGATTGAGATGTGGCTTTGTAATAAATTTATGATTTTATAAAGGACAATGGGCAAAAATGTATGGAACGTGGTACCCGCTCCAATAGTCCTCATTAATATATCATTGAATAGACATTTTGATGCAGAAAAACGTCTACCATGGCGCCTGTCCCTATTCACGTTTGGAAAGCAGTAATCTCACTATTTATACTTATTATTATAAAGCTTTAATCTCAGGAACTGCTAGTCCGATTTAAAAAATTCTTTCAGTGTTAGATAGCCCATTTATTGAGGAAGGCTATAAGCTATATATCATCGCTACGCTACGACTAAAAGGAGCCGAGCAGCAGGGGTGAAACCACGGGGAACAGCTTGTGTTTTATAAATGATGAAGAATTTATTACAAACTACTTATATAAGTAAAATAAAGCTAGAATAACATGATATAACACATTTAGGATTCTATTATTAAAAGAAGTAAGAAAACAAGCATTCTTTAAATACAAAACATATATTTTATCAATAAGTGAGTAGATTTAAAACATTACATATCGGTATCAACTATAACAGCATTGAGGAAAGATGCCGGAGCAGTAAATCCCGTATGCCTCGCATAGCCTAAGTACCATACGATGGACACTATATGTGCACAAGTGCCGATCGTACGTCGCCCGGTTAAACATGTGCAATACTGTTGGACAATATTATTTGCACTGCTGATTAATATATAACAAAAATATGTTTTTACACGGACATGTCGCGACTGGATTCGTCCACGCAAAAGCCAGGCATCTTCGTGTATGCCATAGTCTGGCAGATCATCAAGTGCTCCCTCTCTGTACGTTTCAATTATATATAGACCATTTGATAAATGCTCGGCACAGTAAGATCTTGCCAGCTTGAGTTGGTATGTACCTAGCGCTAATAGAATTATATCCTCCTCCGTCATTGAAGGGAAGTTTTCAATCTGGCTCGCTTCCATCCTCTGAAAATCTACTCTTCTGTGGTTAAGCCGTTTTCTCTCTACATACATATGCAGAAGATTCGGGGTATCTATTTTCTGCCTTATTATATGGACGAATTCGTCTGCGTGTACGCTATCCACGATGGGTTGGTGGAAGTGATTCGTGATAGCTGCGGCAATCTTAAAATCAGTGAACATATTGGGCAGTGACTTATTAAAATATTTTTGCCGCAAGATCTTAAAATCACGTTTAAACCGGCCATTTGCCACTTCCACAACCCACCGGCATAACGTTACCGATCGAGCTTCGTTGGATTGTTCAGTGGTCAGCTGTGTCTCTTGGCGGTTCTTTGTTGGTGGGACATAGGATTCATACCCACATTCATCAATGAGGTCCAAGCTGTCCCTAAAACCTCGATCTAATATAAAAGCATCGTTTGTTCGGAGTAACCAATGTAATGGATGTTGTCCATCATTCATAATATCGCCCATTATTTGCGCATCTGTTTTTGTTGCAGCGTATGGACCCATTACATCCAATATATATCCATCAGTACATACAAGTAGGAAAGGTTTCAGTAGATTCTGAAACTTGTGTAAACTGTAGGATAATCTTTGGAATAAAAAGTTCGAGCTTTTATTTATGTAAATGTAAGTACCATCACCAATCAATAATAACTTATCATTATTTTCATTTCCAAATAATGCTTTTGGTATAGTTAGATTTTTTTCCAATAATTGTTGTCTGTCAATGTGATCCACTCCCAAATGCAGCCCGACATAATTGTTACTGAGACACTCCCTCACAATAACCAATAAACGTTCGAGCTTTCGTCGTGACATGTTAAATAATGTCGCAAGTCTTTCATTTGGCTCCCCAGAACGCAGTTTTGTTAGATAAATACCTAATGCAGTTCTCGGCTCTCTACATCTTTCATTTAGTGCAGGTGTTTGTACCAATATATTATCAAACTCTTCGCACTTGCGTCCTGTCCAAAAGTGCATTTCTTCGTTGGTTAAAGCGCCTCTCGTGTTGAAGTCTAGCCGAGGTCCACGTTGTAAGGCCATTCTTAACATGTCACAAATGTCAGTAAACTGTTCTGTATTAAAATCATGAGTGACATTACATGTTTGAGGTAGCTCATCCCAAACGTTGTTCTCTAAGTGCTGTGTACACACTCTTGCACCATTTGGAATATAAAGCTTATATTCACAAAAGATGTGAGTTTTAATTGTTATTGGGATTCGATGGCGAGTTGCGTTTGGACAGTTGTTAAATATACAATGCCGTGGTGTGTTTGGAGCACGTGTATACTCTGAAACTTGAAATTCCTGAACATTTTGCACAGCTTCCGGCACAGCTTCCGGCACTGCTTCCGGCACTGCTTCCGGCATTGCATCCGGCACTGCTTCCGGCATTGCATCCGGCATAGCTTCTGGCACTGCATCTGGCATTGCTTCAGGCATTGCTACGGGCACGGCAGGGTTCGCATGTCTTCTCACTGCATTATCAGCGGACTGCCAACATCGGTGACACACACGTCGTGTGCCATCGAATACCACCTGAAAGTAGTAAAAATATGATTTAATATATATTTTTTTGGAACTAAGCTAAAAAACTGAGAAAACAACGTCACGTAAATACAAAATATTAAAGTGTCGATCGTAACCTAACAACACTTTTGTTATAGTAAGCGCAGATTCAACAAAGTCGTCGGGCCATAAATCATTTCTCTATGTCCATCTTGCTTGCACTTATAAAGCTTATGGAACGCTAATGCAAAATAATAGGGCATTGGAATAATAAAAGTGACTTTCGAAGGTCCGATGACTCCACACGTGCGCACAGTGTCCAGGTAGCTAATATCGAGTTAGAAAGGATAAGCCCTTTTCTTTGTACTGCTAACCATTATCTATTGTTATTGGTAATGACCGTCTTAAGTGGCAGCACCTGTGCTATACTTAGATTAAGAGTATAAACGGCACGGACGAAGGGATGATGAAATAAAACCACACCTTGATTATAATAATGGAAGTGCTTACCTCCAGAACAGCATGTTCATGAATAAACGCAGCGAACTCAGGGCGCGTTCTTGACAGATTAGTTGTCAAAACATGTTGTTGGTATCTTCTGGTATATAAAGCTCGCCGACACATTACACAGTTGAGACGTTCCATTGCGATATTCCAGTTCGAAAAGCAAATCAGTATAGTCCACAACACTAGCACAGGTCAGCGTTAATTAGAGCGGGTAACAAGTCCAGTAGGAGCGCAGGGGTCAGTAGTTAATAAAACCGAGTTATGAAAGCACAAAAGAAACTCAAACAGCAGCTAAACGTCGTCACGAGCGCAAAACGAACGAGCGACTGACGCAGGACGCGAACACGTCTGGTGTCAGTCGATCCCCTCCTCTCCCTCCCCCGCTGCTCTTGCGCACACCCCGCGCTCAGGAGCAACGGGACTCGAGTTAAAATGAGGAGTGCATGGCAAAGTCTTACGTAAAAACGTTATTAATAGAAAACATGAACGGAAATGCCGAAAATATTACCTTGGTACTCATTTTCTTACATAAATAAGTGGTAACTAATATACTCGTATATGTATGTTTATCGCCGGGGCCACGAGACTGCCTAAACAGGTTACTGTGGCCCTGGAAAGCAAAGGGAAACTGAAGGAACAGGGTTTTTATTAGTTAGTAAGACTGTCGTTTATCTTCAAACGCAATCAGATTTGAGAGTGGCGGCTATAGTAAAAATTGTTCCTCTTGGTAAGACCTTTTAAACGACACTACAATCATATCTATTGGAGCCGGGTACCATTTTGCTCATTCTTCTTTATATGGATCCTTTTTGGTGCATTTCATAATTTGAATCAGGAACTCTCAATCAAATTCGAGTAAAAGATGAAAATAAGCTGTCAATATTTTCCCTATAAAAACATACAACGCATTGAAGACATTATTAGTGCTACTGTTTCCCTACTACTGATTAAAACCAACGTTATTATGGAGCGGCGACGTCATTTAAGCAGGGAAGAATTGCTCAGAGCCGTGGGAATGATAGAAGCTGGTTCCCGGCAACGTACTGTGGCTTTAGCTCTGAATACAAGTCAGAGTGTTATCAGTCGACTTTGGACACGTTACCGAAGCACTGGTACCGTGGCTGAGCGCCATGGAGGACGGTATCGCTGCACCACACGGAGACAAGACCGATACATTCAAATCTTAACTCGAAGAGCTCCGACAATAACCGCCATGATGTTAGCCGTGAGGCTTCATCACTCTTCAGGGAACTTAATTAGCGACCAAACAGTCAGAAACCGCTTGCATGAAGTGAACCTTCATTCCCGAAGACCGCTACGGGTACCACCTATAGCAATGCACAATCGTAGGATTCGATATCAATGGGCTCTTGAACACAGAAATTGGGCAGAAGAACAATGGCGTTTCGTGTGCTTTTCTGATGAGTCTCGTTTTGGCATGAGACCGGATACAAGACGTATACGACACTGGAGAACCCCTGGACGCCAACAGCGATTAAAATCCTGCCAGGAAGTCCATCCTTATAGTGGTGGAACCATCATGGTATGGGCGGGTATTTGGATCGGCGGAAGAACTGAGTTGATTTGGATCAGAGGCAACCTCAACGCTCAAATTTATGCTGAGACGATTGTATCAGACGTCATCGTTCCTCTACAAGTGCAAATCGGTCCCTTATTTCAGTTAATGCATGATAATGCACGACCGCACACCGCAAGAGTTGTAAGACAGACTCTCGCCGCAGCTAACATCAATGTCCTGCCCTGGCCTGCTCAGTCGCCAGACTTGAACCCGATTGAGCATGCATGGGATATGCTACAGAGAAGAGCTCTGCCGAATATGGAGGGTATCCAGTCGCAAGAAGACCTTTTTTTGTTGTTGCAACGAACATGGGCGGCCATTCCACAGCGTGATTTGCATGAACTCATTTTGAGTATGCCAAACCGATGTTCTTGTGTTGTTAGTGTTCGCGGTAGAAACACGGATTATTAATTGTTTAAGTTACCCAATAAAATTTTAAAGAAAACTGTTATTTCAGTCTTTTTTTCGAACTTTAATGTTAGTGGTTCAAATGTCAAAAATCCCTTTATTAGGAAAATGGCAAATTTCTTTATTAATGCAAAGGTGACTTGGTTTATCGTTACTGTGACAAACGAAAACACTTTATTTGATGAATTCTTAAAGAAAATTTTAATTAATATCAATCAGGAGAAAAGTTATTGCAAAAATATATGTTGATCCCTAGATACTTTTGATGTGTGTAGCTAGGCTATTAAGTTTTAATATTCACTCGGACATAAGTAGTATGTCGAAGTATTCTTGTATAATTAACACTGCCACTATTAGCATAAATACTAATGTACAGGTGACCTTAAATAAGTATAGCACTAGTGCTATAAAATATGTTTACAATAATTTTACTGAGGAGGATCCATACGTCACCATGGAATATTCTCAATTAGGATATGTTAGTGATAGGATCTTTTTGTCTAGTGAGGAAACGGGAGCCTCAGGGCTCACTTCGGATATTAATAATTTAAACTAGGAAGTGAGACAACAGAAGGTACCATTAACAATATAGTTAAACCTACCAACAGCAAGGTATCTTCTTGCACTCAATTAGTTAGTTGTAAAAAAGGGCCTCAGCAGAATACCTTGAAATTATTCCATCAAAATATTCAAGGTATTTCTTCCAAATTGTTTGAAATTGAATTGTTTTTGGAAAAAACTATGTTCGACATTATTTGTTTTACTGAACATTGGCTGAAGGATTACCAAATGCTTATTAATTATGAGAACTATACGGTGGGTAGCTGTTTTAACCGTAAATCTATGCTGCGTGGAGGTTCCCTAATATTAATAAAAAAATGTTTTAAATTTAAGCAACGTAATGACATAGTAGGTCTCTCGGTTGAACATTGCGTCGAACTGTCCTGTGTTGAGCTAGATAAGCATGTAATTGTGTGCGTGTACAGACCCCCAAACTATCAAAACTTTACATTATTTGAATCAATAATGGAAGATGTCCTGTCAAAACTTGCAGCCAATAATAAATCTGCAATTATTTGTGCTGATTTTAATATCAATATTTTAGAAGTAAATTCGAACAGCAGTAGGTTATTAAAGCTTTTTAAGTCATTTGATTTATCCAACATTTTTATAGAACCTACTAGAGTCACTCCATCTTCTGCGACTTGTATAGATAATATTTTTTGCGATTGTGATTACTTAGATAAAGCCATAGTAAATTGTCTGCCGTCTGATCATAGCGGCCAAACGGTAACATTTAGGTGTAACACACCATTGCAGAAAGTTCAGATTAAATTTAGACCTATAACAACTAACAAATTAAACAGATATAATAATTCCCTACTGAACAAGTTAAGTGTTATGAGCCATCCTATGGACGATATTAATGTAAATCAATTGTACGATCATTTCTTTTCAATAGTTTACACTGAGTTCAATAAAAATTTTGAAAAGAAGATAAAAACCATCTGCCCTAAATTTATATTTAGTGATTGGGCAACTAGAGGTATAAGAAAAAGTAGAGAAAAACTATTTGAGCTGTATGGCCTTAAGCCTTACATAAACACTGAAACTTTTACCAAGTATGTTGCTAATTATTCAAAGATTTTTAGAAATACATGTAAGGATGCTAAAGCCTTACACATTAGCAACAAGATCAAAACAGCAGAAAATAAAATAAAGACCGTTTGGAAAGTCATAAATAATGAGACTAACAGAAAAAAAATACGTAACTCAAGCTATACATTAGATACAGCATGTGGTCCTAAAACCTCAAATCAGGAAGTAGCTCAAGAATTTGTAAATTTCTTTACCGATATACCGTTCAAAACTACGGAGGCTCTAAATTCCTCACCTGAAGTCTCAATGGCTTTATTAAAGAAGAACGTGTCTGGCTGCCCGGCTGAATTTAAATTTAAACACATAAACCCTATGACAGTTATTAAAGCTTTCCGGCAAATTAAAATCAAACTGACCGAAGATCTATGGGGAATGTCTATCAAAGTCTGTACATCCATAGTTGAGACTATAGCACCATACTTAGCTTTAATTTTTAATTTATGTGTGGACCAAGGAGTTTTCCCTGATTTAATGAAATACAGTAAAGTCATACCACTTTTCAAATCCGGGGACAGTAAAGATACTAATAATTATAGACCTGTATCCGTGTTGCCAGTTTTTAGCAAGGTGTTTGAAAAGGTAATGCTTAATCAAATGCTCAATCATTTTAACACAAACAAAATTTTACACGATCAACAGTATGGTTTCACCAAGGGACGTTGTACGACTGACGCCGGTGTAACCTTATTAAAGCACATTTTTGCTGCGTGGGAAGAGTCCCAAGACGCAATTATTATATTATTATTATATTATTAATTATTATATTATTATTATTATTATTTGATTGCGTTAATCACGAAACATTACTTTTGAAACTAGAGCATTACGGACTAGGTAAACTTGCACTTGGTTTGGTAAAATCTTATTTGAGTGACAGGCAACAGCAAGTTCAAATAAATGGAGTTAATTCACAGGGTTTAAAAGTAAAGATGGGGGTTCCGCAAGGCTCAATATTGGGTCCTTTCCTCTTTCTAGTATATATAAATGATCTACCCTATTTATTGAAAAACCAACCTAAGAATATGGTGTTATTTGCTGATGACACTTCCCTAATTTTTAAGATAAGTAGACGGGCCCAAAATCTAGATGACGTGAATGATGCCCTACTTCAGGTCCATAATTGGTTCACAGCAAACAATTTAGTATTAAATGAAAAAAAGACTAAATGCATAAGATTTGCTTTACCGAATGTTAAAAGTAATGATTGTGAGATAGTATTGAATAAAGAGAAACTAGATTTCGTCGATAAAACGGTTTTCCTGGGGATTACGCTGGATTCGAGGCTACAATGGGGTTCTCATTTAACATCCCTTGCGGGGCGACTGAGTTCGGCAGCATATGCTGTTAGAAAAATTCGTCAATTCACTGATGTAGATACCGCAAGACTGGTCTATTTTAGTTACTTCCATAGTATAATGTCTTACGGCATTTTGTTATGGGGACGGGCTGCAGACATCGAGTCTATTTTTATTCTGCAAAAAAGAGCCATCAGAGCCATATACGGCCTCCGTAGGCGCGATTCTCTAAGGGAACTGTTTAAAGACATTAACATTATGACGGTACATAGCCAATACATTTATGAAAACATAATGTACGTTAGAAAAAATCTGCATCTTTTTAAAAAAAATGGTGACAGACACAATTACAATACTAGAAATAGGGACCAATTAGTTCAGCCAGGCTTTAGACTCGCTAAAGTAGACTCATCTTTCATGGGGTACTGTTTGAGATGCTATAATAAAATACCACAAAGTATTCTTGAACTTAATGAGACGAAATTTAAAACATGCATTAAACGCACACTGTGTAAGCAAGCTTATTACAAGTTGGGCGATTATATCGCTGATAATAATGCTTGGCTCAATGCTGGTCCTGCTCCACAAGGACAGGGGCGCATAAATTGATAGCATTAAATAGTATTGTTGGGGCTGCTGAAGATTGTTCAACTGTCTTTGCATTGTATAAATTCAATCTTTTTAGTATTATATAGCAGCATAGCCTATATTGTGTGAGTACTATGTACTAGAAAGCTATCAGTCACAGGAAACCTACTTTTTTTACTTTTTCTCGACTTGAATGTGCCCTGGCGGTTAAGAGTATGTCATGCTCACTCAAATGTCTCGCTGATGGTGGCGTGTGTGTCGGGTCATTTAGTTCCCTTCAAAATGGTTGAGTTGAATGATGGCTGATCCATGCGTCATGTTCGTGAACGGGCGCTGTCAGTTGTGACTGGTCATCTCTTGGTTGCCACGGTTTATTTGAACTAATTATTTTGTTTTTTTAATTGCCCTTTTTTTGTACTGTGGACACTTTTAACGTGCACGTCTTGCTACATCGTTCTCACATAATGTACCATCTCTACAAGAATGATGTATCCAAGATTTTTTGTAAAAACATTATGATTTAAAAGAGTGTCCATGGAGTTTCTTGCCCATTCTTCTCCATAGAGATCTACGCTTTGGAATGGGCAACTACAGTACTTTCACAGTTATTATGTCTTGTGACTGGGACTGTAGCTTCATTTTTTATTGCTGTCTTTGTTTCGACAGTTCAAAAGTGCCTGTAATTGGCCTACTTGAAATAAATGCTTTGATTTTGATTTGATTTTGATTTAACAAAAATTTGCATGTCATTATGTTATGATTAAATATGCTAAGCTACTAATATTACCTAACATTTTAAGAACGTTTGTAACCATATTTATACGCGCCGTGTCCAGAAGTAATGCTTTCTGAATCAAGCCCTTGATCCAGCCGCCAAGCGACAGCATCTTCATATGTTGGTCGAGGCTCTTGGCTATTAAACCATTGGCCGATACGACTATCGGCACAATGACTGCTGTACTCACGTCCCACATGTCGACAACCTCGCGAGCAAGATCTAGATACTTGAATTGCTTATCTTTCTCTGCTTTCACGAGGTTCTCGTCATGCGGGACCGTTATATCAACGATCATTGCGGGACGCTCCAATCGATCTATCACCACAATGTCAGGCTTATTGGCTGTCAGTGACGATAGGTCGATCCCAATACAACGTTATATTACCAACATTGAGAACTGGGTCGGGCGCATACTATAGTATGGCACTTCTGATTCCACAAGGTTGTATTTCAAAGCAAGTTGCTGGTGGATAATCCTAGCAACGAGGTTGTGTCTGTGCAAGTACTCTCCGTTAGCCAGACGAGAACACCCAGAAATAATGTGTCGGATCGCTTCTCTTGGACGGTGAAATTGCCCGACATATGTCAACCGTGCCATCCTTCAAATTATTGTATTTCCGATAGTTATTCGTCATCATAACTTCGTCCATTATTGCACAGACAAAACCTTCGGTTTCCCCGAAGTGGTCACCGAAACGCAGCCAGGATACGGACGCTAAGAAGTTTACATCGGGCCCATGTAGGGCCCGGTAAAAACGTCCGTGAAGCTCCTTGCTCTGCCATACCTCCCTGCGGTCATTAGTGACTAATACTATAGGTTTGCGCTAGTTCTCATTAGCCAGCGAGAGCGGGGTAAGGCCCTTGTCCACTGAGACCACATCTCGGTGCATCCCCACGTCGGCTTCTAGAAAGTATTCTCTGAGACTGCATACCTCACGGTTGTGCAGGGTCTTAGCATTTAAGAAGCCACGACCCCCGCACTTCCGCGGGATATACAGTCTCATCACCGACGACCGTGGGTGATGCATCCGATTTGCGGTCAGCAATGTGTGGACCCTCCTATCCAAGGCATCAAGTTCCGTCTGAGTCCATTTGAGTGTGCCGAAAGAATACATCAAAACCGGCATGACCCAACCGTTGAAGGCGCGCACTTTGTTTCCGCCTGACAAAAGACTGATTAGCACTTTATTCAGGCGGCCAAAGAAGCGCTCCCTCAACGATTGTTTCATGTCGGCAGTATTGATGCCTAATGCTTCCGACATACCCAAATACTTGTAGGTTTCTGTTGAGGAGAGGGATCTAAGATGTATGGAATCCGAGAGTTGAGTACCCATGGATTCCATAATCTGCCCTCGCTTCACATGCATGACTGCACATTTGTCCACACCAAATTCCATTGCACTACTGAAAGTTTGTGTTACCTTCAGTAGCTTCATCGGTTGCAAATTGTTGGGGGCAAAGAGTTTCAGATCATCCATGTAAAGAAGGTGAGATATGACCTGACCACCTCTCCTCAACCGATAACCTAGACCTGAACCCTCTAGCAATGTGCTGAGAGGGTTCAAGGCTAGACAAAACCACAATGGACTCAAACTATCACCCTGGAATATGCCACGCTCAATCCTTATCGGTTCGCTGTTCCCTTGGATCTGTCGACATCCTGGATAGCGAAGAACCGTTCTCCAGCACCCCATACATGACATCAGGAAGGCACGTAGAGTTGCATCTACTTTATACAACTCCAGCACCCTCATGAGCCATGTATGAGGCACAGAATCATAGGCCTTCTTATAATCTATCCAACATGTAGACAGATCCCTTCGGGAACGGCGAACTTGTTGGCTAATGGCCATATCAATGAGGAGTAGCTCCTTAGTACCACGGGACCCGTTCCTAAATCCATTCTGAGAGGCAGACATGATAGAAATTACTCTCAATGGTTGATTTTAGCTCTCAAAATGGATGTAAGAACTTTATAGACCGTTGGTAGACAAGTAATTGGTCTATAATTTTTGGGCTCCGCAGTACTACCTGATTTATGGAGCAGGTGGGTAATTCCGGTCGTCAAGAACTGGGGCAGCGATCCGGATTCTAAAGCTGATTGTAACTGGGACGCTAAGCAAGCGTGCGATCTCTGGAACCATTTGATCCAGAAATTGTGCAGTCCATCCGGCCCTGGAGATTTCCAGTTAGGCAACGGACGGACTGCATGATCTACGTCCTGGGGGCTGATGATGATTGCCCCCATTTCTGGTATTGGATCACACGCTCGTTCATCCTCCCGGGTCCAATCGCCCTCAGTGTGACTGACAGGTACCGACCAGATGCTGCGCCAGAACGAGCACATTGTGTCATCATCCGGTAGACGCATGTCAGTCACACCTTGGTCCGGTCGTTCCCAAGCCCTATAGACCCACCTTTCATCGCTTTGCAATGTGCGATTCTGAGTGTACCGCTCCACTCGCCGCTTGTACCGACGAATACGGCTTGCCCATGCACAGATCTTCTGCTTCAGGAAGTCGATGCGCTCTGTGACGCGGGCCAGATAATCACGAGAATTAATATCAGTTCCCGAGAACGCCCGCTTCACAAAGCGCATCACTCTAGGGCGAGTATTGCCCTCCCTGAAGCAGATTAACTTGCCGATGAGTGCTCTAGCCTCACCAATACGCCGCTCAATCCTGCACTGCCAAGCTGGAACAGCAAATTTTGGTCGTGTAGCTCTGTCGTTGTTAGGAAACTTGACGTGAGCTACACGACATGCCGCTACAGCTGCACAGTACAATATTGAGTGAGTATCGGCGAGGTCCTTGCTGCTGTGCAAAACAATTTGACAGCTGCGAATCTAGGGCACACACCAGAGCCTTATTTTTCTTGTGCATAGGCAAACGAGGTAAACGTGGTCTAAGTTGAGGCGGTGTAGAACGGTACTCCCTGAATGCATCCTCCAAAGTGCTCCTCAATTGTGCGTTGTACTGGGTACTCACGGATATAACTTCGTCATCATCCTCTTCACCACCGTGATTGGATCGCGGCGAAGCACTGTATACATTTTGCAGCTGCACCGCGATCATTGGCGAAGCAGGCGTAACTGGGTTACTCCGTGAGTCGAGGCGTAGTCGATCAAGTACGGTGTCATCCAACATATTGTTACGCTGTATGACCCGCACCTGATCCGACAGCCGTTGCGCCGACACGTTGACAGCTGGCTCAAGCACCTGAAACAGAGAGAGCATCCGACCACGGTACGCAGTCAAGTTGCTTCCCCCCTCAGTAGCCCCATATATGCGCGCATAACATTCTCATTTATGGACTGAGTCCATCGCATGCGCGACACATTTCCACCGGCAGCGGGGACCCTATTCGGGGCCTGTTGGCCTCGAGGTCCCAAGCCCGCTGGTGGCCGTCCTCTTCCTCGTCGTCGTGGTGGTGGTGGTGGTGTCGACGGCGGGGAGAAAAACTCGTCGCTCGAGCTCGACGCAACTGCAGCGACCGGCGACACGGTGCTCACGGATATGGCACGTCCCGGCGGCTGCGAGGCGGAGCTGAGCGGTGAGCCCGGAGATGGTAGGTGTGCCTCCTGTTTGGCTCGGTGTCTCGTCAGCATCGGTGACATATAGTTATATTATTTTATTCATAGTTTATTCCAGTTTTCTGTATGTTTATAACGTTTTTTTTTTTTTTTTTTCATTATTTCTGTACGCGTTTTAGTTTTAGTGGAGTAATTTGCTAAAAAAATTAAAATTAAAATCGGCTTGAAAAAAATCAGGTCACGTCAATTTGACACCGAGCCACAGATATTTATTATTATAATCTTTATTAATTTTTTTCTTATTGTATACATTTTTAAGTATTTCTTACAAAAAAAAAATAACAAAAAAAAACATTTAAAAATATAAAAATAGTAGCCCACCGGTATCGGGAACAGGGTCCAAGCTACCGGCGCGGTCAGGGCTCCAGAGAGAGGAACCTCCTTTTTTTTTTTTTTTTCGGATGGGAAATCATCAAATGACTTCTCCCGCTCTGGGCTGAGCGGGAGGGTGTGTCAGACTTTTACTGACTAAAACCCACCCATGTTCCTTCATCGCCCTTTGTGTTCCGGGGCCGCGGTATCTCTTTCGAACAACCCGCAGCACCCGGCAGGCATCGGCCCTTGCGGGCCCCTTCCCTATGCTGACATCTCTTTGAGGCGCGCGTGGAACACGAACGCGCCGTCGACACGGCCTGTCGTCCTAAGACGGAGGGACGGCGAGCTAGCCCTTAGCTCACCGTCCACAGGCCCGCGTCTACGGTGGCCGGGGGCCACCACGTGGCCCCCGACGCCCGGTGCGTCTCCCGCGGCGGCTGGGACGTGAGGAGGAACGCTCTCTCTCACGTTCCGCCTCCTCCTTTGCTAGCATGACTGCTTCGCAAAAGGAGGTGACGGCTTCCCATTCCGTCTCGCTCCGGACCATGGCTCGAACCAGGAGGTCTACTCTCTAAGCACGAAACCCGTAGTTTCGGCCGAAGATACGGGCGTTTCCTACTCCGTATCACTTACGGACATACGATTAGTGAGGGACCAGAACTAAAAACGAATGACAATACGATTGGACAGTTGTCCCTACTCCCGATGTATTTTCAAAACTCATGAATCCGAAAATAATAGGGCATAGGATTCATTTCGAAGTTTCGATATACTTTCGTACGGGCCCGTATCTTCGTTGACGGACTTAGAGAGTAGACCCCCAGGGCCGAACGCGAGAGGTCGCCGCCGCCGATCGCCGCTACGAGGACACGGCGTTGCTCCGCCCAAGCGGGGCAGACCTCCACCGTATGCTCCACCGTGTAGAGAGGAACCTCCTAACAATACGAGCCGTGTCCAGGAGAAGATTTCGAGCAATTCAATTCATTTCAAGCTTTCCTTTAATAATAATATTATTAAAAAATATATATTATTATTTCTTTTATTCAATCATCATCGCATTTTTTTACATTTTTAAATATTTCTTAAAAAAAGGCACAAAAAAAACATTTAAAAGTATAAAAAAATAGTTGTTCGCCGGTATCGGGAGCAGGGTCCAAGCTACCGGTGGTTAGGGCTCCAGAGACAGGAACCTCCTCACAATGCGAGCCGTATCGAGGAGTACTGCCTTCTGAATCAGGCCCTTGATCCAACCGCCTAAAGAGAGCCTCGATAGATGTTCGTCGAGGCTCTTGGCCATAAGGCCATTGGCCGTCACGACAATCGGCACAATGATAGCCGAGTTCACATTCCAAATATCGACAACCTCGTGTGCCACAAGTCAAGATATTTTAATTGTTTCTCTTTCTCAGCTTTCACGAGGTTCTCGTCATGCGGAATGGTAACATCGACTATCATTACGCGGCGCGCTAATCGGTCTATCACCACAATGTCAGGTTTATTGGCGACAATAGTCCTGTCGGTAATGATAGACTGATCCCAGTACAACGTGACATGGTCTTTCTCGAGAACTGGGTCGGGCACATACTTGTAGTACGGCACCTCAGATTCCACAAGTTTATATTTCAAGGCGAGTTGCTGGTGAATAATCTTGGCCACTTGGTTGTGTCTGTGCAAGTACTCGCCGTTAGCCAGACGAGAACATCCAGAAATTATATGTCTGATGGATTCACCCTGGATGGATGGCTTATTATTATTAAAGGAAATTTGCTGGTGAATAATCCTGGCCACATGGTTGTGCTGTCCTCGCCGTTAGCCAGACGATCACAACCAGAAATGGTGGCATGCCCGTCACACGTCAACCGTCCCGTCCCTCATAATAAGTTTCCGGTAGTTCTTCGTCAACATAACTTCGTCCATAATCGCACAAACAAAACCTTCAGTTTCCCCGAAAAGGTACTTAACCGAAACGTAGCAAAGACGCGGATGCTAGAAAACCCACATCGGGCCCATTAAGAGCCCGGTAGAAGTGCCCGTGAAGCTCCTTGCCTTGCCACACTTCCTTGCGGCCATCGCACAGTGTGTTATTTTGCCCTAGTTGCGGACTTGCTAGTTTTTAGTGTTTGTTGGAAGGCTAACAATGAAACAAGGCTCTTATTAAAACTCCGCCGGCTCTTACTACTGTAGTTTATTTTTTTCCGGCGATTCTCTTCACGGTCGCGTTTTTTTTTAAGCTTAAATGTTGATCATTATAATAACTATTGCCACAAAAAAAAAACAGTTGCAACAAGCCCACTCCATCCAACTCGGCGCCAATCAGGCGCCAATCAACGTGCGAGTTAAAAAGTACCCGACCAAGTGAGGCCAAGTTTTCAAATACATGCAAAACCAAAAGAATGGGTCAAAACAAAGACCGGGTGACCTTGAAATCAACGAACGGACAATAATTATTTTAAATGCATTGTATCATGAAAATGCATGCATACATTGTATTCCGAGCAATCTTGATGTACAAAATAAAATCCTTAGAGATAATATTTCCAAATTTATTAGTAAATGTGAAAAACTGTAAATGACAGCAAAATAAATTTTAAACGCTTTAATAAAAATAATGACAAATGGCTTTCTACAATTTTCTATGTTCAAATACCATCCAAAACAGAAAAAACTCCTACAGAATTAAATAAACATGTTGATAGTTTCCCTTCTAATTATCTTTTAAGACCTCAAGAACCAGAACCATCCGATATGGATTCTGTAAGCGACATGCACTTTACAGAACCGATACCTTGAACTTCACATGAAGCTCCATCAACTTCAAATATATTTAGTAATCGCCAAGAGAAATCAATACCCGGAACATCTAATGACACTCCATCTGCTCCGAATGAAAAGAGCTCCCGTCAAATGCGTCGTATTCGAAGAGTCGCTTTAAGATCAGCCTCAGTCAAAAATAATTAAACTGATGTCGAAAATACTAACTGACGAAACTAGCGGGGAAAAACTTATCAAAAGCTCTGCTCAAGGATTAGAGTTCGTGATCAACATTGAGTGTCTGAAAAGTCTAACTTGTCCTAAAAAAATTGCATCATTCATTAAAGCGAAAGCCGAACCCAAACCCTATACCCCCGATGAAGCCCTTTCTTTAGTAATTGATAGAAAACTGACTGTGGAACATTATACTATCATACAAAAAGATTTGAAAGACAGAGGCTTCTTGGCTTATCCTCCATATCATAAATTAGAAATAGCAAAAAAAAAATAGTTATCCTGAAGAAGAAATAGCTAATAAAGAAAGGGACACATAGGGAAAACATAAAAATATTAGGGAAAGGGAAGGGGGGATTTATTAAAGACACAGTTTATTTAACATTCCGCCTAATCATAAAATTAAGTACTAAAAACATTTCACAATATTGCAAACAAAAGCAGAAAACCATTGTATATTGTACATTTGAGGGTTCTTGGGGGTTCGATGGGAGTACAGGTCAGGCTTTTTATAAACAGAAGTTTTTAGATGGTGATAACGAAAATGAAAATTGTTTATTTACAACAGCGTATACTCGTATCCCTTTACAATTAAAAACTAATGACGGCTTTGAGTTTTGGTCTAACCCAAGTCCACAATCCTGCAGGTTTTGTCGTCCGTTGAGGATCCAGTATCGTAATGAGACAAAAGAAGTTATTCTTGAAGAAAAATATCGGGTAGAGGCTGAAATAGATCAATTAACACCACTTTATGCGGAAACTGATGAAGGTCAAAGTATAATCTCAGAGCCCAAATTATATTTAACCATTATTGATGGCAAAGTATTTAACGTTATTACGGGAACAACTTCGCAATTACGTTGTGCTTGTTGTGGAGCTACAGCAACAGAGTTTAATAATTTGGATTTTGTCATGAACAAACCCGTATATCCAGAAGCCTTACGCCATGGATTAAGTCCCTTACATGCCTGGATAAGAATTTTTGAGTTTTTACTGCACTAAAAAAACATACAAACTAAAATAAGAGATAAAATGTCACTTTTGATATTGTCCGTCCAAATTCGTCCAAATATGTAAAAACGGGACAACCAATGATGGAAACACTGCACGAACAGCACTATCAGACCAACATCGGAAAACATTTGCAGATATCTTAGGTATTGAGACATGGCTGGTGACATAAATACTGTTTTAGTAGTGCTGTCGAGTGGCTTAGTAATAGATGCTGAAAAAATTGATGCCTTTTGTAAATCTATAACTGCTCAGTATGTGGAGCAATAGAATTGGTTTTACATGTCAGTCACGATGCACAAAATATTAATACGGCCGGCAAATCATAGAAGCCAGCACGTTACCCATAGGTATGTTGTCTGAGCATGCAGGCGTCAAGGAATAAATACTGGCGCTATGATCGACAACACCATACCCGGAAATTAGACAGGAAAACCACTATTTTAGATTTATTTCACAGACGAAAAACATTTTCAAGAAGGTCAGTGACCTTTCACTAAAATATGTGCATCTCGTAAATGAAGTGAAATATCAAAACGGGTGTTTTTTAGAATGGTTTACTGGTCTATAAAGAAAAAAAAAAAAAACGGGTATGACACTGATGCAAACCTGTAGATTTGCGCCAGTTCTCTATTACCATGGATAGCGGGGTGAGCCCCTTGTCCACTGCGGCCACATCGCGGTGCATACCCACCTCGACTTTCTAAAAAATATTCCCTGAGACTGCGCACCTCGCGGTTGTGGTCTTCGCGTTTAAAACGCCTCGACCCCCGCTCTTCCGAGGGATGTACAGTCTCACCATCGACGATCGTGGGTGATTCATCCAGTTTGCGGTCAGCAGTGTACGGACTCTCCTATCCAGGGCGTCGAGTTCGGTTTGAGTCCATTTGAGTATGCCGAAAGAGTACATAAAAACCGGCATGACTCAACCGTTAAAGCTTCAGACGGGCTTAATACCTTCATGAAGCGCTTCCGACTTACCTAAATACTTATAGGTAGCTTTCGGATGAGGAAAGAGATTTTATGAGTATGGAATCCGAGAGCTCAAATACGTCGTCAAGTAAAGTCAAGAATAAAATGATAACTTTATTTATCATTATCTAGTCGAATATTTTTCACGAGAACATAATTATTGTATGACTGTTTGCCATACTAACAAGACTAAGTAGCAAAACATTTAGATAATATACTCGTAATATGAGAAGTAATTAAAATTTTGCAATTATAAAATTTGGTGAGACAAAAAAAATAGCATTTAAATAAAATAAAAAAAAAAATGCTCTTTTTAAATCATACTGCCAGACATTTTATACCTGTAGCCTGTGGGTCCGCTATACGCGTAGATCTATCAATGCCCTACGGGTCCTGTACAATAATGGTTTTAGGATGCTGTTGGGGTTGCCTCGCTTTTGCAGTGCCTCAGGTATGTTTGCTAAGGCCAGCACTGATTGCTTTGGGGCTATAGTACGGAAAAGAGTGGCCTCCCTGATGCGCCGCGCGCGGGGCAGCACCAGCAGCCTTCTGAATACCATATTGGGAAGGGTTGATTGTCCGGTTGTAAGGCACTGGAATACTGCACACGGATCTGGAGGGGTCCTTTTCAATGTAAAGTAAATTAAATGTTGACATTGAATAATAATAATATACTAACATAGTTATAAGTACTTATGATTTACTAACAATCTATGGAATATTTTTTTGATTCTGATAATAAGTGAATTAATAATAATAAAAAAAATGAATACAGCAGTCATTGTGCCGATAGTCTTATCAGCCAATGGTTTAATAGCCAAGAGCCTCGACCAACATCTGAAGAGGCTCTCGTTTGGCGGCTGGATCAAGGGCTTGATTCAGAAAGCAGTACTTCTGGACACGGCACGTATTGTTAGGAGGTTCCTCTCTCAAGAGCCCTGACCACCGGTAGCTCGGACCCTGTTCTCGATGCTGGTGGGCTACTATTTTATATATTTTTAAATGTTTTTATATTGACATTGTATAGGGATATTTAAAAATATAAAATTAAGTTAGAAAAATAAACAAAGGATAATAATAATTTTTTTTTTTCACCCCGTCGGTGCAGGCTGTGGTACCACCACAGTCTACCACAATACCGGATCGCGCTGACGACTTAAGTGATGACATGGCTATTAATGTAAGTACCCAGTGCAGTGAGGAAATGAGGAGTGCTTTGGAGGGTGCGATTCGAGAATATCGGTTCATGTCACCCGACCTTAGACCGCGCACACATTCTTGCAGCAAATGAGTTGGTAATGTGTCAATGCAGCTGTCAGTCAGTTAACAACCATGATACTATCTTGCCTGAGGTAATGGAGGACCCATCCCAGGCTGAGAATTTATCTCAGGACTGTGTACTCATCCAAGATTATTTACAAGTGGTACAGCCAGAGATATATGATAGCCATAATTGTTCTTGTTCAGTAATGTTCTCAGATAGTATAGGAAGAGGTGTAGGTAAATTAGTTAGTAATAACCTGAGATTTCCCAATCAAAATCATTATATGCCAGGGGCAACATACAAACAGATAATGGCATCAGTAATTAGAAATGTTCATAATAGTAATACCGACATAACTATATTTATAGGAAATAGTTTAAAAATTAAAAAAGAAGACATCACAGACAGTGTAACTGAGTTGTTAAAGTTGAATTGTCGTAAAATAATATTGTGTGCTTTCCCATATTTTGAAAAATTGTCAAATAGGAAAAACAATTATATTCACATGCTGAATAAGCATGTAGATTTCTTAGTAGGTCACTATAGTGACAAACTTGTGTATCTTGATGTCAACAGTTTTGTTGATAAACTTAGGTCGACACGGGGTAATGTGTATCTACCTATTAGTTGTAGACAAAAAATAGCTCGGCTATTAGCATATAATATTCACTCAGACATAAGTAGTATGTCTATGTTTAGTTCTATTATTAACACTGCGACTATTAGTAATAATACTAATATTCATTTTTACAATTTTTTTACAAAGGAGGATCCATGTGTACAAGATTCTCCAGTAGGGTCCACTAGTAGTAGGGTCTCATTGTCTTGTGAGGGCATAGGAGTCTTAGGGCTCACTCCGGATGCTCATTTAAACTAGTTAGTAAGACAACAGAAGATACCAGTAACATAAATGTTACGCTAACTGACAACACACAGGTACCTTCTTGCTCTCAAATAGCTAAATGTAAAAAAGGGGCTAAGCAAAATTCTACGCAATTATTTCACCAAAATATTCAAGGCTTCTCTTCAAAGCAATTAGAAATTGAATTGTTTCTAGAAAAAACTAAGTTTGAAATTGTTTGTTTCACTGAACATTGGTTAAAAGACTTTGAAATGCTAATTAATTACGCAAATTACAGTGTGGGTAGTTGCTTTAACCGGAAATCTAAGATGCGTGGGGGTTCATTAATCTTAGTTAAAAATTGTATTAAATTTAAGTCTCGTAATGATATTGTTGATCTATCGGTTGAGCATAATATTGAACTGTCTTGTGTTGAGCTAGATAAGCATGTAATATTGTGCGTTTACAGACCCCCAAATTATCAGAACTACTCTTTATTTGAGTCAGTAATGGAGGATGCTTTAGCAAAACTTGCAACTAATAAATCACTAGTTATCTGTGGTGACTTTAATATTAATATTTTAGAGAAAATATCAAATAGCAGTAGATTATTACATCTTTTTAAATCATTTAATTTGTTAAACGTGTTTTCGGAACCAACCCGAATTACTAAAAATACTGCTACATGTATTGATAATGTTTTTTGTTGTTGCGACTACTTAGATAAATCCATTGTAAATTACCTTCCTTCTGATCACAGCGGTCAAACCGTTGTTTTCGAGTCGTACACACCATTACAAAAAATCCAGATAAAATCTAGACAAATAACACCCAGCAATTTGAATAATTTTAATAATAACTTAATTAGTAATTTAGGCATTCCGGGATATATTTTAGAAAATATCAATAAATTTTATGAGGAATTCTTTTCGGTAGTTTACACAGAGTTTAATAATACAATAAAAATTAAAACTAAATCTATTTGCCCAAAGTTTTTGTTCAGTGACTGGGCAACTAAGGGTATTAGGAAAAGTAGGGAGCGATTGTTTGAGCTGTACGGCCTTAAGCCTTACATCAACTCAGAAAATTACACAATATCCAAGGATGCAAAACACATGTCGTGGAACTAGCTTTATCTGACCACACAGCCCAAATTTTGCAATATCCAGTAGAGAGAGTATACGATATTGATCATTGGTATGAGCTTAAACGTGACTACTCGGAAGACAACATCAAAAAATTTATTGAGAACTTAAGCCAACTAAGTTTTAAGGAAGTCTATGACTCTAATGATGTAAATGAGGGGTACAATGAATTTCACAGAAACCTTACTCTACTTTACAATTCATCCTACCCCCTCAAAAAAATTAAGATGTCAAAAACCAAAAAGCCAAAATGGATCTCGAAAGGCATTAAAACCTGCTGTATACGTAAAAGAGCTCTATTATGGAATTACAGGAAAAAACGGTCACTTGATAATAAATTAATATTTAAGCAATATGCCAAAAAAGTAAAAGCCATTATAAAGCTTACACAAAAAGCTCAAAATACATACGACATTAAAACCTCTAACAATAAACCTAAAACAGCCTGGAAAATAATAAATAAAAATAAATACAACCAACCTCGAGAATATATTCATAATATTAAAATTAATGACACACTAATTTATGACCCAATTAATATAGCAACGCAATTTAATAATTATTTCATTGATCAGATACAACCTGAAGATTCCACACCTGCACATAAATGCCCTCCATCCGTCAACAACTCAATGTTTAAGTCACCTACTGACCCTAATGAAATAAACAAGATCATCCTCTCATTAAAAAATACCTCGAGTGTAGGGTACGACGGATTTAATACTAATATTATAAAAAGAGTTGCTCATATAATCTCACCCGTACTATCACATATAATAAACTTATCTATTCAAACAGGTATATTTCCAAAGTTACTTAAAACTGCAATAATTAAACCTATACATAAAAAAGGAGAGAAAGATAATATGAACAATTATCGCCCAATTGCATTGCTATCTATTTTTTCTAAGATTTTTGAAAGAGTTATCTATAACCGCGTATGCAACTACCTTGAGAAAAATAATCTTTTTGCCAAAGAACAAATGGGTTTCAGAAAAAATAAATCAATTAACTTAGCAATATATCAATTTTGTAATCGGGTACTAATAAATATGGATAAGCGATCTCCAACGGTTGCCCTGTTCATGGACATGACAAAAGCCTTTGACGGCGTAAAAATTGAAATTCTTTTGGACAAACTATATGCAACTGGCCTTAGGGGTAATGTACATAAACTACTTAAATCATATTTAACTGACAGAATACAACTAACTGAGATATCCAAAATCTGTCCTAAAACAAAAACCTTGACAACATATAAATCGGACATGAGATATGTTAAATATGGCGTGCCACAGGGCAGTGTGCTTGGAGCACCTATGTTCCTAATATATATTAATGACTTTCCAACTGTTACTAACAATCCTATGAATCTTTTTGCTGACGACAGTACTATCCTTTTTGACGCTTATAATAAGAATGACATTAATGACAAAATAAATTTGACTTTAAAAAATGTAATTGACTGGCTAACAAGAAACAATTTAAAAATTAATATCAGTAAAACTAAAGCTATAAACTTTAGACAAAGACTTCCGCTAGAAAATTTAAACATAAATTATGATAACCAATCAATAGAAGTAGTAGAATCAACTAAGTTTCTAGGATTATATCTAGACAACAAAATGACATGGAAACAGCAAATAGAGTTCATATGTAATAAACTAAATAGATATTCCTTTGCGCTGCGTAATCTCAGAAAAATCGTTGATATAACAACTGTGATGACAGCGTACCATGGTTATATATCGTCTACTCTCAGATATGGAGTTATTTTTTGGGGAAACTCCACTGAATTGGAACGTGCGTTTAGAGCGCAAAAGAGATGCATTAGGGCTATATGCAACTTAATACAAACTGATTCATGCAAACCTTATTTTAGAAAACTAAAAATACTGACTCTGCCCTGTATCTATATATATGAAACTGCAGCATTTATTAAATCACACCCAGAATTATTTGAATACCGTACAAGGAGTCGTCATGCAGACCAGCTGTGCGTTCTACATTCCAAAACAGCGCTATTATACAAAAGTTTTGTTTGTATGGGACCAAAAATTTATAATAATATACCCCTAAACATCCGAAATATCAATCAGGTTAGGCTATTCAAGAAGAAACTACACTGTTTTCTCATAGATAAAGCATATTATACTTTAAGCGAATTTATGAATGATAAAGACAGACAAATGTAAAGGATTAATGTAAATGTAATGTAATGTAAAACTCACCATCATTTTTTTTTTTAAATATGTATACCTAATAATCTAAATTCATTCTAATTTAATTTTAATTTAATTTTAATCTTATGACTAATCTAATGCAATTGAAGGACTTAAACATAAGTGTAAGAACCAAATTTTGCATGCTTATATATAGGCTGAGTATGGTGAAACAACAAACAATGTAACATCTCCTGAAAAACCCATATTATGCAAATAAAATGATTTGATTTGATAGCCTTCCTCGATAAATGGGCCATCCGACACTAAAAAAATGATTCAATTAGAACCAGTAGTTCCTGAGATTGGAGTGTTCAACCAAATAAACAAACGAACTTTTCAGCTTTATAATATTAGAAACAAATACTTTTACAACAACAATTTAACTTTTTTAGACCACAGTTTTAGATATATATATACCAATATAGATATCGAATATGATATGAAACCAAATACTTTTAACAACCGATATCGATGCAGTTTACCCGGCGAGGGTCGTACTTTCACGGAAAATCTTAACACCGCGATTCAGAAATTGGCGTCAAATGAACAACGCCATCTATAGAGCTAGGAGTTAAACTGCTAAAATTGGATGCATGGAAAGCGATCGAACTAACAATATAGGCTATCAAGATTTTCAAAAAAGCGCCATCTAAAGTACCTTTTGTTATCATAACTTTTTGAAAAACCCAATTAGTCGATGTAAAGTTATCTTGTGAGCACCTCATCTCTATTTACTAGTACCAGTTTGATTCAATTGATGTCGTTGCATGTATCTTACGTAAAGGCGATAAGTTCTTCTTGAACACAATAAATTCATATATCTTTTGATTAAGATCACGGATTGCAATGAAACGAAAACTAATACCTTCTCTAAGTTCAAATTCAAATTATTTATTGCAATCCATAATGTACGTAAGTTACGCACAATACTTGTGCATTCAAACTAACCACATTGGTTTTGTAATTTTAACATGGTACTTAACAAACAAACATAGCCGAAGACTCACAGACTGCAGACAAACAGACAAAAATTCAAAAAATAGTAAAAATGGGTTCTGTTTGTTATCCTTTAACACCCCTACTATTTTTTTCTAAATATTTTCAATGTACAGAAACGCCACGTCTACAGATTTATAATATTATGTAATATAATATACACACATCAAAAGTATCTAGTATTAAACACGAGTTATTAACTTCAACTTTCAAGGATTTATTTTACAAACATTTAGACTCTTCGCGAACGTCGTTCCACATTTCATAAAACGCGGGAAAATCCGACCACACAGCTAACTGTCTAACGCCGTAGGGATGTCACCATGACGTGAGACAATTAGTGTTGTCCCGTGTAGATTCGATTTTCTTCGTCTAATAGTTCGGCCATCCTGCAGTCCTTCGGTCCCCGAAGGAGATAGTCCTCAGCTTGGCACGCCAGATGAGCCGCGTACTCGCTGCAGGGTTCAACCCGCGATCTTCACCATTTCCGGCAAGGGATGTTAGCGCTGTGAGGCCCCGAAGGTAAGCGTAAACATAAAATGTAGCCCCAAAGGCAAAGACTGAATACCCAATGGAGAGGCCCCGTAGGCAAGTCTTAGGTATCATGATTTAGGCCCCGTAGGCACTAGGCAATCGCCTGCTGACTCTGAAACGCACGTTAGTAAACGCTGTGTTGGCCCCGCTAGGCAAGCGTGTGTTTGTTAACGTGCAGAGGATTGTGTTATAAGGCTCCATAAGCAAACACTTCAATAAACGCTGTGTAGGCCCCTTAGGCAAGCGTGGTGATAGAGCAATTGACAACTTGTGCTGTAAGGCTCTGGAAGCAAGCACTTAAGTGAACACTATGTAGGCCCCGTAGGCAAGTGTGATAGTAGAGTTATTAGAGATTTGTGCTGTAAGGCTCCGGAAGCAAGCACTTGAGTGAACACTATGTAGGCCCCGTAGGCAAGTGTGATAGTAGAGTTATTAGAGATTTGTGCTGTAAGGCTCCGGAAGCAAGCACTTGAGTGAACACTATGTAGGCCCCGTAGGCAAGTGTGATAGGTGATATTGTTTAAGTCCCCGAGGCATACGTATCGTACGTCATGAAATATAAGGAATAAAATTAATTACATGGTAATCGATAAAAGAGCACCTTAAGACTGCTCTGTCAGATCCTCATCAGACGAGGAGTCTCGACGTCTATGATGCCAGATCTTAATCTTATCACGGGCAACTATATTTTTATACGCTTGTTTGCCTTTCGTGTACGATGTGACCTCATAGCGATCATTGGGTAACACAGCTGTAATTTTGTATGGTCCCGAGTATCGCTGGACGAGTTTTCCGCTTGTTAGACCAGGACGTAATATTTTCCGCTCTACCATAACCAGCTGACCTATAAGTAGCGGTTCTACAACTCGCCGATCTTTATCGTAACGCCTTTTCATCTGAACTGCATTTTTCTCAATGGTTTGCGCAGCCTCGTCTCGTGAAGTTGACACTTCTTCATTGTAGACTGCCCCATGCAAATCATTGGGCAAACGGGGTCTTAAGCCGCACAGCAGCTCTAAAGGTGACTTGCCTGTACCTTGGCTTACCGTTGAATTTAAACCTAATTGAACCTTTGGTAAATAGGCATCCCATCCTTTTTGATCATCACCCATGTGAGCTGTCAGAGAATTTAGAATTGTTCGGTTCAGACGTTCGACCTGTCCATTTGACCTAGGTGACGCCACTGCGTTTAAAATATGCTTGATGGCGTTGTTGTCGCAAAATTGTTTAAACTCTTTACCCGTGAATGCTGAACCTTGGTCACTAACAATTCGTTCGGGGTAACCAAATGTGTGACTCAGTTTACTTAATGCAGTAATTACTCCTTTAGCATTAGCTGTAGCAACGGCTTCTAACCACACGAACTTAGTGAATCCGTCGATAACCGCAAAAATATATGTTTTCCCATTGCTCTTACTAAAGGGACCCAGGTGGTCCACATGTAAAGTGTGGAAGGGCACGGCAACCTTCGGTATAGGGTGTAGTAAACCCGGTTGTCTCCCAGTTGGTTTCTTCGTGAATTGGCATCCAAGACAGCTTGCCACATATTTTGTCACATATTTTCTCATTTTCGGAAACCAATATTTAGCTCGTATTGCTTCAAGACACTTTTCGATTCCCAGATGCCCATGTTCGTCGTGATAAATCTTCATAATGTGAAATCTTGAACACTTAGGTAAAACCGGTCTAAACTCATTGTCTACTATACGACATAACCGTCCGTCTACTACTCTATAGTCTTTCGATAGTCCCTCCTTCTTTTTCTTGTTAGCTTCTTGTTCTAGTTTCAAATTCAGCAGCAATGCTTGAATTTCCTTATCGTCATCCTGCAACGCATCAATTAGATCCTTTTCCTGTATATGGTGCACCGTCACAGGGTTTCTGCTTAGGGCGTCTACGTGCACCATAGAAGTCCCGGGTCGATGGTCGACTTCAAAATCGTACTCTTGTAAATCAAGCCACCAACGGGCGATCCGTGGTGACAAGTCACGTTTTAGCCAAGCCATCCTCAAGGCTGAACAATCAGTCACGACCCGAAATTTAACGCCAGAAAGGTACACTTTGAAGCGATTGACAGCAAATACCACAGCAAGAGCTTCCAATTCAAAACTATGATATTTTTGTTCTGTTTCTGCTGTTTGACGGCTAGCAAAAGCGACAACCTTCATATCACCATCCAGCTGTCGTTGAAAAAGAACACCACCGAGTCCTGCTTTTGATGCATCAGTGTGCAATTGGGTTTCCCTGTCCGGGTGATAAATTGCCAGCACTGGATCAGCGGTAAGAACTTCCTTTAGGGTGTTAAATGCTCGATCTTGTTCAGGGCCCCATCGCCACTCCACGGTTTTCTTCGTGAGTAGGGTGAGCGGTCGTGCAATACTCGCAAAATTCCTTATAAACTTACGGAAGTAACTGGCTAGTCCGAGGAACTGCCGCAACTCGTGCACATTTCTAGGTTTCTTAAAATCGGCGACTGCCATGATTTTTAGAGGCGAAGGTCTTATTTCGCCACCCGATATTTCATGTCCCAGGTATTCGATGCTGTGCGTTAGAAAAGAGCATTTCGCTTTCTTGAGCTTGACACCTGCCATTGAAATTAATGTAAGCACCTTTTCTAAATTTGCCATACATTGCTCGGTGTCCTCGCCCCAGACAACGACATCGTCGATATAAACCTCACAGCATTCATGGATAACTGGCTCGAGTATGTGGTTCATGGCTCTCTGGAAGACAGCTGGGGCATTGCAGAGGCCAAAACTCATCATTCTGTACTGGTAATGACCATCCGGCGTCACAAATGCAGTTAGTGGTCTTGACTCCTTCGTAATTTTAATTTGGTGATAGCCATTTGCCAGATCCAGACAACAGAATACCGACTGGCCCACCAACCTGTCTAATAGGTCTTGTATGACTGGTAAAGGGTATCGTTCCTTTTCGGTGATCTTGTTAAGTGCTCTGTAGTCTATGCACAGGCGACGTCCTCCATCCTTCTTTTTCACGAGCAAGACAGGGCTTGCAAAAGGGGATTTTGAGTTTTCGATGATCCCTGCCTTGAGAAGTTCGGCGATGATTTTCCTAATAATTTCTCTTTCATGGAATGACACTCGGTACGGCTTGTAATTTATAATTTTGTCTTCTGTTAGCTTTATGCTCATTTCTACACTACAATTCCCTAATGCCATTCCATTCCCAGAAAAGCAGTGCTCATACTTGGTAAGTAGTTTGTCCAAGGATGCCTTCTGGTCTTCATTTAAATGATCACCCACTTTAATATTTTCACAGCATTGGTCTATCAATTCTGCTCTGGCCACACAGTCATTTTCTTTTAATTCCAGGGTCCGGTTTGTCTTGTTGATAAGTTTTATAAAAGCCTGACCCTCATGTAATTCGACACTATCACCTATAACATCCTTTTCGCATAATGGTTTTCTTTGTTCGCTCAGCCTGATAAGCATAACACCGTCAACAACGGGATCTGGTCTCACCAACAGTTTGTTAACTCCAGGGGTAATTTTTGTATCAGCTTGAGGATACAACCTTATCTTGCCAAAAGAATCACACAAATCAGTCACTTGCAATGCCATTTGATCTTCATATATGTTGAGCTCAGTCGAGGTTTTTACAATAACTACGTTTGGTTGCTCTGTAAAAGGCTGTCCTATGAGAACATCAACTTCTTGTAGGTCATCATGCACAACATAAAATTCATTCAGCTTCTCCACACCATCAACTACAAGAGAAGCTGAAACAATACCCAACGGTGTTGTTAGAGCATCTCCATATCCCTTTATAATAGTGTCATTGTTGGGTTTCAGCTCCAAGTCTTGTGTCACAAAGAAACTGTGTTTCATGGTGTTACACGAGCTGCCAAAATCTATATACGCATTTGCTGGAACTCCATTAACAATCACACCTTTAAAGTACTTCCTGTCTGAGGAGTCACAGCATACAGTTTGAACTTTTTGTACTGAACGGTTTTGTGTACTGGTTTTGGACTTCCTCCTGCACTCTTCCAATGTATGACCATCAATATTACAGAAAGAACAATGTTTGCTCTGATTTTTCTTTTTGAAACACTCAGCTTCAGTGTGACCTGGTCTTTTACAAAATGAGCATTTTCTGTTGTCCTTTCCATTTTTGCGACACCTACTTGCTTTGTGCCCAGGTTTGCCACAAGAGAAACACTTTGTCACTCTGTCTGGTCCATGATGACTTTTCACTGAAGTTTCAGGTTTGTCTTGCTCTTTGACAGCAACCGAAGTGTTGATACTAGCCAAGTACTGAAGTAAGGAATTGGTGTCCCGGCATCCAGCTGATTTAGCACCAATCTCTAATAGTTGGTTCCCAAGTGTACCTGTGATAGCTTCAGTCATGATCTCATCACTCAAATGGCATGACATTCCAATCCCGAGTTTAGCATAATAAAATTCAATAGGGTCTTCGTTAGGCTTCCTGACTCGGTTCACTAATTCTCTTATTTGTGTGAGTTTGTTTTTAGTGAAAGGGAATGCTTTAATTAACTTTACCTTCCACTCAGTCCAACTCATTTCATAGGACGCTTGGTGTTCATACCAGCTTTTCGCATAGCCACCAAGTTTAGCAGTACAGTTACATATTAGTGTGCGTTCGTCCCAACCATGCATATTGGCAATTCCTTCCAAGTTCCGGATCCAATGATCAACAGAGACCGGGGAGGTCTGTGGGTCAAACACTGGTATAAAATCATTGCGACCCACATAGCGTACTACAGGGGGCTGGGATGTATTTCCAGTATGATAGTCAGACTTCTTTCTTAATTCTCTTATCAGCCCCTCTAAGGCTTCTATTCTACTGCTTTTCTTCTTTAAATCCTTCTTGTAATGAGATTTTTTCCTAATAGTTTTTTCCCCATCGCTTGAACTTGAAGAGGTAGAACTAGGAGACCGATGCCTCTTCTTATGGCGACCCATGGTTATAATTAAAATAAGGTCTAAACAACACAATAAATAATACAATACTATACACACACAACAATACAGTTTATGTTACACTTTTCCTTTAAAAGTTTAAACACTTCACACCAAAACAATAGAAGTTTAATTTATAAAAAAATCTCTTTGCAATTATTTTATTTTAATTTGTCCTTTAATTATCACTGTAATTAGGCTTGCTTTGTTACACCTCTATAATGTCTCATGATAATAATTATGGAGGCAAAATCAGTCTAATAACTACATAAAAGTATGGATGGATCTCACCAAAGACTTGAAGGATTTGGAGATTTCAAGCAGATGAAGTCACAATTCCTGACCTAGGGGAATGTCAACCAAACCGTTGCCTTGGTTTGATTTTACCCAAATGAAGAAACCAGCGCCAGGCGAGCGCTACTTCATACAATTTGTAAATGTTTTACACCACACAAAATGTTTGAAAAATAAGTTTGATTGAGCACTAAGAAGTTAGTTACACACATGTACAATTAAGAGCATCCATTTTTACAATCCGAAATTAACGTTTTTCCACTTTTTATCTAAAATGTAAAAGTATGAACGAAAGTACTAAGTTTTTATTTTTAACAAGAATCACTCCAAACTTTATAGTTACTTTGTAAGCATAGGTAAATCGCACTTCTGAATTATTAAACACGAGTTATTAACTTCAACTTTCAAGGATTTATTTTACAAACATTTAGACTCTTCGCGAACGTCGTTCCACATTTCATAAAACGCGGGAAAATCCGACCACACAGCTAACTGTCTAACGCCGTAGGGATGTCACCATGACGTGAGACAATTAGTGTTGTCCCGTGTAGATTCGATTTTCTTCGTCTAATACTAGGGATCAACATATATTTTTGCAATAACTTTTCTCCTGATTGATATTAATTAAAATTTTCTTTAAGGATTCATCAAATAAAGTGTTTTCGTTTGTCACAGTAACGATAAACCAAGTCACCTTTGCATTAATAAAGAAATTTGCCATTTTCCTAATAAAGGGATTTTTGACATTTGAACCACTAACATTAAAGTTCGAAAAAAAGACTGAAATAACAGTTTTCTTTAAAATTTTATTGGGTAACTTAAACAATTAATAATCCGTGTTTCTAGCGCGAACACTAACAACACAAGAACATCGGTTTGGCATACTCAAAATGAGTTCATCCAAATCACGCTGTGGAATGGCCGCCCATGTTCGTTGCAACAACAAAAAAAGGTCTTCTTGCGACTGGATACCCTCCATATTCGGCAGAGCTCTTCTCTGTAGCATATCCCATGCATGCTCAATCGGGTTCAAGTCTGGCGACTGAGCAGGCCAGGGCAGGACATTGATGTTAGCTGCGGCGAGAGTCTGTCTTACAACTCTTGCGGTGTGCGGTCGTGCATTATCATGCATTAACTGAAATAAGGGACCGATTTGCACTTGTAGAGGAACGATGACGTCTGATATAATCGTCTCAGCATAAATTTGAGCGTTGAGGTTGCCTCTGATCCAAATCAACTCAGTTCTTCCGCCGATCCAAATACCCGCCCATACCATGATGGTTCCACCACTATAAGGATGGACTTCCTGGCAGGATTTTAATCGCTGTTGGCGTCCAGGGGTTCTCCAGTGTCGTATACGTCTTGTATCCGGTCTCATACCAAAACGAGACTCATCAGAAAAGCACACGAAACGCCATTGTTCTTCTGCCCAATTTCTGTGTTCAAGAGCCCATTGATATCGAATCCTACGATTGTGCATTGCTATAGGTGGTACCCGTAGCGGTCTTCGGGAATGAAGGTTCACTTCATGCAAGCGGTTTCTGACTGTTTGGTCGCTAATTAAGTTCCCTGAAGAGTGATGAAGCCTCACGGCTAACATCATGGCGGTTATTGTTGGAACTCTTCGAGTTAAGATTTGAATGTATCGGTCTTGTCTCCGTGTGGTGCAGCGATACCATCCTCCATGGCGCTCAGCCACGGTACCAGTGCTTCGGTAACGTGTCCAAAGTCGACTGATAACACTCTGACTTGTATTCAGAGCTAAAGCCACAGTACGTTGCCGGGAACCAGCTTCTATCATTCCCACGGCTCTGAGCATTTCTTCCCTGCTTAAATGACGTCGCCGCTCCATAATAACGTTGGTTTTAATCAGTAGTAGGGAAACAGTAGCACTAATAATGTCTTCAATGCGTTGTATGTTTTTATAGGGAAAATATTGACAGCTTATTTTCATCTTTTACTCGAATTCGATTGAGAGTTCCTGATTCAAATTATGAAATACACCAAAAAGGATCCATATAAATTTATAAAATCATAAATTTATTACAAAGCCACATCTCAATCTCAAGAAATCCGCATAAAAATGCTTGATCCCTAGACACTTTTGATGTGTGTAATATAGATTCGTATGAAAAAACATTTAAAAATAGGAAAAAAAAACTTAATGCGATTTTTTATAAACAGACAAAAGAAAACCTATAAAATTATTTATTTATTTATTTATTAAAACTTTATGCACAAGTAAAAAAACTGTACAAAGGCGGACTTAATGCCTGGCGGAATTATGCCTTCTAATTGAAAAAATTCCAGAAATGGTTGATATACTCGTTTTTCAAAAGTTGTTCTTAATAGCATTGGTTAAACCCCCCACCAATCTGCGTTTTTTTTTATTCCCCCCTCCCAATCAAATTCCTGGCCACTCCCCTGTGTGAATCCCCCCCCTCCAAGTCTTTAGCTGGGACCGCGCCTGGGAACAGACGAGACCCATTTATATCTGGCCGCCAAGTCTAGCAAAAAAAAAACCGGCCAAGTGAGATTCGGAACTAAATTTGTTTTTCTACAAACTCAATTTTTTTCCCACCCAAATAGAGGGGGGAAACAATTTCTACGACTTTAGAAGCAAATATCTCATCAACCATCGTCTTAAGAAAAAAAAGGGTTTTAAGAATCTCGATATAATTTTTCAAGAGCTGCCGATAGACAACTCACTCAGTTATACAAGGTGGAAGGGACACCGACGCTAAAACGAATACATTGAATTTCTTTTTCAACCCTCAGTTTCATGTATGCAGTGTCACCCCTAGTTTCATAATTTTACATTATTTTTGTGTAGCGGTTTATAGAAGACACCTACTCTCCAAATTGCAACTCTGTGGTGCCAACAGTCTCGGAGTAAAATGACTGTGACATACGGACGGACAGACAGACGGACAGAGCGAATCTATAAGGGTTGAGTAAGTTACGTTTTATCCATTTGGCTACGAGACCCTAAAAAGGCACAGCCGTACTATCCTTTTCTCGAAGTCATTCAGGACATTTCCGACCCTCCCTTGTAAAAAAGCTAGAAGCGCGATCTTAAGTGACCAAGGGGGCTTATTATATCTAGGCATATTCCTGAACTAGCTATACCCGCGGCTTCGCTCACGTGACCGCGTATTCTTTAACGCGCAACAATACATGGGATGGCGAAGTCGCAGTATATTCCTAAGAACCTCCACAAATAATACAGCGTGGAAGCGACACTGACGCGGACACGGTCACCGCGTACTCATTGTACTGTTTCTTTACTGTGTTGTACTGTCTTTTAAGAACGCTAAGAAGAAGTTTATGGACGAAAACTAATATATGCAATTCATGATCTATCATAGGTCCTGATGGTAAAGGTCCTATAAAAATAAATCTTCCAACTCTGAGAGATTATCAGCCGATGGAAAACCAACGTCAGAATATTCAAAAACACGTTAGTGAAAAGTACTGTAAAACCTTGAAAATATTTAATAATAGAACCAGAAAGAGTATGCGCTTCGGTAATCTTCATGTTTAAGTCTTCACTTTGGCCCCATTGTATTGTATAGCGGGCCGGTGTCCGCAACTCCACGACCAACGCGCGTATTTTGCGTTACTCCACTACACTTTGGCCCCATTTCCTCCTATTTATGTTACTTAAAAGTTTTGAAAAGATTTTAAGCCTGATATATTTTAACCATGGTGATACATAATAGGCATGTACTTTCATGGTTGTAGCAGCTCAATGTGAATACAGGGCTCCACCACAGAGCGACCATGGCGGAATTGCTGGAGTGTCCAAAGGGTCTCTACACCTATGTACGTTTTAGAGGACTTACTGTCAAAACCTACTACTAACTCTACTGCCTGAGTGATATTTCTCGACGGCATGGAAAGCCAAGTCAGAGTCCCATGGGAGACATAAAAACTCTGACACCAGGTTAGGCACTAACCACACGATAAAGAAAGAGGACTTTCAAAAACGCTACTGAAACCGCGATTAACGTAGCCGAGTAACGATACGAAAGAAGAAGAAGAACAGGGCAATAATATTAGATCTCGTATTTCCAGTTGTCATTTGTAGATCTTGGACAGTCGTTACAGGTAGTCAGTGGCCCGAAAGTCTGACAACTAGTCTTACCGAAGGGGTATCGTATTACCCAGTACTAATGTGATATTGTGGAGGTTAAATAGGCAGTCGCTCCATCTAAAATACTGGTATTCAGCTGCATCCGGTTAGACAGGAAGTCGATCCCGACATAGTTAATAATAATAATATATCTTTATTGAACAAAAATACCTTACAAATTTGCTTAATATCTAGCTCGTGTTACACAATTTGTGAAAGGCGTACAAATATATTAAACCCTGACTCCTAAACTAGGATATCCTGTGTCTTAGGAGTCAGTGTTCTACTGTCGCTTGGACATTATCTTAACCCATAACAAGTTAACAGTACAAACGCTAAATCAGCAGATTATTACATGGTAAATACATACAAAATGACATAAACAAGGAAAGAAAAAGAGGTGAATAAGGGGTAAACTGAGACTGAGTGTGAGTGCGTGTGTGCGTGCGTGTATGTATGTTTGCATGTGTGTGTGTGTATGTGTATGTGTGTACGTGTCTGTGTGTGTATGTGTGTACGTGTCTGTGTGTGTATGTGTGTACGTGTCTGTGAGTGTGTACAGTTGTTTAGAATGTTATTAAATTACATGTGAAGGGAATTAGTGTAGTTCTGCAGTGGCCTGTTACAAATTTGTTTAAGACATGGGCAACAGCAGTTTCTCGGTCTGTGCATAGTCAAGAAGATACAGCATATTTTGCAATTTCTTTTTAGCGTCGTGTTTGTTGAGGTTAGTTATAGATGAGGATCTATTTATGTTTCTATAGATTATTGAGCTCAACACGTACAAATGCCTTCTGGCAAAGGCGGTTTTATGCGACACACTCGGGCAATTTGTCCTGTTTCCCCGTTTGCCTGGGTCTGGTGGTGGTATTTGCTGATGCTTCCAGAGTGTGGCTCTGAGCACAAAGAGCTGTCTTACCGTTAGAATTTTATGTTCGGCGTATAACTGATGTGTGGGATACCTAAAAGGTTTATTTAACATTACTTTAAGAACAGCCCTTTGTGCCCGTTCCACCTCTAGGAACATAGTTGGGAAAAGGCTAGGCAGATAATGATGATGATGATTTTCGAAGATAGACCATGATTGCCGAAGCGTATGCTTTTCCAAGGACTCATGAACGGGCAAAAAAAAGGTGAAGCGTAGACGCGGCTATCACGCAGATAGATGTAACAAATACTGTCGAAGCAAGGCTTCCGTTTATGTTGACTGTTATTAATATTTTGCTCCGAAGTTTTAATGCAAGTGCAGTCACATTTAAACGTTAAAGACGTGCCGCGAGTGAACAGTTGCTCTTACGGATATAATTCCTATTCACTCTGGGGTATCTCCACAATTGAAAATAAAGCCTGTTGATGGGGGGTTGGCCCAACTGTTCAAATTGCGACAACCGTGAGGCTTGACCGATTTAACTTAGACAACGTTAAACCATCGTGTTTGTAATAAAAAATCCCTATTTGTTTTTTTAATACATATTTTAATGAGAAAACAGATGATTGTACATATAGAACGTATAGTATAGGAGTATGAAGAACAGGGCTGTAAAGTTCTTCATCCCCCGATAGAGAAGAGAGGATCTTACGACCACACGGTTGTTATGTCTGGTGGGCGGCTGCTAGGTGGACACTTAACAAGCATAATCCAGACAGTCGCTCGTCACCTGTTGTGGATCTATTCCAAGTTTTAACTCTTCTCAGTGTGCTAAAAGATCTTTCTATTGTGCACGGTGTGACGGGTAGACTAAGGACAATCTTGATCGCTTCTGCTACTAAAGGAAAGAAATCTTTTGCCTCGTCGATGTAGTCTATAAGATCAACTTCACTGATATCATTTGCCGCTGGCTGTGGATATTTCCACATTTCAAACCAAGTCGTGATTTATGAAATAAAATTAGGTAAAAGATCGCCATACAAATTGTCAATGTCTTTTGCAGCTCTAAGAAATTCTTCTTTACTGAGGCCTTTTATTATTTTTGGGTGTAGTTGTAACAGAGAAAATGATTTTTTATGTGTTTGAAAAAACTGTCTTTTAAAGAAGAAATGATCGAATCAAGGTATGGGATGTATAAGTTCTTCTGTAAAATTATTCAACGTTTTCGGATGGGTGGTTGGATCGATGAGCCTGTCGTTTCGTAACTCGTTGGCATTTAATCTCAATATTAAGGTCTTCGCAACATTGTTTGGCTTCTCCAAATATAGCAGTAAAATCCTGCGATGCGTTTTGTCTGTGACCGCCTATTATTTTAATGAGTTTGCAAATGTGGTCATTCACTGAATTAATGTCAATATCCACTTGTTGAAGCTGGTTGCAGGCAGGCTCAAGCTTTGCCGAGTAAGTAGCAATAATATGCAATGCCACAATAAAATTTGTGGTGGTCAAAGCAGTGCGCAGTTGTCTTAGAATTAGTAGCTTGATCTTCTGAGAGGTCTTGTAATGCTACAATTTTGGTAAATTTTGAGTGAAAATTCGAATACTTTTGTACTTTGCAGACCATCTGGTTTCGCAAAACAAGGGAATATTTGGAATTTTTTTTCGCCGTAAAATGCTCTCTCTAAAAAAAGTTATAGTTTCCTTAATAATTCCAGCAGTATTTCTTATTTCACTCAAATTATTTAAGTCATTGACAACAAGATGTTTCTAGCACAGTGGAAATACTTTGCTTTGGGATATTTATCATTAATTATTTTCTGAACTCCACCAACATGTCCAGCCATCGTGGAGCAACCATCATACCCTTGCCCAACCATTTTGTTGAGATCTAAACCACATGATGTCAAAAAAGATATTATAACTTCAGAAATCGATGCAGCATCTAATTTTTGAAGTGGTCTGTACCCCAAAAAATATTCAAGTATTACGTAACTGTGTTTCGTTTGGTCAAACTTGACGTATCTTATGCCCATTGAAAGCTGTTCAGTCCCGCTTATATCCGCTGTCTCGTCAGCCAAGATTGAAAACTATGCCGCTTCTTTTGCTTCATCAGTAATGGTTTCACGAAGAACATCAGCACAGGTTTCAATAATTTCGTTTTGTACTTGATGGGATACGTAGAGGGCATTTTTCGAACCAGTTGCAAAGTGGTCTTTTAAAACCGTATCTTCTGCCTCAAATCGGAAATTTAGTAAGTCTTTGAAAACTGACCCATCTTCTGTTTTTCCTCGAAGGGGTAAATCATGCGTAGCACAAAATAAGACCGAAGATATAATGGGTTGAAGTTTTTTTTTGTTTTCTGAAATTAGTGTGTGATATTCAGTATCAATCTGTTCATAAACGTCTTTTTTTTCTTTGTTGCATGATTTCCAGAATTTTTTTTTGAACGTATAACCGATTCACGATGCCACTGGCTATTTGCATGAGATTTCGCAAACTCGTGAAATTTTTGATATTTTTTGCATGGCCGAACGATAAATGGCCCCTGAGTACTGCCTCGATGAATTTGTGCGGGAAATAATACACATGTACGGCAAAGTGGTCCTTTAGCCTGAGCAGAATAGGCTAACCAAGGGTATGCTGTGAGCCACTCGTGGCGAAATGCACGTTGTTGTGTTTGGTTTTTATGATCGATGTCCTGCTTGAAATCATAATCTTGCGGAGGTTTCCACGGTGTTTCGAGCACTTTAAACCATATTTCATCACTGATAGTGTGACTGTCTGTCACGTTCTCTTAATTATTAAGCAAATATCCATATTTATTTCAACATCACACCTTATCGGGACACTTACGAACACATTTGGTTTGACGGCCTGACAAGTTACCGTAATTATTAACAAAAGGTCCCTTTCCTTCTTAGAATTGTAAAGCAATATTGGAGCGCATAAATTCTTTATAAAATTTAATGGGAAGCGAGTTAGGGATGAATGCCGGCTGACAGGTCAAAACTAATATTTTAACAAATTCTTAAGAAACGATAAAAAAATATTCGATTTGTAAGTGCATTCTTCAATACTAGTGCACATCTGAGAGCCACGTTTAGGGGCTGGACCGAAGTGAACCTTTAAAACAATGGCAAAAAAGGGCGTTAGGCGAGCGTGGTATTTTTAGAGGTTTGGGGATGAAGAAAAGGAGCTCGAGGCAGTCGGTCTTACACCGCTATAGGGTCCGGACGAAATAAGATAATGAAGTTAAGTTAGGTGACTCGGCAGATAGCGATGCCTATGTCCAAGTGGGTTATCGCAATAGTGCGATAGTGATTGAATACGTTAAATATAGCTGGGTTGAAAGCCCTGTTTAGACAAATCTAGTATGTGTGTGTGTTTGTTGGTGAACGGCTGGGTGAGTCCTTTATTACAACAATTATCCTAGGCTGATGGTTTTAATCAAAGTTCTTAAAACTAAACAGACAGACACGTGTTGCTGGGGAGTTTGTTGCGCCACTTCTTCTCCCCAGCTCCAACACTAGGAAGTGGTGAAGGGTGGGCGCTTTTGGGGCTGTCAATAGAGTTGATCTCCAACTCTATTGAAAATGATTCTTGAGTTCTGATTATCTTGAACTCTAATATCTGGTAATTCTTGAATTATGTATTCATTAGCTCTAACTAACAATCCAGCCATTGCTTTTTGAGTTTTGATTCTCAACCTTATTATGACCAACCATAAAATATAGTGATTCTAGAATAATCTATGCTGTATCTTATACAAATGATTCGGTCAGGCTGACATGAACACATGTCTTGCATATACGATAGTTGTACGAAAAGTGCACTTTCCATGGGGAGGGATTGGAATGGTTTGATACCACATCTATTTTATAACCAGTCTAAGGACTGTTAGGGACCATGTCTATTGATTAGCATGATGATTGACTTTCTGCCGCTGAAAAGCCGCCTTGTCACGTACACCAGTTCGAAAGAGCTGCTAGGGACAGTGTTCACTAGGAGCATGATGTCGACGCATTGCCGCTGAAAAGCCGCTTACGTCACTTATGGAAGTGTAAGTTTGAGTGCTCCAGGTGTAGATGCAAGGTATCGTGTGAGTCACGATTGACCTATTACCTATTACGTTAGCGTAAGGGTTACTTACGAGAACTATATTGGTTGCAATATAAATATACTTGGCATCCCCAGTTATGGTTTACACTTTTGAAACCACTTTCAATATATTTCAATAACTATGAATAGTCTGATTTACTATATCTTTCAATCCTTTCCTCGTTCTTATGATGATACGAGGCATTGGACTTCTTCATGTTAAGGGATTCATTTCTTTTGTCGGTGGAGAGACACCCAGTCAAAACAAAAGATGGTAGAAGTTTATGCGAAGGATGTGTTTTCGGAAAAACTCATAGAAGGAAGTTTGTAGTTCGTGAAAAAGCAACCAGTCCAGGAGAATGCATACATTCGGACGTATGTGATCCGTTTCCTCCATCTTGTTCCAAGTTCCGGTATTTCCTACTCTTGAAAGATGAATACGCTCGGTTCCGTTACGTCTATTGCATGAAACAGAAATCCGAAGTCCCTGAGAAGATGAGGCAAATGTGAGGTGAAGCGAAATTGGCTGGACATGTCATCAAAGAGATTTTAAGTGATAACGGAGGTAAGTTCGATAATGACAAAGTCAGGAAAGAATTGAAGAAATATGGTATTCAACAGCGGTTAATTATGCCCTATACGCCTGAACAGAATGGGTGTAGTGAGAGGGGTAACCGGACAATAGTTGAGATGGCCAAAGCAATGATGCATGCTCATGAGGAGCTTCCTCAAGTTCTGTGGGCAGAGTTGGTTAATACAGCGACTTATATTTTAAATAGAACAGGACCAACTACTGTTGACCACAAATCGCCGTTTCAGTTGTGGTTTGGGAAGTAATCTCAAACTCAACACTTAAGGATAATAGGCTCAACTTGCTACGTGCATGTTCCTAAACAGAGATGGAAAAAGATGCAGAAGAAGGCAAATAAGTGCATATTGATAGGCTATGACAACTATGATGGATATAAGCTTTGGGATAAAGAATCAAACTCTCTAATTAGGTCCAGAGATATCACTTTTGATGAAAGACCACTGGACTCTAATTTAGAAGATGAAGACACAGTCAAAGAGGTACAAGAACTAGTAGTACCTTTGTATGTGAGAAAAACATATAATGTGACACATACACTTGTCACAGAGATAGATACAGGAGGAGTCTCCTTTAGACAGAGGTCAAGGTGTTCTAAGTACTCCTGTTGTAAGTAGTGAAGAAGCCGAGTTTGAGGATGCGCGGCTAGACGTGTCTGACCGAGAATCTGTTGAATGAGGGGGAGAGAATCAGGAAAATGAGAGTGAGGTCGAAGAAGAGTTGGCAAGAAGTGCAATGCAACTCAGAGATAGATCACTACTCAAACTCCCGGTAAAATTCAACGATTATGTGACTCATGTCGATACCAGCGTTAACAATCTCACAGAACCAGTGACTTATAAGAACGCAGTTTCTTGCTCTGAAAAAGATTTGTGGCGTAAAGCTATGGACTCAGAGATAAAATCTCTGAAAGAAAACGGAACGTTGGTTCTCGAGAAATTACCCAAACATTGCAAAGCCATTCCTTGTAAATGGGTCTATAAGGTGAAGTTAAACCCTAACGGGAAAGTAGACAAGTTCAAGACTCGTCTGGTGGCAAAGGGCTTTCGCCAGAAGAAAGGGCAGGACTATGGCCAGACCTTCAGCCCTGTAGCCAGGATGACAACAGTTCGAGCTGTAGGTACTCAGTGTAGCAGCTAGTGAAGGCATGAAGTTGAGTCAGTTTGATGTATCAACAGCTTTCTTGTATGGGTCTTTATCTGATGAAGAAATTTATATGAGACAACCATAGGGCTACGATGACGGAACAGACCGAGTCTGTCTTTTAAAGAAAAGTTTATACGGCTTAAAGCAGGCTCCTCGTTGTTGGAACAAATGCATAATGGATTTCTTCAAGACGATAGGCTTTAAGGTTAGTGAAGCAGACCAATGTCTGTTCACTAGAGAGAAGTCGACGGGAAAACTTATAGTACCCTTGTATGTGGATGATGGGCTCTTGGCTGGGACAAGTCAGGAGCTTATTCATGAGTTCATCAATGAATGAAAAGGAAAGTTTGTTATAACAACCAAACCAATATCCTATTATTAGGGTTTGGAGATTGATGTCAGAGAAGGCGACGTAAATCTTAAGGAGATTTGGAATGCAGGATTGCAGACCTGTAAGTACGCCAGTTGTAAAGGAAAGTGTTGTGTCTCAGAAAGCTGAAAACAACGACGATTACTTCCTTAGTAACTACCGACAAGTAGTCAGAACACTTGCGTATCTAATGGTCGGTACCCGACCTGATATCGCGTACGCAGTAAGTGTAGTTTCAAGAAGCTTAGAGAATCCAACTCAAGCAGATTGCGTGCGATTGAAGCGCATACTTAGATACTTGCAATAATTATGCACCAAATATGAGCATCATATATAAAAGTAGCAACAAAAAAGGAATTTTGGAGTGCTATAGTGATGCGGATCATGGTGGCGATGTAGCTACAGGCAGGTCGACGATAGGAGTTTTATGTCTGTATGCTGGAGGTGCTGTATCGTGGCTAAGCCAGAGGCCGCAAAGCTTAGCTATTTCAACAACGGAAGCTGAAATTGTTGCAGCCAGTGAGGCAGCAAGAGAGAGAGTATATGGCTTGCTCGCCTTCTACGGGGTATAACAAATTTTGACGATTTTCCCGTGCTGAACATAGACAACGAAGCAGCTGTAAGACTGGCGGAAAACCCCGAATTCCATCGCAGAATTAAGCACATTAGGACAAGGCACTTCTTTGTGAGAAAACTCGTCACAAATGGAGAACTACAGGTAAACAGAATCTGCAGCGAGCTACACCTGGCAGATCTGCTCACTAAGCCAATGGCTAGGCCAAGGCTAATGAAGCTGGAAAAGCTTCTAAGTCTTCACATTGAGATAAGGTGTTAGAGTGAAAACTCTATGGTCAACAAAATGAGGCCTAAAATAAATAAAAAGAAAGATTGTCTTGTTGTCTTGTTGACGGTTGATATTTGACTTGGAAAAAATGTGAATAAGTAAAATATCCGTAATTATTAAATTCCTGGATCCACCTTGTGTGTCATTCCACAATCATAACGACCTCTTGTTTGAATTGTTTGTTCATTACAGAAACTGATGGAGACCCCCAGTTATCTGGGGGAAGCACGGCAGGAGCCGACCAGTCAGAGGTGCCGGTTCACCGTGCACCCGTGATTCGATGCGGCACGTGGCTGTATTGGGGCGCGTGTGAGGTTGTTACTAAATAAAAAAAGTTAGTATCATTTGATTCTGTTGGCCCATATTGATCAAATAAACGCTAATTGTTACTCACAATCAAACTTGATACCTTTCAGTAATTTAATTTGGTATCCAATGATTGGGTTTTAGGTGATGCGCACCTAAACGTAGAAATAAACCAAGGAACCTACAAACAGATAAAAATTACAAAAAATGTTTTATTTTACGTTCTATTACTATTTCTCTCGTTTTCCAATATTATTTTTGCAAAATCATTAATGTACAGAGACGGAAAGTCTACGATTTTATGACATGTACCTACAGACATGGGGTCTCAACTCGAACAAATTATAATTAGTCCTGTAAAAAGAATCATAGATGGCAGCATAGGTAACAGTTAGGAAATGAACAATCGCTTAAATGCGTTAAACGGTAGATTTTGGCTGAAGTAAGATAAGTTAAAATCAAAACTTCCTTATTTAATGCTGATTTATCTATTTACACTCATGAATCACGTAATTTCAACAAAAAAGATAAATTTATCCATTCATTCTAAATCGAACTAATAGAGTCGTAAGAGTTGTTAAAAGTAGCCATCTGTTAATCATTTTGTTTAGAGCTTTTTGCAATAGATGGCGTTTTACTCAATTTAGTTTTGATTAATAATGAAGTTGATCTAACTGATAAGAAACAATTTTTGTTGACTTATTCTAATTTTACCACACCAAGGCTTTAAATCTCCAAGTGATTTTTATATGATTTAGTCAAAAAAATACTTGATTTATTTAATGATAGCATTGGCGTAATTTACAAAATCAATTTGTTGTCTGATTTAGTCGAAAAATTTAAAACAACTCTTCCCAATTATTACCATGATTTTAATCACATTGAGTTTTTATTAGAAAACTATTTGAAGTGAAAATATATGATTACTGTAAATTGAGAAAGAAATTGATTGATCCAAAATCAAAAATCGCTCGACACTCGCTGACCGATTGCGGGCGTTGACCTCAACGCTCGCGGTGCGTTTGGATCAGCTTTTTTTGTACTGATCACTGTAGTATAGTAAGCGCCAGATAAACGTGGAATAAAGTTCTTTGCCCTTTCCTTAATTTCTCTGCGTAGGTACGCGGTCAATAAATTATGAATTGTTTTTCATTACTAAAAAAACTTTTTAGCAAAAAAAAACCGACTTCCAAAAAAAACACTAAAAAAGTGGAAAATAACTTTACTTTCGGAAGTCGGTGACTATTGTTTGCTTCATTGACTTTTTTGAAACAGAGACAGTAAATGAATTCGATAGTTGTTTACCTTTATTAATTTTAGTTGTACATAAGTAATGTTCCATTTCTTTTTATTTCAATTACATTCGGAAAATATATTCCGAAAAAAAAAAATTCGTAAGAAAGTTTCCACTTTTCGTTTCTGTTCCTTGAACTTTAGGCATATTAGCTATACCTATTCCGATCACTGGTAATAATATTTGAATAAGTACATACTGCTCTAATATTAGTTATTACTCGAATCAATAAAATCTGCTATGGCGGCTCGGATCATCTAACGTACAGCTACGAAAATAGCGCATTAGTTTATTTTCTTACGTTTTTTGCAATTTGCAGGTCAGTGTCAGGTTGTATGTAGGTAGATTAAAATATGATTCGCGACCGTAGGTAACAAATATGGCTTTTTATTTATAATGTATGTCTGAAATAAATGAATTACTTAATAATAATAATTCAGCGTCAGTCAGTGTCTACAAGTATGTGCCCGACCCAGTTCTCGAAAAAGACCATGTTACGCTGGACTAGGGATCGGCCTAAGAAATATTTAAACAAGTAAATAATAAGATGAAATAACGGACAAAGGACACAATAATACTTTGAGTCTCAGTTCATTTAATCCTATTGAATGACTTTTTCATGAAATAGTTAATCAATGGGATTAAATGAACTTAGAGGGTTTGATGATTTCAATTATTATAATTCTGTTAATTCATGTGTTACGGTTGTGAATCATATTTTGTTAAACACACAGGCTGACACTGACCTGCAAAATGAAAAAAACGTAATAAAAAATTGAATTTCGCGGGCTACCCGGCGGCGCATTTAGCATTGAAATACTCAAAAATATATGATGAGGCATTCGCCGCAGCGTGAAAATTGCGAGCTCACTCACACAAATGAAACGGTTCCGGCATCGCTAACTCGAGACATTTTTTGTTGTATTGTTATGACTTGTCCTTGAACGCACGGTCACACGGTGCGATGTAGCGAATCTATAGAAAAACAACGCCATCTACACACATCAAAAGTGTCTAGGGATCAACATATATTTTTGCAATAACTTTTCTCCTGATTGATATTAATTAAAATTTTCTTTAAGGATTCATCAAATAAAGTGTTTTCGTTTGTCACAGTAACGATAAAACAAGTCACCTTTGCATTAATAAAGAAATTTGCCATTTTCCTAATAAAGGGATTTTTGACATTTGAACCACTAACATTAAAGTTCGAAAAAAAGACTGAAATAACAGTTTTCTTTAAAATTTTATTGGGTAACTTAAACAATTAATAATCCGTGTTTCTACCGCGAACACTAACAACACAAGAACATCGGTTTGGCATACTCAAAATGAGTTCATCCAAATCACGCTGTGGAATGGCCGCCCATGTTCGTTGCAACAACAAAAAAAGGTCTTCTTGCGACTGGATACCCTCCATATTCGGCAGAGCTCTTCTCTGTAGCATATCCCATGCATGCTCAATCGGGTTCAAGTCTGGCGACTGAGCAGGCCAGGGCAGGACATTGATGTTAGCTGCGGCGAGAGTCTGTCTTACAACTCTTGCGGTGTGCGGTCGTGCATTATCATGCATTAACTGAAATAAGGGACCGATTTGCACGTGTAGAGGAACGATGACGTCTGATACAATCGTCTCAGCATAAATTTGAGCGTTGAGGTTGCCTCTGATCCAAATCAACTCAGTTCTTCCGCCGATCCAAATACCCGCCCATACCATGATGGTTCCACCACTATAAGGATGGACTTCCTGGCAGGATTTTAATCGCTGTTGGCGTCCAGGGGTTCTCCAGTGTCGTATACGTCTTGTATCCGGTCTCATACCAAAACGAGACTCATCAGAAAAGCACACGAAACGCCATTGTTCTTCTGCCCAATTTCTGTGTTCAAGAGCCCATTGATATCGAATCCTACGATTGTGCATTGCTATAGGTGGTACCCGTAGCGGTCTTCGGGAATGAAGGTTCACTTCATGCAAGCGGTTTCTGACTGTTTGGTCGCTAATTAAGTTCCCTGAAGAGTGATGAAGCCTCACGGCTAACATCATGGCGGTTATTGTTGGAGCTCTTCGAGTTAAGATTTGAATGTATCGGTCTTGTCTCCGTGTGGTGCAGCGATACCGTCCTCCATGGCGCTCAGCCACGGTACCAGTGCTTCGGTAACGTGTCCAAAGTCGACTGATAACACTCTGACTTGTATTCAGAGCTAAAGCCACAGTACGTTGCCGGGAACCAGCTTCTATCATTCCCACGGCTCTGAGCATTTCTTCCCTGCTTAAATGACGTCGCCGCTCCATAATAACGTTGGTTTTAATCAGTAGTAGGGAAACAGTAGCACTAATAATGTCTTCAATGCGTTGTATGTTTTTATAGGGAAAATATTGACAGCTTATTTTCATCTTTTACTCGAATTTGATTGAGAGTTCCTGATTCAAATTATGAAATGCACCAAAAAGGATCCATATAAATTTATAAAATCATAAATTTATTACAAAGCCACATCTCAATCTCAAGAAATCCGCATAAAAATGCTTGATCCCTAGACACTTTTGATGTGTGTAGTAGTATCTATGCCACCTAGCATCGATGCCACCTAGTATCTAGGCCGACTCCTAGATGGCGTTGTCTCTGGCAATTAGTGAGCCGCTGGTACTGCCATCTGTTGAATAAATGGAGGAAGGAAAATAGCCAGAGCAATAGCCAGACTTAGGGAGGTGTCATTTCTTTGTATGGGATTGGGCATCTGTACGTAGTATTATATTATCTGTGCTACAGATAAGATTCATGCATTATTTCAGGGCAAAGAACTTGTTGTCAGAAAAGTGGAAGAAACCAAAGGAACGGCTCGAGATACTTTCATACCCAAAAATAAAACCTTTGTTTATAACTGTTCTGCTACGGACAAAATATGTTCACCAGTTACATTTGTCTCTATGACTCAACTATTTGCACCCAATCTGAACTTGACAAAAACAACTGAAACTGACATCCATCATTGTGCAGATGGTCATACATTATAGCTAAATAACTAATAAAATAGATAATAATTAACAAATCCTGTGTAGTGGAGCTATTTTAAAACTTTATCAGATAATTTAGCAATGTAGTATGTATTTGTTTGTAATCTTTATGTTTAACTAGCAAACCCGGCGAACTCCGTTTCGCCACCAGATGGCTTCGTTGAAATTTTTCCTGAATTTTCTTTGCTATAAACCTCACGGAGCCCGAGACCTTTCCAACGAATGCAAAACCGTGGAAATCGGTTCGTGCGTTCTGGAGTTATAGCGTCAGGAAGGAAAACCCGACTTATTTTTATATAGTAGATTGGATAAAATATGAACATCAACTGAAAGTTCAGAGAATTGTCTGAAAGAACTTGATATATTGAAATTGCAAGATAAAATCTAGGAAACATTATTCCATCAAAAACCATACCTAATATAATATAATAAGCAGTTTTTCTACCGTAAAAATATATGAGATCTGATTCTTAAGTAATTTCTTTAATAAATAGAATGACTTGGCATCGCAAACGGCAATAGAAGTCCATTGCATGTAGCTCTCACCCATGTAAACAACAATGTATTGTATGACGAAACCTTGGATATCTTTGCGAGTACTGAACTGAGATTCCTGAACACTCTCACCTGACCACTCGTTACCTGGAGTCCATTGCTACTCCTACTACATTCTCTAATTAGTAATTACTATCTCAGCCTATTTAATTTAATAGTTAATTCCATTCTTCTTCTCTTTAATTTAATGTTATTGGCAATTTAATTTTGTATAATTTTATCTAGATTTTATTACATTAATAACCATGTTTTTTACGTTTAATTTCTATGTTTAGGCTGAATTATGTTGTTGTTTATGTTTTCTAATTTACTATATTTTTATCTAGTTCTTATATAACTTTTAAAGTAAGTATGTTTTTTTTTTAATGTTTACTGGCTTATAACTTGTTTGTGTGGTTTCTAACTGTCAATACAAGTTGGTTATTTTAGTAAATAAATAAATAAAATCTACACACAACCAAATCTAATTTGGACTGCTAGCGCTATTTTCAGTTAGGAATTAAGACGACTTAAATTAGTAGACTATTCTTATGCTTATGTTCCCGTGTGATGGACAAGTCATTCTATTTATTTAAGAAATTATATTAGAACTAGCTCTTGCCCGCGACTTTGTTCGCGTGGAAATTTTGATGAGTACCTACATACATATATGAGAGAATCGTTGGACGAGCGGTCGCAAGCGCGACTGCGAGTCTGGAGTTGTGCCCTCTGAAAGTATTTATTTAAAGATGTTTGTAGGGAAAAGGGATTTTTTTATAAATAAAATAATAATATGGGATAATGTTTCCTAGATTTTATCTTGCAATTTCAATAAGTATATCAAGTTCTTTCAAACAATCCTCTGAAGCTTCAGTTGATGTTCATATTTTATTCAATTAAACATAAAGATTACAAATAAATATATACTAGATTGTTAAAATATTTGATAAAGTTTTAAAATAGCTCCACTACACAGGATTTGTTCATTGTTATCTATTTTATTAGTTATTTAGCTATAATGTATGACCATCTGCACAACGATGGATGTCAGTTTCAGTTGTTTTTGTCAAGTTCAGATTGGGTGCAAATAGTTGAGTCATAGAGACAAATGTAACTGGTGAACATATTTTGTCCGTAGCAGAACAGTTATAAACAAAGGTTTTATTTTTGGGTATGAAAGTATCTCGAGTCGTTCCTTTGGTTTCTTCCACTTTTCTGACAACAAGTTCTTCGCCCTGAAATAATGCATGAATCTGATTATCTGTAGGTAGGTACATGTCATAAAATCGTAGACTTTCCGTGTCTGTACATTTATGATTTTGCAAAAAAATATTGGAAAACGAGAAAAATAGTAATAGAAAGTAAAATAAAAAAAAAATTGTAATTTTTATCTGTTTGTAGGTTCCTTGGTTTTTTTCTACGTTTAGGTGCGCATCACCTAAAACCCAATCATTGGATACTAAATCAAATTACTGAAAGGTGTGAAGTTTTATTGTGAGTAACAATTAGCGTTTATTTGATCAAAATCAGCCAACAGAATCAAAAGATATAAACTTTTTTAATTTAGTAAGAACCTCACACGCGGGTGCGTGTGACTCGATGCGGCACGTGGCCGTATCGGGTGCACGGTGAGCCGGCACCTCTGTGGCTGGTCGGCTCCTGCCGCGCCTCCCCCAGATAACTGGGAGTCTCACTCGGTGGGTACTGACCGGGGTGTCGTGAAGAAAGCAGCGATGCACGACAGCGCCAGGGCGCGCCTGTAGTAATTTTCATAGCAACCACACGCATGGGCGCGCGTTACAGTACGCGCGCTCACAGGTCAGCGCCCAAAAAGTAACAACGACTGCAACTGGGCGATGCCCCGTGACCACCATCCGCACCCCCTTACGAAGGTGCAGCAATCGCAAACGGCAATAGAATCTACACACAACCAAATCTAATTTAGACTGCTAGCGCTATTTTCAATTAGCATTTGGAGTACTGAAAATAGTAGATTATTCTTATAAGTTTATGTTGCCATGGGATGAACAAATCATTCTGTTTACATTAGAATTACGATTTCATAACTTTTACAGTTGAAGAACTGCTTTGCGAGACTTGCATTTTTCATTTTTTTGTGTTTTTGATGAGATCTTAAAATATTATGATCAAAAACGCCTGAAGCAGTTGTGTGGGAGTATCGTTATAAGACTACTTACTGCCGTAACCGTTTTTAAAGGAATCCTTGCACCCCAACCAACTCTGCCAAATACAAGTTATACTACCCTGGTACTTGCAAATTGCAATGGAGCATTCAGTCAATATCTGAGCCAAACATCTCCGTTTTTATACATCTACACCCAACTTTGTCTCCCATCCTAACGGACAAACAAAGCAGGCGTGGGAGACGACGCAAGAAGTCAAAATTCATAAACTAAATTCGTTGATTGCAATCCAAAGCGAGGAAATGAAAAAAAGTCCAATTTGTCGAGTCGATTTCATTTCATAGTATCAGTGACGAAACATTTTATGAACTGTAAAAGTAACTTTGTAAATCCCATGTAAAAATTTACATGGGATTGCTAAGTTACTTATGCAGTGTGTATAGCTAGAAAATTGGCCTTAAATTGCAGTATGTCTGCTACAATTAGTACCTTAGAATTATGATGATCGGTGAGTGAGTCACTGACAAAATTGAGGAACTTTGAATTGCAATAGTTCATAAACTAACGGTTCAAATTGAATATAATTCAGGAATATACCGAGACATAATAATCCCTCTTTAAGTCACTGAAAATTCAGGCTACTAGCTTTATTATTTACAACGAAGTTACGGGGGGTCGGAAATGTCCTGAATGGCTTCGAGAAAAGGATAGTGTCGGCTGTGCCTTTTTTTGCTAGACTTGGCGTGGGCACTACCGTTTCCCCAGATAATTCACAATTTAAGTGGTCCTTACGCCTAATTGAAAATAGCGCTAGTGGTCCAAATTAGATTTTGTTGTGTGTAGATTTTGCCATTGCCGAGTCATTCTAATTATTACAGAAATTACATTAGAATCAGATCTCACAGAAGAACTGCTTTGCGAGGCTTGCATTTTTGTACACAGCGGTCGCTTCTCGGGTAGTGACGTGAGTGACGTCATAAAGTTTATGCAAGTTTATGACGTTCACATCGTCAATAGTCTGTTTATGACATAAGCAGACTATTGACGATCGAACATGCAAATGCCGAACATGGGGTTGTCACGTTTTTAAAGTTTGTTAGATTTTAGGGAAATGGTGGTAATTAGGGGACCAAAAATAATGCATTTTAAAATTCATTAAGTAATTATATTGTGTTTCCTTTCATGAATGTAGGATGTTGTGGATTACCGAAATAAAATCTTCACTTCTTGAAAACTTCTTTACATAATGAAAAACTTCTCACGTCAATACAATATTAGAAAACGTCATAACATCTTATTAGCTCGCTCGCCATCTTTTTTCCTTCACCTTATTTCTCCCTCCAACACATACTCTCTCACTCACTCATCGCTGCGTTCATATTCTAGTTACTTTCATAAAATTACGATTCATTCAGAATACATACATATTTTATATTTCTTGCTTATTTAATTTGGTAATGTCATTGGTATACCTATATGAAAATATCGTGAAAAAAAAATTAATAAAAAAAACTAAAAAACCCGACTGTGGTAAAATAGTGTCTTTTTTACTTAAGTTTTTTACCGCAGCGCAGTCAGGTTTTTAGTTTTTTTAATTACTTTTATAATAGTATTTTTAATTACTATTTTTTATATCCAGCTTTTTAGTTTACAAATGTGAAAATTTTCGAAGTCGATTAGCCAAACAAATTTTAACTGCCTTCACTGCGTGGAGGTACTCCCAGCTTATGTTGTGTTTGATTCAAAATTTATACCCGGTGTCACTTTCATAATTAATACGAATCTAACGACACCTCTCAAGCTAAAATCCATCGAGCCGTTCAGGCCGCAGAGCATGCCAAACAATTATACATACTCGTACATACATACTCTTGAAAAACACAACCCTCCTTCTGGCGCAGTCGGGTAAAAAGAGAGGGAGATAGACCGGAAATTACCTGGATGACAAATGTCAGAAAGGACATTCAAAAGCTTGGCCTTACGGATGACGGTGCTTACCAGCGCGAGCGTAGCGAAGAGAATGCCTATAGTACGGTCGGCCAAGAAAGTGGTGTACCAGTTTTGATTTAGTTTCCCGGTCATCGAAAATTACAACAGTTCGTTATAAAAAGATATTACTGAAAGAGACAACATTATCATGACGTAAACCTATGTATTTAGTATTCATACGTCATATGTCACATATAAGTACATGACATTTTAACCTTTAGTATAAATGAAAAGGACATTAGTTTCTACAAAGCAATTGAAATGTTTCCAAACAAAAGTAATAAAAACTATTTAGACAACCGAATTCCATTTGAAAAAGAAAACTGACAATTGACATTTTGTCAAATATATGCAAAAAATCGATATATTTTCCGTGTTATTTTTCAATCAACTGCATATAAAATCATCTCAATGCCTGACAACTTGACCATTGCCGAAAGAGCACAAATAATTGCCCAATTTAATGAGGGAAGCAGTATCAGTGCGATATCCCGGAATTTGAATATATCGAGGCGTTCTGTCCGCTTTTGGATTCGTCGTGAAGGAGAGGAGGGAAGTTTGTTGGATCACAGAAGAAGTGGTCGCCGGCCTGCACTCTCCAATAACGATAGAGAATTCATGAGACGGGAATATGAAATCAATGGTTTTAAGCCCACAAAACATTTTGCGGAGATGTTCGATGTGAGTGCCCAAACAATAAGGAATCATCTACATTACATGGGGTTGCACCACAGGCATTACGCCAAGAAAATATATTTGACGGATGCTCACAGACTTACTCGTCTGAACTTCGCCAGAGAGCACTTAGAGTTTGATTGGTCTAATACAGTGTTTTGTGATGAAAAAACGTTTAAATCCAGTCAGCATGGACGTATTCACCTTTGGCGATATAATTCAACACGGTATAAAGATGATCATGTAATCCCAAATAGAGAATCAGGTCGAATTTCCGTAAATATTTGGGGCTGGATGAGTACGGATGGTGTAGGAGAATTGTGTTCTCTACCTCCTCGAGCGACGGCTGTAAATTATAACGACGTGCTTCAGAATGCAATGCTACCGACAGTCCGTAATGTTTACCCGGAGAACGAAGTGCCACAATTTGATTTTGTTCAAGATAATTGTTCAATTCATAATGCGAGGATCGTAAGAGCCTGGTTTCGTTCACACACTGACGTAAGGGTAATTCAGTGGCCCTCAAGATCGCCGGACCTCAACCCGATAGAAAATCTTTGGGGCCTTATGGTCCAACGATGGTCGCATCAAAATGAAAGAACCAAACAAGCTCTTATTAGGTAGTCACTGTAATTATATCTGGGAGGAAATGCGGGGAACCGATATTTGCTCACGGCTTGTTGGTTCAATGAGGTCTCGTCTTTTAGAGGTTATAGAGGCCAACGGCGGTTACACCCGTTTCTAATTTTTAAAAATTTTCAATATCTTCTAAATACACACATCAAAAGTATCTAGGGATCAACATATATTTTTGCAATAACTTTTCTCCTGATTGATATTAATTAAAATTTTCTTTAAGGATTCATCAAATAAAGTGTTTTCGTTTGTCACAGTAACGATAAACCAAGTCACCTTTGCATTAATAAAGAAATTTGCCATTTTCCTAATAAAGGGATTTTTGACATTTGAACCACTAACATTAAAGTTCGAAAAAAAGACTGAAATAACAGTTTTCTTTAAAATTTTATTGGGTAACTTAAACAATTAATAATCCGTGTTTCTAGCGCGAACACTAACAACACAAGAACATCGGTTTGGCATACTCAAAATGAGTTCATCCAAATCACGCTGTGGAATGGCCGCCCATGTTCGTTGCAACAACAAAAAAAGGTCTTCTTGCGACTGGATACCCTCCATATTCGGCAGAGCTCTTCTCTGTAGCATATCCCATGCATGCTCAATCGGGTTCAAGTCTGGCGACTGAGCAGGCCAGGGCAGGACATTGATGTTAGCTGCGGCGAGAGTCTGTCTTACAACTCTTGCGGTGTGCGGTCGTGCATTATCATGCATTAACTGAAATAAGCGACCGATTTGCACGTGTAGAGGAACGATGACGTCTGATACAATCGTCTCAGCATAAATTTGAGCGTTGAGGTTGCCTCTGATCCAAATCAACTCAGTTCTTCCGCCGATCCAAATACCCGCCCATACCATGATGGTTCCACCACTATAAGGATGGACTTCCTGGCAGGATTTTAATCGCTGTTGGCGTCCAGGGGTTCTCCAGTGTCGTATACGTCTTGTATCCGGTCTCATACCAAAACGAGACTCATCAGAAAAGCACACGAAACGCCATTGTTCTTCTGCCCAATTTCTGTGTTCAAGAGCCCATTGATATCGAATCCTACGATTGTGCATTGCTATAGGTGGTACCCGTAGCGGTCTTCGGGAATGAAGGTTCACTTCATGCAAGCGGTTTCTGACTGTTTGGTCGCTAATTAAGTTCCCTGAAGAGTGATGAAGCCTCACGGCTAACATCATGGCGGTTATTGTTGGAGCTCTTCGAGTTAAGATTTGAATGTATCGGTCTTGTCTCCGTGTGGTGCAGCGATACCGTCCTCCATGGCGCTCAGCCACGGTACCAGTGCTTCGGTAACGTGTCCAAAGTCGACTGATAACACTCTGACTTGTATTCAGAGCTAAAGCCACAGTACGTTGCCGGGAACCAGCTTCTATCATTCCCAAGGCTCTGAGCATTTCTTCCCTGCTTAAATGACGTCGCCGCTCCATAATAACGTTGGTTTTAATCAGTAGTAGGGAAACAGTAGCACTAATAATGTCTTCAATGCGTTGTATGTTTTTATAGGGAAAATATTGACAGCTTATTTTCATCTTTTACTCGAATTTGATTGAGAGTTCCTGATTCAAATTATGAAATGCACCAAAAAGGATCCATATAAATTTATAAAATCATAAATTTATTACAAAGCCACATCTCAATCTCAAGAAATCCGCATAAAAATGCTTGATCTATTACTATATATGCTATGTTTTTGTTTGTTATAAGTATTTTAAAATTGATTGTAGAAATTTAATAAAAGGATAAATCTATTTTTAGCTTGTTTTTTATTGATATTGTAATTACAAGTTTACAGAAATTGTAGGTTTGTGGACTCGCCTTGTGCCTTTACAATTTTATGTAACTTGTTGATTACAATTCTGAATTTGTAGATACAATTTTGTCATCAAAATCTACAGCCCCCCGCCGTTGATTTTACGACGTCATTGGTTCCATCAAGTTCAAACTAAGAACAGCTGTCACGTTACAAACAGTAATAGTCGTTATCAATAATCAGATAAAGACAGCAATAGAAGTTGTCAGATCGATCTGCAAGCGAAACTAATCTTTATCACCTATGAATCTGCAAGCGATATTCAACCTTAGGGTGGTACACCACTTTCTTGGCCGACTGTATATGCCCATTTTCGAATCGAGCAGGGTTTTTCTTATATTATATATGGGAATTATTATACATGAAACTGCACACACCACAAATATTTGATTTAAGTTTCTTTCTTTATCGTGTGGTTAGTGCCTAACCCGGCGTCAGAGTTGTAATGCCGCTCATGGCCCTCTGACTTGACTTTACATGCTGTCGAAAAATATCTCTCAGGCATGCTGGTTTCCTCACGATATTTTCCTTCACAGAAGCAAGTGATAATTTTAAAAAATACGCACATGATTCCGAAAAATCAAACATGTGTGTCTTGGATTCGAACTCGACACCTATGACTTGGAAAAAATTAGATTTAAGTAAAAAATATACCTACTTGGTCCAAAATGAAACAAAATTATAATAAATTAAACAATGACCAAAATAAGTGTACTATTATGTATTCTGTGGTAGTAGTCGACCGTTCGCGTGAGCTACGCGCACCGCGCCCCGCGCCCCGCGCCCCGCGACCCGCGCCCCGCGCCCCGCGCCCCGCACCCCGCGCCCCGCGCCCCGCGCCCCGCACCAACTCCAAAACTGAATCAGTCAAACAAAACTCACTGACTTCTGAAGCTAAAATTATTTTTTGTGATTTTTAAGTCCTACTCTAGTTTTTTACAAAAAGTTTTTTTTAATATCTCTAAAACTATGCATCCAAATTGTATAATGGATCCTGCAAATATCACCCCTTTGATATTTTTTTGAGACAAAAGATCGCCTATGTGCTTCCCCAGGATATGTTCTATCTCAGCCAGAGAACAAACGAACAGAGTAACCTTCGCATTTATAATATTATTACTAGCTGTGCCCCGCGCCCTTCGTCCGCGTGTAATTATTATGAAAATATTATTTCCCTATTTGACTTGGATTTTATTAACATTTTCAAGGGTTTTTTTTTGCGAGGAACCCTTATCTTTTTACTAAAATAAAGGAACGCTCCTTATAACATCAGCGAGTAACTTAGGCCAGTAAAAGTCCCGTCGAAATCTGTCCAGCTGTTTTGAAAATTAGCCGGAACAAACAGACATACAAACATAAAGACCGACAGAAAGACAGAAAAAACATAAAACAAAAGATTATTACTGCTTGCATTATACATATACTTTCATAATTATACATTCAGTAAAAAGCTGTTATTTTGAAATCACAAACAGACACTTTAATTTTATTTAATTGTAGTATGAATGATACATTACAGCTGTAGCATTAATACCAGTAAATGGATTTCAAAACGAAACGACGCCGACGGCTAATTATAATAGTTTGCGTTCAGCCGCTCACTCTATAACTTAAAGCTTTCATAGTTACCTGAGACGCAATACAATTATAAGGTGCCTCATTCTCAGCATAAACCTGGAGAATGTCCACACATCGTTATTTAAATAAAACTACAAACTTAAGTGAATTGTACATTTTGTGGTAGAATCAGCCATGTTCTCTACTTACCGTTTTGGAGCAGTGTAATAATAATTGCGAGAACAATATAATATATAAAAAAAGACACATGACTCTATTCAAGTTGAACTCTGTAAGTAATAGCAAAACACAAAGATAATATCCCAGAATAGGCCGTATTTATAGTAAGTCGAGCCTTCGGTTAACTGCGCCCCGGTCCATTGCACCTTGATGGAAAAATAAATTGGAAACGTCTTGATATCAAATTCAGCCATAAAAGTTTTTAACTAGGGGAAGTCCATTAATAACGTGAAGTAAATTTGGCGATTTTTACCCGACTGCGCCAGAAGGAGGGTTATGTTTTTCGAGAGTATGTATGTATGTATAATTGTTTGGCAAGCTCTGCGGCCTGAACGGCTTGATGGATTTTAGCTTGAGAGGTGTTGTTAGATTCGTATTTACTGTGAGAGTGACACTGGGTAACCCAAAACAAAAAAAAAATAGGCGGATTTTTGGCTCCAAATTCAAATGTTTAGCACGCTCTACAGCCTGAACGGCTCGATGAATTTTAGCTTCAAAGATGTCGCTAGATTCGTATTAATTGTGAAAGTGACACCGGGTTTAAATTTTGAATCAAAACACAACATAATCTGGGACTACCTCCACGCGGTAAAGACTGTAAAAATTTGTTTGGCTAATCGTCTGCGAAATTTTTCACATTTGTAAACTAATAAAAAGCTGGAAATTCCGTTTTTATATTTTCAAACTCAAACGGGTTCCGCCTGTTTCCAACTTTTTAAAATTTAAAATGTGCTTGTTTTTAGCTTCAATGTTTTTTTTTGACTTAAGTTTTTCACCGCAATCGGGTTTTTTAGTTTTTTCAATGACTTTTTTTTATTTCCAGCTTTTTAGTTTACAAATGTGAAAAATTTCGCAGACGATTAGCCAAACAAATTTTTACCGCATTCATCGCGTGGAGGTACTCCCAGCGTATGATGTGTTCTGATTCAAAATTTATACCCGGTGTCACTTTCACAGTTAATACGAATCTAACGACACCTTTGAAGCTAAAATCCATCGAGCCGTTCAGGCTGCAGAGCGTGCCAAACATTTGAATTTGGCGCCAAAAATCTGCCATTTTGTTTTTTTATTATTTTTAACCGACTTCAAAGAAAGGAGGAGGTTCTCAATTCAGTTGTATATTTTTTTGTTTTTTTTTTGTGTTTGTTACCTCATATCTTCGTCATTTATGAACTGATTTGAAAAAATCTTCTTTTATCTGAATGGATCTACTTCCCGATTGGTCCCATAGAAATTTCAGCAATTTGGTTTTTAAATCAAAATAGCTGGAAAAATATGTCATCCAAGTAAAAGAAATTGCGAAATTGATACTTGATAGGGATTTGTGTGTGATGCGGTAATTAAAAACGTTTTTGAAAAAAGATTCCAAAACAAAAATACTAAAAAAAGTGGAAAATAACTTTATTTTCGGAAGTCGGTGCCAAAAAAGTCAATGAAACAAACAATAGTCACCGACTTCCAAATGTAAAGTTATTTCCCACTTTTTTTAGTGTTTTTTTTTGGAAGTTGGTTATTTTTTTGTGATACACCAAGTGTCACTCTCACAGTAAATACGAATTTAACGACACCTCTCAAGCTAAAATCCATCGAGCCGTTCAGGCCGCAGAGCGTACCAAACAATTATACATACATACTCTCGAAAAACTTAACCCTCCTTCTGGCGCAGTCGGGTAATAAGAAAAATCCCATAGGTAGTGCAAACTCCTTATTGAAAGAAAATAGCGCTAGCGATACATATTAGGTTAGGTTGTGTGTATTCTATTGCCGTTTGCGATTGACAAGTAATTCTATTGATTACATAAAATAAATTACATTAGAATTAGATAACACAACTTTTTACGGTAGAAGAACTGCTTTGCGGGACTTGCATTTTTGTACAATCATGTTATGTTTTTGATGGGATTGTAATTGCCTTCTTCAAGAGAATTAACAAAAAATAAAACCGACTTCAAAAACACGAAAAAGTGAAAAATAACTTTAGCTTCAGAAGTCGGTGACTTTTGTTTTATTGATACGGTTTTTGCCACCGACTTCTGAAGCTAAAGTTATTTTTCACTTTTTTGTGTTTTTGAAGTCGGTTTTATTTTTGCAAAATAGTTTTTTATTTTTCCATTTTTCGTTGTAATATCCTGTACAAATATTTGCCATGCATTTATTTTACATTGATAACAATACATGTCATGGTAGGTAATAGGCAAGGCTTATCCCCATTACAATGGAACTTAGCATCATACCTGTCGAGGGTGTACTGTACACATCTGCGCCTCCTCAGAGCATACAGGCGCGACGTTATGTTATGAACTGGTGTAAACAATAGACAGACATGAGATTTCAGCAATCCCAGTCCATTTGCTATCATTTATTGAGGAGTTCCGTTGCCTATCTCCGAAGTTCTTCATCAGATCTTCACCAAATTCAAATGGAACCACTCCGAGAAAGTACTCTTCCAAAAACTACCCAAATCGCTTCAAGTGTGCCTATAAAATTTAAAGAGTTCTCTCTATTTCTCCAGGATCCCATCATCAGATCCTGCCTTGAAGATCATGGGACCACCTGGGAAGTATACCCTTTCAAACAAAAAAAAAACCAAATCGGTCCAGCCATCTTCGAGTAATCGGGGAACATACATAAAAAAAAATAAAAAAAGGTTCCGACGAATCGATAACCTCCTCCTTTTTGAAGTAGGTTAAAAAGTAGTATCCTCGAACACAAAACGAGAATAGTACAATATATGGAATAGGTGTTTTTTCAAAGTTGCAAACGTTAATTCAACAACGCGAATACCATTTGCTTTGTTTATGAGTTAGATATAGGTAGGTATCATAATTCTTTGGAATCGCATCCGCTAAGGCCATTTAGATGTTGCCGTTGGGAAATCCTATAAATAGATTAACATAACATCACGCCTGTAATCCCCGAAGGGTTAGGCAGAGGCGTTCCTAATATAGTACAGTACTCACATTTCGCCAGTTATGTTTAAGTCCCATGTGATAGGGAGCGAGCCTATTGCCATGAACCGGCCATAAATCCAGGCTCCGTGGCTGCTAATGAGAAATTCCAGAAGGAAAAACGCAACAACAATTTGTTCGACCTGGGAATTGAACCCAGGAGCTCATGCTCATTGTTCGCGCTTGCGGCCATTAAACCAACGAGGCGGTCAAAATAATAAAAAATAGATTAAGTTCGTCGAATCAAGGAAAGCATTTAGTCTCATTCAATTACACACTGATAATGGGGTTTTTAATAGCAAATCGTACTATGTTGTACATGCGTCCGCGCACATGACCGGTAAAATAATTTCAATACTACGGTTAGTTACCTATCTTAATTGTTTCACTTATTAAACTAGACATACCTATTGATTGATTTAAGATCTTAAGGGAAAATGAACATTTAAGGTACATAATATTAGAAAGTGGATGTAGATAAGGGATTGAGTGTCAAAATGGACACTTGTTATCTGGGGGCACGGTAGTGCCCTCGCCAAGTCTAGCATAAAAAAGAAAGCACAGCCGTACTATCCTTTTCTCGAAGCCATCCAGGACATTTCCGACCCCCGTAAATTCGTTGTAAATAAAGCTAGAAGCCTGAATTATCAGTGACTAAGAGGGCTTATTATATCTAGGTATATTCCAATTTCCTTTAACGATTATAATTACTAGTTTATCAGTTTAATTCTACAAATAGATCTAAAATAATAATAAAATATGTACAAGTAACAAAATCGGTAAAGAAAAATGTTTTGACGTCCTGTAAGGGCGACAAAACATTTGTCGACATCGTTGTCGATAGGAAAAGACCCCAGAAGGCTGGCAGCATTGCGACGCCGTATGGCAATGCTGATTTTTTTGCCAAAAAAAGGCCAGCCCTCGGGTCACGTGAAGAGTCGACCAACCGCTTGGCTATATCATGAAATACTAGGTGGGCACTCGGACCCCATGGCCCTAGTGTTTCAGCCCTAGACGGCTACAACACGTAACTACCAATTGAGTTATTGTATTTGCGCCGTTTGAGGTTTTCAGCACCCGCAGCAACCCCAGCGAAGCCCACCGTGCTAGGAAGATGGGATGGCGCAAAGGTGTCCCACAAAAAAGGCCTACCCAACTTCCATGGCATTATGGTCATACCATCTGGTCTCTTCCCACGGACGCGTGCCAAGCCATTGGGTTTTAAAACAGCTGTCACCCCGGCGGTGGCAAGAGCACGACGGGTGAGATCATTAATGCATACACATGCATGGTATATTCCAGAATAAAAATCGATTGGAACCTTTAGTTTACGAACTATTGCAAGTTACACTCGTTAATTTCATCAGTGACTCACTCACCGATAATTATAATTCTAAGTTACTTGTAGCAGACACACAAGCTTCACGTCTTGAACAAAATTAGTGTTTAGCCTATAGAGCGAGGAAAAAATAAAACACACTGCAATTTAAGACCACTTTTCTAGATATCCAAACTGCATAAGTAACGTAGTAATCCCATATGAATTACAAAGTTACTTTTACAGTTCCTAAAATGTTTCGTCACTGACATTATGAAATGAAATCAACTCAACCTATTAGACATTTTTCTATTTCACCGCTCTGGGTGCTACCTGATAAACGAAATAGTTATAAAAAATTTCACTGCTTTGAAGTTGCAGAAATCCAAATCGTAGTCATTCTCCCGCGCCTGCTTGGTCCGATGGGATGGGAGTCAAAGTTGAGTGTAGGTGTAGTATCAATACAAGCGGAGATGTTTGACTCAGGTTATGCTTTATTGACTGAATGCTCCATTGCAAGTACTAGGTTATTATAACTTGTATTTGGCTTTGGTTGGGGTGCAAGAATTCCTTTCAAGAAAGTAATGGCAATAAGTTGTCTTATAACGTTACTCCCACACAACTGCTGCAGGCATTTTTGATCGTAATAATTTAAGATCCCTTAAAAAAAACATAACGTGTACAAAATTGAAGTCTCGCAAAGCAGTTCTTCTACTTTAAAAAGTTGTGAGATCTAATTCTAACGTAATTTCTAAAATAAATACAATGGCTTGTCCATTGCACCGCGCACGGCAACATAGGCATATGTATAAGAATAATCTACCATTTTAAATAGTCCAAACTCCTAATTGAAAATAGCGCTAGCGATTCAAATTTGATTTGGTTGGGTGTAGATTCTATTGCCGATTCGTTTGAGATTGCTGCGCCTTCGTAAGGGGGTTGGTGGTCACGAAGCATCGCGCAGTTACAGTCGTTGTTACACATTTTGGGCGCTGACCTGTGAGCGCGCGTACTACAACGCGCGCCCATGCGTGTGGTTGCTATGAGAATTACTACAGGCGCACCACGACGCTGTCGCGCATCGCTGCTTTCTTCACGACACCTCGGTCAATACCCACCGAGTGAGACTCCCAGTTACCTGGGGGAGGCTCGGCAGGAGCCGACCAGCCACAGAGGTGCCTACGCCAGTACGAAGGACTACTTCGGTTCGAAAAACTACTTCGGTACGAAAAAGTACTAAATGCAATGAATCTCGTTGCTGGAGTGTAAATGTGATGCTGTTCCACAAACGATGGGGCACTTAATATTCTGTCCTGCGTGTCCTGTTGTTTGTTCATTACAGGAACTGATGGACGCCACTGAAGGCACCAAACTAGTGGCTCAGTTCTGGACCGACATTGTTTAGATTGTCATCGACACGCTAAGGAGAAGAACACAAACGGAGATGTTTGACTCAGATAATGCTTTATTGACTGAATGCTCCATTGCAATTTTCAAGTACCAGGGTAGTATAACTTGTATTTGGCAGAGAGTTGGTTGGGGTGTAAGGCTTCCTTTCAAAAAAGTTATGGCAATAAGTTGTCTTATAACGCCACTCCCACAAAACTGCTTTAGGCGTCTTTGATTGTAATAATTTAATATGAATTTTAATCACTCGATCAAATAATTAAACTTCAAACTGAATTCGTTAACTGGAAACAAATTCCATGGTGGAAAACCGCAATTGCTTCTCGCCAGACAAGGGAATCGAACCCAGGATTTCATGCTCAGCAGAAGCGCTTGCGACTACTATGTGATGTGGTAGATAAGTGTATTATATTCTACCTGTGTGAGTACATATAAAACGTATCATTACACCAAATATATTCAGTATTTAACTCGGCATCTGAGATGTTTCATTCTCCATAAAGTCCCGTCCTTATATGGCGACTCTGCCACTTGAGCGAACATTAATTGTCAATCATGTGTGCATTGAATCTAAATCGTTATCTGAGAGAGTGTCATCGAGTTGAAAGTCCATTGAAAGAAAAACATCATGTGTCAATCAAAAGTGCAAAATGAAGAGGTTTTCGTAAACTAGAACAGTGCCTTTGGAAGCCACAATTCAGCCACGATAGAGGAGTTAAAATTTCATTTATCCACAATAAGCATTGTGGTTATGATCATAGGTGTGCTGTTACTTCTTGGCGTTGCCTATATGTTATACAGGCTGTACAAAAAGTGCCATCAGTCTTGGATGAGGGAGCAATTGACATGACATATTTTGCGGCGATCATCTCATCGAACCAGGAACTACCGAGATCCAAAGGTTGCATGTGAGGGGTGCAACTACCGGTAGGTAAGGTAAGGAAATTCCGGAAAAATAGAAAGTGCAGGAAATCTACGATTTACACATGAGTGTCAGTGCGTGTAAGTGAATTCGTGTGTGCTTTGTATAAGTGTCTATCAATAGTAATTGTAATCAACCTCATGTCCCATGTCGTGTGTCCATCGTGTTTGTTGTTTATTCACTGTTAAGAACAGTAATGTATAAACATTATTATCCCATTTAAATAGTGAGCTAAATAATATAAATAAATAAATAATAAATAAATATCGCTGGACATTACACACAGCGCCATCTAGTGCCACACTAAGCAACGAGGCTTGTGTCGTGGACACTAGATAGTTGATATACTACATAGATACTTTTTGTTTGTAAATACATACTTATTATACATATAAACATCCATGACTCGGTAACAAATGTTCATGCTTATCACACAAACACTTGCTCCTACCGGGATTCGAACCCGGAACCCTATGAACGTAAGGCAGCCTCACTACCGCTGCGCCATTCGGGTCGTCAATAAGAACGACAGGGTGATGGTGTATTAAGAAAAATTAAAGAAGCTGATAATATAGTAAGTGTTTTTAACACTGATTTGGAAGAAATAGAACAATTGAGATCAAGCTTAACGGAAGACGAATGTTTAAAAATAGAAAAAGTAGTGTGGTGTTCACTAGAAATACTAGTTAGGGTTTCGAATAAAACCACCGAATTATCAGTAAGTAGATGAAACACGTTAAGGGTACGTGCTGTCGCTGCCCGAGTTAAGTGAGAACTAATGACTCGTCTCGCATGGAACCTTAGAGCTCACACTACTGTAGTGTGCAGCTCGCCTAACCATATATTTGTAACTGCACACACTAATTACTGTCATTATTATACGAATCATCGAACTAAACAGTTCTCTTTCATTTTGACAACATCACTATAATACATGGCGACCCTTAGCCAGCAATTAAAATTTTGCGACATACGCGAAAAGCGTCCACCGTCGAAGAAATTATGAAGATAAAGTAAAAATAGAAGTATTGAAGACCGAAAGTTTCAAGAAAGAACGTGAAGAAGACTGTAAAATTAAAGAAGAATCAAAATCGCAATACAGAATCAGTTTGAAGAGGTGAAATTATTAATGAAGACAGAAAAGGAACGTTGCTGCCGGGTGCCGGGAGAATGCTCAAGCCTTGTGATGAGAGGATATGCAGGGCGCCGGGAGATAAATCGTACGGGTCCGATGTGGAGCAGCTGGGAGTAGTTCGTGTCCAGTGCTGAGGAGTTCATTCATCCACGCCACGTGAGACGTCGTGACCTACATTTAAACGTTGTCAGAAAAATAAGTACCTACTGCAATGTAAGTTTTGCATTGCTAACATTTTTTTTATTCTACAATATTTCTTGTAATTTTAATTAGATCATGCTGTATTATTTTATATTTTGCACTGGAGATTAGGAATGTCGCAACAATTGCAAGATTTACACGCTAAATTAAAATATTTAAGAGAATATTTAGTGAAACTAGGTCCAGATAGGCGTAGACAAGATTTAGCTTTAAAGAAACTAGAGGAAGCAGAAAAAGAACATAGTAAATTGGATTGTATTTTGACTCAGTTGAACCAAGAAATTAAAAATCGTAAGTTAGACAAAGAAGCTTGTGAGGTTTTCCAAACATTAATTCATGAAATTCAATCAAATTTTCAGAAAATAAAGGATTTACTTTCATTAGTGGATAGTAGTAGACAAACTAGTTCTACAGATTTTATAGTATATTCTGATTGTGTTACAAAAATGGCTGACGCATTCGATATTAAAACTGCAATTTCCCTGTTGCCGGTGATGAATGGCCAGGAGCAGGTGACAAATCAGCTTATTGATGGTATCTTACTTTATAGTTCGCTCATTAATGATGCCAGTAAAAGACAATTGATACAGTTTGTGTTAAAAACGCGTCTTTCGCCTAGTGCAAAATTGCGTCTTAAAACTAATTACGTAGATATAGAAAGTTTGGTAGAAGATATTCGAATTTATTTGCTGCCGAAAAAATCGTCTGTAGCTTTACAAACTCAATTATTTAAAGCGACTCAAGGCCGTAGAAGCATTGAAAAATTCGGTGCAGAAATCGAGGAGTTATTTGTGAATCTCACGATTGCACAGGCTAACGATAAGCGTGATGCCTATGAGGTTTTGCGTCCACTCAATGAGAAAACTGCAATTAAGCGGTTTAGCGATGGTTTGGCTGACAAGCGGCTCAGCACCATCATTGCCTCACGACAGTTTGCATCGTTGTCTGAAGCCATAACGGCTGCGGTAGATGAGCAATCCATGTCTGTCCAGCCACAAGACCAGGTTATGCAATTTAGGGCTAACCAAAACTACAAACGTGGAAGCTTTGGAGGTTCTCGAGGCCGAGGAAATAGACAGTTTTATAACAACAATAAAACTTATAACCATAATTATAACAAAGATAGTGGAAATAATGAAAATAGGTCAGGTCAAAGAACTTCAAACAGTGTAAATCGAGGTAAACACTCAGGTGGACAGCGTCAGCATTTCCGTGGACGTCCGGTGCGTAGTCAGCGTGTTCAACATAGCGCGCAACAGTCCAATGTCCAAGACGACTTGCGCAATGACCGCACAAATAGTCATGAAAACTTAGAATTTTTTCGTACCTAAATCGTACACTCATTCAATTTATAGTTTTTGTAATTTTTGTATAATTAATTGTCAATTAAAAGATAGTGATGTTGATCTTAATTTACTGATTGATAGTGGAGCTAGCTTATGTGTGCTTAAGTATGAATGGTTGTCGCGACATAGGAATTTATTAAATTTAGTAAAACAAGATAAGATAGTTATTAGAGGAATTAGTGGTAATTTAGAGTCATTGGGATACATTTATTTAGATATTATAATTAATAATGTGACTTTCCAACAAAAGTTTTACATTTTTGAACACTTATCTTGCGCCTCAGAAGGTATACTCGGACAAGATTTCTTTGAACAATATAACGCAGTATTGAACTATAAAGATGGTACTCTGAGTTTAGAAACCCGAGACCAGTCTATTAGTGTTCATGTTAATAGGAACTTATTTACAATTCTGCCTCGTTGCGAAGTAATTAAACACATCCCGACGTCACACAACAGTGATTGCGTCATTTTGTCAAAGGAAATTTATAAAGGGGTGTTCACGGCAGGTGTAGTATCGAAGCCACATAATGGATTTATTCCTGTTAGGATATTAAATACAACTGATAATTCGGTTAATGTAAATATTTCAGATTTAAATATTAGTTGCCTAAATAATTTTTATGTTTGCAAGTTTGACGACGATAGTATATCTGTGGATAGAGTCAGAACTTTGCTTACTACTTTACAACTACACAGCTATTTAAATAAAGAGGAACAAAGAGGCATAGAAAACGTATGTGCCAAATATGCCGATGTTTTCCATTTACCAGGAGATACGCTCACTACAACTAATTTAATAGAACACTCAATTAAACTAAAAGAAAATACGTCACCAGCATACGTAAAGCCTTATCGATTGCCTAAAGCATTGAAAGGCGAGATACAAAGACAAATAGATGAAATGGTTAAAAACGATATCATTGAAGAGACTATTTCAGAATGGTCAAGTCCAGTTCTATTAGTACCTAAAAAGACAGATAGGTCAGGAGAAAGGAAATGGAGACTTGTAGTGGACTATCGCCAACTCAACAATAGGATACAGGATGATAAATTTCCTTTACCTAATATCACTGAGATTCTAGATTCGTTATCTAATAACATCTATTTTTCAAAATTAGATCTCAGTCAAGGTTACTATCAGCTGTCGTTAGAAGAAAAGTCTAGGAAATATACTGCATTTACAACAGACAAGCAGTACCAAATGAAACGATGTCCAATGGGACTTAAGACATCGCCTAGTGCTTTTGCTCGTCTTATGACAATAGCAATGTCTGGGTTAAATTATAAATCATGCTTTCTATATCAAGATGATTGTATTGTCGTAGGAAATTGTCTTGAAACGCATAACAAGAATCTTATAAAAATCTTTGAATGTCTAAGAAAAGTGAATCTGAAATTAAACCCCCTGAAGTGTGAATTTTTACGTAAAGAAATCGTTTATTTAGGACATAAAATTACGTCAGAAGGAATATTTCCCGATCCATCGAAGGTAGAATGCCTACAAAAATATCCAGTCCCGCAGAATGTAGACGAAGTCAAGAGATTTGTTGCATTTGCTAATTATTATAGGCGTTTTATCCCAAAGTTTGCTGAAATAGCCTATCCTTTGAATGCGTTATGTAAGAAAGACGTAGCGTTCGTGTGGAGTGACGAATGCGAGCAAGCATTTGAAGTTTGCTGAAATAGCCTATCCTTTGAATGCGTTATGTAAGAAAGACGTAGCGTTCGTGTGGAGTGACGAATGCGAGCAAGCATTTGACAAGTTAAAACAGATTCTTATTAGTCCGACTATACTTGACTATCCAGACTTTGGAGACAATAATACTTTTACGGTACAAACTGACGCATCAAAACTAGGATTAGGCGCCGTACTGTCTAATAGCAATGGCAAGGTAGTCGCGTACGCAAGCCGTAACTTGAAACCCGCTGAGACGTGATACCCTGTGATTGAGTTAGAATTACTAGCTATTGTTTGGGCAGTTCGACACTTTAGACCTTATTTATATGGGAAAAAGTTTAACATAAAAACAGACCATAAGCCGTTGATTTATTTATTTAATATGGCCGATCCTTCAAGCCGATTGACAAAGTTCAGATTATATCTGGAGGAATATGATTTTGAAATCAGTTATGTCCCAGGGCGGCACAACGCAGCTGCAGATGCATTGAGCCGGATACCTATTACATCCAACAGCTTAAAGGATATGAACAAGCATGTAGTATCGGTCATGACAAGGGCACAGACTCGAAGGTTACGCGCTAACTGTGATAACAACGACATGACTACTGACTCTGAGGTATCCTCTACTCCAAGGCCTGATCAACCTAAGGTAGTGGAAATTCTCAAACGACCGATTGACAGCGTTGAATTGATATTATTTAGTAATAAAAATACATTAAATCAGATAGAAAAAACAAAACATTTCACTAGCGATAATGGTAACTGCAAATTCGTACCTGATAAATCAGCAATTTTTGTGATTTCTCGATCGTTACCTACCGTAAGTGTGTTAGCGAGAGAATTACAACGTTTTTGCAAGCAAATCAAAATAAACGAGCTCATAATAATTAAAAGCAAGCGCTATGAAAATTTTGTTAACAATTTTATAAAGGAAATGAGTCATTTAAATGATAATGATATTCCTAAGCTACTCGTTATTAAAGATGTGACAAGAGTTACTGACAAAGACACGAAAACTGTGATCTTGAATGACTTCCACCTGTTACCCACAAGTGGCCACGCGGGAATAAACAGAATGTTAAATAACATTAGGAAGAACTATTATTGGCCAGGAATGACCAATGACGTAACAGAATTCATAAGGAAGTGTAGAAGTTGCCAGATTCAAAAGCATTCCAATAAGCATACGAAGGAACCGATGGTTATCACATCCACGGCATCTACTGCTTTTGAAAGAGTTAGTTTAGATTTAGTGGGTCCTTTAGATGTAGATAATTTAAACTATAAGTATATTCTAACATTGCAGTGCGATTTAACAAAATACGTTGAAGCTTATCCTTTAGAGAGGAAAGATACTGTTTCCGTAGCTAGGTTATTTGTAAACAATTTTATTCTGAGATATGGTATCCCTAGAGAAATAATAACAGACCAGGGAACAGAGTTTATGTCATCAATCTTTACAGAGATTTGCAATTTGTTGCATATAAATAAACTGCATTCAACAGCTTATCATCATGAAACTCTAGGAGGATTGGAAAACACTCATAAGGTTCTAGGAGCCTACCTTAGAATTCAGTGTGACAATAACAAATCAGATTGGAGCAGTTGGCTTCCATTCTGGTGCTTTTCTTTTAACACTACAGTACATTCTGAGACAAAATACACTCCATTTGAGTTAGTATTTGGGAAAAATTGTAATTTACCATCTAATATAGCAGAAAGTTCATATGTTGATCCTTTATATAATCCTGATTCTTACCCGTTAGAACTAAAATACAGACTTCAAAAGGCACAAGCAGAAGCTAGAAATAATTTATTATTCAGTAAGGAATTGAGAAAGAAATATTTTGATAAAAATGTAAACGGATTAAAATACAATAGTGGAGATTTAGTTCTTATTAAAAATCAAGTAGGAAATAAGTTAGATAAAATTTATTTAGGACCGTATAGAGTCATTGAAGATGTTTCACCAAATGTAAAAATATTAAAAGATGACAAAGAATTTGTAATCCATAAAAATAATACAAAACTGTTTGTTACATAAAATACTTTGGTTATAAGATATTTCTTTTATGTAATGTAATGTAATGTTAAAAAAAAAAGTATATTTTTAAGCTATTGTTTTGTTAAAGTAAAAAAAAAATGAATAATGTACTTAGATAATAATAACATTTTTTTTTAAAAAAAAGGGGAGGTGTAGTGTGCAGCTCGCCTAACCATATATTTGTAACTGCACACACTAATTACTGTCATTATTATACGAATCATCGAACTAAACAGTTCTCTTTCATTTTGACAACATCACTATAATACACTACGCTTATTCTAATATATCACATCTCTTCCTTTTTATATGTATAACGAGGGTAATTCACCCATTTGGGGTACCTCGTCATCAGAGTCCATGTTCGACATAGTGTAGGCACGAAATAGAAATTACCTGCTGTCTTATGGTCTCATACTCGGATTTCCATTCGATTCGACCATTCCCGGAGGTCAAGGCATATAGCGGGGCCATAATCTGAGAAAATTTTGGTACGAACTGACGAAAATACGATGCTAAACCAATAAATTGGCGCAATTGCGTCACCGTCTGGGGTGGCGGTAACGAAGTCAAACAAATAATCTTGCGAGGATTAGGCCGTATCTGCCCTTGACTGACTTCAAACCCAAGGAACTCTACTTTCTGTTTTAGGAAGGCACACTTTTTATGATTAAGAGAAATCCCTTTCTCAGAAAGGACCTCCCGAAGTCGCTCAAGGGCCTCGTCGGCGTTTTCTGCAACGATGAGCACGTCATCCATATAGACTATAACGTAAGTGTTCATCAAATCCCCAAGCGCGTGAATGAGAGCTCGCTGGAACACCGAAGGGGCATTTCAAAGTCCGAATGGCATTGTCAAATATTCAAATTGCCCGTCGGGCGTCACAAAAGCTGTTCGCTCTATAGATTCAGTTGAAATGCGGACCTGGTGAAATCCTGACGCCAAATCTAAAATTGTAAAGAAATGACCTCCATGCAACCTAGCTATTTGGTCAGATATAAGCGGTAGTGGAAAACGGTCAGGTACTGTATTATCATTTAGTTCGCGGTAGTCCACACACATCCTATCTGTACCATCCTTCTTTTTAACGAGAAGGATAGGACTCGCAAACGGTGACGAACTACAGCGAATTATATTGGCCTTTAGCAAATCATAAATTTTACGTCGTACAACCTTTCGCTCATCTGGGCCTATAAGGGCGTCGATTGACAGTCTTATGAGAGTCTATAAGGCGAATTTGCATGGGTTCAGTGTCCGCAGGGGACGTAGGTACACCAGAAATAAAACTATGTTTGAAAGATAGCAAAATATCTAGCAGTTCAGTTTTTTTTCAGGGGGAATGTCAGTGTCTATCGTATCAAAGTCCAATTTACAGTCTACAATCATGTCACACGTCTGAACTGTCCATATTTTCTCAAATCGTATCTTATCTGACGACATATGAACTACTAAACCAATTGATAAAACTTCGCGTCCAATCATAATTCCATGTCGCAAATAATTGTCAGGCATAACGTGAAAAAGAATTTCAAAAATAATTCCATCGATCTCAACAGTAGTCAAAATTTGTACAGTTGACCTTACAGAAGTCTGTCCGATACCAGTCAATGTCACATTTTTATACAGTCGTTTACCACTAAATTTACAGGATACAGATTCCTTAACAAGTGAACATTCAGCACCAGAGTCGTAATAAAAATCAAATTGCTCACCAGAATGCTGTAAGGATCCAGCAGGTGCGTCCACAAGGCACACATCAACTCGCTTTTCCTTGACAGGATCAACCGCCGTGTTGCTGCGTGATTCCTTGGCGTTCCTCTTAGGGCAGTTGGATGCATAGTGTCCTTGTTCACGACAATTGAAGCAAGTGATCCAGTCGGCTTTCCCTGTTGCCTGGTTACTCTTGCCACTGCTAGACGCCATCGACCTCGATTGCTCTTCATGTGCCTTCGAGTCTCTTTTCAGGCGACATTGCATCGATCTGTGTCCTGGTTTCCCACAGTTGAAACATTTGGGTCCAGTGTAGGGTCAATTGGGGCGGTTCCTCTTCGCGTCAGGACCTTCACGTTCCTCATCACCAGACGGGGCGCTCCTCTTCAGAAACGAAGCAGCCTTCAGTTCCTGTTGTAGATGGCTGCGGGTTTTGATGTCCGTAGTGAAGGACAATCGCTGGACTCTCGTATCGTTCTTCGTAATGAGCTAACACCGTCGCGATGGCAATCTGCTCTGTTGTGAGGCCGTTCCATTTAGACATAATGGCTGTCATAAGGGTAGCAGCATATGCAGCCAAACACTCATTTTCCTTTGGTTTATTTCCATGCAGATTAATTAGAAAAGAAGCGGTAGTCTCTGGACAATCATACCTGGCTATAAACAGCTCCTTAAAATCGCTCCATTTCATCCCAGGATAAGATATGGACGACAGCCATGACGAAGCTTCTCCCTTGAGTGCGCGGCTCAAGGCAATCATCAACGATGCACCTTGACTATTCGGATCGATAACACACATGTCTGCTGTTGCCAGCCAAGCACGTGGGTCAAAATTACGTTTTTCAGGGTCGAAATTCGGTAGGCGAACATCCATAATCGCAGAAGGTGTTTTCATTGCTTGCACGATAGCCATAAAGTTTTTGTTTTGCTGCTCTAACAAAAAACGCCATTTTTCCGTTTCTGTGTCACCTTGAAACGCGCGCGCATTGTCTTTACACTTTTCCTGGCTAGCACTGTCACTACTACACCATGTGGGGCGTTTGAGTTGCATCCCACTTCTGATAACGAGGGTAATTCACCCATTTGGGGTACCTCGTCATCAGAGTCCATGTTCGACATAGTGTAGGCACGAAATAATAGTCTCAACACTGATTACAACCGTCTATTTATTTTATTTATTATTTTAATAAAAAGGTACACCAACAGCTTCTGTATATAAATTATAAAATAAAGTGGTAATAAGTAATAGGCTTATACAGTTGCCAATAACAGGTGAACCAACATTCACAAACATAAGTGGTAACTTAAGCTAAAAACTAAATTAATGAACTAAATATTAAGTGGAAATAGACTATATAAACAAAAAACAAGTTACAATCATACTTAACTAAAATATATATGTATATGACGGCGTAAGCGATGGCTGAGCGATAGCGCCGTTGTCATTAGGGTTCGGTGGTACCGGGTTCATGATGAAATGTTAAAATAATAGTTTCGGTTTCGGTACACAAAAACCACAGTTTATTATTTAACACAAATTTACATTAAATAACACTAACAAATAATCTCCACAAAATGGGCAAACCGACAGTTTCGTTCTGAAGGAGTGACTTGGTTGGAGTTCCGAGCAAAAGTGATCTCGGCACAATCCCCACTCTACAAAACGACTCTGTCCACGTGCCGCCATTAAAACAACATCTGACGTCACGGCGTTTACCCCTACTACAATGGTCAAATCAGCAACTTGATGTTTAAAAGTTATCGTTTTCTCCGACACGGCCAGCCTGACAAGTTACACGTCCTCGTGAGTACCTGTAACCAAACAGTCAAATTTGGAGCAACAGTACAGGCTCGGTCAACCTGACCACATCTTTATGGAAAAGCATAACTCGAAAATAACAGTTGTCAAACAAAAGGTTCCTCTAAGTCTCAATCATATTTACTCAGCAACTAAATCAATTTCGATCACATACAACGCTCATGGCCCAGCTGCCGCAGCAGCTAGTGACACTTATGCCACCCATATCGTCATCACCTCATGTGATACGACCACACACATCACATAGAGTCTGCGACTCCCAGGTCAGTACAATACCAAAACAACAATAGTCTCCATTGAGACCCAGGTCCCCACCGTACCACCAGCTGCCCATCGCCCCCTGAACAGCTCACAAGTGAGCTGCAGTTACGACTACAGACTAGTGCGTACGGTGCGACCAAATAGCCATGGTATGTGTCTACTACTCGGTGGAGGTACTTTCATCACCGTCCTCTACGTTTAACTCATTAGGAACACTACTTAGAGGCATCTTTCGTATACGATCGTGAGCGTACTTGTAGGTTCTATTTCCTGTCATTGATTTTAAAACATAGCGATCGTTTTCAAGCAACTCTAAAATTTTGAAAGGACCTTTAAATTTGGGTTTAGTTTGGTTTCTTTTTTTTTTCATTTTTGATTAATACCAAATCACCAACACTGAAATTAACTACTTTGGCCTTAATTTTGTCTAAACGGGCTTTTTCATAAGCCGTACTCTTCTCAATACCGTCCACCGCGTGTTCTCTCGCCTCTGTTAGGTCAATTCCGGTTTCATCATCGTCGTTATAACCCATTGATATAAAAGCTTTCGAATACTCATTCAAAAGGGACGTCAACCGGTCCTTGTTTTCGTTTGAAATATCAGAATCAACATTGTAAAGATCAATTACGGGAGGTAAATCGCAACAACCTACATTTGTGACTTTCGAAATACGTAGGGTAGATTCAGTTAAATGTACCGTATAGCCAAGTGTCAAAATATCGCGTCCGATCATAACATCGTATTTCATACAATCGTCGGGTAGTACGTAAAATAAAATTGACAGTTCGTTATTGTCGACCACAACATCGCTAAGAATTTGTTCAGTGCTAAAAACATTCGAATTATTACCGATACCAATTACTTGCACGGTTGAAAGTGAACGTTTGCCCGAGAATTTATAAGCTACATTTTGCTTAACGAGAGAACACTCGGCGCCGGAATCAAAACAAAATGAAAACGACTCACCGGATTGTTCCAATTGCCCGCAAACACCTGCTATTTCGCAGCTATCGACGCGTCGCTCCGCCGTTGCGTTGGCAGCGCTGCCCGCCGACGATGACGCGCCACCCGCACTGCCGCGTTGGCAGTTCGTAGAGATGTGTCCGGCTTCTCCACAACGGAAACACGTTATTCTTTTGCTGGAACCCGATGAAGTCGCCGCCGGTGTAGTTTTCTGGGCATTAGCTCCAGCAGGCTGCGTAAACTTCGAACGACAGTTCACCGCTTTGTGTCCCGGTTTTCCGCACTTATGGCACGTGAACATAGTGGAAGTTTGTGGCTTTAAACGCTTTGCATCAGTGGCGCCATCACCAGTACTGCGATCGAACTTCCGCTTCAGACTTGCACTCGCCTTAATCTCCTGCAGTAACTTGTTGCGTGACGTTATTTCGCTAGTAAACGCCAAGCGATTAAGCCGAGAGTCGAACTGAGAGACATGAGCGAGCACATACGACGTGGCTATTTCTTCATGGCTTCGATTCTTCCATCGAGCCAACAGGGTAGTCATTAGGCGGCTGGCGTACGCTGCGAGACATTCGCCCTCCTTCGGCCGGCCGTTGTGGATGTTAACAAGCGATGCAGCAAGAGTTTCAGTGGATGCATAACGCGCAAGGAATAAGTCGCGGAAATGCTGCCACGTCATGCCTGCATGCGAAATCTGCGACAGCCAGTCCTCCAGTGGACGTTCGTCGAGGCAAATATCGATAGTATCGCACCAAGCACGTGGATCGGTATCTGGTAGCTCCGGATTAATTTCTGGCAGCATGATCTGAGGTGCCACTGTTGGTGTCCTGATGGCTTCGATCAGCTGCATCATGTTCTTCTGCTGCATCTCGAACATAGCACGCCAGTGGGAATCGAGTCCAGATCCCAATTCTGATGACGGCGTAAGCGATGGCTGAGCGATAGCGCCGTTGTCATTAGGGTTCGGTGGTACCGGGTTCATGATGAAATGTTAAAATAATAGTTTCGGTTTCGGTACACAAAAACCACAGTTTATTATTTAACACAAATTTACATTAAATAACACTAACAAATAATCTCCACAAAATGGGCAAACCGACAGTTTCGTTCTGAAGGAGTGACTTGGTTGGAGTTGCGAGCAAAAGTGATCTCGGCACAATCCCCACTCTACAAAACGACTCTGTCCACGTGCCGCCATTAAAACAACATCTGACGTCACGGCGTTTACCCCTACTACAATGGTCAAATCAGCAACTTGATGTTTAAAAGTTATCGTTTTCTCCGACATATATATATTATGTAATATTAAACAAACATGAGATCAAAAATTTGACTAATATTACAAATTTATAGAGGAAGAGGTTGTAAATCTATGGTGATACATACTAACACAATTACTAATATTTTGGAGCTTTATGATTTAAAATATGGGTTTTAAAAATATTCATAGAGTTACGGTATATGTCAACATCTGGATTTGATTTTACATAAGAATTCATCTCTTTACTGAGCCTATTGAGAGGCGAGTTTTCTCCTATATTTGTGCTGGAAGCTTTAGTGTGGAATAAATGGGTAATGGGATATCTTGGTATTCTATGTGGGACTTTTATTCCAATTTGTTCAATTAATTTAGCACAATCTAATTTATTGTTAACTAATTTGTAAAGGAACATGAGATCTTGTACCGTACTTGTACCGTGTCAATGTGGCGAGTAATTATGGGACAAACAAGAGACTCGAATATCTTTGAAAAACATGATAATATTGAAATAGGGCGGTAATTTTGAACATTAGCAGGATCTCCTTTCTTAAAAACCGGGACAATTCTTGCGTTTTTCCATACATCAGGGAATATTCCTTCAGCAAGAGAAGAATTAAAAATAATATGTAACGGTAGGGCGAGTTCTTGGTAGCAGCGTTTTATAAACAAGGGTGGTATGCAATCAGGACCAGCACCTTTGGAAGCATCTATGAGTTTGAGCTTGTTGAAAATTTGTTTTTCTGTTAACTTAATAGTGCTTAAAATTGAGTCAACACCTGAAAGTTCATTGGTAGTATTGTAAGTAATGGCTGGATTTTGGTTAAAAACAGAAACAAATTGATCAGCGAAGAGGTTAGCGATTTCTGGACCACTGCTAGCTACCTTATCATTCATAGACATGTCAGCAGGTATACATGATTCTCCGCGACGTTTATCTTTTATGAAACGCCAGAAAGCTTTAGGGTTTTTGGGAATGTCATTTTCAATTTTACTTTTATATGTATTATAACAGTGATTTATTAAAGTATGACAGCGACTACGGAGTAACTCAAAGGTAAGTTTATCTCGGGGATTATTATATTTACGGTATTTTTGCCTAAATTTTTCTTTTTCAGACAGGGTTCTAATAAGAGAGTCCGTATACCAAGAAGGATATTTAGATTTTTTTCTTACATATTTGGGCACAAAATTGTCAATAGCGATCTGTAGTATACTATAGAAGGCGTTAACCCTTTCATTAACATCGACACATTCATGAAAGGCATCATACCAATTTATATTTTTAAGATAGATTTTGATTTGTGTATAGTCTGCTTTAAAAAAGTTGTAACCTGAACGATATTTTGTTTTTAACTGTTTTAAGTTTGAAAACGGGATAGAGATAAGGATATTCGGGTGGTGGGAGTCTAATTTGCTAAGCAAATCGTTGGGCTTCGTAACTGTTACATCCGATATGTTACTCAATACTAAATCTAAAATTCTGCAGTCAGCATTTAGGACGGAGTTAAATTGATGGAGTACATTGATTGATAGGAAGTCTACAAATGTGTAACCCAGTGAATTTTCATAATTTGATGGCGATAGATGTAGGTCATCATCATTCATGTTCCAATTAATAAAGCCCAAGTTAAAATCCCCAAGAATCACAACATCGTCGACACTATTTAGCACATTGTTAACATTATTTAAGAAGCACTGTAGAGAGTCCAGTTTGACTGGCGGGGGCATATAGATAACACAGATGGCAATTTTCTTAGTATTATTGTTAACATTTAACTCTACAGACAACCATAAATCTTCAAATTCACTTTCCCAGTTTTTCATTCTTACTGATTTAATTTTCTTACTAACAGCGACCATAACCCCGCCACCTTCTTTTTTGGATACCTTGGTACTTAATCTATCTCTACGATACACCACATATCGCGGGTCAACGAACTCTCCATTAGTTATGTTAGGGTTTAACCAAGTTTCAGTAAATGCTATTACATCATTGCTAGTTAGCAAAATATTTTTGTAAATATCTTCAATTTTAGTCCTCATTCCACGAACATTTTGATAATAAATATCAAGCATTGTGAATACAAATAACGCCAAGAACATTTATATAAAAAAAAACCTATATCTAATTTGTAACGTCAGTTGTTTTCATTAACTTTAAACTATCCTGGTTGCGAATGTAGATAGGCTTCGAGTGAATATCCTTCCGTACAAGAATTCGCCCATTGCGAATCCAGACGAAGTTATATGACAACTCTTTAGCCAGTTTTCGTGTTGCCGCATGCAGGTGTTTGCCAGTGGGGCATAAATGCTCGCTGACATATACAGGCACTCGGTTACCACCCAAACCAACGCCCAAGTGATGCGAGTTCAATTTGTCCGAGGGATGTTTTTTATTGAAGTTACCAACAGCAGCCAGAAGGTTGTCACGCTGGCGGGGGCTGCGGAGCTTAGCAACCACAGAGCGTGGGCGGTTATTATCTTTGTTTTGTTTCGCAACTCTTGTAATTTGCATAATGTCACTGTCGCCTATATCACAACTAGTTACCTTCCCGATATTCTTTAAGGTTTCCACTAGTTTTTCAGACTTGTCTTCAGGTAAACCGTTAATTTCCACGTTGTTTTCACGCATGTTTTGTTCTACGATACATAACCGTGTAGTAAGGTCAGTGACACTTTGTTGAAGGTTTGTATTATCGCTACGCAATTGATTGATTATGGCATCTTTTTCATCAAAGCGTTTCTTGAACTCTTCGAACTGTTCATTAAAAAATCCGAACGAAACTTTAAATTCAGATATTTCTCCATGTATATTTTTTAATTGGTCAGTGAATAAATCCTTGAAAGACGATTTTACAGCCGCAGCCAATTCTTCCTTAATTATACCTCTTAAAGTATCCTCGTTAAAACAATGCTCCTGGCTATTTGAGGTAGACATGGGCTGACTACTTTTCTTTCTCAATGTCACATTCATTACATCAGGTGGAGTGTTTTGTTTAGCGAGAGTTTTAGGTATAGTTTTGGAGCTCGATGATTGTTTCTGACTTGGTGATCGACGGAGGTTACCAGTATTACTAGCCGGGCGCGCTGGTGTATTAGTATTGTCGGTTTTTAGCTGTTTGCAGCAACATTCGGGGCATTTCCAGGTGGACTTGTAATCATGGTCCATAAGATAAAAGTTGTTACTTGGTATGTTTACACAAAAAATATCAAATCTTGATTTGCACTCGCAACAATCCAAAAATTCTAAATTATTTATTTCATTCCGGCATCCAGCACAAGTATCACTTTTCGTTTTCGGTTCCATGTTTTAAAATACTAATTTTGCATTAATATTGACACTTTCAATCAAATCCAGCCCTTATTCAAATATATATAAAGCTTGAAATCGTGGAGCGTGAATCAGCAAGCGAGCATGCGTGTAAGCGCCGTGCGTGTGTGCGTAGAAGCGAGCGATCGCGGGTTGCCCTAGGTCAGGGACGCAGCAACAACGCAGTCGTTATTTAAAAGTTTTAAAAGTAATTTGCTTATTACTCACGAACACACGAAAATCCTGGTAAGATGTAATCACCACTGGATAGTCCATCAACACAGCTTTACGGGGATATATAGCACTACTTATTATGAGAACTTTTGACCACTTTTCTAAATATTTTAACGGAGCAAAATACAAAACAGAGTTATCACTTCGGCGTCGCGGTTACTCGTCGTCGTCTATTTATTCACTCCCTCAAATAATCAAGCGGATGGAAAGGGATTAAAGTGCGGAAACGCGGTAAGTTCGATACAGGCTGGCAGAACGTGCTCTCGCGCTCGTGTCTAACCAAAAAGTGCCGTCTCTCTATTCTATTTTTATTATATGGCAAGCAGAGCCGATGTCGACTATTCTGCCAATGTCAAGTGAATTGGAGAAGATAGTGTGCATGAAAAAAAAAAAAAAAAAAATTAATAATTTCTATGATTGATACAGTTGTGGACACAATGTGGATCTTGACGGGTTAGTACTGGACTGAAACAAACAACAAAATAAATAAATATTGTAATTGTTAAAACATAGAATATACGTATACCACACCAAAACACGTCGATTTATAATTTTATGTTATTGTGACGGATGAAAGTCATCAGCGCCACAAGCAGTTCAGGGGAGGAATACTCAACTCAAACTCAACTCAAAGCATTTATTTCAATTAAACCATTACAGGCACTTTTGAATGTCAAAACACAAAAAATAAACTAAGCTACAGTCCCAGTCACAGGGCATAGTAACTTGTGAAAGTACTGTAGTTGCCCATTCGAAAGCGTAGATCTCTATGGAGAAGAATGGGCAAGAAACTCCATGGACACTCTTTTAAATCATTATGTTGTTACACAGTCTCGGTTACATCATTCATGTCGAGATTAAACATATATGTGAGAACGATGTAGAAAGACGTGCGAGTAAGAGCGTCCAGAATAAAAAGATAAAATTAACAATTCAAAAATACAATAATCCATGGCAGCTGCGAGATGACCAGTCACAACTGACAGCGCCCGTTCACGAACATGACGCATGGATCAGCCATCATTCAACTCAACCATTTTGGAGGGAACTAAACGACCCGACACACGCGCCACCATCAGCGAGACATTTGAGTGAGCATGACATTCTCTCAACCGCCAGGGCAAATTCGAGTCAGTAAAAGATGTAAATGGTAGCTTTATCGTACATAGAACTCACACATGTGCTATGCAATTATATAATACTAAGAGACTGAATCTATACAATGCAAAGATATGTTTACAATCTTCTGCAGCTTCCACAATAACTTCACAAAGTAATCAATTAGTTTGCCCCTATGGTTGTGGAGCAGGACCAGCATTGAGCCAAGCATTTTTATCATCAATGTAATCTCCCAACTTATAGTATGCTTGCCTACATAGTGTGCGTTTTATACAAGATTTAAACTTCGTCTCATTCAGTTGTAGAATGCGGGGAGGTATTTTATTGTAACATTTTAAACAGTACCCCATGAAAGATGAGTCTACTTTAGCTAGCCTGAAACCTGGCTGAACTAGTTGGTCCCTGGTTCTAGTATTATAGTGGTGTCTGTCGCCTCTTTTACTAAATAAATGCAGATTTTTTCTAACGTACATTATGTTTTCATAGATGTATTGGCAAGGTACTGTCATAATGTTAATTTCCTTAAACAGTTCTCTTAGAGAATCGCGCCTACGTAGATTATATATGGCTCTGATGGCTCTTTTCTGCAGAATAAATATAGACTCGATGTCTGCAGCCCGTCCCCATAGTAAAATACCGTATGACATAATACTATGAAAATAACTAAAATAGACTAGCCTCGCGGTATCTACATCAGTAAATTGACGGATTTTTCTAACAGCATATGCTGCTGAATTCAGCCGTCCTGCAAGAGATGTTAAATGAGGACCCCATTGTAGCCTTGAGTCGAGCGTGATCCCCAAGAAAACAGTTTCATCGACGAATTTTAGTTTCTCTTGATCCAATACTATGTCACAATCACTACTTTTGACATTTGGTAGAGTAAATTTTATGCACTTGGTTTTTTTCCCATTTAATACTAAATTATTCGCGGTAAACCAATTATGGACCTGCAGTAGGGCGCTATTTACGTCGTCAAGATTTGAGGCACGTCTGTTGATCTTAAATATTAAAGAAGTATCGTCAGCAAACAACACCATTTGTGGTTGGTTTTTAAATAAATGGGGTAGATCATTAATATAGACTAAAAAGAGGAAAGGACCTAATATCGAGCCTTGTGGTACACCCATCCTTACTTTTAAACCCATTGAATTGACACCATTTATTTGTACTTGCTGATGTCTATCGTTTAAATACGACTTCACTAAACTGAGCGCAAGTTTTCCCAAACCGTAATGCTCAAGTTTAAGGAGTAGGGTTTCGTGGCTCACGCAATCAAATGCTTTCGAGAGATCACAGAAGATTCCTATGGCATCCTGTGCCTCCTCCCACGCAGTGAATATGTGTTTTAATAAGGTGACACCGGCGTCAGTCGTACAACGTCCTTTGGTGAAACCATATTGTTTTTCATGTAAGATCTTATTGTTGTTAAAGTGGTTAAGCATCTGATTAAGCATTACCTTCTCAAACACCTTGCTAAAAACTGGCAATACGGATACGGGTCTATAGTTATTGGTGTCTTTACTGTCCCCGGATTTGAAAAGTGGTATTACCTTGCTGTATTTCATAAGGTCCGGGAAGACGCCTTGGTCCACACACAAATTAAATATTAAAGCCAAGTACGGTGCTATAGTCTCAATAATAGCTTGGCAAACTTTAATAGACATTCCCCATAGATCTTCTGTTAATTTGATTTTGATTTCCTTAAAGGCTTTAATGACAGCTATGGGGTTTATATGTTTAAATTGAAACTCAACCGGACAGGCTGAAACATTTGCTCTTAATAAATCAATAGAAAGCAAGGGTGAGGAATTTAAGGTTTCGGTAGTTTTAAGTGGGATACTGGTAAAGAAATCTACAAATTCTTGAGCAACTTCATTTTTAGAGCTTAGAACACCACGTGAGGTTTCTAATGTGATATCACCATTGGATTTTTTATTTCTATTAGTTTCACTATTGATAATTTTCCAAACCGTCTTTATTTTATTATCTGCGGATTTAATCTTGTTGCTAATGAATAAGGCTTTAGCAACCTTGCAAGTGTTTTTAAAAATTTTTGAGTATGTTGCAACATATTTATTAAAAGTTTCTGAATTAATGTAAGGCTTGAGGCCGTACAGCTCAAACAATCGCTCCCTACTTCTCCTAATACCCTTAGTTGCCCAGTCACTGAACAAAAACTTTGGGTAAATAGATTTAGTTTTCATTTTTATTGTATTATTAAACTCCGTGTAAACTACCGAAAAGAATTCCTCATAAAATTTATTTACATTTTCAATAATATATCCCGGAATGCCTAAATTACAAATTAAGTTATTATTAAAATTATTCAAATTACTGGGTGTTATTTGTCTAGACTTTATCTGGATTTTTTGTAATGGTGTGTAGGACTCGAAAACAACGGTTTGACCACTGTGATCAGAAGGAAGGTAATTTACAATGGATTTATCTAAGTAGTCGCAACAACAAAAAACATTATCAATACATGTAGCAGTATTTTTAGTAATTCGGGTTGGTTCCGAGAACACGTTTAACAAATTGAATGATTTAAAAAGATGTAATAATCTACTGCTATTTGAATTTTTCTCTAAAATATTAACATTAAAGTCACCACAGATAACAAGTGATTTATTACTAGTAGCAAGTTTTGCTAAAGCATCCTCCATTACTGACTCAAATAAAGAGTAGTTCTGATAATTTGGGGGTCTGTAAACGCACACTATTACATGCTTATCTAGCTCAACACAAGACAGTTCAATATTATGCTCAACCGATAGATCAACAATATCATTACGAGACTTAAATTTAATACAATTTTTAACTAAGATTAATGAACCCCCACGCATCTTAGATTTCCGGTTAAAGCAACTGCCCACACTGTAATTTTCGTAATTAATGAGCATTTCAAAGTCTTTTAACCAATGTTCAGTGAAACAAACTATTTCAAACTTTGTTTTTTCTAAAAACAATTCAATTTCTAATTGCTTTGAAGCGAAGCCTTGAATATTCTGGTGAAATAATTGCATGGAATTCTGCTTAGCCCCTTTTTTACATCTAACTTTTTGGGAGCAAGAAGGTACCTTTGTGTTGTTGGTTAAAGTAACATTACTGTTACTGGTATCTTCTGTTGTCTTACTAACTAGTTTAAATGAGCATCCGGAGTGAGCCCCAAGACTCCTATGCCATTACAAGACAATGAAACCTTAGTACTAGTGGACCCTACTTGAGAATCCTCTGTAGTTACACATGGATCCTCATTCGTAAAATAATTGTAAAAATGAATATTAGTATTCTTACTAATAGTCGCAGTGTTAATAATAGAACTAAACATAGACATACTATTTATGTCTGAGTGAATATTAAAAACTAATAGCCGAGCTATTTTGTGTCTACAACTAATAGGTAGATACACATTACCCCGTGTCGACTTAAGATTACCAACAAAACTGTTGATATCAAGATATATAAGTTTGTCACTATAGTGACCTACTAAGAAGTGAACATGCTCATTCAGCATGTGAATATAATTGTTTTTCTTGCTTGACAATTTTTCTAAGTATGGGAAAGCACACAATATTATTTTACGACAATTCAACTTTAACAATTCAGTTACACTGTCTGTGATGTCTTCTTTTTTAATTTTTGAACTATTTCCAATAAATATAGTGATGTCTGTATTAATATTATAAACATTTCTAGTTACTGATGCCATTATCTGTTTGTATGTTGCCCCTGGCATACAATGATTTTGATTGGGAAAACTCAGGTTATTACTAACTAATTTACCTACACCTCTTCCTATACTATCTGAGAACATTACTGAACAAGAACAATTATGACTATCATATATCTCAGGCTGTACCACTTGTAAATAATCTTGATTGAGTACACAGTCCTGAGATAAATTCTCAGCCTGGGACGGGTCCTCCATTACCTCAGGCTGGACAGTATCTTGGTTGGTAACTGACTGACAACTACATTGACACATTACCAACTCATTTGCTGCAAGAATATGTTCCCTAATTTGGTTCTGAGAACTCACATACCTACTGGAAAGGGAACTAAGTGAGTCCTGAAGTACCTGTATTTCAGCCTGCAAATGCCGAGTATCAATGTCATAAATTTTTATACTGTCTTCTAATTTTATTTGGTAATTATTTAACTTATTAACTAAATCAACACGCTCTTTCCTCAGTGAAATATTTTTGGAAAATTGCTTATGTTGTTTCCTAAATTGATAACATTTTTTAATTATTCTATTCAGTTTAGCATATTTTTTAATTTTCTTGTTGCTAACTGTATAATTCTGTTTTAATAAGGAATCTTCAGTCAGATCAATGGTTATTAAGGAAGGGGGGTTACAATTACTATTTAATAATTCATTATATAAGATGTTAGTTTCTTTAACCTGAGTATGTTGTTTTTCTTTCTGTAACTTTGATATACAATTATTGGCATGAATTAATTCATCTTCTAGGTCCCTAATTTTATTTAAAGCCTCCTCGTACAAGTTACTACAATTATTGAAACCATCCGTGACCACCTTCAGTTGATCCCGTTCATCAACAACGTCCAAATATTGCTGATGTAGGACCACTAGCTCTCGTTTTAAGCTTGAGATTTTGCCATTAACTGAATGGACTTCCACCTCACTCTCATCTCTCTCCTGTAACAGTTGTTGGACTTGGAGGTTTGATTCTTTAAGTTCTTGGAGGGCCGTTCTCAATTTTAGCTCCACATCCTGAGCAGTAGCCTTACGGGTCATCACAGGCATGGTTTCAGGAAAGGTTACTGAAAATAAGAAGTAAAGAAACGGTGAGAACTAATAGAATTGACAAATTAAGAAAATTTAGTGGTAAAAGGGGGAAAAAAAAAACCGAGGGAAAAATGTTCAGTTATGAAATGAAATGAGGTAGGCTGCTATATTAGCTTTAAAAGTTAACTATAATTATATTCAATGCATCAACAGAATATTAAATTAAACTGATTCTATTGTAAATTTGTAATAAGGTATTACTTTTTCTTAAGAGGGTAGATTGCATAGGAAAAAAAAAATTAAACTTATTATTAAGATATTACTTTAAGACAATAATGCACAGTAATTACCATACACGATAGATTACTGAATTTATATTGAAACGATATAATAAACAACAGAGTTATGGAATTACTGTCAGTTTTGTTTTTTACGACCGGTTGTCAACAAAGCGATTAAGAACCAGTACAGGGTAATAAATCAGCAAAAATATATACTAAAAAATGGCATAGATGTGTGATTGATATAAAGTGACGATTGTGTGCTATTATTAAATAAAAGTAAACAATACTTCCCCTGAATTTTCCGTATAAATCCACAGTTAGAACGTCATCTGTTGATTTTTGGTTACCGGTAACGTTGTATAGGCTAAAACTTAATTAATCACCAGGAAAACAATTTTCCTGAGCATTTACGCATTTATATTACGTTTGCTCAAACAATTACACCTTAATATAACTTATTTAATAATTTAATTTAATTTTAAAATACGGAACAAAAATTTTACATGTCACTCGGGCAGTGTTGCCACTTTTTTATGTTAGCAAAGAGGAGAAATTAGTCGGAAGGGGGATTTTAAATTTAGGAAGACGACTATATAGATCTAGAGGAGGAATGTTGTTTGAGCATTCGAAGAAAATGTGATCCAAATTGCCCTCTTCCAACCCGCACTCGCAGAGAGAAGAGTCCCGAACCCGGATTTTGTGCAAGAAAACGGGAGTACTACAAAAACCTAGGCGAATACGACAAAGGGCGGAAATAACTGATTTGGAAACTTTTTTGTAGCCATAGAACCAAGGTTTTGACTTTATCGTTGGTTGTACTGCGTAATAAAACCTGCCCTTTTTTCTACCAGTGATATTCCATCGTTCCTGCCACGAAGATTGGAGTTTACTCCGTGAAAGGTTCAATAAGTCATACCCCTGATGAGAATTGTGGGTGAGATCAGCTGCTGTTGATGAGCAAGCATCTTTGGCCAAAGCATCAACGTATTCATTGCCCTTAATGCCACAATGACTGGGTATCCAAACTAACTGAACCTCTTTATGATTAGTGGCACAAAAAAATAAGGACTTTTTAATTTTTAAAATGAGGGAGCTGTGCAATTTACTTTTAAAGGGATTTTGTACCAAGGCATGCAGACAGCTAAGAGAGTCAGTAAAAATTACAGCTTTGTGGATATTATGATGTGACTCTATAAAAAGACAAGCTTCTAATATAGCCACACACTCACCTGTGAAAACAGAAGACTCCTTAGGACACTTAAACTGTAAAATTATTTTAGAGCTTTGGAAATAAACCGCAGCTCCAGTGTGATTAAGAACTGATAATTTCGAAGCATCCGTAAAAAATAATTGGAAACCATCCCATCGCTCACCCACCACCGCATTGAATGCCAAATTCGCTGACGGGGATTTTTTGGAAATACCAATATTAAAGACAATTTTCGGAATAAAGCTCAAAACTTCATAGGCAAAATTAAAAAGGGGTAATCTGGGATACTGAACGATTGGGCATACTAAGTTTAGGATTTGTCGAAAAGATTTAAGAATTAGGGGGATTTCTTTATATTTCCAATAATTTGAGTTTCTGCATATGACATCTAATTCGTTCAGCTTTCCTATAAGAGGATGGGAAGATCTAGATATTAGCCGAGACAAAAAACGGGAGGCTAGATATTGCCGTCTTAGAGCCAGAGGAGGTTCAGCACACTCAACCTGCAATGCGTTAATGGGAGAGGACTTCATACAACCCGAGATGATTCGAAGGCATTTAGACTGAACTCTATCCAGTCCATCCAAGGCACCTTTGTTGCACGGAATCAAGAGATATGTTCCATAGTCTAAAACACTACGGACTAAGGCATTGTAGACTAATTTCATGGTGTAGGGGTGGGCGCCCCACCAAACACCCGCAAGAACTTTTAAAATTGAAATAATTCTTTCACATTTTTGAATAAGGAAATTTATATGGTTTTTATCAGTTAATTTTGTGTCCAAAATAACGCCTAAAAATTTTACTTTATTAACTATTGGAATATTTTGGCCTAAAATGTTAACTGAAACTTGGGGAATGCGTCTTTTACGAGAGAAGATTACTGCCGAACTTTTTGACGCAGATAGCGACAGGCCATGGCTTAAAAGCCACTGATTCAAAGAATCCAGAGAGTGGCATAAAGATGAGGCAGCATCAACAATGGAGGAGTCTGTCACATACAGCGCAATGTCGTCGGCATATTGTAAAATCTGACAATTGTTGTTTAGGCAGGACCCAATATCAGCCGTATACAGGTTGTAGAGTATGGGACTGAGTACAGAGCCTTGTGGAAGTCCCCTCCATGTCCGCCTTTTATCGAATTCCTCTCCCTGCACTCTGAGAACCAATGAACGAGACAACAGTAGCTCACATATGCATTGTATCATCCTTGCCGGCAGACTCAGCTGTTGCAGTTTTTGCCTGAGTACTGGAAGAAGTACATTGTCATACGCAGAGGAGATGTCCAGGAATGTAGCAACAACGGATTCATTTTTGGAGAAGGCTAAGCGGATATCCGTAACCAGGGTACCAATGCTGTCCATTGTACTAAGTCCTTTCCTGAAACCAAATTGGTAACTCGGCAGTAAGTCTCTCGATTCGACTATCCACTCAAGACGGTTCTTAATAAGGTGCTCCAGTAATTTGGCTAGGACTGAAGATAAAGCAATTGGCCTTAGGCCGTTAGGATCATCTGCAAGTTTGCCGGGTTTCAATAGTGGAATAATTATTTGTAATTTCCATTGGTCTGGGACCCAACCATGAATATAGCAGAAGTTTAAAATATTTAGAAAATAAGTTTTAGCTTTGATGCCAGAATGGGTTATAAAGGAATATGGCACACCATCAATACCAGGGGCTGAGTCCCGGACATGATTGAGCACCATATTCAATTCCTCCATAGTAAATGGGGAATCAAAGGGGTCCTCTGAAACATCTTGAGGGGACATATTGACACATTCAGAAGGAAGTGGGACGTATGGTGGGGCAATTTTGTCTAAAAAAAGTTCAGCTGTTTCCCTGGTGATTGGTGAAGAGACTGAAGGGGAGCACCCACGTCTAAACCTATTGATGCTTTTCCAAACTACCGACACGGGTGTAGAGGGGGATAATGAGGTGCAGAATGTGACCCAACCCGCACGTTTCTTCTTCCGTAGGTGACGTTTGGTTCTGGCATTGATCTGACAATATACCAACAGGTTTTCGGTACTCATATCTGCATTGTAACACTCCTCGGCCTCGTCCCTGTCCCTGATTGCTGAAGTGCACTCTGGGTCCCACCACGGGGGAGAAGGGATTTTATTACGGGCACTGTTTTTCAACGGGAAGCAGGAATCCGCACTGGAGGTGATAGCAGTAACAAAGCTCTCATAACAGCCCTTGGCATGGTGGTGACCAGGAGGATCAAATGAGTTTGAATTTAAATTTGGTAGAACATCAATTTTATCCTCTAATGATGATTTAAATTTTGACCAGTCAGGTTTGGACAAGTTATATTTCAAGAGTGGGGGGGAAGTTTTCTCTGAATAAGTCTTATTAACCACAGATATGACAATAGGGTAGTGGTCACTACCATGCGTCAAAGTCGTACATTCCCAATGAGTCGAAGCGGCCAGCTCAGCCGAACAAAATGTTAGATCAACGCAACTCTTTTGTTGTCCAGGAGGTGATCTGCGAGTTGGACATCCATTATTAATAATACAGAGATCAAGGTCATCCAAGATCTCAACTAAAGCCACACCAAAGGCATCACAGCGTTCGGACCCCCATCTATAATGATGACAGTTAAAATCACCCATGACCAAAATTGGACCCTGAATTCCAGAAAAGACATTTTTTAAAATTTCCAAAAAAACATGTTGCGGGTGAGCAATGTATATTGAAAACACTGTAATGCCTTCCACCTTTCCCGCCACAATACTTAGTTCTCCTGTGAGTGAAGGCAAAGTGAAGGGCAGAAGAGGGACCCGATTATTGACAAGGAGGGCTGAACCTCCATAGCCATCAGATCTGTCACATCTGAGTATGTTGTAGTGTGGCATACGAAAACTAAGACTTGGGGTGAGCCAAGTCTCAGCTATAGAACAAGCCAAAGGCTTGAACTTATTTAAGAGGAATATGAGGTCGTGCTTTTTATGCCACACGCTCCTCACATTCCACTGAAGGAATACTAGATTTGAAGCTATTTTTAAAATCTAAAAGCAATGAAATAAGTTGATTGGCAACGTTGGACGGTGAATGGGAACTGGAAGAAGAAGAAGAAGAAGAAATAATAGTAGGTAAAAGTTTTATGAGAAGTTCAATAATAGAACCGATATTGTTAGACGGGACATGATTGTTGTTAAGAGCACAGCCATTAGGCTGTGAGGGTTGGGGAGAACTAACTATCTGCTGATGAGCATTTTTATCATACGATGGGGAAAGGGGGGCGTGTGTCCTGGGTTTAAGTGTAACAGTTTTGCGATATGACTGCGAAATTGGAGTTTTGGTAATGTTGGCGTAATTACGGGAAGCTGTTGGGACAGCCTTACATGCCTCAGCATAAGGAATGGCTTTCTCAGCCATGATAGTCTTAATAGCCTTCTGCCTGCCATACTCAGGGCATGACTGGCTATCAGCAAAGTGATTACCCGAGCAAAGCACACAGAACGCCTCGCCCACAGAAATGCTGCAACCATCACCTGGGTGATCGTGGCCACACTTACTGCAGCGTGGTTTGGATCTGCATAGGTTTGCCACATGACCAAATCGACAACACTTGCGACACTGAATTGTCGGGTATATGTACTGCTTAACAGGGAGAGAAGTATAACAGCAATAAATCCTATTTGGTAGTACTTGTCCATCAAAGGTCAAGACACATGTTTCAGTAGGCTTCCACTCATTAGTTCCGTCTCTTTGACTTTTCCTGTTTATGCGTCTAACTTTCAGTATTTGCCCACAACCTGAGGGCACAGTCAGATAAGTTATGGCTTCTTCTTCTGTAATATCTGAAGGAACACCGGTAACAACACCCATCCTTGTGATATTGAATGTGGGGATTGATGCAGTATAACTGTATTTAGACAACAAGCTGTTTACAAAGAAAGAGTTCGCATCCTGAGGGGAAGCAAACTCCACTGACACACGGTTTCTACCGACTCTTTTAACACCACCACAAACAATGTTTGCAATGTTGTTATTCATAAGAAATTTGCCAAAATTAACAGGGTGTAGGGTAGTGCCAGCATTTGGTTGAGTCTCAATACGTGAAACATGAACAATATAGGGAGGCTTATCCATGGCAGAGTACTTAGTACGTCCAATCTGGCTTTTGGGTTGTTTGCTTGGAAGGGAGGGGGTCAAAATTTCGTCAACAGGACGTTTGCGAGAGTTTTGTTGGGATTGTGAAACATCCATCTCTGTAACGCTACAGATAACATCTGCGAATTGGACTAGTGGATTCAGGGATAAAGGAGTAGAAGGACATGGAATATCGGGAGGGTCCGGGTCAGGGGGTTTATTCTTATCCATTTTGGATGAGAATTAGAAAGAAGGGAAAAAAAAAAAAAACAACACAAACAATCACAATACAAACCTGGTTACAAACACAAGGACAACACACTTAGTAAAATGTCAAAGTATCGACAACCACTTAAAATAAAACCAAAAATTCTAAACACACGTGCTAACCAAGAACACCGAGAGCAGAATCTGCCGTCTCTCAAATCAAATGCGTCCAATGTCAAACAATGACAACTGACAGCTGTCAACCGGACCTGCCATGCTCTGTACCGACCTCACCCAAGCATACTGCTTGACGTTTCCGACAAACGATGATAGATGGCGTTATTCTAAATTAGCGATAATCAATAGTGATTCTAATAATAATAAAATTGTGCCTGTGTTGATTCTGCGACATGTAAATATTTATTTTAATTTAGACCAGTAGAAGGCACTAAAGGAAATGAGTTCATTTTATTTTCCCGTTCGCTAAGGTGGTTGTATGGAGAAGAATGGGGAAGCAACTCCACACTTACCCTTTTTAAAATGTTTTACAAAAATATGTAAGTACTAATATTAATTGGTGTAATAGTTTTAAACTTACAACATTAAGTTTAAATAATTATCTAGAATACAAATTACTATATTATGTGTTACCATAATTATACTATGCTAACATAGGTACAAAATATTTTAAAATTTAAACAATGACAGATAAATGTTTATAAACACAATCCAGGTGCAAATATTGTAGGCGTATACATTTATTCTTTAATTTTATTATAATATTCTTTTTAGGTACAATAATTACAATATTTATTTAATGGCGAAATGTAGTTGTAATAATTATTAGGTACACCTAGGTACGCCTCACCTTTCGAGAATTACAAGCATTATGTTGGCATTATTAGGATTATTAGCATTAGGTTGTCATATAGATGGAGTGTGCGTGAATAACATCAGCTACGCAGACGATATGGTGCTGCTGAGCCCGTCGATTGGTGCCTTACGAAGGCTCCTGAAGATTTGTGAGTCCTACGCGGTGGCGCATGGGCTCAAATACAATGCGAAAAAGAGTGAAATAATGATTTTCAGGCCGGACAACAAGCGATACACATACGTTCCGAATTTCACTCTGAGTGGTACAGCTCTAAACAAAGTCCGGCCCGCAGGTTTTCACGGTGCACGGGGACTGTCAAAGTTGCGCTTTTTAAAGCGTACTGTCAGTCCTTTTACACCTGCAGCCTGTGGGTTAACTATACACAACGGACATACAGCGATCTGCGCGTTCAATACAATAACGCGTTCCGGGTGCTGATGGGGCTGCCGCGCCGCTGCAGCGCCTCCGCGATGTTCGCGGCGGCTGACACAGACGGCTTTGCGGCCATCATGCGCAAACGATGCGCATCTATCATGCGGCGCACGCGCGACAGCTCCAACAACATCCTGCGCGCGCTGGCGGATCGGTGGGACTCTCCGATCCTGGCGCGTTGGATACGGCTGCACGCAGTTGTTTAGGTATCTGCCGCCATCATCGGGGAGTCCAACCGGTTCTGCCACTCACTTTCTTTCTTTTCTTTTTAATAAATCTTTAAAAAACCCATTGTTTATTACTAACACTAGTTTGTAAGCTCGCAATTTTACTAACAAATATGGATGTAATCTTAGGATGAATCTGAAATAAATGATTTATTTATTTATTTATTATATTGTAATAATCAGGAGTGGAAACGACTTAAAAAAAAACTAACCGAACGATTTAAAGTAACGACTTTTAATTTAAAAAATATTTCACAACAAAATCACAACTAACATTAGGAAAACAAAATAACGTTCAACATGGCAAATAATTAAGACAATTATTAAAATAAATGACGAAGCTAATTAACTGATTTCTTGACTAAAAATAGATGGCTCGCATGACCTTTGAAGTAATCGTCTCGACCGCCGGGAAGCAAATGGGCGGCAACCTGTGGTTGTCGCTACGCCCCCGCATGGGGGCGCGGCTGGCGGGGTGTGGACTACGTCCCTGGGCCCGCGGTATCTTCTGCGGCGCCCGTGACAACGGGCGCCCTCCTTGTGGTGGCCGTATAGGCCCGGCAGTTGACAGGCGCGTTAAACGCAACCTGTCTATGTGTAGTTGCGAAAGTGTCCGGTAGGAGGCGCTACGGCGCTATGTATAGCGCCGCTATCTTCACGCCACCTCGGCGGTCTGTCACCGCCAGGTGAGACCTCCAGTTACCCGGAGGAGGCCTAGCGGGTGACGACCAGCGACGGAGGTGACTCGGCGCTCCCTACCGCGGCTGTTGGCCCCCGCCTGTCACGCTTTCAGAGCTAGCCGATTACGCGCCAGGCAAAGGGCCGTGTATGTGAGTATGAGCCGCAATGTACTTGTGTAACACCGCTCATGTTAGCGATAGAATAGCAGGCCCGCGCCGCTCGTTCATCGCGTGAGTTTATCGCTTGTGGAGTCGTGACTGTGTGGTGCGGTGCGTGTCGTGCCTATATTAACCTAGAACACGACATGTACCGAGTGTGTGTAGTGAGTGTGGAGTCTCATTGTTTGAGTAAGCCGCGTGTAGGTGGGTGCGACTTACTCGGGTGCGTCAAATTCGGGGGGGGGGGCTAGCCACGTCCGCTTGTATGAGGTCGCGTGGTAGGCGCCTCGCGTCAGGTGGCCGCGCGTGCCATGGCGCTAGGTGCTTGACGTGGGGCCAAGCAACGAACATAGTGAACATAGTGCGAACATAGTGGACGCGAGGCGGCGGCAAAAGTCCTCCAGGCTCTCTATCTTGAGGTCCCGCTGGATGGTGGTGTTCCTCACGTAGCGAGGGGCGGCGACGACCCTCCGCAGCGACAAGTTCTGTTGCGCGCGGAGGAGCTTCCTGGTGTTCTCGCTCGTGAGGGCGAGCCAGGCTGGGGCAGCGTACGTGAGCAGTGGGCGAATGTACGTCTTGTACACGCCCAGCTTGGCACGCAGCGGGAGGCGGGAAGAGAGCACTGGGTGGAGCAGGTTGCGGGCGGCCCTGCATCTGGCGACAACCGAGCGGACGTGACTTACCATGGAGAGCCGACGGTCGATGGTGACCCCGAGGTACTTTACCTGGGGCGACCACGCGATGTCGACTCCCTGCAGCTTCAGGGGTGGCGGGAGAATGGTGCCGCCGGCGACCAGCGCCTGCGTCTTTCCCACGTTCACCGACAACCTCCATTTCGACAGCCAGTCAGGCAGCAGGTCAAGCGCGCGCTGCATCTTGACGGCCGCGTGGTTCGCATTGAGCGAAGTAGCGATGTACGCGGCGTCGTCGGCGTACAGCGCGAGCGTGGTGTCGGGTGTGGTGGGGATGTCGTCGGTGTAGCAGGAGTAGCAGAGCGGCGAGACGCAGCTGCCCTGCGGCAAGCCCGCGGCAATCGGGCGGGCGCTCGCTAGATAGCGCGCCGTCGACCGCCACCCTGAAAAATCTGTTAGAGAGGAAGGAGGAGACCACCTGTATCAAGCGACGAGGCGCGTCTGTCTGCGACAGCTTGTACAGCAGACCGGCATGCCAGACGCGGTCAAACGCCTTTTCCATGTCGAGGAATACTGCAACTGCACGCTCCTTCTTGTTCAGCGTAGCCGCTAGCAGGTGCAGTACCCTCGACAGCTGGAGCGTCGTTGAGTGCTCCGAGCGAAACCCGAACTGTTCCGGTCGTGGAGTGTAGTGCTGGGAGAGGTGTCGCAGCAGTAGTTGCTCAAACACCTTGGAGATGGTTGGCAGGAGAGTGATAGGCCGATAGCTCTCCGGCTTCGTGACGTCCTTGTTCGCCTTGGGCAGCATAATGACGCGCCCTTCCTTCCACGAGGCCGGGAAGGCCCCTGTGCGCAGTATGCCCGTGAACAGGCGCGCCAGCGCCGCTACCGTACGGTATGGCAGGTGGCGCAGCGCTGTGTTGGTCACACCGTCCGCTCCGGGGGCTTTCCTCGGCTTGGTTTTGAGAATGGCGCGTCTAACCGCGCAAGGCGAGAAGAAGATCGGGTCCTCTTCGGGAGCTATCGGCGTCGCGAAGTACTCCCCAAGGTGCCTCTCAACTGCTGCGATGTGCTCGGTGTCGTCAGTTGGGTTAGGCTCGAATTGACGCTCCAGGTGCTCGGCAAAGATCTCCGCACGGTCTGCTGCGATGTATCTCGGCGCCCCGTCGCTATGGCGTAGTGGGCGCACCGGAGCCGGGGTGTTCGCAAGCTGTCTGCACAGCTTGTGTATCGACGTCCAGTCTCCCTCTGCGGCGTCGATACGTTCCTCCCAGCTCGCGGCGTTGTGCTCCTGAAGCTTGGCCCTAACCTTCTCCGCGAGACGGTTGAGGTCGGACTTGACTCGTGGGCAGCCCGTGTCCTGCCACCGCTTGCGGAGGCGCTTCCTCTGGACGACCAGTTGCTTGATGTGGGTGGGCAGAGGCTTGTAAACAAGCCCCTGCGGCTGCTGCTGTGTAGTTGTCGCCCCTTCGAGGGCGCGCTGAATGCAAGCGGTGACCTCCTCTGCCAGCCCGTCGACGTCTGCGGCGGTTTCGATGGGCCAAGTAGGAGTGGTGGTCTCCATCGCTTCCGCGAACGCCTGCCAGTCCGTCCTTCAACGTGGCGCTGGAGGAGAGAGTCGCGTCGGCATCTGTGACAGGACGACGAGTACGGGTTGGTGATCCGACTGCATCTCGTCGTCTATCACCTGTTGGGTGAGCTGGTGACTCAGGCCTCTGTGGACCACGATGTCCAGCACGTCCGGTGCGTGCGCGTGGTCGTCTGGGTAGTGGGTCGGCGTGTCAGGGCCAGACACCGTGTATCCACAGGCCTCTGCGTCCGCGAAGAGTCGCCTCCCTCCGGGATTCGTGGTCCGGCTATTCCATGCCGGGTGCTTGACGTTCAGGTCGCCTGCGAGGAGTGTCGCGTTCGGCGAGCCATGCAGCAGCGCCCGCAGCTCAGAGAGGTTGAGCGGGGCCTTGGGCGCGCAGTAGCACGCGTAGATGTTCATGTCCTCGCCGGCGACGTGCAGCTGGATACCCAGCGCGTGGAAGGAAGCCGGTGACGTCAGAGGGAGTGGCTGGTGTACGACTCTTCGGCTCACCAGTACCGCCAGACCGCGGTAGATGATGCCGAGCGGCGACTTCTCGTCCTTCCTGTAGAGGTGATATCCCGGGAACCTGGGATTGTCCGCAGGCCCCAGGAATGTCTCACTGATGAGCGCCACGTCGATCTGTTGTTCTCTGAGGAGGAGGCGGAGTGGGGCAACCTTATTTCTGAGGCCGCGGGCGTTCCAGTGCATGACCCTCAACGGACTAGCCATGGTACAAGGTGAGAAGCTCGGCCAGTCCGTCGAGGATCACCAGCTCCGCGTCTTGCCCCTGCCTGATGGCCTTGATCAGGTCCATCAGGAGTTTTATGGCGCAGGCTGTGAATTCCTTCTGGCGCTCTTCCTTAGGAGCGCCAGTGCGTGGTGCGCGGCGCCGCTGCTGATCGCCGGCGTCGGCTGGTTGCGCGTGTGCGTCGTCCGCCGCCGCTACTTGTGCGACGGCGGTAGTAGTCGCGTCTGTGGGTGGGGCGCGTTTTCCCGCCCGCTTCCCCTTCTTGTTGCCGGCGCCAGCAGCGGCGTCGGTAGGCTTCGGGTTGGTGGTGGTGGGTGCGGCTGGTTGCTGAGCCTGCGCCGTGGGGGCAAGGACTTGCCTAGGTTGGGACGCGGGTGGCTGGGGCTGTTTACCCCCCTTTCGCCTTCCCCCGCGCGCCCTCTTCCTCCGCCTCGAGGCAGGAGCTTCTTTGTTGGCGGGCCCGTTTGCTGTCGCCATCAGTGTGGCGCTGGGGGCCTCGTGGTCGTCCGTGGTTGGTAGTGGAGGTGGCCTCTCGTTGGCGGGTCGGCGATGGGCGGCAAACGTGTTGTCCACGCTATTTATAGGCGTTGTAAGGGTAGACAGAGGGGGTGTCGCCTACACGGCCTCTCCTGACGGTGTGTCGTCCTCGACACCATCGTTTCGAGAAGTACTACTGGAACCTGCGACACCTGCTGCTGGGAAATCCTCTTCATCGGTATCCAGCAGCGGCATGGATAGTCCGGCAGCGCTGGGACCAGCGACACCTGATGCCGCGGAATCCTCCTCGTTGGCGTCCTGCGACTGCGTAGATACTCCGGCAGCGCTAGAACTTGCGGCGCCCGATGCTAAAGAATCGTCTTCATCGGTGTCGTTATCTGTGAAGGAAGGTTTATAGCGAACTAGGGAAATAAACTTACTCGTTTATTTTCCTGTGCTAGTTTGTTGCTTAGTTCTATCGAAAGTTCTGAATACGGACTCTGACCCTCACTGTCGTCCCAGTACGTATGCACGTACACACATCAGTAGTATGTTATGGAGATGTTTTAGAAACATAATTATCCAGTACCGAACTCAGAACTTTACATTTTTTTTTTTTTATAAACTTGATTTATCGTTAGCACTGTGGGCGGAAGACTAACTTGACTACGCCCAAGAGCAACTGTTAGTATCATAGGCGGAAGACTAACTTAACAACGCCTTGAATAAACGGACGAGTTGCGGACGGAAGACTAACTTAACAACGTCCAAAGGTAAGCGAGAGTACCACAGGCGGAAGACTAACTTAACAACACCTGGGATACGCGCTAGTACCATGGGTGGAAGACAAACTTTACAACACCCGACAGTATGCGTAAGTACCATAGGCGGAAGACTAACTTAACAACGCCCTGGTTGAACGTTAGTACCATGGGTGGAAGACTAACTTTACAACACCCAAGGCAAACGTAAGTACTATAGGCGGAAGACTAACTTATCAACGCCCTGGTTGAACGTTAGTACCATGGGTGGAAGACTAACTTTACAACACCCAAGGCAAACGTAAGTACTATAGGCGGAAGACTAACTTAACAACGCCCTGGTTGAACGTTAGTACCATGGGTGGAAGACTAACTTTACAACACCCAAGGCAAACGTAAGTACTATAGGCGGAAGACTAACTTAACAACGCCCAGTTCAAACGCTGTGATAAAGGGTGGAAGACTCACTTAACAACACCCAACTATATGCAGCGACACTTACTTTCGAAAAACGCCGCACATGTCCCGGGCACCACTCGCCTCGCCAAGGCACCATGTACTGCGCTGCGGCCTGCGTGGTCTTGCCGTAGGCACCACTCAGCAAGCGCAGCTCATAGCGCCCACTTGGCAGGGCCTTGATTACTCGGTACGGCCCGCGAGGCCAAGTAGTTGGCGGACTTGTTTCACGTTCTCCGGTGGAACTGTGTTGACTAGGGCTTCCACTTTACGTGGGCTCGGCCTCACCTGACCATCACTTACCACCCTACCTAGGTACTCAACTTCGGTCACAAGGAATGAGCATTTTCGTAGGTTTATTGAGAACCCGGCCTCAGTAAGAGTGTGTAATACTCGGCGCAGCAGTTGTATACCTTCGCGTATGGTGTTGCTCAGAAGGAGCACGTCATCGAAGTAGACTAAAACGTTACCCTCATTTATTAAGTCACGTAAGGTGTCGGAATTTCTATCGACGCGAACAGGTTTCGGGCTACGTTGATTTAGGACACGCGAGCCATCTCTTCTATGCCGTTGCCGACCACTCGAGTTACGTCGCGAGTTACTATGACTAGAGTTAGGATTGTTCGACCTATGGCGAGAATAACCTCCGCTATCTCTCAACCTGCGGCGACTACGTGAGCGCGACCCACCTCGAGTGCGTTGCTGGCTTCGGCTACGCGATCTCGAGCGTACCATACTTAAAACTTTATCAAACACAAAAAGAAAACAGTTCACTCACCTCAAAGCGTAAACAAGCACAAATCACAACAGCAAAACTTGACACAGACGAAGCGTAACTTTTTTTTTTTTTGTGTGGGTATGATTAACCGAGTTATCTGGTTTTCCTTAAGTGTTGGGCTAAGTGTTCACTATCCCACTTCTGATGTAATAATCAGGAGTGGAAACGACTTAAAAAAAAACTAACCGAACGATTTAAAGTAACGACTTTTAATTTAAAAAATATTTCACAACAAAATCACAACTAACATTAGGAAAACAAAATAACGTTCAACATGGCAAATAATTAAGACAATTATTAAAATAAATGACGAAGCTAATTAACTGATTTCTTGACTAAAAATAGATGGCTCGCATGACCTTTGAAGTAATCGTCTCGACCGCCGGGAAGCAAATGGGCGGCAAACTTTTTTTTTTTTTTGTGTATGGCATCTCGCAGTTCAACCTAGGAGGTTGTCGTCTGCTCAACCGGTCTATCCTGTGGATGCCTTGAATTTAAGGCCTCCAGCCAGGGCAAAAAAACTTACAAACTAAGCGACTACACGCTAAGGGCACCCCCTGTGGGGCTCGGACCTCGGCTTAGGGCGTCGCTGGGGGAGGGCAGCAAGGGGACAGGCTGGATCTGAATGGTATTATTTATGGGCTGGTTTAAAACTACTGGCACAGCATCGCGGGCTGGCTCGAGCAAGGGTCGGGGAGGGCAATTACCGGGACGTCGCGACGGACCTCGACGGCGAGGGCGGAAAGACGGCGGTTTGAAACGGGGTTTACGCTTGAGGAGCGTACTAGTTTCCCTACGGCTCTCCTGGAGGAGAGTGATAGCGTCGTCGGGAGTTACGAGTGTGTGCCTTGGACGGCGAACCTGACTGAAGGGCGGCAAACGTGTTGTCCACGCTATTTATAGGCGTTGTAGGGTAGACAGAGGGGGTGTCGCCTACAATATTATTATGCACTACTAAAAGTACTGCAGCAACATAGTACAGAAAGTACTACAGCGCCATCTATGACACAAATGAAGAACTAAGTTCAAAATTCTTAATCGCACAGTTAACGTTATCCGCGACTATAATATAGAAAAACCACACAATAGCTGTCGGGCAGCCGCCCACCAGACTTTTCTATCGGGGGATGAAGAACTTTACAGCCCTGTGCTTCATACTCCTATACTATACGTTCTATATGTACAATCATCTGTTTTCTCATTAAAATATGTATTAAAAAAACAAATAGGGATTTTTTATTACAAACACGATGGTTTAACGTTGTCTAAGTTAAATCGGTCAAGCCTCACGGTTGTCGCAATTTGAACAGTTGGGCCAACCCCCCATCAACAAGCTTTATTTTCAATTGTGGAGATACCCCAGAGTGAAGAGGAATTATATTCGTAAGAGCAACTGTTCACTCGCGGCACGTCTTTAACGTTTAAATGTGACTGCACTTGCATTAAAACTTCGGAGCAGAATATTAATAACAGTCAACATAAACGGAAGCCTTGCTTCGACAGTATTTGTTACATCTATCTGCGTGATAGCCGCGTCTATGCTTCACCTTTTTTTTGCCCGTTCATGAGTCCTTGGAAAAGCATACGCTTCGGCAATCATGGTCTATCTTCGAAAATCATCATCATCATTACCAGCCTAGCCTTTTCCCAACTATGTCGGGATCGACTTCCTGTCTAACCGGATGCAGCTGAATACCAGTATTTTAGATGGAGCGACTGCCTATCTAACCTCCACAATATCACATTAGTACTTAGACTTGACTTGACTAGACTTAGACTTTCGGGCCACTGACTACCTGTAACGACTGTCCAAGATCTACAAATGACAGCTGGAAATACGAGATCTAATATGATTGCCCTGTTCTTCTTCTTCTTTCGTATCGTTACTCGGCTACGTTAATCGCGGTTTCAGTAGCGTTTTTGAAAGTCCTCTTTCTTTATCGTGTGGTTAGAGCCTAACCTGGTGTCAGAGTTTTTATGTCTCCCATGGGACTCTGACTTGGCTTTCCATGCCGTCAGGCAGTAGAGTTAGTAGTAGGTTTTGACAGTAAGTCCTCTAAAACGTACATAGGTGTAGAGACCCTTCGGACATTCCAGTAAGTCGGCCATGGTCGGTCAGTGGTGGAGCCCTGTATAACTCAGGACATCATTCTGAACCCTCCAACATAGAATCATTCATCAGTAATTAAATAAAAAGACAGTACAACACAGTAAAGAAACAGTTCAATGAGTACGCGGTGACCGTGTCCGCGTCGGTGTCGCTTCCACGTTGTATTATTTGTGGAGGTTCTTAGGAATATACGCGACTTCGCCATCCCATGTAATCAAATAAAATCAAATCAAATCAAAATCATTTATTTCAATCCATTCTAGATCTTAATTATATCGTAGGTACATTGAGTCATTTGTTTGTTTGTCATTACATTAATCATACAACAATGGTTAATGTACTGCCAATCAAACCTGTTCGCAAATACGCCCAGGTTGGTGCTGGAGGTGGTCCGCAGCCTGCGCCCTAGAGATGTGTACCGCTTACGCATCGTTGAGTAGAAACAGTCGACACGGGCGTCGGCGAACATCCCCGACGCGCTGCAGTGCCGGGGCAGCCCCAACAACACCCTGAACGCATTATTAATGTTCCCTGACAATGTCAAAAGAATACGCGGTCACGTGAGCGAAGCCGCGGGTACAGCTAATCTATATCTATACTAATATTATAAATATGAAAGTTTGGATGGATGTTTGTTGCTCAATCACGCCAGAACGGCTGAACGGATCTGGATGAAATTTGGCACAGAGATAGATTATAGTTTGGAATAGCACATAGGCTACTTTGAATCCCGGTAGAACGACCCCTGGGTCAATTATCGAACTCCACGCGGGCGAAGCCGCTGGCATAAGCTAGTTGTAAATAAAAAAATAAAAAAATTTATTCAAAAAATATAAAGGTATAACATTAAATACAGTTTTTCTTAAATCTATGTCAAGTGCACCCATGATTTTTGCCTGAACTAGGTAGTCCTGTGTTTCAGGCGATTATAGGTATTATTAATTGATTAAATAATCACATAATTAGCATTGTACGGTCTCATCAACCGTACATTTACTTTGCGAACGCAGCAACCTACTTGGATGTCGTGCGTCACAAATATTACGCTATAATTATAACTTTTCGCGCTAGGCAGGGCGAGTCAGACAACAACTGTGGAACTAACCACTTGTCAAGAGAAAGAATCGCTACCGCTTTAACTTGTACCTTTTACATTTTAATATAACTTTAAACTCAACTTGTGGTTCTTTCTGTGTACTCCATAACTAAACCAACATCAACTAAGTGATAGTGTACGGTGCCTACAACCATTGGCTCCTACATTAAATGGTCCTTCGAGCCGGATCTGAACCAGCGACCTATGGATGTCGTGCGTCACAAATATTACAAGCATGTTAATCTTATTGGTATAAAGGTGTATAAAATATAGTATATTAACTTAGCTTATAATAATTTAAAAATAACAATAATACGAACAATATTTACTTTAGCACAAGTAATAATTTCTCTGTATCTTCATAGGACAAAGATTGAAGAGCTTCCTTAAGGGTTTTCTTGCAGTTACTGTGATTTAAGGAGTAGATGGTTCCTTTTTTATTTAGCCTGTTATAAAGTAGCGGTCCGAGGTAGACATAAAATTTGGCTGTGAAAGCATGTTTTGTACTTTTTTGAGGGCAAACTATATCTCTCCGTCTCCTTTGAGTTAATTCAGTGCTATAAGATATATAAAATAAATCAGGCTTGAAGTGGTCACTGTGGCTTTGTGCGCAATTTAAATTGCACAAAGTTGTAGCAATCGTCTACTTCAAGACATTCATGCTGCATAGTCATTATGTCAAGCTGCGAAAACCAAGTCGAATCGGTCGAATTCGGTTAGTTATTTCGACCCTTGTTAAAGCTCATGTCTAAGCCACCTGTTAATCAATTACGAGTAATACTATGTGTGGTTCTGTCGTCGTCGTAGTCGTCATCGTAGTGGTCATCGTAGTGGTCGTCGTAGTCGTAGTGGTAGTCGTAGTTTATTTTATTATTTATTTATTATATTATTTATTTATTTACATTTTAGGAAAGCTTACAGACTAATAACATTATAATAACAGGAAATAATATCTAACGAAAAGACATTAAATTGTATTTAATAAGTTCGTTACGGTGTGAATAGTGTGCACAAACGTTATCCAAATAAACTATGTGATATATTTTCGAATAAGTAAAGACAAATAACTGAAGTGACGAAACAGATTATAACGTAAATAAACATTAAATACCACTGTGATTAACAATTACCTACGTGAAATACGCTAAAAACCAAGTGACAAGTGTATAATAATCGTTAAAAACTAATGTGAGAAGTTAAAACTGAAGTTGGTGTTGTGTGGAAAAAATATTTAAGCGATGAATCATTCTTAACGAGTTCTTAAATATTTGAATGATATTTCCGTAAACACTTGCAAATTTCACACTTTTAGGTAATGTTCGTATAGCCGAAGTAAAACAATGTTGGATTACTGAGACACTGAGTGCTAGTTCGGATCCCACGAACCGCAAAACTTTTTGTGTTATATAAAATCTCAAATTTAAATCAATATGAACTTCTTCGGGAACATCACACCACACAACGCCGTAATAGAAGAGTCTCCGAAACACGAAGTGAAGACTTAAATTTGACAAATAGTGAACTAGATGGCACCACTAGTAACAGTCTACCAAACATATCAGACGATGAGGACTCCGAAGAAATTCTTCAACTAAAAAACAAAATAAAAGAATTGACGCTGCAACTAGAAACTGCACACCGAGAAGTTGAATCCCTTAATATGGACAACACAAATCTCAAAAAGACAATCGAAAACATGTCAAAAAAGGAAATCATTTACAAAACACTCACAACTGACACTGTAAATAACACTCCAAAAAAGAAAAAATGTTCGCAAACTCCCAAGTCGACGAAGAAAGTTAAGAAGCTTACACCCAAAATGGCCGATAAATCAAATCCGATAGTTATACCCGAGATGGTTAATAAGACTACTCAATGCGACACCTATGAAGAAAGCACCAATAAAAGAAAGACAGAAGTACATCTTACACAATTAAACTATAACAGTAAACCGAACCAAACTAGAATGAGTAAATTATGTATTTTAAGTAGCAATAAAAATAATAAAATGTTAGAAATTGCAGAAGATATATTCCCTAACTATAGAATCTGCCACTACCTGACACCCAACTGTGGTGTTAAGTACCTTATCTCTGACTTGGATCACAAATTAAAGGACTACAATATGAATGACCACTGCTTGATATTTGTAGGGGAAGAAGACTTTCGTCGGACAAAGAACTATGTCGAACTAACTATTAGTATTCGTGAAACGCTGTCAAAACTACAGCACACAAATATCATATTATGTGCTCCTACGTTCAAACTAAATGACTACTCTACAATGTTTAATTCGAGAATTGAAACATTTAACAGTTTAATATATTTAGATGCTTGTTCATATAATTATGCCTACTTATTTGATTCTAATTATTATCTTGATTATGATTTTAGTATGTTTGCTAAAAGTAATGGTTCTGTAAATAATCGCGGTTTGGCCAATATATTGCATAACTTAAGTTTAATGATTAATGAATTTACACTGCATAGTGACTCAATTTCTTGTAATTCTTCTGATGAAGTGACAGATTTGCCTCCCTCTGTACAAAGCAATGTTACTGATGAAAATGAACTGTTTTTTCTCTAATAGATATATCAACATATTGCATCAAAATATAGCAGGTTTGATAAATAAAGCAGATGATCTGTTGGTATGTCTAGAGGAGCTATCTAATAAAAAGACAAATGTTGATGTCTTGTGTATTACGGAGCACTTTATCATGGAAGGGTATCAAAATTTATTATTTTTGCCTAACTATAATTTGGCTGCACATTATTGTAGAATAGAACAAAAAAGGGGTGGTGCATGTATCCTTATTAAAAATGGGCTACAATGGAAAGAATTGCCAAAAATAGCAAAGTTATCAACTCCAGGCATTTTTGAATGCTGTGGCGTGGAACTGACTAGTTATAAGATAATAATTGTGTGTATATATAGAATTCCGAACTCAAACAATTTAAATTATTGCTTCGACAAACTTGAAATGCTCTTGCGTGAAATTTCACGTTCATGTTGCAAGAAAATTGTAATCTGCGGAGATTTTAACATTGATGTTCTCAAGCAAAATAGTGCAACTAATGACTTTGAATGTATTTTAATGAGTTACAATCTGAAACTTGCTTTGAAACAACCAACTCGCATGGCTAGTTTATCGTGCATTGACAACTTTGCGCATAACTTTAATGCATGTAAGACTGAAGTATTAGAATGGGCATTATCGGATCATACAGCACAGCTGCTTCAGTGTCCAGTACAAAAAATATGTTGTATTAAGTATTGGTCCGCAACTAGAAGGGACTATAGTACGGAAAATATAGTAAAATTTAAAAACCATCTCATGAATCTTACCTTTTCAGAACTTTAGGACACGGATGACCCAAATGTAGCTTATAATTATTTCATTGAGATTTTCAAGCTATTGTACGATCTGTGTTTTCCATTAAAAGTGGTTAAAATAAATACAATAAGAAGAACTAAGTGGTTGTCAAAAGGGATCAAACTATGCAGTAAAAAGAAAAGAAAACTCCTTTGGCAGTTTAGACTTAATCGTAGCAATGTTAATAAAACCATATTAAATAATTATTCTAAAATGTACAAAAAAATTATCCATTTAACACAAAAAGCACAAAACAACTACAATATAAAAACGTCTAAAAACAAATCGAAAACTGCGTGGCAAATTATCAATCGTGCAAAGTATAACGTCCCTAAATCTAACATAAATAAAATTAAAATGGGTGGCTGCGTCATATCTCATCACAAGACTATTGCAGAAGCATTTAATAATTTTTTTATTGATAAAATACAGCCAAAACTGGTTGTTAACTGCAGACCTAGGGCGTGTACACTAGACTACAATAATAAAACTATGTTTATGGCCCCCAGTATACCAGACGATATTAAAAAGATAATAATGTCCTTACATAACACAAGCAGTGTGGGATATGACGGTATTGCTACTTATATACTTAAACATGTTGCGGATGAAATTTGCGGTCACTTGAGTCATGTCATCAATCTCAGCATTAGTGCAGGCGTTTATCCTGATGCTCTAAAAGTTTCTATCGTCAAGCCACTATTTAAGAAAGAAGATAGGGAGTTAATGGAGAACTATCGGCCTATATCACTAATTCCCATTATTTCTAAAATATTTGAAAAATACATTTACAAAGAATTAAATTTATTTATAGAAAAACATAATATTATATGCGAGGAACAGAAAGGATTTAGATTGAGTAAAACTATTAATATGGCCATTTATGATTTTTTATATAATGTTACATATAACGTTGATAAGAGGAAACCGGTCTGTGGCGTATTTTGTGACATGACTCAAGCCTTTGACTATGTGCACTATGGTACACTCTTAAATAAACTTGAAGCATATGGAATTAGAGGAAATCTCAACAATCTAATTAAATCTTACTTACTTAACAGAACTCAAATAACACATATAAACCAAATTAATATAAAAAGTAAACATGAAATTGTATTTCAATCCTCAGAACGTATAGTTTCGTTTGGTGTGCCACAGGGGAGTGTTTTGGGGCCTCCATTATTTATATTATACATAAATGATCTACCGAAAGGCATCCCTCAACCTCTGACACTATTTGCCGATGATAGCACCATAACGATACCTTGTAAAAGTTTTGATACATATGAAAGTGACATAAATAATTCTATAAATTTAATGGTAAAGTGGCTAGATGATAATAACTTAAAAATTAACCTGACTAAAACTAAATTATTACATTTTAGTCAACGAATCAATAGTAAGAGTAATTTAAATATACATTACGATGACCAGCCTATAGAAGAGGTAGATACAACAAAATTTTTAGGGCTCCACATTGATAAAAAACTGAATTGGAAAACCCATATCGAAATCTTATGCAAGAAAATCAGTAAATCTGCCTATGCCCTGCACACATTGTCGTCTATAATAGGTGTGGAGGCATTACTTACAGCTTACTATGGTTTAACAGAATCCCATCTACGCTATGGTGTCATTTTTTGGGGCAACTCAACAGATAAAGACACGGTGTTCAAAGCTCAAAAGAGATGCGTTCGTTCAATATTTAAAATTAAACCTACTGATAGTTGCGTGCCTTACTTTAAAAAATATAAAATGCTTACTTTGCCATGTCTGTACATTTTAGAGGTAGCTGTATTTGTCAAAACAAATCCAAGCCGATTTAAACGATTAGAGGAAGTAGTCCCACGTAACAGGCGCGACAACAGTAGGATATGCTCTCATACTGCGAGAACATCCCTCATGCGCAAAAGTGTTTTCTGTATGGCTCCTATGATATTTAACAAATTGCCTAAAAGTTGGAGAGAACTGCCCTTGTCATTGTTCAAAAATAAGCTGAGAATTTTTTTAGTTTATAAAGTGTATTACAGTGTTTTGGATTTTTTGAATGAAAAGGACTTTTCGATTCCGACTTCTACATAGATAACAATTTAATAATGTGAATTTTAAATCAATTGACTTTTCATACTATTTGACTGCACATTAATGAATTTACTGGACATAATTTAATTTATCTTTTACCATAATATACTTATACTTTAATATCTTGACATCAATTATTATTTTATTTCTTGTGTATTTTGTAGAGAAATTTAATATGGCTATAATTAAATGTAATTTTTATACCTACAAAATTTGTACGCCGTTATTGGCAAAACATGGACGCTCACAACATATTAATTTAATACCTTGCATGCCTGATTATTCAGTTTTTGTAAACGCATGTTTGACAAATAAATTATCTTTCTTTCTTTCTTTCTTTCTCTTTCTTTCTAACTAAATTGCTATTTACAAGCACACAAATCATTATTACTGGCTTACAGCGTAGGATACTTCCTCAAAGTAAAGTAGGTTCATTTAATTAAATTATTATTAATTTCGAGCAAATTTGAAAAATAAGTGGTTCAAGTGCTGATAGGTGCTTCTTGTACAAAAAATGGCTTTGCTAAGAGTTTCCTTACTGTGCTTGCATTAGTGCAGAATAGGTCAATGCCGGTGTCACAAGAAATTTTGTCAAAACTGCGACTGTTGTGTGTTTGCATAAGGCACATGTAGAAGTGGTCGCTGTCGCAGCCCCATCTGATTAGTGCGTATCGTTTTGACACAAGATCAGGACAATCGATTGGGCCATTTGCGATATTAAATAAATAACATACGTCATTAATATGACGTCTACGGTCAAGTGGTAGAAAATGGAACCTTCTACATCGGTGAGAGTAATCTACAGATACTTGCTTTGCCCTGTAATCAAGGTACTTTAGAACTTTTCTCTGGATGCCCTCAATACGAGACTTGTATATCCCGTATTGAGAGTTCCAGACTTGTGATGCATATTCAAGGTGGCTGCGTACGGACGAACAATATAGAGAGACTTTGATCGGTTTTAGTAACCGGAAACACGCTAAGGTTCTCATTATAAAACCAAGCGCTCCTGACGCCTTATTTACCATACCATCAATATGCTGATCGAAGAGTAGCTTGCTGTCTTGAATAATACCAAGATCCCTAGTACTATTGACTTTGCCCATATTGATATTGTGAAGCTTGTATGTGGAATCAATTATGGACTTCTGGCGAGTAAAAGTCATGTGGAAACATTTTGAAACATTCAAGTCAAGCTTGTTACGTCTACAGTATTCATCAAATCGATTTGTAACAGGTGTGTATCAGATATGTTTCGGATAATTTTATGAACCTTTATATCGTCAGCATAAAGTCAAATATAACTACTTTTAAAACAGTGTTTATTTGGTCGAGTTCAGATTTAATAGCTGTGTAGTCACCCCTTAAAAACACATACTTCGTAGTCAATATAACAGTCAATTTGTGAATCTCAACAAAGTCGGCAGTAATCGTCAATGGTTTATGATGTAGGTCTACAGGTTATGCTAAAGGATCGTGACATTAAGTAACATTATTTATTATTATTTATTTATTTATTTATTTATGTACACACAAAACACATTACAAGAACAATACACAACAACATTGACCGAGTCATTAGAAAAACGCGCGTGAACCCGAACTTATTGACATATTCCCTATTTTGTTGCGGAGTTATTTTAAAATTATGATATCTCCTAAGATGTTGATTGAGATCAAGTGATGTCAAGGACAATTTTGTTCCTAATTAAATACTTGTGATTAATAATATATTTGTTTGGATTAGGGTTAATATTATGATGATAAAACTCCTTCGCAATTAATGCATTAATTTCGAACAAAGATTAGAATAGAATAGAATATACTTTATTGTACACCAAAATTGATACAGAACGGTTTTACAAAAATTGTTAATTACAAATTGAATTTCAATTCTAAATTTTTCAATTTGTTGATTACTATAAAAAGAGGTTATAGTGAGTCAATCTTAAAAGATAGACATATGCTGTAGCGGACTTTTTTTAGAACTTTTAAAGAGGAACAATTCCATCATAATATACATGATTTTGTGTAACTTAAACCGTTTACCCAGCAACGCAAGCTCTCAAAAAGGAATATTTTTTCCCGTTTTTGCAACATTTTTCATTGATGCTTTGCTCCTATTTGTCGCAGCGTGATGTTATAAACCTTCCTCGATAAATGAACTATAAAACACAAAGAATTTTTCAATTCAAACCAGTAGTTCCTGAGATTAGTGCGTTCAACCAAACAAACAAACATCAAGTAAACGCGACCGTAGACAACAGGGCCTAGGACCGTAATTATTATAGTAAAAAGTAATTATAAATTCGTTTATTCATTCTTCAATTCATTATTTCCAGTACTGGCAATGGACAACATCCCGCTGTGGCTGGCTCTAGCGAGCTCGATCGCGGTTGGTGCGCTGACTAAATTGCACAAAGTGATAGCAATTGTCTACTTGAAGACATTCATGCTGCATAGACATTATGTCAAGCTGCGAAAATCAAGTCGAATCGGTCGAAGTCGGTCGGTTATTTCGACCCTTGTTAAAGCTCGTGTTAAAGCCAACTATTAAATCAATTAATACTATGTTTGGTTCTGTCGTCGTCGTAGTGGTCGTCGTTGTCGTAGTGGTAGTCGTAGTCGTAGTGGTCGTCGTAGTCGTGGTCGTCGGAATCGTAGTCGTAGTGGTCGTAGTGGTAGTCGTAGTGGTCGTCGGAATCGTAGTTTTCCTGGGCTTCTTAGGCGGTGAAGGACCAGTACCAGTCCACCAAGCAGAAAATTTTTTAACGTAAGGAAAATACTCCCTTGAATCAAAATAATAATCTTCAACTTCTTTACAATCAATTAAGTCCCCTCTTATTAATTCCCGATAGCTGTCTAGTATAATATTATCATTTTCGTCAAAATATGAATGAGTTATGAAATTATAGTGGTACCTCATACACCGTGGCTCTGTACAATTTAGATACCCATACGCCGGGTTGCACGGCTCTTTCCATGTCCAGTCTCTTCGTGACGGAGTGTCGACCACAAGATCGTGAAGGTTATAATCAGCATCGGTTACTTTGCCTTCCTCACATATAAATTCATTCAGTCCACGCGCTGGCACTTTATTTGAGATGTCAACAAGTTCGGTGTAAGAATCGTCGTTTTTCCTATGGCATACTTGAGTACCATTTGACTTTTGAAAACAATTGACTAAAAAAAAAGATTTGTTTGGCATAACCTCAGATAAAATAAAAACTTTCTCAATGCTTTTTAAATTTTGGATTTTTATAGTTTCACAAAGATGGATGTCATTTTCAGTTATTTTTGTACGGCAGGCTGTCAAGTTCAGATTGGGTGCAAATAGTTGGGTCATAGAGACAAATGTAACTGGTGAACATATTTTGTCCGTAGTAGAACAGTTATAAACAAAGGTTTTATTTTTGGGTATGAAAGTATCTCGAGCCGTTCCTTTGGTTTCTTCCACTTTTCTGACAACAAGTTCTTCGCCCTGAAATAATGCATGAATCTGATTATCTATATCTCTGTACATATAGTAATATCATAGACTTTCCGTTTCTGTATATTGAAAATTTGCAAAAAAAATAATCGGGAAATGCAAGAAATAAGTAATAGAACGTAAAAAATATTATTTTGTAATTTTCGTCTGTTTCTAGGTTCCTCGGTTTGTTTGTTCATTTAGGCACGCAACACGTAAAAGCCACTCATTGGATTCCGAATCAAATTACTGAAAGATATGAAGGATTATTGTGAGTAACAATTAGCGTTTATTTGATCAAAATCGGCCAACAAAATCAAAAGATATTAACTTTTTTATATAGTTAGAACCCACAGATAGAGGAGGTTATCTGTGGTTAGAATCTCACACGCGTCGAGTCACGGGTGCACGGTGAACTTCTGTGGCTGATCGACTCCTGCCTCCCCCAGGTAACTGGGGGTCTCACTCGATGGATACTGACCGGGGTGTCGTGAAGAAAGCGGCGTGGTGCGCCTGTAGTAATTCTCATAGCAACCACACGCATGAGCGCGCGATGTAGTACAAATACAAATAATTTATTTTCTTTCACAAGTTATGTACTCAACTAGAGGTTGAGGTGACCTTTTAGACAAAAATTGCCTGTGTTAGGACACTTCGCTCTTCCGAAGCTTGAAGTTACGTGGTGTACCAATAATTTCGACTTTTATTATCTTAAGAAAGCAATTCAAAGTAATTTTATAGTGAGAAAAAATGAGTAAAAGGAAAAATATGCCAAATTTTGAATTTACTTTTAGTATGCGCGTTTACAAGTCATCGCCCATTTTTTTTAATTTGTTATTAATTAAAGTCAGCCTCATGATCACATATTATCTTAATTTTATTAATATTTCAAAGCACGGGTTGATAGGGCACCAGAGACAGGAACCATCTCATAATGCGGGCCTTATCGATGAATGCTGCCTTCTTAATCAGGCCCTTGATCCAACCGTCCAGCGAGCGTCTCGACAGATGTTCGTTGAGGCTCTTGGCGAAAAGGCCATTTGGCCGTTACGACAATCGGCACAATGATAGCCGAGTTCACATTCCACATGCACACGAGGTTGTCCGGTCTCGTGTGCCAAGTCAAGACATTTTATTTGTTTCTCTTTCTCAGTTTTTACAAGGTTCTCGTCATGCGGGATGGCAACATCGACTATCATTACGCAGCGCGCTGATCGGTCTATCACCACTTTATCAGGTTTATTGGCTACAATAGTCCTGTCAGTAACGATAGGCCGATCCCAGTACAGCGTGACATGGTCTTTCTACAAGTTTATATTTAAAGGAAATTTGCTGGTGAATAATCCTGGCCACTTGGTTGTGCTGTCCTTGCCGTTAGCCAGACGATAACAACCATCAAAAATGGTGGCATGCCCGTCACACGTCAACCGTCCCGTCCCTCATAATAAGTTTCCGGTAGTTGTTCGTCAACATAACTTCGTCCATAATCGCACAAACAAAACCTTCAGTTTCCCCAAAAAGGTACTTAACCGAAACGTAGCCAGGACGCGGATGCTAGAAAACCTATATCGAGCCCATTAAGAGCCCGGAAGAAGTGCCCGTGAAGCTCCTTGCCTTGCCACACTTCCTTGCGGCCATCGCACAGTGTGTTATTTTGCTCTAGTTTTTTGTGTTTTTTGGAAAGCTAACAATGAAACAAAACTCTTATTAAAACTCCGCCGGCTCTTACTACTGTAGTTTAAGAGAAATAAATAAAATCTAGAAAAATCCTTAAAAACCATAGAAACACAATTTCTCGTTTTGGGATTTGATTTTTACTCAAAATATTTTAAGTTGTGATAGAAATTCACTATCGGAACCATTTTTTTCTCGAAAACTTTAAAAATCTTGCTCCCACAGGTGAGAATATTGTTTTTTCTATGATTTTGAAAATATTTGTTTTCCGGCGATTCTCTTCACGGTCGCGTTTTTTCAGCCTAAATGTTGATCATTATAATAACTATTGCCACAAAAAAAACAGTTGCGACAAGCCCAGGATTTCGGAAATATTGAATTCCAAAATTGACGGTTACGGTTGTCACACAAATCTGTGTGCAACATACAATACTTACTTCATGCAAACATTACCGATTATGTCTCAGAAGAGCTTGGCAAAGGAAACCAGGTCCTGGGAGTCTTTCTTGATTTAGCGAAAGCCTTTGACACTGTCTCTATTTCTGTGCTTCTAAGCAAATTAGAGGCCATAGGAATAAGGGGAACGCCTCTAACATTACTTGCTAACTACTTAGACAACCGATACCAATGTTGATAATTTTACGAGTGATGAGCAGAAAAATACTGGGTTTGGTGTTCCTCAGGGGAGTATTTTGGGCCCTACCCTATTCCTGGTTTATATTAACGACTTGTGTAATCTAAATATCAAGCACGGCAAAATCATATCATATGGTGATGACACGGCGCTAATATTTACTGCTAAAAACTGTAGCGAACTGTTTGAAAACGCTCAACTAGGTTTTAATAGTGTGACTAACTGGCTTCAAAGCAATTTACTAACATTAAATGCTGACAAGACCAAATATATTCACTTCTCCATGCGCAAGCTTCAACTTAATCCTGCTAAATTTCGTATATTATAATTATGCTCATCAAGGGGTAACTGTCAGTCAACATGTGCAATTGTCCTTCTATCCTCAAAACCTGTAATATTAAATACCTCGGGGTTATAATAGACGACACACTCTCTTTTAAGCATCATATTGAAACTCTGGTTAAAAGAGTGCGCAAATTAATATACGTATTTAAAAAAATACGAACTTTTGCAGATTCAAAATTAATCACACAAGTTTACTTCGCCCTAGGTCAATCTATAATTCAATACTGCATCACTTCATGGGGTGGCGCACCAAAAACTATCTTGCTTCCTCTTGAAAGAGCTCAAAGAGCTATTTTAAAGGTAGCAAACTTCCATCCCTTTTTCTTGCCCTGCGGACTCTCCGTCCGCATACCGGCCCGTTGTGTTGCTCGACGAGGTGGGCAAGCTCTTTGAAAGAGTCATTGCAGACCGCCTCGCCGAGCACCTTGCGGGGATGGGTCCGGATCTTGCGGAACACCAGTTTGGTTTCCGCAAGGGGCGCTCCACGGTGGACGCCATCATGCGCGTGAGAGCCCTCACGACGGGGGATGCGGTGTCCCGGGGTGGGGTTGTCTTGGCGGTGTCTCTCGACATCGCCAACGCCTTCAACACCATGCCCTGGAGCTGCATTGGGGAGGCACTCCGGTATCACCGGGTGCCGACCTACCTTCGTCGTGTGGTCGGGGATTACCTGACGGACAGAGCCGTCATCTACCCCGGCCGCTCCGGAGAGTGGAACCGGCGAGAGATGTCGTGCGGTGTCCCACAGGGATCGGTTCTAGGACCGCCCTTGTGGAACATCGGCTACGACTGGGTGCTACGCGCCGACCTCCCTAGTGGCGTCAGTGTAGTGTGCTACGCTGACGACACGCTGGTGCTGGCACAGGGGAGGTCGCACGAGGCGGCGGCCGAACTGATGACACGCGGGGTTGCGATAGTCGTTGAGAGGATCCGGCAACTGGGTCTCGAGGTGGCATTGCACAAGTCCGAGGCCATGTGCTTTCATGGGCCTCGGAATGCGCCACCGTCGGGATCCTCACTGACGGTAGGAGGGGGTTCCATCGGCGTCGGGTCGACGTTGAAGTACCTGGGACTTGTCCTCGACAGCCGGTGGAACTTCGTGGAGCACTTCCGACGTTTGGCCCCTAAACTGGAACGGACTGGGGCTGCCTTCAGGCGGCTCCTGCCCAATCTGGGGGGGCCGAACGCCTCCTGCCGGAGGCTCTATGCGGGGGTCGTGCGGTCCATGGCCCTTTACGGTGCCCCGGTGTGGGCGCGTTCCTTGAGGCGGCGAGCCGCCCATTATCTGAACGCACCCCAAAAGGTGATAGCCGTAAGGATGGTCCGTGGGTTCCGCACGATCTCGGGCGAGGCTGCGAGCCTCCTAGCCGGATTGCCACCATGGGATCTGGAGGCGATAGTCCTCGCGCGCCTACATGAATGGCGCGCGGAGGTTCTTCGCCGGGGGGTTACTCCGCTGCCGCGGCTAATTGCCGCTCAGCGGACAAACCTCCGAGCCGATCTCATGGTGACATGGAGAGAGCGACTGTCGCAACCCCGTGCAGGGCACGCCACGATAGTGGCGATAAGTCCCCTCTTTGAGGAGTGGCTTGAGAGGCGCCACGGCGTCCTCACCTTCCGCCTGACGCAGGTCCTCACCGGACACGGTTGTTTCGGGAGGTTCCTGCACCGAATCAGGCGGGAGGAGACGCCCGGGTGTTTCCACTGCGAGGATCGACCGGAGGACACGGTGGAGCATACGGTGGAGGTCTGCCCCGCTTGGGCGGAGCAACGCCGTGTCCTCCTAGCGGCGATCGGCGGCGGCGACCTCTCGCGTCCGGCCCTGGTTCGAGCCATGGTCCGGAGCGAGACGGAATGGGAAGCCGTCACCTCCTTTTGCGAAGCAGTCATGCTAGCAAAGGAGGAGGCGGAACGTGAGAGAGAGCGTTCCTCCTCACGTCCCAGCCGCCGCGGGAGACGCACCGGGCGTCGGGGGCCAAGTGGTGGCCCCCGGCCACCGTAGACGCGGGCCTGTGGACGGTGAGCTAAGGGCTAGCTCGCCGTCCCTCCGTCTTAGGACGACAGGCCGTGTCGACGGCGCGTTCGTGTTCCACGCGCGCCTCAAAGAGATGTCAGCATAGGGAAGGGGCCCGCAAGGGCCGATGCCTGCCGGGTGCTGCGGGTTGTTCGAAAGAGATACCGCGGCCCCGGAACACAAAGGGCGATGAAGGAACATGGGTGGGTTTTAGTCAGTAAAAGTCTGACACACCCTCCCGCTCAGCCCAGAGCGGGAGAAGTCATTTGATGATTTCCCATCCGGAAAAAAAAAAAAAAAAAAGACCAGCTATATAAATCCTGCAACGTGTTGACTGTTCGCCAGCTTTTCATTAAGAGTCTATAGAAGCTCAGCTCAAATTCTAATTTGGCCCCCACTTCCCCGCGCCACCTCACTCTTTTATCGCGATCGGCGCGATCGCACACAGCTCGCGGTGACGCGCGCGGGCACACGAAGTCGAAGCGATTTTGTTAGAGTAAACTACACTATTATCGGACGAGTACTAAGTACTTAATAAAATTATCAATCATAATTTAATATTAACTTGTCATTATATGAACATAAAATTGTACATCGCAAATTTAGTTTCAATGTACCTACTAACGTCAAAATGGAATCACTTACCATGTGTTAGTACAAGTATTTTACTATATTTGTCTTTAAAATCATGAAAAACAACAAATCGTAAAATATTTCTTGCTCTTACTATGTTATTTTTGTTTTCAAATATCACAGCGACTGTACTATTTTTGCAACAAATACATTGCCCCTTAACCACTACCTAAGTTTGCCGCTAAGTGACTGGACAAGCAATGTAAACATCACAAAACGATACTTTATTAAGTGGATGCATCGCGGCCGTGGCGTCTTGAAGCAAGTTAGTGATGTGCTTGTGCAGATCGACTAACGTAGGCTATCGATCGATCGATAGGATTAGATCTCTTTGATAATATTACGTTTTACCAATTTGAGCAGTTCCCATTGAATAATGACATAAATTATTTCTTATCAAATCTGTCATGGAAAAATATATGAATTTAAGAGTACACTATTTGACAAAAAGTGCCACCCCAGTAATATCAAAGCGGCAAGTGCTGCACAAATACTTCCACTTTACAGGTCAGTGAGTAAACACCATAGCAGGGTTCAACAATACCTACTGTTTCAATTTCAATACGCTATGACAGCTTAAAGTCTTAAACCAACGTAACCGGATTTTTGATTGTGTTAATTTACTTAATAATATTTTTTTTAGCTACATATTGTTTATTTTTATTATAATATTTTCTGGACTTGCAGTTTATTATTTATTTTATTTTGAGGACCCCAATTTTTTTTTGTACAATAATAAACGTAAGATTCGATAACTTTCCGATTTAGTCAATCACTAGCGTATATGTAAAATAAATTGCTTTTGCACAGCACAACGATAGCAACCGATGTTTTTGTGTGGGTAAGTTGTACGGTGCATGGTATATACACGCTGTGATTGATGGGATAAGGTTTATAATTGATCGGGTAGTACGTTCTGTTTTAAGAAATGCGGATGTGTGCGTGACGGCGTACTTATTGCTTTTGCTGACCTCTCATTGTACGGAATGCCTATACAATGTGAGATCAGCTTATACTGGAAATGTATAGTTTGATAATTATGTAGCCGTGGGTACGAATAACAGATCAGTTAAATTTTTAGGTAGGTAGAAGATACTGACGAATTTACCGGAACATCATCTTTATCACCATCGTTTTCAGTACTGTGTAATCGACGTCTTCTAGAAAGATACATTATAATTATTTAGCTAAATTACCAAGGTACGTCAGTAAGTTCATACATTTTATGTATGTGGTAGGTAGAACTAGTCGGATAAGTAAGTTACAGTTTTGTTTCTTGTAGTTAGATAGGTAGGTACTTACCGAACGTACCTATATTTTTTATTAGGTATTTCTAAGCGCTTGGCTGCTGCACTGCGGGTCGCGGGTTCGATTCCCGCACGGAAGAAATATTTTTATAGCCTAACGATAGTTGTGAAGATTTGTGTTTGTAATCGCACCGTCTCCGATTCAGGAGAAATCGTGGAGTGGGACAACATTATAAAAAACAATTACTAAGTACTTACTGTAGATACCTATATTTTGTTGTAATATACATATATTGTCAAAACAAAAACAAAACTATATAGGTAATTTTTATCTTTTTATTTTTTATAAAAGTTGCCCCACACTGGATTTCTCCTGAATCGTGGACGATGCATTTGTGATTGAAACTTACAAACACAAATCTTCACATGCAGAAACACCTGCGACTCGTAGCGCAGCAGCCAATCGCTTAGCCACTGCACCAAACGTGTCGTATGCTGTCTACCTATATGTTTGTATATAAATAGTAGATAGGTAAATAGATACTTATTTCATTAAGTTTATCATATGTTTGCCTGCTTCTTTACGCCAACCGTTATTTCCCATTGCGCCACACTATAAACCTGAGTACATAAATTTTAATTTTACGTCGTTTTGTTGCGTAATGTGTGTTCTAAGCGCAAGCGACACAGCTCTCCCGTTCGAAAGCCGAAGCGAGACCGAGTGCGGGTGGCGGGCGGCAGAGAACCAACTTCAAGACGCCGATAGTTTAGGTATTTTCTTTTTACAGTGAAAATAACAGGAATTTAAAAAAAATAAAAAACATAAGACCTGCTTTATAGGTAGTTCAGTTAGTATGCCAAGTTTCATGATCTAATTTTAAGTATTTTTTGAATACCAGCGGTTTATCGTTCGGTTTGGAGGTAACTTTGGAATTTTTTTCTATCGAGAAAATTTTATGGAATCGTGTTTCGTCAAACATAGGACCTAGCATTAATCCTCAACTTTACCGTATATTTATTTCAAAATTAATGCTGCAGTATTTTCGGCATAACGGAGGATCATGCTAAGCCATCTGAGCTACCATAGGCCCTTAAGCACTTAGTATTAAAACAGCACACTATGCTCACCTACAATGCTGACACTACTAACAAGAGACGGAACGATATAGTGCATTTCTAATGCAGCCTCCAAACATGTCTTTGTGGAAAGATTCTTTTCATTTTTAGGCCCGTTTCTGTACAATAGATTAAATAAAAAACTAAGTATCTATAAGTTAAATTATTTTAGCTGTAAAAAATCCATAGGTATGTATTTTCCTAAAAACCACCTCTTATGCGCAGACAGAAAATTTACTTGTTGTCTGCAAATAAAACGCGAACACGCTGTTTTTATTTTTATATAAGTTTGAATTTTAGTCCTTTATTTTTCACTTAATGTTAATTATATTTGTTTTAAGTAGATGTCTACTTGCACTTTATAGCCTGAGACACAGGTTCAATCTAGTTCAGGCAAATAAGCAACTGTGCTCTATTTGAATTGTTATGATGTTGTGAACTTTTTTTTATAAATAAACGTTATTTATTATTTATTTATTACTCATTGTGATTCATTATTATTTTAGAATCAGGAATTAGCAATTTTCGGTTTAAATTGTGACATAGTTTACATATCTAGTTTATGTTTATATGAAAAAATAGTACAGAAAGTTAAAATAAAAATATTTAAGGTTGATCACTACTTTTTTAATGATCTATCTTCGATGAAGGATATTTGTGGGATTGGGAAGGGGTCCGCTCTCGTTAGGAAAATGCTAAAACCCAATTCCTATGCATAATATCTGGAGAAGCGGGGGTAAGATGTAATGGAGCCGTCAAAGACCCATTGCACTGTTTTGCCTCAGCAGGCGCTGACCCGTCCTGCTGGGGGATGTCTGTCTGGGCCCCGACCAGACGACTTAATGCAAGGGGGGCATGAAGGCGTCCACCTTAATACTGGTAGCGAGTGGCAATTATTACCGACGACCTAAGCGAGAATACTAACGAAACTGGAAATTTATAATGTTTTGGCTGAAAAGGCCCGACAATATGGGTGTTGGGTTTTATCTATGGCTTCCACTATAAATCCCACCAAAACTGATAACGGCTCAACTCGGCGCCAATCACGCGCGAATCAACGTGCGAGTTAAAAAGTACCCGACGTGTTCGCCCCGCGCACGTAGCGCTAGTGTCAGTCGCACCGCGCAACGAACGAGGCTTGCAACAACGCCGTCATTGCGTGCGCTCAAAGTGAACAAAACCTGAGTGATTGAACCATATAACTTCCTAATAACATGGCTTAAGCCTTGGGGAACCCATAAAGCCACCCCATTCCGTCCCGAGACGACTAGAAGCATCATCAGCATCTTGGGCGTAGAGCTGGTCGGCGGCGGATAAATGAGGCCAAGTTTTCAAATACATGCAAAACCAAAACAATGGGTCAAAACAAAGACCAGGTGACCTTGAAATCAACGAACGGACAATAATTATTTTAAATGCATTTTATCCAACAGGTATTCCTAGCAATCTTGATGTCCAAAATAAAATTCTTAGAGATAATATTTCCAAATTTATTAGTAAATGTGAAAAACTGTATAACGTCAGCAAAAGAAATTTTAAACGCTTCAATAAAAAGAATGAGAAATGGCTTTCTACAATTTTTGATGTTCAAATACCAACCAAAACAGAAAAAACTCCTATAGAATTAAATAAACATGTTGATAGTTTCCCTTCTAATTATCTTTTAAGACCACAGTCACAGTCAGTTTACATGTCAGATCGCGGAGAGGGAAATAGAAATCAATAATATTGGTATATACCTTATAATAATCGATTGATGTTCGAATTAATACTTATGACATTATCAATTACAATTTACTATTTTTTATACATATATTCTTAATCTGACATTTTATTAAACTTTATCTCTGTTGACATAGGTATAACTTTGACATCAATGAAATAATTTATTTTTTCCTATAATATATCGATGCATGAGATCTTATTTTGTTGTTGCTGACGATTTATTATTTTTATTTTATTTTTGTTCTAAATGCACATAATTAGAACAATAACCTGGTGCAGATTAAAATTAAATATTTGCACACCATATGTAATGGTAGAATGTAAAGGGCCCATTATAGTTTTAAGATCATACATTGTAAACCTACATTCTGGCAAATAAATAGATTTTGTTTTTTTTTTTTACCTCCAGAACCAGAACCATCAGATATCGTCCTGTAAGCGACGACATGCACTTTACAGAACCGATACCTGGAACTTCACATGAAGCTCCATCAACTTCAAATATATTTAGTAATCGCCAAAAGGAATCAATACCCGAAACATCTATTGACACTCTGCTCCGAATGAAAAGAGCTCCCGTCAAATGCGTCGTATTCGAAAGAGTTTCGAGGAATCGCTTCAAGATCATTCAAAAAACACCAAAATATCATGCTATATGTCTATCGGTAACCTGGCTACCAAAGGAAAGACTGGATTTAATAAATCTTAGTGGCTACAAGGTTGCGGCTTCATTCTGCCGGAAAACTCGCGCTGGTGGCGGCGTCTGTATTCTTTTACAAGAACACATAGAATGCTTACAGAGAAGTGATATAACAGACATGTCAATTGAATATGTAATAGAAGTGTGTGCAATAGAGTTACAAATAGAGAATTTACTATTAATAATTATTTACTGGAATAGGAGAGAGGAAGCTATATTTTATAAACAATTAAAACAAATATTAGATTATTTAAATAAGAAAGATTCCAAACTGAATATTGTTATAGGAGGAGATTTTAATATAAATGTATTGGATAGTAGCTTAAAAACAAACCAATTCTTAGAGCTCATGTTGGAATTTAATTTTGTACAGCATATAAAAGTACCAACGCGAGTGACCCAAACCACCTCAACGTGTCTAGATTTAATTTTTACAAATTCCAATATAGGATCACGCACCACAGTGGAAGAGTTGGGGTTCTCTGATCATAGTAGTACAATGATAAATTTGGCTGTACCCCGGCAAACTAGACAGATAGTCTGGTGTGTTGAAAAGAGGCTATTCAATAGCAAAAACACACAATGTTTCAAATCTAAACTAAAAGAAATAAAATGGAATGATATAATCAAGCCAGGTAGGGACATAGACGAAAACTATGAATCATTTAACAATACACTTACTGACATACTTAATCAATCCATACCAAAAACAAAATTAAAGCTAAAAACAAACTATATAAAACATTGGCTAACTAAAGGCATCAAAATTTCTTGTAAAAATAAAAGGCTTGAAAAAATACTCTCCATAAAAACAAATAACCTTTTAATTAAAAAACACTGCAAAATATATGAAAAAACCTTAAAACAAGTTGTAAAAAAAGCAAAAAAACTACAGTATATAAATAAATTAATGAAATCTAATAATAAAGTAAAGACTATGTGGAAAATTATAAATGAACGAACGAATAAAAACGTAAAAAAGGTAAAAAAAAACATAACGCTACACCTAAACGACAATGCTATCTCGAACCCAAAGCAAACAGCAAATATATTCAATAACTTCTTTGCGTCTATCGGAGAAGGAAATGCGCAACCCCCCGGCAAAGAACCGAGAAACACCAACCACTCTGTGGTCCACCGCACAGAAAATACCATGTTCCTAAGTACAGTAGGTCCCGGTGAAATAAATTTAATATTGAAAAGCCTTAAAAACAAAAACAGCTATGGAATAGACGAAATACCACCAACCCTAGTCAAACAGTGTGCGGATGAGCTGACCCTTCCTTTCTACTTGTTAGTAAATCAGTCTTTTGAGGAAGGAAGTTTTCCGAACTACCTAAAGAAAGCCGTTATAAAGCCAATTCATAAAAAAGGCTCAAAAACCGACCCCTCTAATTACCGCCCTATCGCTCTTTTACCTACAGCCTCGAAAGTGTTCGAGAAAGCGATGTGTAATCGCGTTTATTCGTTTTGCGAAAAATATAAAATTTTTAATGAGTCCCAGAATGGTTTCCGAAAAAACCACTCTACGGTTCTAGCAGTATATACTTTTATTCAGGAAGCCATTAATATAATTGATAGGAAAAAATACGCCGTAGGTTTATTGTTAGACATGACAAAAGCTTACGATAAAGTGCAATTCGACATCCTTCTTAATAAGCTACAAGGAATAGGAATCCGCGGAAAATCTTACGAATGGTTCAAATCATATTTGGAAAATAGAGAACACCAAGTCGAAGTAGAATACTACAACGAACATGCAAAACAAATTCAATACATTCGGTCGGATAGCAAGCAAATAAACGCCTCAATCCCCCAAGGGAGTGTTATTGGATGTCTCCTATTTATCATCTATATAAATGACCTCCCTGCAATCATAAATGAGTCATGTGTTCTGTTTGCCGACGATATTTCAGTACTAACTTCCTGCCAAGATAATGCCAACTTAACCGAAATACTTACAAGTACACTCAACAAAATAATAACTTGGATGACAGAACACAACCTTGAGCTAAATTTCAATAAAACTAAAATCATGTCCTTCCATCCACATCAGAAAACCCCTTTAGACATAACATTTATTTACAATGACGCAAAAATAGAAACAGTAAAAGAATTCAACCTACTCGGCTTATCCATTGATACACATTTAAATTGGAAATCACATATTAAAAAAATCAGGTCAAAACTATCAAAATTTGCCTATGCCCTGCGTGAAATAAAAAAAACAACAAATCTCCCCACTGCTCTGGTTACGTATTATGCCTATGCATACGCATGGTTAAACTACGGCGTAATATTATGGGGAAATAGTACAGATTCACCAACACTTTTCACACTACAAAAACGACTGATTAGAATACTAGCTAACATAGATAACACAGACAGCTGCAAACCCCACTTCCAAGAATATAAACTTCTAACTCTACCTTGTATATATATCTTGGAAATATGCAAATTTGTTAGAAACAATCAAAAACTCTTCACTACACGTGAACACATGCAAACTAACTACACACTACGACACAAAAATAGACTAAACCTACCAGGTTCCAAGCTAAAAATACACTCCACAAGCACTCTAGTAATGTCAGTTAAATTATATAATAAACTACCAGATGAAATTAAAAATGAACAAAAATGTAATATTTTTATAAATAAATTAAAACAACTTCTAATCCGTAAATGTTATTATAATGTACATGAATATTTAAATGATAAATTTAATAAATAAACAATAATACCAAAAAATAATAACAATAATACAAACAATAATATATGTATAATTTAAATAAATATAAATGTATAAATCCAATATATGAGTAGTGAATATTATATGTATACAATTATTAATAAGCCTACCTACCTACACTAAACAAAAGAGTACCTAGATTAATTTAAAAATTGTAAATATTTGTAATAGCCCTCCTCCTAATTTTTAATTTTTATTTTTTGTTATGCCCGACAGGGCCCACAATGCTCCAAAACTAAATGTATATCTTTATGTACCTACCACCTAAGTTCTCATTGTGGAATGCAATAAATGTATTGAGTATTGAGTATTGATCAGCCGCAGTCAAAAATAATTAAACTGATGTCGAAAATACTAACTGACGAAACTTGCGGGGAAAAACTTATCAAAAGCTCTGCTCAAGGATTAGAGTTCGTGATCAATGAGTGTCTGAAAAGTCTAACTTGCCCTAAAAAAATTGCATCATTCATTAAAGCGAAAGCCGAACCCAAACCCTATACCCCCGATGAAGCCCTTTCTTTAATAATTGATAGAAAACTGACTGTGGAACATTATACTATCATACAAAAAGATTTGAAAGACAGAGGCTTCTTGGCTTATCCTCCATATCATAAATTACAAATGGCAAAAAAAAATGTTATCCTGAAAGAAGAAGAAGAAATAGCTATTACTGAAAGGGAAGCAAGTGTCTCACTTCTCAGTTTATTACTAACATTCCGCCGAATCATAAAATTAAGTACTAAAAACATTTCACAATATTGCAAACAAAAGCAGAAAACCATGGTATCTAGTACATTTGAGGGTTCTTTGGGGTTCGATGGGAGTACAGGTCAGGCTTTTTATAAACAGAAGTTTTTAGATGGTGATAACGAAAATGAAAATTGTTTATTTACAACAACGTATATCCCTTTACAATTAAAAACTAATGACGGCTTTGAGTTTTGGTCTAACCCAAGTCCACAATCCTGCAGGTTTTGTCGTCCGTTGAGGATCCAGTATCGTAATGAGACAAAAGAAGTTATTCTTGAAGAAAAATATCGAGTAGAGGCTGAAATAGATCAATTAACACCACTTTATGCGGAAACTGATGAAGGTCAAAGTATAATCTCAGAGCCCAAATTATATTTAACCATTATTGATGGCAAAGTATTTAACGTTATTACGGGAACAACTTCGCAATTACGTTGTGCTTGTTGTGGAGCTACAGCAACAGAGTTTAATAATTTGGATGTTGTCATGAACAAACCCGTATATCCAGAAGCCTTACGCCATGGATTAACTCCCTTACATGCCTGGATAAGAATTTTTGAGTTTTTACTGCACTAAAAAAACATACAAACTAAAATAAGAGATAAATAATGTCACTTTTGATATTGTCCGTCCAAATTCGTCCAAATATGTCAAAACGGGACAACCAATGATGGAAACACTGCACGAACAGCACTATCAGACCAACATCGGAAAACATTTGCAGATATCTTACGTATTGAGACATGGCTGGTGACATAAATACTGTTTTAGTAGTGCTGTCGAGTGGCTTAGTAATAGATGCTGAAAAAATTGATGCCTTTTGTAAATCTATAACTGCTCAGTATGTGGAGAAATAGAATTGGTTTTACACGTCAGTCACGATGCACAAAATATTAATACGGCCGGCAAATCATAGAAGCCAGCACGTTACCCATAGGTATGTTGTCTGAGCAAGCAGGGGTCAAGGAATAAATACTGGCGCTATGATCGACAACACCATACCCGGAAATTAGACAGGAAAACCACTATTTTAGATTTATTTCACAGACGAAAAACATTTTCAAGAAGGTCAGTGACCTTTCACTAAAATATGTGCATCTCGTAAATGAAGTGAAATATCAAAACGGGTGTTTTTTAGAATGGTTTACTAAGGTTTAATCTCTAAAGAAAAAAAATAAAACGGGTATGTCCGCAACTAAGGCAAAATAACAGACTGTGCATCGGTAGTTAGTATTTTAGTACAAACCGAAGAACACTGATGCAAACCTGTAGATTTGCGCCAGTTCTCTATTACCATGGATAGCGGGGTGAGCCCCTTGTCCACTGCGGCCACATCGCGGTGCATACCCACCTCGACTTTCTAAAAAATATTCCCTGAGACTGCGCACCTCGCGGTTGTGGTCTTCGCGTTTAAAACGCCTCGACCCCCGCGGGTCGAGGCGTTTTAAACGCGTTCTACGTACTCGCTCGCGTACTTACTCGTTTCTTCCGAGGGATGTACAGTCTCACCATCGACGATCGTGGGTGATTCATCCAGTTTGCGGTCAGCAGTGTACGGACTCTCCTATCCAGGGCGTCGAGTTCGGTTTGAGTCCATTTGAGTATGCCGAAAGAGTACATTAAAACCGGCATGACTCAACCGTTAAAGCTTCAGACGGGCTTAATACCTTCATGAAGCGCTTCCGACTTACCTAAATACTTATAGGTAGCTTTCGGATGAGGAAAGAGATTTTATGAGTATGGAATCCGAGAGCTCAAGTCCGTCGTCAAGTAAAGTCAAGAATAAAATGATAACTTTATTTATCATTATCTAGTCGAATATTTTTCACGAGAACATAATTATTGTATGACTGTTTGCCATACTAACAAGACTAAGTAGCAAAACATTTCGATAATATACTCGTAATATGAGAAGTAATTAAATTTTTTGCAATTATAAAATTTGGTGAGTCACAAAAAAATAGCATTTAAATAAAATAAAATAAAAAATTGCTCTTTTTAAATCATACTGCCAGACATTTTATACCTGTAGCCTGTGGGTCCGCTATACGCGTAGATCTATCAATGCCCTACGGGTCCTGTACAATAATGGTTTTAGGATGCTGTTGGGGTTGCCTCGCTTTTGCAGTGCCTCAGGTATGTTTGCTAAGGCCAGCACTGACTGCTTTGGGGCTATAGTACGGAAAAGAGTGGCCTCCCTGATGACCGCGTGCGGGGCAGCACCAGCAGCCTTCTGAATACCATATTGGGAAGGGTTGATTGTCCGGTTGTGAGGCACTGGAATACTGTGCACGGATCTGGAGGGGTCCTTTTCAATGTAAAGTAAATTAAATGTTGACATTGAATAATAATAATATACTAACATAGTTATAAGTACTTATGATTTACTAACAATCTATGGAATATTTTTTTTATTCTGATAATAAATGAATTAATAATGAAAAAAAAAATGAATACAGCAGTCATTGTGCCGATAGTCGTATCAGCCAATGGTTTAATAGCCAAGAGCCTCGACCAACATCTGAAGAGGCTCTCGTTTGGCGGCTGGATCAAGGGCTTGATTCAGAAAGCAGTACTTCTGGACACGGCACGTATTGTTAGGAGGTTCCTCTCTCAAGAGCCCTGACCACCGGTAGCTCGGACCCTGTTCTCGGTACTGGTGGGCTACTATTTTATATATTTTTAAATGTTTTTATATTGATATTGTATAGGGATATTTAAAAATATAAAAATAAGTTAGAAAAATAAATAAAGGATAATAATATTTTTTTTTACCCCGTCGGTGCAGGCTGTGGTACCACCACAGTCTACCACAATACCGGATCGCGCTGACGACTTAAGTGATGACATGACTATTAATGTAAGTACCCAGTGCAGTGAGGAAATGAGGAGTGCTTTGGAGGGTGCGATTCGAGAATATCGGTTCATGTCACCCGACCTTAGACCGCGCATACCGCGTTTGCCCATGCATAACAAAAATAGGGCGCTGGTGGCTATTCTGGATTCGCAGTTGCCAAACTATTTTGATAACTGCGAAGACCTCACTGATGCTCACTCAATCCTGTATTGTGCGGCTGTAGCGGCATGTCGTGTAGCTCATGTCAAATTTTTTGATGACAGAGCTACACGACCTAAGACAGCCGTACCAGCATGGCAGTACAGGATTGAGCGACGTATTGATGGGGCCAGAGCACTCATCGGTAAACTAATCTCCTTCAGGGAGGGCAATACGCGCCCTAGAGTGATGCGCTTTGTGAGGCGGGCGTTCTCGGGGACTGATATTAGTCCTCGAAACTACATCTCCCGTGTCACAGAGCGCATCGACTTCCTGAAGCAGAAAGTGTATGCATGGGCGAACCGTATTCGTAGGTATAAGCGACGGGTATTGAGGCGGAGCTATATGAGGGCTACAGAGTGGCGAAGACTGCCCTCCGCGAGGCTGTCCTGCGGGCCAGAGATCGGGCCCGCGAGGAGATGCTGGGGACTCTTGACGGGGATCCGTGGGGGCGCCCTTACAAGATGGTGCGGGATAAACTCCGCACCTGGGCCCCCCCACTGACGCAGAGTCTCCGGCCTCAGCTCGTGGAGGACGTGGTGAGCGCTCTGTTTCCCTCGCGAGGGGAACATCCCCCCCCGCCTATGGCTCCGCCACCTGCGGTGCCGGAAGCGGACCACGACGACGACGACGTCCCGGAAGTGGCTGGGGTAGACCTGAGAGTGGCGGTAGGACGGCTCAAGGCCAAAAATACCGCCCCGGGACCCGACGGCTTGCCTGGCAAAGCCTGGGTCCTGGCCTTTGAGGCTCTCGGGCCCCGACTGGAGGGGCTCCTAAGCGCATACTTGGAGAGAGGCCAGTTCCCGCTTCGTTGGAAGACGGGGAAGCTGGTCCTCATTTGGAAGCCGGGGCGCCCTGCGGACTCTCCGTCCGCATACCGGCCCGTTGTGTTGCTCGACGAGGTGGGCAAGCTCTTTGAAAGAGTCATTGCAAACCGCCTCGCCGAGCACCTTGCGGGGATGGGTCCGGATCTTGCGGAACACCAGTTTGGTTTCCGCAAGGGGCGCTCCACGGTGGACGCCATCATGCGCGTGAGAGCCCTCACGACGGGGGATGCGGTGTCCCGGGGTGGGGTTGTCTTGGCGGTGTCACTCGACATCGCCAACGCCTTCAACTCCATGTCCTGGAGCTGCATTAGGGAGGCACTCCGGTATCACCGGGTGCCGACCTACCTTCGTCGTGTGGTCGGGGATTACCTAACGGACAGAGCCGTCATCTACCCCGGTCGCTCCGGAGAGTGGAACCGGCGAGAGATGTCGTGCGGTGTCCCATAGGGATCGGTTCTAGGACCGCCCTTGTGGAACATCGGCTACGACTGGGTGCTGCGCGCCGACCTCCCTAGTGGCGTCAGCGTAGTGTGCTACGCTGACGACACGCTGGTGCTGGCACAGGGGAGGTCGCACGAGGCGGCGGCCGATCTGATGACACGCGGGGTTGAGATAGTCGTTGAGAGGATCCGGCAACTGGGTCTCGAGGTGGCATTGCACAAGTCCGAGGCCATGTGCTTTCATGGGCCTCGGAATGCGCCACCGTCGGGATCCTCACTGACGGTAGGAGGGGTTTCCATCGGCGTCGGGTCGACGTTGAAGTACCTGGGACTTGTCCTCGACAGCCGGTGGAACTTCGTGGAGCACTTCCGACGTTTGGCCTCTAAACTGGAACGGACTGGGGCTGCCTTCAGGCGGCTAATGCCCAATCTGGGGGGGCCGAACGCCTCCTGCCGGAGGCTCTATGCGGGGGTTGCCGGTCCATGGCCCTATACGGTGCCCCGGTGTGGGCTCGTTCCTTGAGGCGGCGAGCCGCCCACTATCTGAACGCGCCCCAAAAGGTGGTAGCCGTAAAGATGGTCCGTGGGTTCCGCATGATCTCGGGCGAGGCTGCGAGCCTCCTAGCCGGATTGCCACCATGGGATCTGGAGGCGATAGTCCTCGCGCGCCTACATGAATGGCGCGCGGAGGTTCTTTGCCGGGGGGTTACTCCGCTGCCGCGGCTAATTGCCGCTCAGCGGACAAACCTCCGGGCCGATCTCATGGTGACATGGAGAGAGCGACTGTCGCAGCCCCGTGCAGGGCACGCCACGACAGTGGCGATAAGTCCTCTCTTTGAGGAGTGGCTTGAGAGGCGCCACGGCGTCCTCACCTTCCGCCTGACGCAGGTCCTCACCGGACACGGTTGTTTCGGGAGGTTCCTGCACCGAATCAGGCGGGAGGAGACGCCCGGGTGTTTCCACTGCGAGGATCGACCGGAGGACACGGTGGAGCATACGGTGGAGGTCTGCCCCGCTTGGGCGGAGCAACGCCGTGTCCTCATAGCGGCGATCGGCGGCGGCGACCTCTCGCGTCCGGCCCTGGTTCGAGCCATGGTCCGGAGCGTGACGGAATGGGAAGCCGTCACCTCATTTTGCGAAGCAGTCATGCTAGCAAAGGAGGAGGCGGAAAGTGAGAGAGAGCGTTCCTCCTCACGTCCCAGCCGCCGCGGGAGACGCACCGGGCGTCGGGGGCCACGTGGTGGCCCCCGGCCACCGTAGACGCGGGCCTGTGGACGGTGAGCTAAGGGCTAGCTCGCCGTCCCTCCGTCTTAGGACGACAGGCCGTGTCGACGGCGCGTTCGTGTTCCACGCGCGCCTCAAAGAGATGTCAGCATAGGGAAGGGGCCCGCAAGGGCCGATGCCTGCCGGGTGCTGCGGGTTGTTCGAAAGAGATACCGCGGCCCCGGAACACAAAGGGCGATGAAGGAACATGGGTGGGTTTTAGTCAGTAAAAGTCTGACACTCCCTCCCGCTCAGCCCAGAGCGGGAGAAGTCATTTGATGATTTCCCATCCGGAAAAAAAAAAAAAAAAAGGTATAAGCAACGGGTGGAACGATACACTCAGAATCGCACATTCCAAAGAGATGAAAGGTGGGTTTATAGGGCTTGGGAGCGACCGGACCAAGGTGTGGCTGTCACGCGCCTGCCGGATGATGACGTCATGACTTCGTTCTGGCGCAGCATTTGGTCGGTGCCTGTCAGCCATACCGAGGGTGAATGGACTCGGGAGGTTGAGCATGCGTGTGATCCAGTACCAGAAATGGGGGCAATCTCTATCAGCCCCCAAGACGTAGCTCGTGCAGTCCGTCCGTTACCAAACTGGAAATCCCAAGGGCCGGACGGGCTGCACAACTTTTGGATCAAATGGCTCCAAAGATCGCACGCTCGCCTGGCTTCCATGTTCCAGTCAGCCTTAGAGTCAGGGTCGCTGCCCGAGTTCCTGACAACAGGTATAACCCACCTGCTCCATAAATCGGGTAATACTGCGGAACCGAAAAATTATAGACCGATTACCTGTCTTGCAACAGTCTATAAAGTTATAAAACACATTAATGAAAATTCTATCATGTCCGCTTCTCAAAATGGATGTAAGAACGGGTCACGTGGTACTAAGGAGCTACTCCTCATTGATATGGCCATTAGCCAACAGGTTCGCCGTTCCCGAAAGGATCTGTCAACATGTTGGATAGACTATAAGAAGGCCTATGACTCGGTGCCACATACATGGCTCATGAGGGTGCTAGAGTTGTATAAAGTTGATGCAACTCTGCGCACCTTCCTGATGTCGTGTATGGGGCAATGGAGGACAGTCCTTCGCTATCCAGGATGTCGGCAAATCCAGAGGAATAGCGATCCGATAAGGATTGAGCGGGGTATATTTCAAGGCGATAGTTTGAGTCCAGTTTGGTTCTGCTTAGCCTTGAATCCTCTTAGCACGCTGCTGGAGGATTCAGGTCTAGGTTATCGGTTGAGGAGAGGTGGTCAGGTTATATCTCACCTCCTTTACATGGACGACCTGAAACTCTTTGCCCCCAATGATTTGCAACTGATGGAGCTACTGAAGGTAACTGAAACTTTCAGTAGCGCCATCAGGATGGAATTTGGTGTGGATAAATGTGCGGTCATGCATGTAAAGCGAGGGGAGATTGTGGAATCTGTGGGAACCCAACTCTCGGATTCCATAAATCTTAGATCCCTTTCAGCAACCGAAACCTACAAGTATTTGGGTATGTCGGAAGCGCTGGGCATCAATGTAGCGACATGAAGCAATCGTTGAGGGAGCGCTTCTTTGGCCGCCTGAGAAAAGTATTTAATAGTCTTTTATCAGGCGGGAACAAGGTGCGTGCCTTCAACGGTTGGGTCATGCCGGTTTTGATGTACTCTTTCGGCATACTCAAATAGACACAAACAGAACTAGACGCCCTGGATACGAAGGTCCGTATATTGTTGACGGCATATTGAATGCATCACCCACGATATTCGGTTATGAGACTGTATATCCCGCGGAGGTGCGGAAGTCGAGGCTTTTTAAACGCTAAGACTCTCCACCAATTTCCAATTTCTCCTAGAAACCGACGTGGGGATGCATCGGGATGTGTTCGCGGTGGACAAGGGCCTCACCCCGCTCTCCTTGGCTAAAGAGAACTGGCGCAAACCTGTAGTACTTGACACTAACGACCGCAAGGAGGTATGGCAGAGTAAAGAGCTCCACGGACGCTTTTTCCGGGCCCTTCAGGGGCCCGATGTAGACCTATCAGCGTCCGTAGCCTGGCTACGTTCCGGCGACCTCTTCGGAGAAACCGAAGGTTTTGTCTGTGCAATTATGGATGAAGTTATGATGACGAATAACTACCGGAGATTTATTGTGAAGGACGGCACGGTTGACGTATGTCGGGCATGCCACCGTCCGGGCGAATCAATTCGTCACATTATCTCCGGGTGTTCTCGTCTAGCTAACGGAGAGTACTTACATAGACACAACCTTGTAGCAGGATTATCCATCAGCAACTTGCTCTAAAATACATCCTTGTGGAATCGGAAGTGCCGTACTATAGGTATGTGCCCGACCCAGTTCTCGAAAATGGCAATATCACACTACTGGGATCAATCCATCATCACTGACAGGACTATTGTGGCCAACAAGCCTGATATAGTGGTGGTGGATCGATCAGAGCGGCGCGCAATGATTGTTGACATAACGGTCCCGCATGACGGGAACCTCGTGAAAGCCGAGAAAGATAAACAAATCAAGCATCTTGACTTGGCTCACGAGGTTGTCGACATGTGGGAAGTGGACACGGCGATCATTGTGCCGATAGTCGTTTCAGCCAATGGCTTAATTGCCAAGAGCCTCGACCAATACCTGAGGAGGCTCTCGTTAGGCGGCTGGATCAAGGACTTGATTCAGAAAGCAGTACTCCTGGACACGGCTCGTATTGTTAAGAGGTTCCTCTCTCTGGAGCCCTGACCGCCGGTAGCTTGGACCCTGTTCCCGATACCGGTGGGCTACTATTTTTTATATTTTTAAATGTTTTTTTTTTGTATGTTTTATTAAGAAATATTTAAAAATGTAAAATAATGTGTATAGGAAATAAATAAAGAAATAATAATTTGGTCGGCATACAAAGATTTTGTTTGCAATTTAAAAAATCAGGCAGCAATCCTTGTTCCGCATATAATTCTGATAATGGTCAAAAATTTAATTATAAATAGGCAGCTTACAATAACATGAGTTTGCATAATATCTAAATATTCAGTCCGCAAAATAACTACTTGATCAGCAAGTTTTCATGATTGATCAGCAGAGAAAACATGTCTATAAGCAGTGTATTTGATTGGTATGCATATTTAAAACATGGTGAGCAAAATAACTAATAGGGTTGCGTTTTTGTTGAAAAATCGGCAATGTACGTTAAAAGTGGGCGGAGTAAGAGCAGGCGCGTGACACGAGGAGCCAATCGCGTGCGAGTATTGTCATTCGATGAGTATGCGGCGATTATTAGCAGTCAAATTGCAGTGGTAACAACGTGTTTTAAAGAGATTTGTGTTTTAAATGTGCTTGTTCTTAGCTTTTTAGTGTTTTTTTAACTTAAGTTTTTTACCGCAGTCGGGTTTTTTTTTATGCCAACTTTTTAGTTTACAAATGTGAAGGATTTCGCAGACGATTAGCCAAACAAATTTTTACCGCCTTCACCGCGTGGAGGTACTCCAGCTTATGTTGTTTCAAAATTTATACCCGATGTCACTTTCACAATTAATACGAATCTAACGACACCTTTGAAGCTAAAATACATCAAGCCGTTCAGGCCGCAGAGCTTGCCAAACAATTATAAGGCGGTTAAATTTGTTTGGCTAATCGTCTGCGAAATCTTATACATTTGTAAACTAAAAAGCTGGAAATAAAAAAAGTAATAAAAAAAACTTAAAAACCCAACTGCGGTAAAAAACTTAAGTTAAAAAAACACTGAAAAGCTAAGAACAAGCACATTTTAAATTTAAAAAAGTTAGAATCAGGCGGGGGTCCCGCCTGCTTCCAACTTTTCTATTTGAGTTTAAAAAACTTAAGTTTTTTACCGCAATTGAGTTTTTTTTAGTTTTTTTAATTAAGTACTTTTTTTAATGATTTTTTTCTACTTAAACAATATTATATTTTAAATCTACGTTAAAGTTGATATTTCAGCGAAGTTATTGAGCACTGGTAAAATTCAAAAATCGAAATTTTGCTAACCAATTTTTCGATTGAAAATTAGGTCCTTTTTTAATTTTCTCTATAAAACATCTAAAAATGAATATTTTGCTCTGAAAATATTGTTTTAAACATAAAAAAAAAACATCTTCAAAGTTTCACCCAGATATAAAAAAAATGCGGGAGATTTATTTATTTATTTATTGTTAGGGACAAAAAACAGTTACATGCTACAAAATACAGAGAGATACTTAATCTAAGATTTAACAAACATGTAACCCACACCATTGTCCACGTTTTAACTAAAGGTTAAAAGAAGTGCTGAAGACAAGTATTAAAAATAAAAGAAAAATAAAACAACTGTCGCTGCCACATAAGATATATATTATAAATCGAAAAAACGTTTTTTAACGGTTTTTTTTTTGGGTTTTTCTCGATAATTTTGAGTTTATGGTGCATAATGCCCAGTGTCAGTTTTTGATTTTTTTTTATTATCTACAACTTTTACATTCAACTTTTTTCGATAGGATGCATAGTTTAGCAGTTCGCAAAAAAAACGAATATCCACCCCTTACTTCCGGAAGTTAAAAGTTTCACTGAGTCGGGTTGATTTTTTTTATTGCTTAGTTACACAATAAACTACATTTTTTTACCACTCCAATACTGCTAAGAATTTTTTATGCTTTAAAAATTATTGGCCCTGGTCTATATTGTGTAACGGCGGGTTATAATCCGATCAGTCTTTGCTATTTGGCTGTTGAACCCTAAAACGTTTTATTAGCATAAATGGTCTTGGTTGTAGTTGTGCTACTGTTATGTCTGTATACTGTAATTTTAAAAACAAAACTAACAACTATGTAGTTTATATTTTCTTTGATATTACTATAATTGTAAATTACATACGACGACATTATTATCAAGCTATACATTGCCAGTTTTAGCTGACCTCGCATCGTATAGGCTTTTCGTACCATGAGAAGTCAGCTTATACTGGAATATATAGCTTGCCGTGTCGTCGTGCATACCTGCAACTGCTAGTACTGTGACGAAAGCAAGTAGGTATCTAATTATCTACACATCTACAATATTGCTCAGTCGCGTCGTCTTTTATGAGTAGGTAGCAACCGAGCTGCAGATATCTTGAGCTTTTGTCAGTTTCATGAATTTTCCTGCGCCTGTTGCGCGTATGTTTTAAAGTTAGTTGATTCGCAGAAAAATAATAAGTAATCGAACATCTGCAGTTCAATCCTGTATATTTTTTTCTTGCTTCTGTTTTTATTCCCCATTTTAATCTTTTTATACCACTATATTAAATTACAACTTAAACTAACATCTACCTATTTTAATTATTAATAATAATACTAGAACCTACAACAATATTAATAGACTAATTTTTGAAACTAACATACAAACACGGCAAATAAAAATATATCGTTGGTATATTTCAATCGATTAGCGGGGAACGCAGCGTCACAGGTCCTACCTCGGAGACAGGCGGCCCGGCGCCGGCGCGGCGGCGGGCTACTGAAGCGAAGCGCGCGGGCCGCTTTGTTATATAAACCTCATTGCCTATTTTTACATGTTTTTTGAGAGTAAAAGTTTGGTCTACTTCAAGTATGACTTGAAAAACTATCAAAAATTTTAACTTTTTATCGATTTTTTATGATTGGGTGAAGTTGTACATATCGTGTTTTGAACCATAGAATAATCAAGAATATTTCTTAAACTACAACATAATATACATATTTTTATCAGATCAAAATAAACAATATTTGATTGTTTAATGTTGAATCAAAAATAGGTCGATCCTGAATATCCTGGCCTTGATCGCTATGACCGGCAGCACAAGCGCTTTTCGGCCCCACACCCTTTATATTAGGAAAATTATGCGGGTAGATGAGAAACAAAAGCAAAGAAGTGAATTCAAACTTGAAGGGAACTCGACAACAACGGTCGGAATCAACTGGCAGTGCCATAATTGGTTAAACCCCCGACCAATCTGCGTTTTTTTTATTCCCCCCTCCCAATCAAATTCCTGACTACCGCCGGGCCGCCCTGTGTGACTCCCCCCCCCCAGTCTTTAGCTGGGACCGCGCCTGGGAACAGACGAGACCCATATAAATCTGGGGGCACGGCAGTGCCCCCGCCAAGTCTAGCAAAAAATAAAAAACACCGGCCAAGTGAGAGTCTGAACTAAATTTCTTTTCTACAAACTCAATTTGTTTCCCACCCAAATAGAGGGGGGAAACAATTTCTACGACTTTAGAAGCAAATATCTCATCAACCATCATCTTAAGAAAAAAAGTGTTTTAAGAATCTCGATATCATTTTTCAAGAGCTGCCGATAGACAACTCACTCAGTTATACAAGGCGGAAAGGACACCGACGCTAAAACGAATACATTGAATTTCTTTTTCAACCATCAGTTTCATGTATGCAGAGCCACCCTAGTTTCATAATTTCACATTATTTTTGTGTTGCGGTTTATAGAAGACACCTACTCTCCAAATTGCAACTGTGTGGTGCCAACAGTCTCGGAGTAAAATGACTGTGACATACGGAGGGACAGACAGACGGACAGGGCGAATCTTTAAGGGTTGAGGAAGTTACGTGTTATATGTACATTTGGCTACGAGACCCTAAAAAGGCACAGCTGTACTACCCTTTCTTCGAAGTCATTCAGAACACTTCCGCCCCCCTGTTGTAAAAAAGCTAGAAACGCGATCTTCAGTGACTAAGGGGGCTTATTATATCTAGGCATATTCCTGAACTAGCTGTACCCGCGGCTTCGCTCACGTGACCGCGTATTCTTTTGACATTGTCAGGCAACAATACATGGGATCGCGAAGTCGCGTATATTCCTAAGAACCTCCACAAATAATACAGCGTGGAAGCGACACTGACGCGGACACGGTCACCGCGTACTCATTGTACTGTTTCTTTACTGTTTTGTACTGTCTTTTTATTTAATTACTGATGAATGATTCTATGTTGGAGGGTTCAGAATGATGTCCTGAGTTATACAGGGCTCCACCACTGACCGACCATGGCCGACTCACTGGAATGTCCGAAGGGTCTCTACACCTATGTACATTTTAGAGGACTTACTGTCAAAACCTACTACTAACTCTACTGCCTGAGCGATATTTCTCGACGGCATTTAAAGCCAAGTCAGAGTCCCATGAGAAGCATAAAAACTCTGACACCAGGTTAGGCACTAACCACACGATAAAGAAAGAGGACTTTCAAAAACGCTACTGAAACCACGATTAAGGTAGCCGAGTAACGATACGAAAGAAGAAGAAGAATGGGCAACAATATTAGAGCTTGTATTTCCAGATTTTGTAGATCTTGGACAGTCGTTACAGGTAGTCAGTGGCCCCAAAGTCTGACAACCAGTCTTACCGAAGGGGTATCGTATTACCCAGTACTAATGTGATATTGTGGAGGTTAGATAGACAGTCGCTCCATCTAAAATACTGGTATTCAGCTGCATCCGGTTAGACAGGAAGTCGATCCCGACATAGTTGGGAAAAGGCTAGGCTGGTAATGATGATGATGATTTTCGAAGATAGACCATGATTGCCGAAGCGTATGCTTTTCCAAGGACTCATGAACGGGCAAAAAAAAGGTGAAGCATAGACGCGGCTATCACGCAGATAGATGTAACAAATACTGTCGAAGCAAGGCTTCCGTTTATGTTGACTGTTATTAATATTCTGCTCCGAAGTTTTAATGCAAGTGCAGTCACATTTAAACGTTAAAGACGTGCCGCGAGTGAACAGTTGCTCTTACGAATATAATTCCTCTTCACTCTGGGGTATCTCCACAATTGAAAATAAAGCTTGTTGATGGGGGGTTGGCCCAACTGTTCAAATTGCGACAACCGTGAGGCTTGACCGATTTAACTTAGACAACGTTAAACCATCGTGTTTGTAATAAAAAATCCCTATTTGTTTTTTTAATACATATTTTAATGAGAAAACAGATGATTGTACATATAGAACGTATAGTATAGGAGTATGAAGCACAGGGCTGTAAAGTTCTTCATCCCCCGATAGAAAAGTGAGGATCTTACGACCACAGACGGTTGTTATGTCTGGTGGGCGGCTGCCCGACAGCTATTGTGTGGTTTTTCTATATTATAGTCGCGGATAACGTTAACTGTGCGATTAAGAATTTTGAACTTAGTTCTTCATTTGTGTCATAGATGGCGCTGTAGTACTTTCTGTACTATGTTGCTGCAGTACTTTTAGTAGTGCATAATGCCAACATAATGCTTGTAATTCCCGAAAGGTGAGGCGTACCTAGGCGTACCTAATAATTATTACAACTACATTTCGCCAGTTATGTTTGAGTCCCGAGAAATGGGGGGCGAGCCTATTGCCATCAACCGGTCACAAGACAAGAAGCAAATAAATTAAACTGTAGCTGCTACTGAGAATTTCCTGGTGAATAATCAATAATAGTTTGCCCGACCCGGGAATCTAACCCAGGACGTCATGCTAGTTACCGACCACTATACCATAACTATGAAAGCGATTATCGGTATCGATCCTGTAACATCTTGCAGACCTATCGTTAAAAAATAAAACTATCTATCTACATTAACTGGTCTTGTCATAATTACGGTTTTTTATTTGAAGAAACTTCTTTTTTGTTTATAGCATACAGCTTCCATTCAAAATGCTTAAAAACGACAGCAACATAAAATCAGTGAATTTCTAAAATAAATTCAGGAACATGACATATTTAAATCCAAACTGCCTATTGATTATTTGCAAATAGATAACGACTTATCGGGTTTTTCAAAAAATTATGATACCAAAACGTACTTTAGATGGCGCTACTTTGAAAATCTTCATAGCCTATATTGTTTGTTAGGTCGCTTTCCATTCATTAAAGGACATCATTCAGGTCTCGAACATTTTGTACCCAAAAATGAAAGTGTCGGCCAGAAAAAAATTAATACTAAATTCATAAGGGAAATAATGTCCTGAAGATTTTTTACTATTACAAGAATCGTCTACAATTAATCCCCAGGCTAATATTTTTGAGTTTGCAAATACAAAAAATAATTCTTTTCCTACAATGTTTTACGTTTAAAGCTCTCACACAATGTGTTTGGTGTGGTATATGAGCTTCGCAAGACACGAACCTCATATAAGTCCACCCGCAATAGGGTTAGAAAATGTTATAATAAGGTCTACTGAAATGTAAAAACATGTTAAAAACTATTAAAAATATTCCACCAATCTTTTTGTTGTAATTTTTTACTATCTACTATGATCATACGTTAGTATACCTAAAGCTCAAGTCTATTATTCTACCTCGGTGTAGCAGGGGGTTATTCGTAGACGTTCCTTGTAATAATAACAAATCTTCAGGACATTATTTCCCATAAGAATCCAGTATTATTTTATTCTGGCCGACACTTTCATTTTTGGGTACGAAATGGATGATGTCCTTTTTGCAGTTTAACTCCGTGGTCGATAGATGGCGTTGTTCATTTGACGCTAATTTCTGAATCGCGGTGTTAAGATTTTCCGTGAAAGAACGACCCTCGCCGGGTAAACTGCATCGATGTTGTAAACGGATTAGCTAGTGGCTCCACACACGATCATAACGCGAACCACCGAACCCATAACTCCTTAGGCCTCCGTTGGCCGTTCAGTGAGTCGCGGCGCCACCGTCGGCGCATCGTCGCGACCGTCCAACCGCCGACCCAATATCAACTCGATTGAGGGTAGGCGGTTGAAACGGAAAAAGTCGTGTACCGCCCGAACCTCAACTTTTCCTTTCCTTTGTTCGTTGTGTGATTCGTCGGTCCTCGAACAAAGGAATTTTTCCGTTGTGAATACATGGGTGCCTAGCGCCTGTGTGTTCACAGCGGGAGCCCCGTACCGCCCGGTGCACGGTCACCGTAGAGGTTGCGGAAGCCCACTCCCACCGGATGCCTGCATCTCCACCGACGGACCAGCTGGCGAGGGACCGGGCGACGTCGCTCCCGTTCATCGGGGGCGCGTCACCTGGTGCTCCGCCAGCCTCCACCGCTGCCGAAGAGGAAGAGAGGAGGCGCCCGCCCCTATCTCAGTCACCACCACTACCGCTGGCGCAAGCGTCGCCGCCAGCGCGCACGCCAGGCTCTGCAGCCGTGTCACCGACGCCACCACCACCACTCTCGGGCCGCCACCCGGTGCCCATTCGCCCACCGGCGTTCCGCCCCGTGCCAACCCAGGCCCCGGGACACGCCGGCAACGCAAACCGTGCGCCCACTGCGCGCGCTGCTGCCCCCACTGTGCGCCCTGCGACGCAGTCGGTGCGAGCGCCCGCGCCGCCTGGGCCCCGCGCTGCGCCCACCCTGCCTGCGCCCCCCGCACCCGCTACCGCGCGCCCTGCGCCTTCATCGGCGCGCTCCACAGCGCGCTCGGCCGCGAGCGCACGCCCTGCCGCTTCCGCGGCACGAGCCGTGCGCACTGGATCGCCCGCTCCCCGCCGCTTGCTGGCAGGCTCAGCCACCGCAACGGCAAGCACCCAAGGCGGTTTACTGTCACCGCCACCACCCAGAAGCTCCGCCCAGGACTCTCCTGCAGCTATGTCCCCCTGCTCATCAAGGGAAGGGAGTGGCACATCGCTGACGCCGGGAGGCTCCGCGACCGGTCGGCGCGACGTCTCTGCTGAAACGCCCGCACGATCCGGCTCTCCGAGGGACACAGAGGTTAGTGGCGCTCCCTCCCCTATGGACGATGACAACTCGCTGGACTTTGGCTACGAGTTCCAGCTCGATGCCAGAGCCCAGCGCCGACCAAGAAGCTCGGACGACGAGGCCGCCGAAGAGGCGAAACGAGTCTGCACCGCCGACTCCCCGCTCCCGCAGCGCCCCCCGCGCGGTCAAGCCGGAGCTGGCTCGCCGACCTTCGCCGAGGCGGCTCACCGTTCACCCACCGGACTCGACACCCTCCAGGACACGACGCCCGCCGCCGCAGCCCCTGCACAAGGCAAGAGCGCAGCCGCAGCTGCCAAGGAGAAAAAGCCACGCTACCCTCCGTTGGTAGTGGAGAAGTTACCCAACTGGGCCGCCCACTTCAGGGCCGTGAGTGCCAAACTGGGCCACCCACCCAACGCTCGGCCGTACCAGGGCGGAATTCGTTTCGTCCCGGAATCTGCGGAAGAGTACAGGGTGGTACAGAGGTACCTCACTGACCTAGAGAGGTCGGACGGCCTTAGCTGGTTCTCTTACTCGCTGCCGGCGGAGCGTAGCCTAAAGGTGGCGATCAGGGGGCTGCCGGCCGACACAGACCCAGCCGAAATCGAAGAGGAGTTGAGGACACTGGGGTACCAGCCGGAGTACGTGCGAAACATCAACGCACGCGGAGGACGACCCGGCTGTTTATTCCACGTGGTCCTCAAGAGGCAGCCGGACATTCGCCGCATCTACGACACCACCACATTCCTGTACATGCGGGGTGTCCGTGTAGAGGCGTGGCGAAGCAAGCGTGGGCCTGCTCAGTGCCACCGGTGCCAAAAATTCAGGCACAGCTCGCACCAATGCCACCGCCCGCTCGCATGCGTCAGATGCGGAGAAGAGCACGCCGCCCGGGACTGCCCGCGCCCGAAGACAGAGCCGGCCACCTTTTTTTTTTTTTTTTTTCTCGATGTGGAAATCCTCAATGGATGTCCTCCACCCTGGGGAGAGCGGAGGGGTCTGTCAGACTCGTACTGACTAAAACCACACCGGTGTTCCCTCGCACACTTGCGTCGGGGGGCAGCGGGAACTAATGCGACTTCCGCTGCCCCGGACTAGTGTCGGCCCGCTTGACCTGCGGGCCTCGTCCCGGGGGGGATTGAGGTGTAAGAGCCGGCCACCTGCGCCAACTGCGCGGGAGACCACCCGGCATGCAGCAGCGGATGTCCCGTGTTCCGGAAGGAGGTCCGGAACAAGCGAGCGGGCACCGTCGCCATCTCCCAGACACAGCGTCGGCCAAACAAGGTGAGTCCTCCACTTCCATCCACCGACGACCACGAGGCTCCAAGCACGACGCTGATGGCGACGGCGAACGGGCCCACAACCAAGGACGCTCCTGCCTCGAGGCGGAGGAAGAGGGCGCGTGGACGCGGGAGAAAGAAGACGGCAACAGCACAGCCCCAGCCACCCGCGTCCCAACCCAGGCAAGTACTTGTCCCAGGGGCGCAGGCACCTACGAATACCAACTCACTGACGCCCACCGACGCTGCTGCTGGCGCCGGCAAGAAGAAGGGGAAGCGGGCAGGGAAACCCGTCCCTCCAACAGAGACGCGGCAACCCGCAGTCCGCGACACGCCGGTTGCAGCGACCGCAACGTTGCAACCTCCAGCCGGCGCCCGCGACCAGCAGCAGCGACGCGCACTACCACGCACCGGCGCTCTGAAGGAAGAGCGCCAAAAGGAATTTACCGCCTGCGCCATCAAACTCCTGATGGACCTGATAAATGCCATCAGGCAGGGACAAGACGCGGAGCTTGTGATCCTCGACGGACTGGCCGGACTACTAACGCTCTACCATGGCTAGTTCGTTGAGGGTCCTTCACTGGAATGCCCGCGGCCTCCGGAAAAAGGTAGCCCCTCTCCGCCTCCTCCTCAGGGAACAGAAAATCGACGTGGCGCTCATCAGCGAAACGCTCCTGGCCCCCGCTGATAATCCTAGGTTCCCAGGATACATTCTGTACAGGAAGGACGAGAAGTCATCGCTCGGCATCACCTACCGCGGTCTGGCGGTATTGGTGAAGAGAAGAGTCGTCCACCAACCACTCCCTCCGACGTCACCGGCGACGTTCTACGCGCTGGGTGTTCAGCTGCATGTCGCCGGCGAGGACGTCAACATATACGCGTGCTACTGCCCACCAGCGTCCCCTCTCGACTTACCCGAGCTGCGGGCGCTCCTCCGGCAGTCGCCGCACGCGACACTCCTTGCAGGCGACCTCAACGCCAAGCATCCGGCGTGGAATAGCCGGACGACCAATGACGGAGGGAGGCGACTCTTCACAGACGCAGAAGCCAGTGGATACACGGTGTCCGGCCCAGATACGCCTACCCACTACCCGGACAACCCGAAGCAATCACCGGACGTGCTGGACATCGTGATCCACTCAGGACTGAGTGGCCAGATCGCCCAACAGGTCATAGACGACGAGATGCAGTCGGACCACAACCCTGTACTCGTCGTCCTTTCAGGTATGCCGACCAGACTCTCTCCTCCAGCGCCACGTCGTACCACGGACTGGACAAAGTTCACAGAAGTGATGGAGACCACCACCCCTACTTGGCCCATCGTCACCGCCGCGGACGTCGACAGGCTAGCAGCGGAGGTCACCGTTTGCATCCAGCGCGCCTTCAATGAGGCGACAACCACCACCACGCAACCGCAGGGGCTTGTTTACAAGCCTCTGCCAAACCATCTGAAGCAGCTGATCGCCCAGAAGAGGCGCCAAAGCAAACGGTGGCAGGACACGGGCTGCCCTAGAGACAAACGCGACCTCAACCGTCTAGCGGAGAAGGTCAGGGCCAAGTTACAGGAGTTCAACACCGCGAGCTGGGAGGAACACATCGACGCCGCCGAGGGAGACTGGCCGTCGATACATAAACTGTGTCAACAGCTCTCGAATACCCCGGCTCCGATGCGTCCTCTACTCCACAGCGACGGGGCGCCGAGATATACCGCAGCAGACCGAGCGGAGATATTTGCCCAGCACCTGGAGCGTCAATTCCAGCCGAACCCAACCAACGACACCGAGCACATCGCAGCAGCCGAGAGGCACCTTGGAGAGTACTTCGCGACGCCGATAGCTCCCGAAGAGAACCCTATCTTCTTTTCGCCTTGCGCGGTGGGACGCGCCATTCTCAAAACCAGGCCGAGAAAGGCCCCAGGAGCGGACGGTATCACCAACACAGTGCTGCGCCACTTGCCGTACCGTACGGTCGCGGCACTGGCGCGCCTGTACACGGGGGTACTGCGCACAGGGGTCTTCCCGGCCGTGTGGAAGGAAGGGCGCGTCATCATGCTGCCCAAGGCGCACAAGAACGTGCTGAAGCCGGAGAGCTATCGGCCGATCACTCTCCTCTCCACTGTCTCCAAGGTGTTTGAGCAACTCCTGCTGCGACACCTCTCCGAGTACATCACGCCTCGCCCGGAGCAGTTTGGGTTCCGTGCTGAGCACTCTACGACGCTCCAGCTGTCGAGGGTACTGCACCTGCTGTCAGCGACACTGAACAAGAAGGAACACGCGGTGGCAGTATTCCTCGACATGGAGAAGGCTTTTGACCGTGTTTGGCATGCCGGTCTGCTCTACAAACTGTCGAAGACAGATGCGCCTCGTCGCTTGATTCAGGTGGTCTCGTCATTTCTGTCCCACAGGTCCTTCCGGGTGGTGGTCGACGGCGAGCTCTCGGACGCCCGCCCAGTCGCTGCGGGTGTGCCACAGGGCAGCTGCGTCTCGCCACTGTGCTACTCATGCTTCACCGACGACATCCCCACCACACACGACACCACGCTCGCGCTGTACGCCGACGACGCCGCGTACATCGCCACCTCGCTCAACGCGAGGCACGCGGCCGTCAAGATGCAGCGCGTGCTCGACCTGCTGCCTGACTGGCTGTCGAAATGGAGGTTGTCGGTGAACGTGGGCAAGACGCAGGCGCTAGTCGCCGGCTCCGCCAAACTCCCACCACCCTTACAGCTGCTGGAAGCCGACATCGCGTGGTCGCCCCGGGTCAAGTACCTAGGGGTCACCATCGATCGTCGGCTCACCATGGAAAGTCACGTCCGCAGCGCCACCGCAAAGTGCAGAACGGCCCGCGCTCTGCTACACCCAGTGCTCTCATCCCGCCTCCCGCTGCGTGCCAAGCTGGGCGTGTACAAAACGTACATTCGCCCGCTCCTCACGTACGCCGCCCCAGCCTGGCTCGCCCTCACAAGCGAGTCGACAAAACGCCTACTCCGCGCGCAACAGAGCCTGTCCCTGCGGAAGATCGTCGCCGCCCCTCGCTTTGTGAGGAACACCACAATACAGCGGGACCTCAACATCAAGAGCCTGGATGATTTCTGCCGCCGCCTCGCGTCCACTATGTTCGCGCGTGCCGACGCTTCTGTCTGGCCTCACGTCAAGCACATAGCGCCATGGCACGCGCGGCCACCTGACGCGAGGCGCCTACTGCGCGACCTAGTTGCGGACGTGATGACCCCCCCCCCCCCTGACTTGACGCACCCGAGTAGGTCGCATCCATCAACACGCGACCTACTCAAACAATGAGACTCCACACACACTACACTCATCCGGTGTGTGCCGTGTGCTAGGTTAATATAGGCACGTCACGCACCGTACCATACATACACGACTCCTCATACATCTAACTCACGCGATGAATGTGCGGCGCGGGCTCGCTATTCTATCGCCTACATGAGCGGTGTTACACAAGTACATTACCGCTCACACTCACACACACGGCCCCTCTGCCTGGCGCGTAATCGGCTAGATCTGAAAGCGTGACAGGCGGGGGCCTCCAGCCGCGGTAGGGAGCGCCGAGCCACCTCTGCCGCTGGTCGTCACCCGCTAGGCCTCCTCCGGGTAACCGGAGGTCTCACCTGGCGGTGACAGACCGCCGAGGTGGCGTGAAGAAAGCGGCGCTATTTACATAGCACCGTAGCGCCTCCTACCGGACATTTTGACAACTACACATAGGCAAATCGCGTGCGCGCATTTGCCATTGGTCATGGCCTACAAGGCCAACACAGTGAGGGTGCCCGTTGTTGCGGGCACACCTATGACCCCGCGGGACAAGGACAAAGTCCATAACCCGCCAGCCGCGCTCCCATACGGGGGCGTAGCGATGTCTTCCAGACATCGATGTTGGTTGTTTGGTGTATTTGGTAAAATTGTTGGAATATAATATACACTCGCAAACTGAAGTCGAGCAACACGGTGCTCACGGAGTAATTTAGGGCCCCGAGCTGGGCGGTAACTCCTGATATTGGCAGCCAAAAGCCTCCTCCTGACCGTCCACAAGCTAACTTCTACTCCTCTTACTTTTTCAAGGCTCTTCTTCAGGTCCACACTTGACGCCTTACGATTCCGCAACGCCTGACTCACCAAAAAGCGGTCATCTCTTGGTTCTGTGCATCGTTTTCTTCCCGAACCGGGTCTTCTTTTGACCGAACCGGTCTCTTGATACCGTTGCCAAGTCCTCTGGACAGTTGAACGACTCACATTTAGCCGCTGAGACATGTACCTAAGTTTGCGAACAACCTTCTTCAAGTATAAGGCTATAATTTTACCGGCCCTTATCGCTTTATCACTCATATCAAAAAGTGGTATTTAATGTAAAAAGAAAGATGAAATTGTTTAATTTGCAGAAAATATCCAAAAAGTTTTAAAATATCGTAATCAGTTAAAAATCGTTTCAGCAAATCGCGCCATTAGTAAATTATTAGCAATTTTATAATAATCCACAATAATCATTATTTTTCTTTTATTAATTTCAAATTTTAAATTTGGAACGTAAAGAATCATGCCAGGATGCTTCAAATAACATGCCAATACATCGTAAAATTAATAAAACCTATTACTTGTTCTTCTTCATTGAAGTAGAGAAAAAAATCTAAAGTGCCCGTTTTTTTTTGCATAAGAGTTTATATACATATTATATTGGTCTAAAACAGTGGTCTAAAAAAAGTTAAATTGTTGTTGTAAAAGTATTTATGTTCGTGAACGGGCGCTGTCAGTAGGGACTGGTCATCTCGCAGCTGCCATGAATTATTGTATTTTTGAATTGTTGATTTTATCTTTTTACTCTGGACGCTCTTACTCGCACGTCTTTCTACATCGTTCTCACATGTATGTATAATCTCGACATGAATGATGTTACCAAGATTTTGTAAAAACATATTGATTTAAAAGAGTGTCCATGGAGTTTCTTGCCCATTCTTCTCCATAGGATCTACGCTTTCGAATGGGCAACTACAGTACTTTTACAAGTTATTATGCCCTGTGACAGGGACTGTAGCTTAGTTTATTTTTTGTGTTTTGATATTCAAAAGTGCCTGTAATGGTATAATTGAAGTAAATGCCTTGAGTTTGAGTTTGATTTGGTTTCATATCTATACTCTAATAATTAATATAAAGCTGAAGAGTTCGTTTGTTTGTTTGGTTGAACGCACTAATCTCAGGAACTACTGGTTCCAATTGAAACATTATTTTAGTGTTGGATAGCCCATTTATCGAGGAAGGCTATACATAACATCACGCTGCGACCAATAGGACCGGAGCATTAATCAAAAATGTAACACAGACGAAGTTGCGCGGGTCAGCTAGTAAATAATAATTCTGATTCTAAAATGTTTCGTCACAAGAAATGAAATCAACTCAACCTATTAGACATTTTTCTATTTCCCCGCTCTGGGTGCTACCTGATAAACGAAATGATTATAAAAAATTTCACTTCTTTGAAGTTGCAGAAATCCAAATCGTAGTCATTCTCCCGCGCCTGCTTGGTCCGATGGGATGGGAGACAAAGTTGAGTGTAGGTGTAGTATCAATACAAAGTACGCAAGTCGTTTATTTTGCAAATATGGGTACATTAAGTACATGGTGATAAATCGATTACAGATAGGTACAGCCATTAATGCTTTATTGACCGAATGCTCTATTGCAAGTACCAGGGTAGTATAACTTGTATTTGGCAGAGTTGGTTGGGATGCAAGGATTCCTTTGAAAAAAGTTATGACAATAAGTTGTCTAACGCTACTCCCATACAACTGCTTCAGACGTTTTTGATCGTAATAATTTATGATCCCATAAAAACGTAACTTGTAACGTAAAAATTTGTGAGATGTAATCTTATTAACTTACTACTATTATAAATACGACAGTTTGGTGGGATGGATGTTTGTTACTCAATCACGCCAGAACGGCTAAACGGATCTGGACGAAATTTAGCACAGAGATAGATTATAGTCTGGAATATCAGATATGATATATGTATATTATCACGCTAATAACTTAGGGGGATAAGCAATATTTCATTATGTCCATATTCCTCAACTGTTTGACGATGACAACTGTCGCAACATGCATTAGAATAGAAGGATTAGGCGCACAATGCCACATTCGCAAAATGACCATATTGAAATTTAAACGCGCACAATGTCACATTCTCAAATTGCCATATTCTGAAAACGCCACATCGCAAAACGTCACATTAGCAAAATGCCATTTTCGCAAAATAACGGCGATTTTATACTGTCTGTCATAGAATTAAGTAGCCTGACGGTTTAGTGACCGCCCTGTAACCTTCGGTTTGCTGGTTCGAATCGCAGCCAGTGTCCACTTTTTTTGTATTTTTTAATTCTTGATTTTTAAAAAGAATAAACATGATTTTCGAGTTCGATCCCCGGTTTCCACTTTTAGTAAATAGGTATTTTGTTTTATTTTAATTCTTTATTTATTTTGAAATCACTACAAAATAGTTTAATATATACTTTTAATTGTTTTAACCATTTAAAAGACAGTGAGGTATTCATAAATTACCAAATAAAAATTGACCAATTTATACCTACACTATCAAAAAAACTCTAAGTTTTAAATAATGGCCCCTACTTTCCAAAATGTATCCGTCCCGATCACTAACCATCTCGAGCTTCTTGGTGTTACTTTGGGCTCGACCCTCAACTTTGGGTCTGATATTGAGTCCAATGTCCAATTAGCCGCTAGAAAGCTGGGTGTTCTCGCAAAGGTGCGAAAGTACTTCACGCCGGAACAGCTGCTCACATTATACCAAGCACAAGTTCGATCGTGCATGGAGAACTGTTCGCACTGGGATGGATCAGCTAAGTACCAGCTGCAAACTTTGGAAGCTATTGAGCGACGTGCCAAGAGGCTCATTGACAACGACTCCCTTGTCAAAGCTAAGCTCCAAAGCCTTGAACATCGCCGCAAAGTGGTCAGCCTATCGCTTTGTTATCGGTTACATTTCTCTGTTCCCTGATCATTATAATCTAGATCTTTTCAAGGTTCGAGTGAATCGGTTTCTTCTAGGCAAGCGTGCTCCACCCTTGGCCGCATCATCGCTTCACATCAGGCAAGTTGCGACCAAACGCAAGCCCATTTAGTATATTTTTTTTATGGATAAATCCACTACGTTGTAAATTTGTTCCGTGCGGGAATCGAACCCGCGACACACAGCGCAACTCAATTTCTGTTAGCCCAACTGCGCGAGGACCGCACTATGGCTCTGTCTGTGGCTTCCGAGGGAGAGTGAGGTGTAAAACTCCCCCCATTACGTCTAAGAGAGGCGCGCGAGGAACACTACGCGCCGCCGTCTCAGATCCAGTGTGATGGGAGGCGACGGATGTTCCCGAACCCGACACCCCTAGGTCTGCCGACGTCCTATGCGTCTGCAGACCCATCTGCGGGATGGGTGGGATCTCGTCATCTCCCTCGCCCTTTTTGCAGCTTCCTTCTGTGACATGACAGTTTCACAGAAGGACATCAACGCATCCCAGGACTCTGCGCTGCCGGTCATCGAGACAACGACATCGGACAACGGTCGGCAGCGACAGGTCTCCACCTACCTCTGTAACGAGGGCATGGCGCGACTCCTCCCACATGGCACACTCGGCCAGCGTATGCCGCGCCGTGTTCTTCAGACTGTGGACGCAGTGATGGCAAGCGAACAGACGCCAACATGCAACATAACCAAGAACAGCGGCCGAGGACACCTCGGGCAGCAGCGGGGGGGTCCTTTTGCAGCAGTGCAAGTTAATAGTATAGGACGAGTGCACAATGTTGCATAAGCATGCATTAGAGACGTTAAACCGCAGCTTGTAGGACATCCGCGGCAACCAGGCGCTGATGGGCGGCGTTGTTATTTTGCTCGCAGGTGACTTCAGACAGAGACTGCCAGTTATTGAGAGGGGCACACCGGCGGGTGAAATAAACGCATGTCTCAAGGCGTCACCTCTGAGTCCAGGATCAAAAAGCTCCATCTTACGTGCAACATGCGTGTCCAACTGTATGACGACCATGAATCAGGTGTCTTTGCGAAATAGGTGCTGCAAATGGTAAAGGTTCCTCTGGAAGCGGACGCAGATGGGAAAATTTTATTTTCCGAAGAATTTTTCCATTCAGTGGCTACAGAGGATGAACTTATCATGCACGTTTTTCCAATTTAGAGGTTAATATAAATAATGAAGAGTGGTTGTGTGGGAAGGCAGTGTTGTCACCAAAGAACGAGTGGGTGAGTAATTTAAACAAAAAAAAATTAGATGGTCTAAATTTCTTTTGTTTCTTAAACGACATATAGATGATCGTCAGCGATTCAAAAGTATATACATCATAGACACTGATGGCCGATTACGATAGTACTGTTGCTGGGAATTAATATTATAAAAGCCACTATTATTACAGGATCTGCTAAAGGAGAAAGCGTTTTAATTCCCCGCATACCTATTATTCCAAATAACTTGCCAATTCAATTTGACAGGTTGCAATTTCTCTTAAAATTGGCTTTTATCCATCAACAAATCCCAGGCACTCCATGCTTCTCACACGATATGTGCCCAATGCCCACTGAAAGTTTCACATACTGACGGAAAATAATAAGTTGATGATTTAATGTTGTATTAGTGAACGAGCAAAAAGGATTTAGACAAAATCAAACTATTAATATGCCATTTTATGATTTTTTGTATAGAGTTATGCTAAATGTTGATAAGAATAACCCTGTCTGCACAGTATTCTGTGTTATGACCCAAGCGTTCGATTACGTTAGGCGCTATATTCTTTTAGATAAAAAGGAGGCATACGGTGTTAGAGGTAACGTTCTAAAACTATTTAAATCATATTTAGACAATAGAAAGCAAGTCACAGAAATATCCTCTATAAATATAAAAACGAAACGTGAAGAAGTATTCCAATCACATGAACACGCGTGTCATTAAATATGGAGATCCTCAAGGCAGTGTGTTGGGCCCTCCACTATTCATATTGTATATAAATGACCTAACTAAATCTGTTGATCCACCTGTGACTCTCTTTGCTGACGACAGTACCATAACAATTCAATGCGATACTAAAGACAAATATAATAGTGACAGTAATAATTTCTCTTATATCAATAATAACATATTTGGATAATAATAATTTAAAAATAAATCTCAATAAAACTAATATTATGCATTTCAGTCAACGCTTACCGACTTTATCTGACCTTAAGGTCCAATATAATGACAAAATAATTGAATAAATCAACACTGCTAAATTCCTCGGTGTGGTTATTGACAAAAAGTTAAATTGGAAAGAACACATTGAAATTTTAAGCAAAAAAAAAATTGTGACTCTTCTTATGCCCCTACACAAATTAGTTCCTGTGCTTAACACTGACGCATTGCTAACAGCTTACCACGGCCTAGTTTCATCGCACCTAAGGTATGGAATTATCCTTTGGGGCAATTCGACTGACAAGGATATACCTTTCAAAGCCCAAAAACGGTGTATTAGGACGATGTTTAAATTAGATTCGACTGACAGTTGTAAACCGTATTTCATTAATTATAACATACTGACGTTACCGCCTCTTTGCGTATTTGAAGTTGTCATGTTCGTAAAATGTAATCGGCAATTATTTCCACGCATGGCAGACATAGTCAGTCGCCTCAGTCGCGATAACACAATGCTTTGCTCACTTGGTTCCAAAACAGCATTAATGGGAAAAAGTGTATTTTGCATGGCGCCTTTAATATTTAATAAACTTCCAAAGGGATGGAGGGAACTAAGCGCACACATACGAAAAATAAGGCTAAAATGATATCTTGTTGGGAAAACATACTACTTACAGTATTTTAGAATTTTCAAATGTCAAAGTTTAATATTACGAACTTAGATTATTTACATGTCTAGATAGAGAGTTCGAGCGTCAAAACGTAAAAAAAAACTATCAGGCAACTGCGGGATCATGGGCTCGTTCCGCCCGCTCAGTGACGATCTTTATTTCAAAAAGCCAAGTACAATTTGTCCATCTCAATCAAAACATATAAAACGCCATTACATGAAGTACAACATATGCATTATTTGAAACAGAGTGAACGACTGTCTCTGTGCTAGTATAAACTGTGTTGCAGACACAGGCAAAATGACGATTTGCGCTATAAAAGTGTGCAGGAATTACAAAGGACGATTGAAAACAACTAAAACAGTTACCTATCATCGGTAAGTAAACTTTAAATAACTGTATTGTAAAGAAACAATTAAATTAATAAAGTGTAATTTTATCCAAAGATGTAATGCCATTTGGCAGCTATGTTTACAGGGTTGCCTGTTATTGAATGTAAAATTGTAAAATTTCCCATTTAAGCGTTAGCTAATTTAAACAAATGTTTTCATGATTCAAAAAGTATATCTCGAGATTTCAAGCCACCATTTAACTGTAGTGCTAGATAATATACATACTCGTATAATGATTCCTCAGTTTAATGACTTCTTAAAATATATAAAGTCTATCTATTCATACACGAAATATCTTAAGGGGTCACTACTCATCATTATGAACAACTTTTACTATAGGACCAACCCTAAAATCGCGAAAAGAAAAATCTGCTGTTCTATACATTTTGACGAGTTATGCGAACATAATTGTAGGGAACAGCTGATTTTTTCACACGACACGGGCCTCACCCCGCTCTCCTTGGCTAAAGAGAACTGGCGCAAACCTGTAGTGCTTGACACTAACGACCGCAGGGAGGTATGGCAGAGTAAGGAGCTCCACGGACGCTTTTTCCGGGCCCTGCATGGGCCCGATGTAGACCTATCAGCGTCCGTAGCCTGGCTACGTTCCGGCGACCTCTTCAGAGAAACCGAAGGTTTTGTCTGTGCAATTATGGATGAAGTTATGATGACGAATAACTACCGGAGATTTATTGTGAAGGACGGCACGGTTGACATGTGTCGGGCATGCCACCGTCCGGGCGAATGAATTCGTCACATTATATAGCTAACGGAGAGTACTTACATGACACAACCTTGTAGCCAGGATTATCCATCAGCAACTTGCTCTAAAATACATCCTTGTGGAATCGGAAGTGCCGTACTATAGGTATGTGCCCAACCCAGTTCTCGAAAATGGCAATATAACACTGTACTGGGATCAATCCATCATCACTGACAGGACTATTGTGGCCAACAAGCCTGACATAGTGGTGGTGGATCGATCAGAGCGGCGCGCAATGATTGTTGACATAACGGTCCCGCATGACGGAAACCTCGTGAAAGCCGAGAAAGATAAGCAAATTAAGTATATTGACTTGGCTCGCGAGGTTGTCGAGATGTGGGAAGTAGACTCAGCGATCATTGTGCCGATAGTCGTTTCAGCGCATGGCTTAATTGCCAAGAGCCTCGACCAATACCTGAAGAGGCTCTCGTTAGGCGGCTGGATCAAGGGCTTGATTCAGAAAGCGGTACTCCTGGACACGGCTCGTGTTCAGGTTCCTCTCTCTGGAGCCCTGACCGCCAGTAGCTTGGACCTTGTTCCCGATACCGGTGGGCTACTATGTTTTATATTTTAAATGTTTTCTTATTTTGAATTTTATATAGGAATATTTAAAAATGTAATTAGTAAGTTAGAAAAATAAATGAAGGACATAATATCTTTTTCATTACAAATAATGTTACCTAGTAATTCATATGCAGAAACTCTTAGTATGTAAATCATAATTAAATGTATTTAAAATTTAAAAAAATATCTCAAAAGCAAAAAATAGACTCAAACTCAAAGCATTTATTTCAATTAGACCATTACAGGCACTTTTGAATGTCAAAACACGAAAAAATAAATAAAAACTAAGCTACAGTCCCAGTCACAGGGCATAATAACTTGTGAAAGTACTGTAGTTGCCCATTCGAAAGCGTAGATCTCTATGGAGAAGAATGGGCAAGAAACTCCATGGACACTCTTTTAAATCATTACGTTGTTACAAAGTCTCGGTAATATTTTTTTCCCTCCTGTAATGGGAAATATTCAAGGGTTGGCATCACTCAGTACGCCCCACCAGTGATGCGCGCGCAAGTTAAACAATAGAAAAGCGCTTCAAATCTGCTGGCCAGTTGTTTCTGTTGCGATTGCAGCGCAACGCTCTATCTAGACATGTATATAATCTAAGATTACGAATTTAACAAATATTTACTGACATTTTTATAATTTTGACAATTATTTATGATTAGAGTATAGGACAATTTTAATTCAAATTTGTAATTTATTGTTTTAATTTAATTATTAGTTTGTGTGACAATTTAATAATGTTTTTAGCTTTGTTTAAATACCTATGAATTACTTTTCTTATCTATAGGTATAATATGTCTATGCCCCAAAGGCCGAACATGATGGATCTTTTTGTTTATGAACAACCTACATGTCTTGTATGTATGTATGTATGTATGTATACCCATGTTTCTACAAATAAATGTCTTATCTTATACAGAACGGTATTGGAATAAATAAATAAATAGCGATTGTTCACTTTGAAAAAAAAACGTTGTATAGCGCCATAATGTTCCAGTTTTCAAACTATGTATATGGTCTCCTCATCTATGTATTTCGTTTCGAAACTCTGCCGCCAGTAATTACGTACATACAGCCCATAAAAAGGACGCCGTGTAATCGTACATCCACATTTCGCCAGCTATGTTGAAGTCCCATGTAATAGGGGGCGAGCCTATTTCCATCAACCCAGCAACAACTCCAGACTCGCAGTCGCGTTTGCGACCGCTCGGCCAACGAGGCAGTCGCACATATACACATCAAAATTTCCACGCGAACGAAGTCGCGGGCAAAAGCAAGTTCTAGTATAATTTCTTAAATAAATAGAATGACTTGTCCATCGCACGGCAAAACATATAACAATAATCTACTAATGTAAGTCGTCCTAATTCCTAACTGAAAATAGCGCTAGCAGTCCAAATTAGATTTGGTTGTGTGTAGAATCTTTTGCGGTTTGCGATTGCTGCACCTTCGTAAGGGGGTTCGGTTGGTGGTCACGGAGCATCGCGCAGTTACAGTCGTTGTTACTTTTTGGGCGCTGACCTGTGAGCGCGCGTACTGCAACGCGCGCCCATGCGTGTGGTTGCAATGAGAATTACTACAGGCGCACCACGGCGCTGTCGCGCATCGCTGCTTTCTTCACGACACTCCGGTCAGTATTCACCGAGTGAGACCCCCAGTAACCTGCCGACCAGCCACAGACGTGCCTACTCCAGTGCGAAGAACTACTTCAGTACGAATGCAATGAATCTCGTTGCTGGAGTGTAAATGTGATGCTGTTCCACAAACGAAGGGGCAGTTAATATTCTGTCCTGCGTGTCCTGTTGTTTGTTCATTACAGGAACTGATGGAGATTACCAGGAGGAGGCTCGGCAGGAGCCGACCAGCCACAGACGTGCCGTTTCACCGTGCACCCCTGACTCGGTTGCGGCACGTGGCCGTATTAGGGCGCGTGTGAGGTTCTTACTAAATAAATAAAGTTAGTATCTTTTGATTCTGTTGGCCCATTTTGATCAAATAAACGATAATTGTTACTCACAATAAAACTTCATACCTTTCAGTAATTTGACTTGGTATCCAATGATTGGGTTTTAGGTGATGCGCACCTAAACGTAGAGGTAAATCAAGGAACCCACAAACAGATAAAAATTACAAAACCTTTTTTGCAAAAAAAAACCGACTTCCAAAAAAAAACACTAAAAAAGTGGAAAATAACTTTACTTTCGGAAGTCGGTGTCTATTGTTTGTTTCATTGACTTTTTTGCCACCGACTTCCGAAAGTAAAGTTATTTTCCACTTTTTTAGTGTTTTTTTTTTGGAAGTCGGTTTTTTTTTTTGCAAAAATGTTTTTATTTTACCCTTTTTAGTTATCGTATCACACACAAATCCTTGTCAAGTATCAATTTCGCAATTTCTGTTACTTGGATGACATTTTTTCCAGTTATTTTGTTTTCAAAACCAAACTGCTGAACCGATTTTGATGAAATTTCTATGGGACCAATCGGGAAGTAAATCCATTCAGATAAAAGAAGAATTTTTCAAATCGGTTCATAAATGACGGAGATATGAGGTAACAAACACAAAAAAAAAACATACAACCGAATTGAGAACCTCCTCCTTTTTTTGAAGTCGGTTAAAAAAATGTTTTATCTTACGTTCTATTACTTATTTCTTGCATTTCCCAATTATTATTTTTTACAAAATTTTTAATATACAGACACAAAAAGTCTATGATTTTACTATATGTACAGATGTACTTATAGATAATCAGATTCATGCATTATTTCAGGGCGAGGACCTTGTTGTCAGAAAAGTGGAAGAAACCACAGGAACGGCTCGAGATACTTTCATACCCAAAAATAAAACCTTTGTTTATAACTGTTCTGCTACGGACAAAATATGTTCACCAGTTACATTTGTCTCTATGACTCAACGATTTGCACCCAATCTGAACTTGACAGCCTGCCGTACAAAAATAACTGAAACTGACATCCATCATTGTGCAGATGGTCATACATTATAGCTAAATAACTAATAAAATAGATAATAATTAACAAATCCTGTGTAGTGGAGCTATTTCAAAACTTAATCAGATAATTTAGCAATGTAGTATGTATTTATTTGTAATCTTTATGTTTAATTTGGATAAAATATGAACATCAACTGAAAGTTCAGAGAATTGTCTGAAAGAACTTGATATATTGCAATTGCAAGATAAAATCTAGGAAACATTATTCCATCAAAAACCATACCTAATATGTACAAAAATGCAAGTCTCGCCAAGCAGTTTTTCTACCGTAAAAATTTATGAGATCTAATTCTTAAGTAATTTCTTTAATAAATAGAATGACTTGGCATCGCAAACGGCAATAGAAGTTCATTGTATGTAGCTCTCACCCATATAAACAACATTGTATTGTATGACGAAACCTTGGATATCTTTGCGAGTACTGAACTGAGATTCCTGAACACTCTCACCTGACCACTCGTTACCTGGAGTCCATTGCTACTCCTACTACAATCTCTAATTAGTAATTACTATCTCAGCCTATTTAATTTAATTTAATAGGTAATTAATTCCATTCTTCTTCTCTTTAATTTAATGTTATTGGCAATTTAATTTTGTATAATTTTATCTAGATTTATTACATTAATAACAATGTTTTTTTAGTTTAATTTCTATTGTGAAATTTTTATGCTGAATTTTGTTGTATTTTTATTTTTTCAAATTTACTATATTTTTATCTAGTTCTTATACTTATAACTTTTAAAGTATGATTTAATTTTTTTAATGTTTACTGACTTATAACTTGTTTGTGTGGATTCTAACTGTCAATACAAGTTGGTTATTTTAATAAATAAATAAATAGAATCTACACACAACCAAATCTAATTTGGACTGCTAGCGCTATTTTCAGTTAGGAATTAGGACACCTTAAATTAGTAGACTATTCTTATATGTTTATGTTGCCGTGCGATTGACAGGTCATTCTATTTATTTAAGAAATTATATGTATTAGAACTAGCTCATACCCCGCGACTTCGTTCGGGTGGAAATTCGGGTGATGTGTATATGAGAGAATCGTTGGCCGAGCGGTCGCAAGCGCGACTGCGAGTCTGGAGTTGTGCCCTCTGAAAGTATTTATTTAAAGATGTTTGTAGGGAAAAGGGATTTCTTTATGAATAAAATAATAATATGGGACAATGTTTCCTAGATTTTATCTTGCAATTTCAATATATCAAATTCTTTCAGACAATTCTCTGAACTTTCAGTTGATGTTCATATTTTATCCAATTAATTATAAAGATTACAAATAAATACATACTACATTGCTAAATTATCTGATAAAGTTTTAAAATAGCTCCACTACACAGGATTTGTTAATTATTATCTATTTTATTAGTTATTTAGCTATAATGTATGACCATCTGCACAAAGATGTATGTCAGTTTCAGTTGTTTTTGTCAAGTTCAAATTGGGTGCAAATAGTTGAGTCATAGAGACAAATGTAACTGGTGAACATATTTTGTCCGTAGCAGAACAGTTATAAACAAAGGTTTTATTTTTGGGTATGAAAGTATCTCGAGCCGTTCCTTTGGTTTCTTCCACTTTTCTGACAACAAGTTCTTCGCCCTGAAATAATGCATGAATCTGATTATCTGTAGGTAGGTACATGTCATAAAATCGTAGACTTTCCGTGTCTGTACATTAATGATTTTGCAAAAAAATGTTGGAAAACGAGAAAAATAGTAATAGAACGTAAAATAAATCATTTTTTGTAATTTTTATCTGTTTGTAGGTTCCTTGGTTTTTTTCTACGTTTAGGTGCGCATCACCTAAAACCCAATCATTGGATACTAAATCAAATTACTGAAAGGTGTGAAGTTTTATTGTGAGTAACAATTAGCGTTTATTTGATCAAAATCAGCCAACAGAATCAAAAGATATAAACTTTTTTAATTTAGTAAGAACCTCACACGCGGGTGCGTGTGACTCGATGCGGCACGTGGCCGTATCGGGTGCACGGTGAGCGGTGACCTCTGTGGCTGGTCGGCTCCTGCCGTGCCTCCCCCAGATAACTGGGAGTCTCACTCGGTGGGTACTGACCGGGGTGTCGTGAAGAAAGCAGCGATGCACGACAGCGCCAGGGCGCGCCTGTAGTAATTTTCATAGCAATCACACGCATGGGCGCGCGTTGCAGTACTCGCGCTCACAGTTCAGCGCCCAAAAAGTAACAACGACTGCAACTGCGCGATGCCCCGTGACCACCAACCGCACCCCCTTACGAAGGTGCAGCAATCGCAAACCGCAAAAGATTCTACACACAACCAAATCTAATTTGGACTGCTAGCGCTATTTTCAATGAGCATTTGGAGTACTTTAAATTGTAGATTATTCTTATAAGTTTTATGTTGCCATGGGATGGACAAGTCATTCTGTTTACATTAGAATTACGATTTCATAACTTTTACAGTTGAAGAACTGCTTTGCGAGACTTGCATTTTTCATTATGTTGTGTTTTTGATGAGATCTTAAATTATTATGATCAAAAACGCCTGAAGCAGTTGTGTGGGAGTATCTTTATAAGACAACTTATTGCCGTAACCGTTTTGAAAGGAATCCTTGCACCCCAACCAACTCTGCCAAATACATTTTATACTACCCTGGTACTTGCAATGGAGCATTCAGTCAATATCTGAGCCAAACATCTCCGTTTTTATACATCTACACCCAACTTTGTCTCCAATCCTAACGGACAAACAAAGCAGGCGTGGGAGACGACGCGCGCGACGATTTCTGCAACTTCAAAGAAGAAGTCAAAATTCATAAACTAAATTCGTTGATTGCAATCCAAAGCGAGGAAATGAAAAAAAAGTCATTAGTATCAGTGACGAAACATTTTATGAACTGTAAAAGTAACTTTGTAAATCCCATGTAAAAATTTACATGGGATTGCTAAGTTACTTATGCAGTGTGTATAGCTAGAAAATTGGCCTTAAATTGCAGTAGACTCTGCTACAATTAGTACCTTAGAATTATGATGATCGGTGAGTGAGTCACTGACAAAATTGAGGAACTTTGAATTGCAATAGTTCATAAACTAACGGTTCAAATTGAATATAATTCAGGAATATACCGAGACATAATAATCCCTCTTTAAGTCACTGAAAATTCAGGCTACTAGCTTTATTATTTACAACGAAGTTACGGGGGTCGGAAATGTCCTGGATGGCTTCGAGAAAAGGATAGTACGGCTGTGCATTCTTTTGCTAGACTTGGCGAGGGCACTACCGTTTCCCCAGATAATTCAAAATTTAAGTGGTCCTTACGCCTAATTGAAAATAGCGCTAGTGGTCCAAATTAGATTTTGTTATGTGTAGATTTTGCCATTGCCGAGTCATTCTATTTATTACATTAGAATCAGATTTCACCAGAGTTGCCACCCGTCCCGATTTTGCCGGGACAGTCCCGATTTCGAAGACATTGTCCCGCGTCCCGACGGCCTAACGATTTTGTCCCGATTTTTGACAATATGCTACAGGCTCAATCAATTCATTCACCCAACTCAGTCACAAAGTCAGTCAAAGCGTTGATAAAAAATGGGTCCAAGTATTTAAAGTCGCAAAGGAGCAGAAGTTGAACGCATTATTTAGTGTTGTATCTCGTGCTTTGAGCATACCTCCTTCAAATGCGTATGTTGAGCGCGTATTTTCACAAATGACCATGAAATGGTCTAATATCAGAAATCGTTGCTCGTTCGATTTGATAAAAGCAGAATTGCTAATTTCTTTGAATATGCACATGTCTTGTTCAGACTTTATAAATAAATACAAAAATGAATTATAGATTTACTAAAAGCGGCTCGTAACAATAAGAAATACACATGGAAAAAATAATTATATAAAATAAATACAAATATAAACACAAAATAAAGTTTCATTTTCCTTTGACTGTCTCATGGGTAATTTTTTTTTTCACCAAACTCCGAACGTCTCTTATGGATGCCCGATCGTCCCGTTTTTTTTCCCCTAAAAGTGGCAACCCTGGATCTCACAGAAGAACTGCTTTGCGAGGCTTGCATTTTTGCACACAGCGGTCGCTTCTCGGGTAGAGACGTGAGTGACGTCATAAAGTTTATGCAAGTTTATGACGTTCACATCGTCAATAGTCTGTTTATGACATAAACAGACTATTGACGATCGAACATGCAAATGCCGAAGATGGTGTTGTCACGTTTTTAAAGTTTGTTAGATTTTAGGGAAATGGTGGTAATTAGGGGACCAAAAATAATACATTTTAAAATTCATTAAGTAATTATATTGTGTTTCCTTTCATGAATGTAGGATGTTGTGGATTACCGAAATAAAATCTTCACTTCTTGAAAACTTCTTTACTTATTCAAAAACTTCTCACGTCAATACAATATTAGAAAACGTCATAACATCTTATTAGCTCGCTCGCCATCTTTTTTCCTTCACCTTATTTCTCCCTCCCACACATACTCTCTCACTCACTCATCGCTGCGTTCATATGCTAGTTACTTTCATAAAATTACGATTCATTCAGAATACATAAATATTTTATGTTTCTTGCATATTTAATTTGGTAATGTCATTGGTACACTTCTGTTCAAACTTTATGGCGGCTCGGAAGTTAGCTGCGAGTGACGGTCTGCGCATTATACAGTCAAGACGATGCGTTCTCTACACCCCGATGATACCTAAAATTGAATTCTGCGAAGCAGCTTTACGTTAGATGTTTCGACCCGCAATAAAGTTTGAACCGTTATACTTGCGCTAACCGTCACTCGCAGCTAACTTCCGAGCCGCCATAAAGTTTGACCAGCACTATATATGTACCTATATGAAACATATCGTGAAAAAAAAAGTAATAAAAAAACTAAAAAACCCGACTGTGGTAAAATAGTGTCTTTTTTACTTAAGTTTTTTACCGCAGCGCAGTCAGGTTTTTAGTTTTTTTAATTACTTTTATAATAGTATTTTAAATTACTATTTTTTTATTTCCAGCTTTTTAGTTTACAAATGTGAAAGATTTCGCAGACGATTAGCCAAACAAAATTTTACTGCCTTCACCGCGTGGAGGTACTCCCAGCTTATGTTGTGTTTGATTCAAAATTTATACCCGGTGTCACTTTCATAATTAATACGAATCTAACGACACCTCTCAAGCTAAAATCCATCGAGCCGTTCAGGCCGCAGAGCAGGCCAAACAATTATACATACATACATACTCTTGAAAAACACAACCCTCCTTCTGTGCGCCAGAAGGAGGGTTGTGTTTTTCAGTCGTTTTGTCGGGTAAAAAGAGAGGGAGAGGTTGACCGGAAATTACCTGGATGACAAATGTCAGAAAGGACATTCAAAAGCTTGGCCTTACGGATGACGATGCTTACCAGCGCGAGCGCAGCGAAGAGAATGTCTATAGTATATGCCCATTTTCGAATCTAGCAGTGTTTTTCTTATATTATATATGGGAATATACATGAAACTGCACACACCACAAATATTTGATTTAAGTTTTCTTTCTTTATCGTGTGGTTAGTGCCTAACCTGACGTCAGAGTTCTAATGCCGCCCATGGCCCTCTGATTTGACTTTACATGCCGTCGAAAAATATCTCTCAGGCATGCTGGTTTCCTCACGATATTTTCCTTCACAGAAGCAAGTGATAATTTTAAAAAATACGCACATGATTCCGAAAAATCAAACATGTGTCTTGGATTCGAACCCGACACCCATGACTTGGAAAAAATTAGATTTAAGTAAAAAATATACCTACTTGGTCCAAAATGAAACAAAATTATAATAAATTAAACAATGACCAAAATAAGTGTACTATTATGTATTCTGTGGTAGTAGTCGACCGTTCGCGTGAGCCCCGCGCCCCGCGCCCCGCGCCCCGCGCCCCGCGCCCCGCGCTCCGCGCCCCGCGCCCTGCGCCCCGCGCCCCGCGCTCCGCGCCAACTCCAAAACTGAATCAGTCAAACAAAACTCACCGACTTCTGAAGCTAAAATTATTTTTTGTAATTTTTAAGTCGGACTCTAGTTTTTTGCAAAAAGTTTTTTTTAATATCTCTAAAACTATGCATCCAAATTGTATAATGGATCCTGCAAATATCACCCCTTTGATATTTTTTTGAGACAAAAGATCGCCTATGTGCTTCCCCAGGATATATTCTATCTCAGCCAGAGAACAAACGAACAGAGTAACCTTCGCATTTATAATATTATTACTAGCTGTGCCCCGCGCCCTTCGTCCGCGTGAAATTATTATGAAAATATTATTTCCCTATTTGACTTGGATTTTATTAACATTTTCAAGGGTTTTTTTTTGCGAGGAACCCTTATCTTTTTACTAAAATAAAGGAACGCTCCTTATAACATCAGCGAGTAACTTAGGCCAGTAAAAGTCCCGTCGAAATCGGTCCAGCCGTTTTGAAGATTAGCCGGAACAAACAGACATACAAACATAAAGACCGACAGAAAGACAGACAAAACATAAAACAAAAGATTATTACTGCTTGCATTATACATAATACTTTCATATACATTCGGTAAAAAGCTGTTATTTTGAAATCACAAACAGACACTTTAATTTTATTTTACTGTAGTATGAATGATACATTACAGTAGCATTAATACCAGTAAATGGATTTCAAACCGAAACGATGGCTAAATAAAATAGTTTACGTTCAGCCGCTCACTCTATAACTTAAAGCTTTCATAGTTACCTGAGACGCAATACAATTATAAGGTGCCTCATTCTCAGCATAAACCTGGAGAATGTCCACACATCGTTATTTAAATAAAACTGCAAACTTAATTTAATTGTACATTTTGTGGCGGAATCAGCCATGTTCTCTACTTACCGTTTTGGAGCAGTGTAATAATAATTGCGAGAACAATATAATATATAAAAAAAGACACATGACTCTATTCAAGTTGAACTCTGTAAGTAATAGCAATACACAAAGATAATATCCCAGAATAGGCCGTATTTATAGTAAGTCGAGCCTTCGGTTAACTGCGCCCCGGTCCATTGCACCTTGATGGAAAAATAAATTGGAAACGTCTTGATATCAAATTCAGCCATAAAAGTTTTTAACTAGGGGAAGTCCATTAATAACGTGAAGTAAATTTGGCGATTTTTACCCGACTGCGCCAGAAGGAGGGTTATGTTTTTCGAGAGTATGTATGAATGTATGTATAATTGTTTAGCAAGCTCTGCGGCCTGAACGGCTCGATGAATTTTAGCTTCAAAGATGTCGCTAGATTCGTATTAATTGTGAAAGTGACACCGGGTTTAAATATTGAATCAAAACACAACATAATCTGGGACTACCTCCACGCGGTAAAGGCTGTAAAAATTTGTTTGGCTAATCGTCTGCGAAATTTTTCACATTTGTAATTTTTTGTGTTTGTTACCTATCTATATATATATGGTATCTTCGTCATTTATGAACTGATTTGAATTTTTTTTTATCTGAATGGATCTACTTCCCGATTGGTCCCATAGAAATTTCACCAAAATTGATTCAGCAGTTTGGTTTTTAAATCAAAATATGTAGCTGGAAAAATATGTCATCCAAGTAAAAGAAATTGCGAAATTGATACTTGATAGGGATTTGTGTGTGATGCGATAATTAAAAACGTTTTTGAAAAAAAATAACTGACTTCCAAAACAAAAACACTAAAAAAAGTGGAAAATAACTTTATTTTCGGAAGTCGGTGCCAAAAAAGTCAATGAAACAAACAATAGTCACCGACGTCCGAATGTAAAGTTATTTTCCACTTTTTTTAGTGTTTTTTTTTTTTGGAAGTTGGTTATTTTTTTGTGATATACCAAGTGTCACTCTCACAGTAAATACGAATTTAACGACACCTCTCACGCTAAAATCCATCGAGCCGTTCAGGCCGCAGAGCGTACCAAACAATTATATGTACATACATACTCTCGAAAATCTTAACCCTCCTTCTGGCGCAGTCGGGTAATAAGAAAAATCCCATAGGTAGTGCAAACTCCTTATTGAAAGAAAATAGCGCTACCGATACATATTAGGTTAGGTTGTGTGTATTCTATTGCCGTTTGCGATTGACAAGTAAATCTATTGATTACATAAATTACATTAGAATTAGATACCTAACACAACTTTTTACGGTAGAAGAACTGCTTTGCGGGACTTGCATTTTTGTACATGTTATGTTTTTGATGGGATTGTAATTGCCTTCTTCAAGAGAATTAACAAAAACTAAAACCGACTTCAAAAACACAAAAAAGTGAAAAATAACTTTAGCTTCAGAAGTCGGTGAATTTTGTTTTATTGATACGGTTTTTGCCACCGATTTCTGAAGCTAAAGTTATTTTTCACTTTTTTGTGTTTTTGAAGTCGGTTTTATTTTTGCAAAAAAGTTTTTTATTTTTCCATTTTTAGTTGTAATATCCTGTACAAATATTTGCCATGCATTTATTTTACATTGATAACAATACATGTCATGGTAGGTAATAGGCAAGGCTTATCCCCATTAAAATGGAACTTAGCATCATACCTGTCGAGGGTGTACTGTACACATCTGCGCCTCCTCAGAGCATACAGGCGCGATGTTATGTTATAAACTGGTGTAAACAATAGACAGACATGAGATTTCAGCAATCGCAGTCCATTTGCTATCATTTATTGAGGAGTTCCGTTGCCTATCTCCGAAGTTCTTCATCAGATCTTCACCAAATTGAAATGGAACCACTCCGAGAAAGTACTCTTCCAAAAACTACCCAAATCGCTTCAAGTGTGCCTATAAAATTTAAAGAGTTCTCTCTATTTCTTCAGGATCCCATCATCAGATCCTGCCTTGAAGATCATGGGGCCACCTGGGAAGTATACCCTTTCAAACAAAAAAAAACCAAATCGGTCCAGCCATCTTCGAGTAATCGGGGAACATACATAAAAAAAAAATAAAAAAGGTTCCGACGAATCGATAACCTCCTCCTTTTTGAAGTAGGTTAAAAAGTAGTATACTCGAACACAAAACGAGAATAGTACAATATATGGAATAGGTGTTTTTTCAAAGTTGCAAACGTTAATTCAACAACGCGAATACCATTTGCTTTGTTTATGAGTTAGATATAGGTAGGTATCATAATTCTTTGGAATCGCATCCGCTAAGGCCATTTAGATGTTGCCGTTGGGAAATCCTATAAATAGATTAGCATAACATCACGCCTGTAATCCCCGAAGGGTTCGGCAGAGGCGTTCCTAATATAGTACACCCACATTTCGCCAGTTATGTTTAAGTCCCATGTGATAGGGAGCGAGCCTATTGCCATCAACCGGCCATAAATCCAGGCTCCGTGGCTGCTAATGAGAAATTCCAGAAGGAAAAACGCAACAACAATTTGTCCGACCTGGGAATTGAACCCAGGAGCTCATGCTCATTGTTCGCGCTTGCGGCCATTAAACCAACGAGGCGGTGAAAATAATAAAAAATAGATTAAGTTCGTCGAATCAAGGAAAGCATTTAGTCTCATTCAATTACACACTGATAATGGGGTTTTTAATAGCAAATCGTACTATGTTGTACATGCGCCCGCGCACATGACCGGTAAAATAATTTCAATACTACGGTTAGTTACCTATCTTAATTGTTTCACTTATTAAACTAGACATACCTATTGATCTTAAGGGAAAATGAACATTTAAGGTACATAATATTAGAAAGTGGATGTAGATATCAAGCCTTGAGTGTCAAAATGGACACTTGTTATCTGGGGGCACGGTAGTGCCCTCGCCAAGTCTAGCATAAAAAAGAAGGCACAGCCGTACTATCCTTTTCTCGAAGCCATCCAGGACATTTCCGACCCCCGTAACTTCGTTGTGAATAAAGCTAGAAGCCTGAATTATCAGTGACTAAGAGGGCTTATTATATCTAGGTATATTCCAATTTCCTTTAATGATTATTATTACTAGTTTATCAGTTTAATTCTACAAATAGATCTAAAATAATAATAAAATATGTACAAGTAACAAAATCGGTAAAGAAAAATGTTTTGACGCCCTTACAGGGCGTCAAAACATTTGTCCACATCGTTGTCAATAGGAAAAGACCCCAAAAGGCCAAAAAAAGGCCAACCGCTTGGCTATATCATGAAATACTAGGTGTGCACTCGGACCCCATGGCCCTAGTGTTTCAACCCTAGACGGCTACAACACGTAACTACCAACTGAGTTATTGTATTTGCGCCGTTTGAGGTTTTCAGCACCCGCAGCAACCCCAGCGAAGCCCACTGTGCTAGGAAGATGGGATGGCGCAAAGGTGTCCCACAAAAAAGGCCTACCCAACTTCCATGGCATAATGGTCATACCATCTAGTCTCTGCCCACCGACGCGTGCCAAGCCATTGGGTTTTAAGACAGCTGACACCCCGGCGCGCGGCGGTGGCAAGAGCACGACGGGTGAGATCATTAATGCATAGGTACACATGCATGGTATATTCCAGAATAAAATTCGATTGGAACTTTTAGTTTACGAACTATTGCAAGTTACACTCGTTAATTTCATCAGTGACTCACTCACCGATAATTATAATTCTAAGTTACTTGTAGCAGACACACAAGCTTCACGTTTTGAACAAAATTAGTGTTTTGCCTATAAAGCGAGGGAAAAATAAAACACACTGCAATTTAAGACCACTTTTCTAGATATCCAAACTGCATAAGTAACATCATAATCCCATATGAATTACAAAGTTACTTTTACAGTTCCTAAAATGTTTCGTTACTGACACTAAGAAATGAAATCAACTCAACCTATTAGACATTTTTCTATTTCACCGCTCTGGGTGCTAACTGCTACCTGATAAACGAAATAATTATAAAAAAATCACTTCTTTGAAGTTGCAGAAATCCAAATCGTAGTCATTCTCCCGCGCCTGCTTGGTCCGTTGGGATGGGAGACAAAGTTGAGTGTAGGTGTAGTATCAATACAAGCGGAGATGTCTCAGGTTATGCTTAATGCTCCATTGCAAGTACCAGGGTATTATAACTTGTATTTGACAGAATTGTTTGGGGTGCAAGGATTCCTTTCAAGAAAATAATGGCAATAAGTTGTCTTATAACGTTACTCCCACACAACTGCTGCAGGCATTTTTGATCGCAATAATTTAAGATCCCATAAAAAAACATAACGTGTACAAAATTGAAGTCTCGCAAAGCAGTTCTTCTATTTTAAAAAGTTGTGAGATCTAATTCTAACGTAATTTCTAAAATAAATACAATGGCTTGTCCATCGCACCGCGCACGGCAACATAGGCATATAAGAATAATCTACCATTTTAAATAGTCCAAACTTCTAATTGAAAATAGCGCTAGCGATCCGAATTTGATTTGGTTGGGTGTAGATTCTATTGCCGATTCGTTTGAGATTGCTGCGCCTTCGTACGGGGGTGCGGCTGGTGGTCACGAAGCATCGCGCAGTTACAGTCGTTGTTACACATTTTGGGCGCTGACCTGTGAGCGCGTGTACTACAACGCGCGCCCATGCGTGTGGTTGCTATGAGAATTACTACAGGTGCGCCCCGGCGCTGTCGCGCATCGCTGCTTTCTTCGCGACACCTCGGTCAATACCCACCGAGTGAGACTCTCAGTTACCTGGGGGAGGCTCGGCAGGAGCCGACCAGCCACAGCGGTGCCTACGCCAGTACGAAGAACTACTTCGGTTCGAAAAACTACTTCGGTACGAAAAAGTACTAAATGCAATGAATCTCGTTGCTGGAGTGTAAATGTGATGCTGTTCCACAAACGATGGGGCACTTAATATTCTGTCCTGCGTGTCCTGTTGTTTGTTCATTACAGGAACTGATGGACGCCACTGAAGGCACCAAACTAGTGGCTCAGTTCTGGACCGACATTGTTTAGATTGTCATCGACACGCTAAGGAGAAGAACACAAACGGAGATATTTGACTCAGATAATGCTTTATTGACTGAATGCTCCATTGCAATTTTCAAGTACCAGGGTAGTATAACTTGTATTTGGCAGAGAGTTGGTTGGGGTGTAAGGCTTCCTTTCAAAAAAGTTATGGCAATAAGTTGTCTTATAACGCCACTCCCACAAAACTGCTTTAGGCGTCTTTGATTGTAATAATTTAATATGAATTTTAATCACTCGATCAAATAATTAAACTTCAAACTGAATTCGTTAACTGGAAACAAATTCCATGGTGGAAAACCGCAATTGCTTTTCGCCAGACAAGGGAATCGAACCCAGGATTTCATGCTCAGCAGAAGCGCTTGCGACTACTATGTGATGTGGTAGATAAGTGTATTATATTCTACCTGTGTGAGTACATATAAAACGTATCATTACACCAAATATATTCAGCATTTTAACTCGGCATCTGAGATGTTTCATTCTCCATAAAGTCCCGTCCTTATATGGCGACCCTGCCACTTGAGCGAACATTTGTCAATCATGTGCGCATTTAATCTAAATCGTTTTCTGAGAGAGTGTCATCGAGTTGAAAGTCCATTGAAAGAAAAACATCATGTGTCAATCAAAAGTGCAAAATGAAGAGGTTTTCGTAAACCAGAACAGTGCCTTTGGAAGCCACAATTCAGCCACGATAGAGGAGATCAAACATTTAATATACCAATATAGATATCGAATATGATATGAAACCAAATACTTTTAACAACCGATATCAATGCAGTTTACCCGGCGAGGGTCATTCTTTCACGAAAAATCTTAACACCGCGATTCAGAAATTGGCGTCAAATGAACAACGCCATCTATCGAGCAAGGAGTTAAACTGCTAAAATTTAATGCATGGAAAGCGATCGAACAAACAATATAGGCTATGAAGATTTTCAAAGCAGCGCCATCTAAAGTACCTTTTGCTATCATAACTTTTTGAAAAACCCGATAAGTCGATTTAAAGTTATGTTGTGAGCACTTCATCTTTATTCATTAGTACCAGTTTGATTCAATAGACGTCGTTGCATGTATCTGACGTAAGGCGATAAGTTCTTCTTGAACACAATAAATTCATATATCTTTTGATAGAGATCACGGATTGCAATGAAACGAAAACTAATACCTTTTCTAAGTTACGCACAATACTTGTGCATTGAAACTAACCACATTGGTTTTGTAATTTTAATGTGATACTTAAACAAACAAACATAGCCGAAGACTATGAGGTTTAGAACAGTTCAATTATGTCAGGAATGATAAATCAAAGGTCTTAGACCTAGATTTAGCTAATATAGCGAACGTTAAGGTGAACGAATGCAATGATCCTCTATCCAAGTTAGACTCACATCACACTTCTTCTGATCAATTTAGATATACACCCTGAGAGAACTCCGAACTGCAATATTTTGCCCACCCGTAACTACCACAAGGCTGATTACCAAGCCATAACACAAAATCTTGACTCTACTAACAGGTCTACAGCATTAGAAAACTGTGGGACCATAGACGATATGGTTGAAATATTTTACGAAAAGCTCATGAGTGCTATAAGCAACCACGTTCCTTTTTCATATAAAGTAAATAATAACAAACATCCGCCGCGGTTTACGAAAGATCTCACTAAACTACTCAAGCAAACATACAACTTGAGACTTCGTGTTAAAAATATAATAACGCTATGGATAAGGTTAGTTTGGGGTTGTTGAATGAGAGGTGCCGGTTATCAAACAAATCATTCAACTTGAACTATATCAAAACAATAGAGGCTAGAATAAAAACTAAATCAAAATACTTTTGGACATATATTAAACATAAGCGTAAAAATAAAAGCACAATCCCAGAAAAAATGATTTTAAACGATGAAGTAGCTGATAACTGTACCGATATCTGTCAACTATACGCAAAATCATCAGACCCCCCCCCCCCCAAACAGCAAACTAATACATCGAACAGTTTATTGTATTATGGAAGCATGGATTTTTAAGTCACATTTCACTTACAGAGGATATGGTTGCAAGCAAGCTAAAATGTCTCGACATACGCAAAAGACCAGGTCCTGATGACCCCCCCCCCCAATTCTTCCTCCAAGTTATTCGCAGCTCCCTTAGCCTATCTATTTAACCGTTCACTTCAATCAGGTCGTTTTTCGACCACGTGTAAAAGGGCTAAAATATTCCCTATTTTTAAAAATGGTCGCAAAAACGATATTAAAAATTATAGTCCGATATCGATAATTGCCATTATCCCTAAAGTTTTTGAATTATTAATGTATCCCTATCTGTACAGTCACTTGAAAAATCACATAGTAGGCAACCAGCTTGGTTTTTTTTCAAGGAAGATCCATTCACTCTAATCTGGTGGCTTTCTCAGAAAATGTGATAGAGTATGTGGACCAACGGATTCAGGTAGACGCAGTGTACACTGGTTTTAGTAAAGCGTTCGACAAAGTAGACCATCAACTGTTAATACAGAAACTTGAGATATACGGAATCCACGGACCTCTATTGCTATAGTTTCAGTCATACCTAAGTGATCGTATGTCGTACGTTGTTTTGAATAGGACCCGATCTGATGATTTTCATGTGACATCTGGGGTACCCCAAGGCTCCCACCTAGGGCCATTACTTTTCAATATTTTTATAAATACCATTTTCCACTGTTTCCACCACGCAGCAACTTATCTATTTGCAGACGATCTCAAATTGACTCTGCCTATAAAAGCTATGCAAGATTATTATTTACCACAGGCTGACTTAGACAGATTAGTTGAGTGGTGCAAAGAAAATAGGATGAGTTTAAACTTTGAAAAATGTTTTCATATAAAATTCTGCCGCGATTAAAACGTTTATAGCACGAAATACTTAATTTTGGGCAACACTCTCAAGGAAGTGAATAGTATCCGGGACCTGGGAATCTTGATGGACAAGAACTCCACGTACAATAACCATATTGATAAGATAATATCAAATGCAAACAAAATGCTAGGTTTTGTATTAAGGACTTCAAAGCCGTTCATCAACCCTAAGACTAAAATTATCCTATCGAGACGTTGGTTCGCAGTAATCTAGAATACTGTTCACAGGTATGGTCACCTCATTATAACATTCATAATCAGCGTATTGAGAGAGTCCAAAAGAGGTTCTTCTAACATTTATCTTTACAAAACAAAACCGCGAAACAATTAAAATCCTACAAGGACCGTGTTCACCACTTTAAACTTCAAAGTTTCAACAATCGCTGAAAAGTACTGGATTTATGTTTCCTTCACAAACTAATGACATCTAAAATCTGACCTTCTGTCAAAAATATCTATCAATGTCCCAAGCAGGTTACCCCGGTCCCATACCTATAATCTGTTCAGACAAGCTATGCACAAAACCAATTTAGGTGACAACTCTCCCCTTACGAGGGCAACTAAATTGTATAACGCTATATGGCGCAAAGCTGAACTCGACATCAATCTCGATATTCACGATAGTCTTAACATATTTAAAAATAAATTATATGAGCACTTTCAAGTTAGAGGATATTTGAGTTATCATTCCAATAATCAATTAATTAATTAAATAATAATATTAATCAATTAATTTTAATTTTAATCTTTATTTATTTTGAGTTATATTATGATCTCAATTTCAACCATCAATTCATTCTGACATTACTATTTAATTTGACTTGACTGTATTCTGGATATTTTAATCTTAATAATATGACTGTTTATTTGTATTTATTCAAAATTTTAATGTAGGTATTCCTAATTTTAATGTATTTCTAATTTTAATTTATTACTAATTTTAATTTTGTATTTAGATCATGTGTACTCGATCATGTGCAAGCTGTGGGTGGTTAGCTATAATTGAGTGTGCGTTACAGGACAACGTTTTCTGTAGTAGTTTTAATTAATATACTTATTTTATTCTCAAATAGGTGACATGAAAGTTTGTTTTCTCTTAATAAGACGGTTTTATGAGTTGCATGTTACTTAAGTTCATGTTTAATTTTCATGTTACTAAAGTAGGTACATGTTTAATTAATTAAATTAAACAATTGTATACAGAATGACAAATTCCCACTGCCAAACATGAGCAAAATATTAGATTCCTTGTCTGGCTGTATGTATTTTACACATTTAGATCTAAATCAGGGTTTTTACAATGTTGACCTTGAACCTGCCAGTAGAAAATATAAAGCTTTTTGTTCGGGACAGTTTCAAATGACTACAATGCCCATGAGACTACAGACCAGTCCTTGCTCTTTTTCGCGAATGATGACCATGGCCATGGCTGGTCTTTGTTACGATCTTATTGTTTTAGGCCGAAATCTAACGGAACACTACAAAAATTTAATCGAAGTTTTAGAAAGACTCCGTAAATTAAATCTTTCGAAGTGCGATTTCCTAAAAAAAGTTACTTTATTTGAACCACATTGTATCAGACAACGGGGTACTTCCCGATCCGGAAAAAAATACGTGGGACACTCGGAAAGTTTTGCGACACTAAAATAAATTGTTCTACAGGTACATATATTTTTATTAAATCTTTTCAAAGTACTCTCCACCAGCCTCTATACAAAGATTCATGCGTCTGAACCAGTTTTCAAAACACTTTTTCCAGTCCGCCGCAGACACCTCGTTTACAGCCTGCTCGAACGCAGCCAGCGCATCTTCCGGCGACGAAAATTGTATCCCCTTGAGCTGATTTTTTATTTTTGGAAATAAAAGGAAGTCACACGGTGCTAGATCAGGGCTGTAAGGAGGGTGACCCAGGAGTTTGACTGGTGTACTGTCCAGGAAGTCCCTCGTTTTGAGCGCGGTGTGTGCAGGCGCATTGTCGTGGTGGAGCAGTAGTCCGCGGAGCCCTGTGTTTGGTCGCTTGTTGCTCACAACAGAAAAAACTTCTGGTAAACATTTGGTAGTATACCATTCGGCGTTGATGCTTCTTTGATCTCGTAAGGGAATTGAGGCCAAGTGGCCAGTCAAATTAAAAAAGCTGGCGATCAAAATCTTCCCCCCGCTTCGAGATCGCTTCACTTTGGTAGGCGTTGGTTAATTTTGAAACACCCAAACTGTCGACTGGCGCTTGGTTTCTGGATCGTATTGATAAATCCAGGACTCATCACCTGTTACGATGTCGTAAACACGCCGAGACGAGCCTGCTTCAAATTTGTTCAGCATATCACGGCACCATTCCACCCGGGCCTGCTTCTGAGCGTCGGTGAGGTAGTGCTGTACCCAGCGCGATACTATCCTCCTCACGCGAAGATGCCCGTGTAGAATCTCGTGAACGCTTCCCGATCCAATCTTTAATACGTGCTGAATCTCCTAATATGTAATTCGCCTATTATCTTGGATTAAATTTTTCACTGCTAGCACGTTTTCTTCCGTAATAGCCGTCAAAGGGCGACCGCATCGAGATATAAGTACTGTACGTTAGTACTTATATCTCGATGGGCGACCGCTTCTTTCTTCATCCCCCAAGGTTGGTCGACCGCGCCTAAATTCGTTATACCAACGATACACGGTTGCCTTGGAGGGGCTTTCATCCATAAATGCCATTTACTTTACATATAGTGCGTACAGATGGAGTTGTAACCAACTTATCCAAGTATTCGGCCATTTTGTAAATTGCACGTGTGTGGACCACTTGTTACTGCGAGAGGTGAGTGAGAAAATCTATGTTAATCTTAAGTTTTCTTTAATTAACTGATTTCAATCAATAAACATTGTAAGGAATATTGAATGGGTTGCTTAGACTGACAGTAATTTTCAATTAAATAGCTTTATTAGAGGAGATAATTATATTGCCATTTTTTTGGTTATGATTAATGTCTTGGGGTAAATGCGTCTGACCGTTAAGGGGCAATTGCGACTTGTGCACGCATTTGCCCCAAAACAGAATTCGTCAACCTTTTTATGTCTTTAGGTTTTAATACGAGTATTAATTTTATTTCAGATAAAAAAATACATACTTACCATGGTAGTATTGAAATACATGAACATTGACAAATACTTGACAAAATATGATTTCCAAAACTTCATACAAGAAAGGCTTGTATGGCCATGGCAAAATACTCATTTCCTTTTGTCATCTATGTGTTTCGGATGTAGAAATCCAACAAACTTAATACCCAATATCCCTTATCATTTTATCATAGATAATATAATAATCCAAAATGCTCAATTTTTGTTACAAAGCTCATTTTTATGGTGTCCATTTTGTTCCATTTTTACTATTTATGAACACTATCCTAAAGATGAATGCGAGTTTTGCAATTAAAATATTTAAGTAAGTAATTTTATAGCGTACATACGGCTTCACATCAACCTATCCAAAACTGTTACGATTTCCCTATCGAACATAACCTAATGGTTATGAAGTAAAGTTGAAAATCTATTAAAAAAAATTATAATATTGCGAAAGTCAATGTGTAGCCGTATATAAGTACAACCATTTCTTTATTTCTATTAAACATAAAAATTTATATTAACATAGGTAAGTAATTTGTTTCAGTAATTCATTAAAGAAAAAAATGGTACGCCACTACAAAAAAAAAATAATAATAATAATTTGTATGTACCTACTCGTAGGAATACGATAGTTACCAAATTTTGAATGATCTGATTTTTTTATTAGTAAGTACCTAAGTACTTAACAGAATTTTGTAAGACTGAATTGTTAAATGCCTTGAAAGTGCTTGTTAGTTAAAATATTTAGTCGTGGGTAAGATGTCGATTACTTGTCGATTAACATGATTATAAAGTACTTATTGTTGTTGTTGTTGTGTTAAAAGTTAATTTTTCTAAACAAATAATTACGTCGATTAATCTTGATGAGTAATATGTTTGAGTTTATTAAGACTGTACCGGGCGCACAGTGGCGCCCTCATCGTATTTTCAGTTATTTCTTTTATTTAATAACGAAAATGCAGAAAACAAGAAATGTAAATTGTAGTTCACAAGATTATACGTTACTATTGTTACAAACTGAAGTCTTACATTGCTTAGTTTTATCATAATCAACAAAACGGAGCTTGGTGGCCACAATTGTCTATTTTGTTGACTATGGTAAAACTAAGCAATGTAAGACTACAGTTCGTAATAATAATAAAGTATAATCTTATGGACTACAACTTACATTTCTTGTTTTCTACATTTTCGTTCCTAATTTATGGAAGAAATAACTTAAAGTACGATGAGGCCATTGTGTAGGATAGGATAAGAACTCGTTATATTTTAATAACCTTTCGTTCAAAACAATTTTATAACCTACTGTAAGATTTTTATTTAGTGCTACGTTTATTTTTTATGTTTTTACTTTTTTTATTAATGTACAAGAGGTATCAGAAAGGGAATATCAACTCGAAACACATCAATAGCATTCTAGCAGACGAACAATTTACCACCAATCTCCACTACCAACACTTATACTAGTTACTAGAAAATAAAACTCAGATGTTCGTACGTTTGGTATTATTGCTGTTCTCGGGTGGATACGCCCCTTTCGTTGCAATTGTATAGGTATTTCATTAAAAGACTTGGACGATACAGTATTGTAAAGTACACATGGCTAGACATCAACCTATTCGAAAATGAACATTATGGTTATGCTTAAGTTGAAAATCTACTACAGAAATTTTACAGTTTTGCATAAGTTGATGAGGAACCAAAGCCATGTGTATTTTTTTTTTTAATATGAGTAATGTTGTGTTGTGAATTATTTTTATGTAAGAGAATTTGGGTGGCCCATCATTTTCTAGATTCAATTTGATCTCATATATTTGGTTTTGACTGATTTAAATATAATTAAAAAAATTATATTGTTCCTATTCCAGTTTTTTTTTTCACATTTTCACCACTAATAATTAATCTACACACTGACCCACACACACACACTGAACTTTACGGAAGTGCTTAGGTAGTTTGTGCACGAGCTCAAAAAATGTTGACAACATCTGGATCTGGGATGGGGTAAATGCGTCTATGAAAAATAGACGCATTTCCCCTATTTTTGCTAAATAGTGCCTGAATGCGTAATTTATTATTTTTGGCTAATTTAAATACCATACTATTGATCAAAAATATGAACCGAAAAAAACTACCTCTATTGTTTCACGAAAAACTTACCCATTAAATATTTACTTAATAAAGACGCATTTGCCTCAAACGGGGCAAATGCGTCTAAAATTCTTTTTTTTTCTAAACACTCAATATGTAACGTTTTTAAAAATCCAGCGATAAAATCACTGCATGAACTTTGTTCACAAATAGTCAAATAATAGTCTTGAGGTTCAAAAAGTGGGATATTGCGATACATTCGCTCCCAGTATGGCGATAACTTGAGGTGATCGCAAAATATGACGCAATTACCCCGGTTGACCTTACAGCATTATCCCGCATTTTCTCTTATTATAGAAAATTCATACCCAAACTTGCCGAAATAGCTTATTATGTAGGAAAAATAAAGCATTCATTTGGGATGATAATTGTCAGAAATCGTTCGAAGCCCTTAAGAAATGCATGACAACACCCCCCGTCCTACAATATCCTGACTTCTCCAACTCTAATCAGTTTACTGTACAGTACAGCCTGATGCATCAGGTTACGCGATAGGAGCCATCTTATCTAATGCCGACGCGACGGCCGACCAGTTGCTTACGCCAGTCGAAGCCTGAACAAAGGCGAACGGAACTATCCAACGATCGAAAAAGCAATCTTAGCAATCTTAGCTAATCTTAGCGTATGGGGTGTGAAACATTTTAGACCATACTTACAATATGGTCGTACTTTCAAAATAATTAAGTGCTGATCATAAGCCGCTGGTATACTTGTTTAGTCAGGAAGATACCTCGAGTAGGCTACTAAAGTTTAGATAAAGCCTAGAGGAATGTGACTATTACATTGAATACATAAAAGGTACAGAGAATGTGGCCGCTAGGGTTGCCATATTTGGCAAGGCTCGTGTCGGGACGCAAAGAGAAAAAAAATTTAAATATGAATATTTTTTATTAAAAAAAAATCTACTGTATGGAAGCAGTGCTAGACGTAGCTTGGTCATATTTTGCTGAAGACTTTACTTTTTTAAGTAATTCTTTTTGTCCTTTTACATATTTATAAAACTCCGTGCAAGTCATATTGAAGTTAACCTGACACTGTAATATCGACTCCACAGTGTCCGGCAGCAGGCGATTTCTTTCATCGGTCCACTGGCTCGACATTAATGAAAATACTCTTTCTACTGTAGCGTTGTGGCCAGGTATCGCAAACAAATATTGGCATAATTTGAGCATTTGGCATTTTCTTTCAGGATTTTCTGTAAGATTGAAAAAGTAAATCCACTTCTCTTCTACAGAATTTTTGGCCTTCCACTCTTCCGTGTCAACTGTAGCCTCCAAAAAGTTTTTCAGATAATTATATTGATGAAAGCAACTGTCGCCCAAAATCTCCACACCATTTTCATTTAGGTATAAAATAGTGTTTTCAACTGCTGTCCATTCTGGGATTTCAGATAGCATCATCCAATCAAACACTTTATATTTATCAAATGATATGGACCACTTTTGCAGATACTCAAAAGCTGTATTATAAAAAGCCACCGTCTCCTCCTCAAACTTCGTGATTAATGTTATTATTTCAGGTGAAAGATTCTCATTTTTTAATTTGTTTAATTGTATTTTAGTTTGCATACCTATAAAATTGGCAGACTTCCTCTCTGTCAGTGAATTTTGTGTTTCCTGTAATATCTGCTTTATTTCAATTATTGACACTTTTTTCTTCTCAACGCTTTTTATGTTTTTTTGAAATAAATTGAGATTGGACTGTATAAATAGAAAATAAATTTCACTGATCGGACTTTTAAAAAAATCAGAAATAATTTTAGGTGGTCTCTCTTCGGCGTTAAAATAGTTTTTTAGTGGAATCCAAAGTTTGAGGATCCGTTCAACCGCGGGCATCAGCGAAAGCAATCTTGTTCTTGAGTGCGACAGTAAATTTTGATGATTTATATCAACATAAGCGCAAAATTCCTTTAGCTTCTCAGTCCTGACAGTATATATGGAAAAATAATTAAATATTTTCAGGACGATGACTTCGACATCCACAGACAAGATTCCAGCTGCACTTGATACAGTATTGTGCAGAATATGGGCTGGGCAACCAATTCCTTCTAAATTTTTTCCGAGTTCTTCATTTATTTTGTGAAAAACATTGCATTGGCCTCGTCGTTCAAGCCCTCCAAAGTTTGTATTGGTATTGTCTCCGCAAAAAGCGATTAGCTTATCTAATGGAACCTGTAGTTGTCTTAAAGTATAGATACAATAATTTGAAATAGTTTCTGATGTTTCATTTTTAAGAGACTCAAATTTTAACAGCTTCTGTTGGATCCCATCAGCTTCAGTAAAATACTGAACGAGTAAAGGAAACATTTTTTCAGCTTTGTGATTTGACGCGTCGGTGCCTATGCCGTAGTGAGAGTCAAAGTGGCGGGTGTACCATAGCGAATCAAATTATACCAATTACCAAAAAAATGTACCTATAATGTACTATTTTGTACCTGGCTCTAAGAAATCTGTACCTCATTCAGAACGAAATTATTTCGAAATTAAGGTACACCCGCCATATTGATGTCAATATGGCGGGTGTACCTTAATGCTTTATTATTTAACCATTACTCTTAAAATATAATTACATCAAAAAAATGTACCTAAAAAGTACCTCGAGTAAAAAGAAACACACACTTGATCAGTGGGATAGTTCCTGAGATATAAAACAACCGTGTCTCGTTTACTTTTGTTTATTATTCTTTCAAGTTATTTTATGTTTTTCTCTCGTAAGAGAATACAAAAACCCTACCCACGGCCCGGAGCCAAGTTTGTAGGGGGGAGTTTAAATGGTCAATGTGGATGATATTGTAGAAGTAAGGAATTTTCGGGTGATGCGATAGGTGTTAAGAATTGTTGCTTTTTGGAGCAGCTGAAGTGTGTGGGGAGGCATGTGTAAAGTGTGAAGGCTTTGTATAAGAGTCTTTGGTACGATACCAGTGGAAGAAAGCACTATAGGGACGATGTGGACGGTTTGTGCTTCCCACTGGGTTTTTATTTCTATGGCGAGGTCTTGATATTTACTAAGCTTTTCGGATATTGTAGTTTGAATGTTGTGTGAGTTCGGGATAGCTATATCTATTAAGTAAACTGTTTTATTGGCTTTGTCGTGAACGGTTATATCTGGTCTATTGAAATGTATAGTTTTGTCTGTTATTATCGTCCGATCCCAATAGATTTCTGATTGTTATTGTCTAGTATTAATTCCGGTTTATATTTATAATATGGTTTCATCTCATTTATGAGTTTATACTTAAATGCTAGTTGTTGGTGTATAGTAGCTGCAACTTGGTCATGTCGATGCTTATAGTCAGTCTGTGCAAGTGATTTACAAGCTCCTGTAATATGTTGTATGGTCTCAAAGGCGGTGTTGCAATGTCTGCATAAGTCAGTCGGTTGATGAGGGTCTTTAATTATGTATTACCTGTAATTACGAGTAGCTATTATTTGGTCTTGGATCGAAATCATAAATCCTTCCGTCTCGGGAAACAGTTCGCCTCGTTTGAGCCATTCGTTCGACTTAGCTTTGTCGACGTGTGGTTGGCTCAGATAGGCTCGGTGTCTCCGGTGAAGGGTTTTGGCTGACCACGCGGCAATTTTTTCTTGCGTGTTTATGAGTTGTTCATTAATTTGAGTGTTCTTATTGTGTAGGTTAAGAGGCGTAAGTTTCGTATCGTGTTCCGTTATATGTTTGTGTAGTGAAGAATTTTCGGATTTGTTATGAAAGTAAGCTCTTAGTGAAAGTATCTGTTTGTTGTGTAAGTTAACTTTTATTTTTAGGTATGAAAAAAAAAACGATTTTTTATTTCGCGCAATGTACTGCGAACCCAGACAAGCAAAGTTAAACCCCGCCCCTTCGCTCTAAGCCACGTAGGTACTTGTCGGATATGTTTGATATTCATTGCGTTTTTGTAACTTCAAACGCGTAATTTCGAAAATTCGAAAAAAAAACGAAAATTCTGGTAATGTTTGCTCGGAAAAAAGTTTAGTAATAACACTTGGAGTGCATTTTCGTAAAAAAGTAATAAAAAAATTGTGACTTTGACCTTAAATATCTCCAGAACCAGTGGATTCCCAGGTATGGGGTCTAGTGGAAAAAAAAGATCCAAATAATGGGTAGAATATGTGACTTTCGGCTTCGGAAACTGTCTGTTTACACCCGATATAAATGTATATATAACTATTTCAATATATCATGATAATTATCGTGTTTATATATACACCAGACACGGTTGTTTCATTTCTCAGGAACTATCCCACTGATCAAGTGTGTGTTTCTTTTTACTCGAGGTACTTTTTAGGTACATTTTTTTGATGTAATTATATTTTAAGAGTAATGGTTAAATAATAAAGTATTAAGGTACACCCGCCATATTGACATCAATATGGCGGGTGTACCTTAATTTCGAAATAATTTCGTTCTGAAGGAGGTACAGATTTGTTAGAGCGAGGTACAAAATAGTACATTATAGGTACATTTTTTTGGTAATTGGTATACTTTGATTCGCTATGGTACACCCGCCACTTTGACTCTCACATGCCGTAAAATGGCACTTCTTGCAATTTTTTCACTGTTTCGGTAACAGAGTGCGGAGCAAGAATATTTTTGACTATAGCTGTAGCCTTTGTCCTAGCAGTAGACTGCTTTGCGGCGATTTTCGAGTCGGGATACATTGTTGCATTCAATTTTACAATACAGTCAAGAGAGCTAAAGGATTGATGATGTTTTACCACTTTATAAGCTGTGGTTAGTTCCGCTGCACTTATGAGTAAATCTTCTTTAGTATCTTCTTTAATCATAAAACCAGATATAGACTTTGATGTCGATACGATGGCAAGTTTCTTTTTGTGGCTAGCCGTAGAAATGTGATGCTTAACGTCAGCCTTACCTCCGTGACTTACTGATATGAAACAGTGACAAATATCACACACCGCTTCTTCATTTGTACGTCCTTTCTTTATAAAACTCCATTCTTTTGTATATTCATCCGAAAAATGGCATTTTCTCTTTCTTGTTGTAGACATTTTCGTAATGACAACAAGTTAATAACGACAAAATTGTGCAACTTAGCTAAACACTAAAACAATCAACAATGCGAAAGTACAAGCTTTTCACTCACTGTATTGGTGTTTGTTTACCCACTGACTCGCTCGCTGTTGCTGCGATAGCACGTGGCGGGGTGCGGGGGGCACCCTTCTCCCTTCCGCAGCGCGGTACTCGCGAGCGACGCCCGACGTCGCAACCGCGCTCCGAGTAATTTGGCGCGCGTATTTGAATTGCTTTGACCGTGCGATAAAACGGGACGTAATAGTGTTTTGTCGGGACGTCGGGACAGAAGGCCTAATGACGGTGACAGTCCCGATATATCGGGACGAATGGCAACCCTAGTGGCCGCAGACGCGTTATCTCGCGTTACGATGACCTCACAAGAATTGAAAGAAATTAGCGAGTGCTCATTTGTGTTATGACACGTGCGCAAAGTAAAAGATTAGAACCCAATACTACTGTTAGAGGAAAAGACATGGAGAAGGACAACTTGCCAAGTCAGCCGAAACTAGTAGAGTCCAATGTTAAACCAAGAAATTCGGTTGAACTAAGGTTTATAGACAAGAAGTAGGTAGGTACCTATTTGGCAACGTTACAAAAACAGGATAGGATAAGCTAGGATAAGCTATGCGAACGAAATATTTCTGTATAGGTACACAATTGATACTATTTATAAATCCATCTGCTCAATCGCAATTGCCGCCAGCCGCCAGCCGCATTTGTGAGAGAGATGTGTTTTGTCACCAAATAAATACAGCGTGAAATTTTAATGATTGTTTTCCCGCGGCGGAACAATTTGCCATCAGTAATACTGTCGAATCATAGAGTAAAAGTTAAAAAATAAAAATGTTTTCGTTCTAAAATAATTAAAAAAATTCATAAAGTCATAAGATTGAGAAACAATAGTAACACCTAAACGTAACGTGTAGGTACCACTCTAACCGCACGCGCCACCGCGCGGTACCTACAAAGTCACGAGCGAATCGTCAATATTCAAAGCAAAATAAGCTCTCGCTCGTAGTGGTACGGCATAAACTATCCTGCACGCAACAATACAAACTGACGCTGCGCGATGCCGACAAAGTTAAGAATTCGATTTACGATTCTTATAATAATTACATATGTTCAAAGCTTTTTAGTTTACAAATGTGAAAGATTTCGCAGACGATTAGCCAAACAAATTTTTACCGCCTTCACCGCGTGGAGGTATTCTGAGTGACGTTACATAGGTACAGTAACGTCAGTATTCAGTTTTACTACTTTGTCCATATACTACAAATTCAATCACACTTACTACTAAATGTTTTTGGAGGGGAATTTAAATTGACCAATTACTTTTGTGGAAATTCACGATCTCATGTATAGATTGAGGAGCCAAATTAAAAGTATTGTATATTTTTGAATATCAACAGTACTGGAATCAGATTTTTAGTAAGCATTGTACACAATTACTACTAAATAATACAATTTTTTCAAGAATATTCATTATATACTTTCCGCCACACCACTCCGGTGGTTAAAGCCACCTTTATGTTCATATAACTATTGAACTATTATACTACAAATTCGAGGATTCATCCTACAATATTTTTAAGCTTACTACTAAATAAGTATATTAATTTCATTAAGATACGAAAAGTGGCTCCTCAATCCTTACGGACATTAATATATTCAGTATTTACTCGGCATCTGAGATGTTTCATTCTCCTTAAAGTCCCGTCCTTATAACAAGACCAACCGCAAATTCAATCATCTGAAAAACTATGGTTATCCCGATCCCGATACGTGTGTAGGGCAATTTTAGCAGCTACAAATGAAATAGTGGGTCAGATCAACATGACAAATATTTTCTATTTTATTTAAAAAGCAACGAAATTCATTGCATTCGTACCGAACTAGTTCTTCGTACCGGAGTAGGCACGTCTGTGGCTGGTCGGAGGTAATATTAATCTATGGGAGGTAACTGGGGGTCTCACTCGGTGAGTACTGACCGGGGTATCGTGAAGAAAGCAGCGATGTGGTGCGCCTGTAGTAATTCTCATAGCAACCACACGCATGGGCGCGCGTTGTAGTACACGCGCTCACAGGTCAGCGCCCAAAATGTGTAACAACGACTGTAACTGCGCGATGCCCCGTGACCACCAGCCGCACCCCCTTACGAAGGCGCAGCAATCTCAAACGAATCGGCAATAGAATCTACACCCAACCAAATCAAATTTGGATCGCTAGCGCTATTTTCAATTAGGAGTTTGGACTATTTAAAATGGTAGATTATTCTTATATGCCTATGTTGCCGTGCGATGGACAAGCCATTTGATTGTATTTATTTTAGAAATTACGTTAGAATTAGATCTCACAACTTTTTAAAGTAGAAGAACTTCTTTGCGAGATTTCAATTTTGTACACGTTATGTTTTTTTATGGGATCTTAAATTATTGCGATCAAAAATGCCTGCAGCAGTTGTGTGGGAGTAATGTTATAAGACAACTTATTGCCATTAATTTCTTGAAAGGAATCCTTGCACCCCAAACAATTCTGTCAAATACAAGTTATAATACCCTGGTACTTGCAATGGAGAATTCAGTCAATAAAGCATAACCTGAGACATCTCCGCTTGTATTGATACTACACCTACACTCAACTTTGTCTCCCATCCCATCGGACCAAGCAGGCGCGGGAGAATGACTACTTGGATTTGGATTTCTGGAACTTCAAAGCAGTGAAATTTTTTATAACTATTTCGTTTATCAGGTAGCACACAGAGCGGGGAAATAGAAAAATGTCTAATAGGTTGAGTTGATTTCATTTCTTAGTGTCAGTGACGAAACATTTTAGGAACTGTAAAAGTAACTTTGTAATTCATATGGGATTATGACGTTACTTATGCAGTTTGGATATCTAGAAAAGTGGTCTTAAGTTGCAGTTTTATTTTTCCCTCGCTTTATAGGCTAAACACTAATTTTGTTCAAAACGTGAAGCTTGTGTATCTGCCAGAAGTGCTTTAGAATTATGATGATCGGTGGGTGAGTCAGTGATATAATTAAGGAACTATGACTTGCCCGCTTGGCTTGCTTGTTCCGGGACCGTGTTCTTCAATGTCTCTGACTTCATTCACCGATCATTCTTCGTCCAATCTATTTCTCTGTGGAAAATGAAATCATGATGGCAACCAATCGTTTATCGTTTAAAACGAAAGTTCGCGAGTACATTCGGAAAAAGCTGGCAGTATCGTCACAACGCTAATGTTTTCCCCATTGCTTGTCTTTTGATTTACGTTTATGTATATTTTGATATACAAGGTGTTGCTTTGCACCCTCGTCAAATTCAAGGAGATAGTTGCCTCCTTGAATGATTCTTGACCCGAATTAATAATAAAATGAGGATTTTTTATATTTTTTCTTAATATTGGTAATCAATAAGTTTACACCACCCGTATTAAAACGCGGCCCGTCTAATACTAGCCCTATAACCGCGCTTTCACACACACAAGCAAACGCAGACGTTTATTCGATAAACGGGTGACACTCCTGTTTTGAAAAGGGCTTCATTCTGAAATAGTGCCAAATTAAAACAGCTAAAAAAGCAGCGTTTATTATTATTGACCAGGTACCGTAATTTATATTGATTATTTACGTCTTCTATGACAGCCTCCTGAATTTTGACGAGGTTGCAAAACTACACCTTGTATATTTATAGTTTTGTAATATAGATTTATAGTATGTTATAAATCCTTGTAGCTTAGTTTAGTATTTGATTAAAGTTATTTTCAGATAACACACCTACTGCTGTTTGTCTCTGCATCACCCAAAAGTTGACTGGTAGAAAATGCCTAGGGCATTCAGTCCGCCGCTGTACATGAATAAATATACTAGGGGTTCAAATTGAGATATAGTAAGCCCGCTTAATCACTAAAAATTCAGGCTTCTAACTTTATTTACAGCGAAGTTAAGGGGCGGGGGGGTGTGGTCGGTCGACGGAAATGTCCTGAATGGCTTCGAGAAAAGGATAGTGCTATCCTTTTCGTGGCCGTGCTTTTTTTTTTGCTAAACTTAACTTGGCGGGGGCACTGCCATGCCCCCAAATTCATAACACGGATCAATAACAGCACATACCAAGAATTTACTTTGGAAAAGCAAACTTCTGACATGTGCTGTTCTGGTGGAAAAGTAAAGCTTTCGATTCTAGGTAAGCGAGAGGAACCTCTTAAAACTACTTTGGTACGGCAATAAATCTCGTTGCCTTTAAATATAATTGAATAGTCAAACGAATTTACCTATAATTGAAGTTCGGCATAATTATGCTTGTTGTTGTATTGTCCGAAGGTGATTCAGAAAACAAGTGTAGTCTCGGCTTTAGTCTGCGACGCTAAAAAAAAAAACTTATTTCCGAACGCAACCTTAAAGTGTTGCCAACTGCTTCTGTAAACTATCTTCATTAAGTTCATAGCGATTTATTGGTTTTACAACATAGGGCCCATGCTCATATAACTATATAGTATGGCACGGGCGGGACTAATCATCTTCGGACAATACAACAACAAGCATAATTACCGTCGAACTTCACTTACAGGTAAGTTCGTTTGACTATTCAATTATACTTGTTGTTGTATTGTCCTCGATGATTCAGAAAACAAGTGTAGATGTTTAAAGACCAGTTGTAAAATCAATAAAAAAATATTTAAAAAATAAAATAACAAATGAGTTATTTTTTAAAATTTCATACACGCCAATTTAGTTAATGACTAAAGTAGTATTTTTACAATTCAGATTTAATCAATATAGTATTATTAAAAATGCCTTCAGAGAAGCTTCTATTATTTACTATAGGTCTATTATAAAATCTAGCAGACATTGTTGACTCTCCAGTCCAACCAGCTGCTCGTCTAATACCGTCTATATTGACACCCTTGCTGATGGCTGCTGATGTTGTTGCATGGCGGGTACTGTGCGTTGAGAACGTGCTAATGTCAGTTCCACTCTCTTACATAGCTTTTTTGACCCAGCGGCTGATTGTGCTGGAGCTCACTGCTTTATATGGCTTCCTTGTAGATATAAACAAATTAGTACAGTCCCGTAAACCTTCTTTTAATTTTAAATAGTTAACCACAGCTGTAGCTGGGCATACTCCTATTCTAGTTTTAAAGAAAGGGACAGTTAAAAAAGGTTGGCATTTGTTTGGCCCTGAAGTTTTAATTAACTTATCAATCTGAATTGTAATTTGTAATACAGTCTTAATTAATCATTATGTTACTAACGTTAATTAGAGAGATTGTTTGCGCCCTTTGACCTGTGGGTAACAGTAATAAAGTTACAGCTTTTTTGGTAACAATTTGTAAATCACTTTGTTGAAAGTAATTATTTTCAATATCTATATCTCTCTATATCTTCTAAGGATATCTATACATATAATAAATCTGTAGAAGTGGCGTTTCTGTACATTGAAAATATTTAGAAAAAAAAATAGTAGTCGTGTTAAAAGGTAACAAACAGAACCCATTTCTACTATTTTTAGAAATTTTGTCTGTATGTCTGCAGTCTGTATGTCTGCAGTCTGTACGTCCGCAGTCTGTGAGTCTTCTTCTGTGTTTGTTTGTTTGTTTAAGTATCACGTGAAAATTACAAAACCGTGGTTAGTTTCAATGCAAAAGTATTGTGCGTAACTTAGAGAAGGTATTAGTTTTTGTTTCATTGCAATCCGTGCTCTTAATCAAAAGATATATGAATATAAAGTGTTCAAGAAGCAATCATCGTGATTACTTAAGATACATGCAACGACATCTATTGAACCAAAATGGTGCTAATGAATAAATAATATGGTCACAAAGATCACTTTTAAATCGACTGCCCGAGTTTTTCAAAAACTCTTGATAGAAAATGGAAAGAAGCTCTATATGGCGCTGCTTTGAAAATCTACATAATATAGGTTGATTGTTCGATCGCTTTCCATGCATTCTATTTTAGCAGTTTAACTCCGTGCTCGATAGATGGCGTTGTGCATTTGACGCCAGTTTCTGAATCGCGGTGTTAAGATTTTCCATGAATGAACTACGCTCGCAACAGTAAGTGGTCGTCAATTTTCATTGATTAATCTCCTAAATCTATACATAAACAATATTAAAATTATATAAATGCAAAACGATGTTCCAAACTTTCGAAATGGCGCAACAACTGCTGCATGTGTGCTACTGTTCATATTTTTCACAAATATTCCTTTCTTAAAACTTTATTTTCACAAACATTCCGTTTTAGGCTACCATTTGAAGGCTTCTTCAAATAGTAGCCTATATATTATTATCACGATATTTGCTTGAGGAGTTCCATTATGCTTCAATTGTTTTGATATCCTTTGCATTTCAATTTTTCTTCAACAATTTCTCTATAAAGTAATAGGGAAGTATGGAAGAAGACATGCCGAGCCGATCCCGAATAAATTGGGATAAGGGCAGGAGAATGATGATGATGATTTCTTCAAAATCCAAAAAGTAGTATAGAGGACAGATTCTGATAAGTTCACATGTTCTTGCTGTAGTATAAGTATTTTTTTTTCTCTATTTGGGAATGAGCGTCTTTTTCAATTTAAGGATATTAACCGTTGGGTTTGGGACCCACGATAGATCATTAATTGCATGTATTTGCTTTCGTTCATAAACTTCTTCTTAGCGTGCCGATGGCAATCTAAATTGATTCCCCTCAGAAATTGACTATGAGTTCCTTTAATACTTAAAACAAAGATGTACTAATAAAATTTAGTTTAAATTAACAGTCATGTCAGTTACTTAGTATATTATTTGTAGAGGATTTTTGGAATATACTATGACTTCACGTTCCCATGTAATGTACCCCCTGACAATGCCTAAAGAATACGTCACGGGAGCGAAGCCGCGGGCACAGCTAGTAATCTAGTAAAACTGAAACATCCCAAGTATTATTATATTTGGGTTTTGGGGGTCTTAACTTAAAAAAGCCTTTGGACAGTCTTTTGATCTTATCGTCTGTTCCTATTTGTGGTCTTATAATTAAAGATAGAGCTGATCTAAAGGAATTCAAACTCCCCTAGGAAAAACCTTCATTAAACTTCAGAGTGAAATAATGAATAACTTGAGTAATGCTTATATTATTTGAATTGCAGTATCTTGCCCATGATACAATTGCAGGCGAATATTGATTCAGTGTACTTTTAGTTATTGAATTCATCATTATTTCAACAGCTTCATTACTAATTCCAAAACTGATAATACCCCTACCATCAATTCTAGTTTCTTGTGAAGTTGGTGTAACAATCTGGAATCATGCAAAGGGAGGAGATCTTTAGAAGGTTGAAAAATACCACGTTCCTATATCAACAATCTATTAAATAATGGGAACCATGGTTGGGTAACCCAATGTGGAACTACTATAATACCCGTTGCTTTGTCAGTAATAATCTTTTCCATAGTTTTAAGAACCATAGAGAATGGTGGGAAGGCATAGAATAAATGATATTGAGTTGAATGCAAGGTGAATGCATCCACCGCTACAGCCTCTGGATCTGGGTGCCATGATACAGAAGTATGACACTTTGTGTTGGTCCATGATGCAAATAAATCAATTGAAGGTTCACCACATAAAGAAATAATCTTTTGATAATTTAAATCCCTTAGTTCCCATTCTGTACTAATTAACTTCTAGACTCAAAATCTGCTATTACATTATCTTGGTACTTATAAGTAAGTAGCAAAAATCCATAAATTTCTAGATTCACACCATTGCCAAATATCTTTAGAAATGTTATGTAAGTGAGGATATGGAACTCCTCCTAATATATTTATGTATGAAACTGCAGTCATAATATCAATACACCGTAACAAGATTTCACTATCTCTTAAATGACTGGCAAAACACTTTAATCCAAAAAAGGCAGCCATTAATTCCAATGAATTGATGTGAAGCTGAGCCTTATTCACAGTCCATCGTCCATTAGCTGTCTGAGAACCACAAGATACTCCCCACCCTGTGGAGGAAGCATCTGTAAATATTTCTAACTCAAAAGATTTTTTTCTAATAGGATTATTTGAATTGGCTATGTTTATAGACCACCACTTGAGATTCTGTATGCATTTATTATTCAATGTAGTGTTTATATCATAGTTATCATTGTTATCTCTTAGAGCAAGGTATTTATGTCGCTCAAGTTCTTTAGTGTATAGAATCCCATATTTAATGGCTGGACAAACAGATATTAAAGTTTCAATAACCTGAGCTAAAAATCTAACTTTAATTTGACTTTTCTCAATTAATTATTTTATTAACTTAAAACAATTATTTATTTTCTCTTCAGTGATGTTAAGAGTCATGTGCATAGTATTGAAAAGTAAGCCTAGAAATGTACAGTGTTGTCTTGGTATAAAATCACATTTCACTTTGTTAATTATGAATCCCAATCTTTCTAATAAACTTACAGTTGATTGCATGTTTTCTAAACATTGTATACAACTATTTCCTATACAAAGAAAGTCATCTAAATATATAACTGATATTAGGCCTCTTTCTCTTAAGGAAGCTATAACAGGTTTCATGATTTTTGTAAATGTTAATGGGGCTGTACATAAACCAAAAGGTAAAACATTGAATTGATAGCATTTTCCTTGGAAAATGAATCTTAAATATTTCTTACTATCCTTGTTAATATTTATCATGTAATAAGCATCTTTAAGATCTAATGTGACAAGAAAATAATTTTTCTGTAAAAGTTTGCATACTGTTCGACAGTCTTCCAACTTGAAGTGCTCAGTTTAAAAAAAAACATTCAATTTAAGATAAAACGGAGAGTTCCATTGGACTTTTTAACAAGAAAAATTGGTGAAAAAAACTGGTTTTGTATAGGGCAACAAACTTCTATTGCCATAAGAGCAATTAGTTTACCTATTTATTTCAGATATTATCTGTAAAGATTTAGAGGAGCATAACTCTGGTGTGGTTTTGTATGAAAAGGGATTGAATACCCTAAAATCCAATTAAGTATAACTGGATCTCTAGTTATTAGTTTCCAATCACATAAATGATTTTTTAGCCTACCTACCTGTGAGTTCATTGCGACGGGGATGGTTTCGCCTGACCTCCCACGTTCTGTCTGCTGCTGGTGCTCTTGATGACGGCCCCCCTCCTCTTCACTTCTGCCCGAGCAGGGCCCCGCCAGTTTAAAGTTTTACTATTATTCTTAGGAGCATTTGTTCTGGGTACCCATGTGCTCTGTCTAGGAGTGAACTTTTTTACTTCCGCAACCTTTAATTCTTGACCAGACCTCTTGACTGATTTTGCAGTCCTTATTTTATCAGCGAGGTCTTCGCCAAATAGATGAGTTTCTGTTTCAGACTGCAACATAAAATATTTCATATCCTTGTTAATTACTGACAATAAGAGGGATCTACGTCCCCTTTTATCTAAATGTTATGTATTGAGTCACATAATAATATTGAAGCATCATTCAGCTTTTTAATGATGTCTATCGTCCGTCCCTGAACATCTTTTATACACATTTGAAGGCATGAGCCCAGACATGCCAGAGCTGTTGAAATTTGTTCTGTCTTTTTTGTATCAATTGGTCTTGCTTTTTGGATGCATCATTCACTGCTGCGTTGACCTCCGGATTTAATAAAGGTACATTTGTTTTAAATTGGAGAATGGTGGATTTTCATCTTCTATTTTATATTTTTCTTCCTTATTTAATCCTTTTTTAAGTATTATATTCCACCTTTGAGCTATCTCTTTATGTAACTCCTCTCCTACTCTCTCAGGCTGTGGATCCACACCTAATATTTCAAGCACCTGGTTATTTAACAATTCTTCTTGTGGCATCTCTTCTTCAATCAATTCATTCTCAATTTTTTCAACGTCAGCATCTGGTTGAACATCTCTTAATTCCAGGCAATCATTCTCAACCGACAACAGGAGGATATTTTCCAGTGACTGCAGAGGGACTTTTTCAGTCTTCACCCATGTTAGGTAACCTCCTTATCGGTGTTATTTCAACTTCTGGAAAAAAAACATACTTATTGCATGCTGAAGAGGTCAACATAACACTTAATAACCATGTAAGTTCCAGCAGAACTTCCCTTGAAGGTGAATAATTAAACAGTCAACCGCGTGTGTTCCTAAAGAACACACCCAGGTTGCTAAGTTCATGACATAGCCATTATAGACCGCGTACGCCCCCGCAGGACGTCCCAGAGGCCAGGCAAGTCGTTCACAATATATCCATTTTAGCCCACATGGTTCAGTTCCAAGTTCCAACAGAGCGTCCAGGTCTTGCTAGCATTAGCCATTATAGACTCTCAGCGCTTTATAGTCGCGCCCAAGTGTCAGGTCCGCCCGCCGTTAGTTGCGAACACATGCAAAGCGCAAGGCACAAAAGGTCAAAAAACGCATAGGTACCTACTAATTTTCACATAAGCGTTCGGCCGTTAATTACAATTCTTGTGCAGGAGGCAAACCGACATAAGGAAATTAAAACTCATAGAGTGAAGCCATTTTCTTTTCTTACCTTCAGCTTCGTCACTCGAATCCGAGCTTAACCCGTTCGCTGCGGCAAAACACACCTGTTGTGTTTGTACTAACTGAACGCCAGTGCGGCGATTACACAGGGTATGTGTTTTCGAAAAATCGGATACGACCATGCTATGGCAACTAGGAACATAGGAAATGTTGGTTTTATTTTTTGAGTTCAGCGCCATCTCTTTTCCAGCTAGTCGAACAAAAAATATTGTGTTGCAATATAAAATATATATTAATGAGGCCGGGAAACAGAGTGAAACACATTCACTTATATAAGATAATTCTCTGAAAATATTAAATAATACATGTTGAAAAAAAAACAATAAATGAAAGCCGAGTATTATGGACCTGTTTATCGGTACTGTAATGGTTCTTTTCAGAGTTGACATAATGGGAATTTATCGTAGTTGCAATGGTAATACTTTAATTGCAAATGTCTGTCTGCACCGAGTGCCGGTTTTCCGTTTCTCGTTCAGATTTGGCTTTTGCAATTACTTTCTGATTGTTTCGAAAGTGCATCTACTACCCACGTTGAGTTGAAGGCGCAGCCTCTGCCCCTCCGTGTTGCTGTGCCGCGTTACTATCATCCTCCGTTTCGGAATAAACTTGTGAAGTTTCTGTTTTGTTTACTACTGAGCATAGGCGCTTACTGGTAAAATAACCTTTTGGGATAAAAATGACCCCATAAAGGAAAAAGCATAAGTACATGCACTACTTCAAAAATAAAGGGAGGAAGAGAATAACACAAAATAATAAATCTGTAAACGTTTAATGTTAATCGCAAAATAAATCTTTTAAAAGAACAAGCTGTTTTTTTCTATGAATCTTTTATTTTTCATTCATGGACATCTGGAAGTTTTACCTAAGCGTATAAATTATTGTTTTAAATGCTTTTGTAATAATTATGTAATCCATTATTAACATACTTGTCATTTTTGTAAGTATTTTTAAGAATGCATTACACAATTATTACGAAAGCATTAAAAACAATCATACGCTTAACGTAAAAATTCAACTATCAAAAAGTAACAACTATATCTATAGCTAGTTACCTACCTATATCCATAGCTATAGGTAATAGTTTCGGTTAGCTGACAACTAGATGGCGCTTTGTGCTATCATTCAGGAAAGCGAGAGTTGCCTGTCTATACCCTATATTATATTGTAGTCTTTGGATACGACTGTGCGGCAAAACACGCCTAGCGTGTGTCGGCCCGACGCGACGTTTCGCCAGTGCGGGATTACGCGATAGGCGTGTTTCCATCTATGAGTACTGGAAAACACAACAGGTGTGTGTTTTTATGTTGTTTCTCACTGTCTGGTGATATATTCCGATATTAATTCATATGTAGGCAAGTATTATACTAATGATGAGAAATTATGTTCTTTATTTACATATTTATACATTTCAAGAATAGTGTTCAAAATAATTGTATTGTTACCTGATCATATCGAAAATAAAATTGTTTTGGTATTTTAAGTAAGTATATCGAATTAAACTTCGGACAAACCTTAATATTTTTATTAGTTTTGAAGAATCACGTATTTATAAGCTTGATAATAGTGAACTAATGAACTATTAAATAAATTATCGAGTCAAATAGCAATAATCTCATAATCACCCTTTTGTTTGAGGGCGAAAACTCAACCCGAAAGGACACCCAATACAATTTGTAAGCCTTATTTTATTATGTTGATGGCAGGCGTTCAAAAAAGATCCTTAGTCCTATTGTGTAAGGGATTGTCATTCACACTATTCTTTTATACCGATCATTTATTATTTATACCGATCATTTATTATTTTGGGGACACGGGCAGAAGATGTTCGTTCCCCTTGTCGAAGGATTGCGGAGTGGACGAATGAAACTCGTGTAGAAGTTGACACAAACGTTTAATGATCATTTACTATTGTAGGATTTGTAGGTACACATAACATAGTAATCTATAATATCTATTCTATAATATTTACGGGCGTGTACATGAAATTATAATTCTGACGAATAAACAATCTAAGTTGAACTCTCACCACCAAGTTGTGTCGGTTAGCTCCTTAGACTAGGGAAAAAAGAATGGACTCGGCATAAACATCTATACGAATAGTAGGTTATAGAAATGTGATGTATTTCGACGGCATAGTTACTAACATATCGGCATCTCTTTTTAACTTATGAGAGTAATCATAAATAAAAAAGGATAACTGTAGTTTCATCAATACTAAAAATGGCAACATTATCTTGGTGACGTCACAAAATATCTCGCTGCGGCCGGTCGCCATGTTTTGTCACAGCCAACAACAAGTACATCAGCTGTCATCGCGACTTGTTTGTTTCAGTGTTTTGAAGAAAATTTAGTGATAATAAGCGAAAATTGTGCTTGTGTATAGTGTTTGAACTTGCATAATACTGCATTTATTATGGGGAGGTGCAGTGTGTCAGGCTGCCGCATGAAATGCAACAAAAAACATCCCAATATAACGTTGCACAGGTTAGTAACCGAATTCATTCAAAATATCTTGTTTTTCTATTATTTTGAAAGATTTTGCTATTTGTAAGGAAGTTTATAAAGACAAACTTGCTTTTCTGTAATCATTTACTGTTTTACTATTAAAATTAATGATTTTTAAGAAAATCTATCGTCAATCATAAATAGAGTTTCGGTTACACATTTTCAGTATATCGATATTACTTATATCGAAAGGTGAATAATAATTATTAAACTTGATTTCTTTTTTTATGATTTTAGATTGCCAACATGTAAAGAAAGAAAAGAACATTGGCTGGATATACTTGGGATTGAAAATTTGAATACTACAACCAAACATATTTTTATTTGTTCCCTGCATTTTGAAGAGAAATGTTTCAACCGAACTTTAAATGTAACAAGACTGCGCGATGATGTTTGCCTTCAATATATAATGCTTTGCCTTCAATATATAATAAATAAATGGGATAAACATACCATAGTAAATTAGTTTTATTATGTACATGTACAAGTACAGAATATAGAGGATGATAATTTTATTGCAGTAGCATCTATCATTATCCATGTGCCCTGCCATATAAAATGACACACGTGTGCGTTTTTAATGCTCGCATTACCACGTAAATAAAACTGAAGAAAGCTAAAAGAAACTATTTTTCGAAAATTTTGAATTCTTTAAACACCGTGCAATTCAACTATCGATAATAAAATGCGCGCAGCTCTACGACAAGCCGCCATCTTTGTGCCAGACTCACATTAGGTATGCACGTTTTTTTCGTAGGTATGTCATGTCTATTCTTTTTTCTATAGTCTAAGGTTAGCTCTAAATTTCTGACCATAGAGTTTTATGATATCCGTAAACTCCGATGTTGCCAGCGGTTACGGGTGCGTTCATAAACGCCACAACCTCTTGCGATTGCCTTCCGTCTCTATCGTCAGACCTTCGATGACAGTCTCATACTCCAGCTAGGTCTAAAGTTATCATCAAGGTGCATGAATACCAAAACACGATATAGCTGCTGTAAACAGTTGCGGATCTCCAGCAACTACCTTCCGTCTCCATCGTCGGATACAATCCAGATCTCTATTATATGTTGTATTGTCATCAAAACTTCATATGTGTGGCTAAATTAAACTTTTACTGAAACAAACCCCTTTCCAAGTTTTTAGGTTTGATATTTAACCAGCTGTACCCGCTCGCTGTATGCGTTGCAATGCACTTTTCCCTACCTACTCACTGGTCACTTTAGTTAATTCGACAGTATCGTTGATTCGTGACTTTCACTGATTGGACCCTTGTGTGAATTCAACAGTTGCGTCAACTCGACACTTCGACACACACCCACTGCCTACCCACTGCCTACCCACTGCCTACCCACTGCCTACTCACTGCCTACCCACTGCCTACCTACTGCCTACCCACTGCCTACCCACTGCCTACCCACTGCCTACCCACTGCCTATCCACTGCCTACCCACTGCCTACCCACTGCCTACCTCCTGCCTACCCACTGCCTACCCACTGCCTGCCCACTACCTGCCCACTACCTACCCACCACCTACCCGTTACCTACCGAATAACTACAAAAACAAAAAACAAAACAGCTGTTTCCTACTAAAGTGCAATAGGTGTGCCTTCCACCTAGTGTTACCATCACCTAAATTGACGGTGCGGGACAAAATTTTGAAAACCCCGGACGTTTAGGTGAAATTGAGTTTTTCCAGGACACTGTAGAAAAAAAAGAAACATCGCATAATGATAGTGAGTGCGTGAACCCAAACAAGAAGTGAGAGCGCGGCGGCGCGGCGCGGCGCGGCGGGAGGCTTTCGGTCATCGCTTACGATTAACAGTATCAATTTTTAACCAAGATTTGTTTTAATTTATTGATAGGTTTCCCAGTTTGAGCTCGTGGCTAAATAATACCAGCCGCTCGGATCAATCTTCAGATTAAGCGGCCCTTGCCTAGGTTGGTCTGTGGATGGTTGACTACATACCGAGTTTCCTCCGTGCCTCGGAAAGCACGATAAGCCGTTAGTCCCAGCTGTCATTTGTAGGTCTTTGACAGTCGTTACAACTTTGTCAGTGACCCGAAAGTCTGACCACCAGTTACTTTGGTAAGTGGTTGTCAGACTTTATCGTATTACCCGGTACTGGATTGTGGAGATCAGATAGGCAGTAAAATACTATTATTCAGCTGCATCCGGTTAGACTGGGAACCGACCCCAAAATAATTAGGAAAAGGCTAGGCAGATGATGGTGAGGTTTCCTAGTTTGCCCCAGGTCTCAGAAAACTTACTTTGAGTGGGTAACCGGAAGATCGGGTTTTAACCGGACACTTTTAAAAACCCCGCCCGGACGGCCCTCGGATGCCCTCCAAACTAGGACAAGTCCGGGAAAACCCGGACGGATGGCAACCCTACTTCCACCCCGTAGATGTTAATCCGAAGCCTTGTAGGATATTGTAGATTTTGCTCTGTAAGCCGGTGTAGTTGACTTGACGATAGGTCTGGCAGTGGTGGAAGGTGTATGGTATTTGTATTTGGGTTCCGATGGTGGTAGATATGTCTAAGTACCTACCTATGTACCCATTTCAATTCATTATTTTTTTAATTTTCGTATACCAGAAATAGTGATTAAGTGGATCCGTATTGTTATATTAGGTCATGCGGTGTCATTTACGTAGCAATGATTCGTTTTCTCCACGAATAAATTATTTGATTTGACTGTCGGATCGGATGTCAGTCATTCAATACGTTTTCTGCAGGAAGGAACTATGTAGGAATTCCAATATTTTATCATTGCATAGAAAACTAAAAACTTAAAAGAAGGAGACATCTATTCGTATAAAAAAAAAATAAGTAGTTTACCGGACGGCTATAAATTGCAAACCTTGCAAACATCCCCTCAACCCAATTGTCACTGTCAAGCAGATGTCAATATGACGGCAGTAAAATTTTCAAGTCCTTTTTATCTATAACTACCTACGAAATCTGAGATGAAACTCGTGAACTTTCGTTTGCATAAAAAATAATAAGATACCCGATTCTGTCTTTACTTTGTAGTTTTGTTGTGTTACTAAGGTGCTTAACATCGAAATAGCGATCTGTGAAGTATTGTGTTTTGATTCTCGAAATGACTTCTGGTTTCAAGTTGACAGAAACGCAACTAGTATCAATTTACAAATTGGAATTCTACAAAAAAAAGAAGAATTGGAAGCTGTACGAGGATGTGAAGACGGAACAGCCGCGGCCGCCGTCGCTGAAAACCACAAAGTAAGTTTACCTAATTGTTTTCCTCATTGGAACGTAATTAGGGTCATTTCGCCTGTTCGCGTCCATCGCCCAATTCGCGTCCATTTTACGGATCTGCCTTTAAAAATCCTCGAAAATAAGTAAATTAACACACCAATCAAACGAAAAGTCATTACCGCTAATACCTCAATATATAAGAGGCACGTACACATGGACAAAAGGTCCGTGCGCCAAACCAATCCCGTTTAGAAAAAATAGTTAGTCTCGGCTGTTCATCAAGGGAGTGCGTATACGCGGGATATTTAGATAAAAAATAGTGTACAGCGGCGCGTTGGATGTTAAGTTTTTTATTGTTTTATGTGAATTTTAGGATACATAGCTGTTTCTAGACTTTTATAATGAAAAAAAGAATAATATTAATTATGAATTTGCTTATGTTTTTTATATTTAACGAATAAAATAAGGTGGACGCGAATTACTACATTGAATCTACAAAACTTCCACTTTGCGTCCGCAATGGACGCAAACTATACTTACAGGGGATAATAGTAAACCAAATTGCGTCCACTATTTTCGTTGAATACAATTGCTTGTAAAAATTATTTAAAATGTATTGATTATTATTATTGTACATTTTTTATTAAGACTACGTGTTTATAATTCTATTTTTAAATGAAATGAGTAATTTCTTTAGTTCTTATTTATTTTTTCTATTTTAAATGAGTTCTTGGGAGACAAGAAAGAAGAAGGAAAAGAGAACATGCACAGAAGACGATTTAAAGAAAGCGTTAAATGAAATTCGAGAGAAGAATAAATCGATAAAACAAATATGCAAAGAATATGCTATTCCCAAGACCACAATACTGGACAAATCAGTGGGCGCAGACCAGATGGAGTAAAGAAACCGGGACCAGAACCAGCTCTAGGAGTAGATGATGAAAACAAAGTAGTTGAATGGCTTCTCACATTTCCAAATGTGGATTTCCAGTAAAAAAGCAAGAATTGTTTGATACTGTTCAGAAAATAATTCGAGAAGGGGAGTTTTCAATAATTGCAAAGATGATCGCCCAAGTCAAAGGTGGTTTGAAAAAATTTTGGCCAGAAATAAAGAAATCTCACTGAAAAATGCGGAGGGTAGTAATAAAGCTAGAGCCCAAGTCACAGAAGAGTCAATCAGATTGTGGTTACGAGAATTAGAGGAATATTTGAACAGTATACACCAAAAAGATATTTTGAGTGACCAGAAAATAATTTTCAATGGGGACGATAGTGGTTTTGCGCTTTGTCCAAAGGCAGGAAAAGTTTTAGGTCCAAGAGGGTCCAAAAACTTATACCAAATAAAGCCAAGTAATGAAAAAGAAAATATAACGGTATTATTAACATTTAATGCGATCGGAGATATGTGTCCATCTTGTATCGTGTTTCCATACATTAGACCACCAAGAGCTGTAGTGAATAGTCTGATCTTTAGTAATAATAATATACCTTGTGACTTTAGGGTAAAATTAACAGAACTGATGACTGTTTATTCATAAAGGTGCAATCATTATTTTCCTACTAATTTTAAGTTCAATCAATGTTGAGAAGAATTATTTTTATTTTTTTAAAGTGATGTTTTTAATGATAATAATGTTGATTTTTAATATTTATATTCTTAAAACAAAGAAATTGTTAAAATACAATCTTTCTTTACAAATTCTTAAAAATATCACCCCTATATATTCCTTTTCTAAGCTGGTGGACGCTAAATGGTCCACGGGTGGACGCAATTTGGATTTTGTGGACGCAAACTGGGTAAAACGCCTAGAAATAAGGTAAAATTGAGATATGGAAATCTTTCTTAAGGTTTTTTTCATATGTTTTGAACAAGATTGCGCTAAAAATCTTAGTTCATTAGATGCGTATTTTTTAAAGCTATCCGATGGCATAAAAAATCAACTTTACGATTTTTTAGATACCGCTTTTGCGCTTAGTAGGGCAGTATAGATTTGCTCTGTCTGTGTGTCTGTATGACCATCCATATGTCACAGCTATTTTACTCTTTGAATGTTGGCACCATATGGTTTAAATTTGGAGAGTAGGTGACTTCCATGAACCGCAACACAAAAGTGATGACAAAAAAATAAAAAAAAGGGGTGACTCTGCACATGTAAATGAGGGTTGAAAAAAAATCACAGCTCTTGAATTTCTGTTATATGTATTTTAAATGTTCTAGAAACTTTTATTTTTTCAGAATTTTCCTCATTTTACTTTAGAAATTAGTGTGAAGGGGACAATTCCCCTTCCCAACAACCTTCAATAAAATAAAATAAAATAACACAAATCTGTTGACAGAAACTATGAATTTTTTTAAAACAAAATCTATCAATTGCTCTCAAAAAATACATAGTTTCTGTCAATCAGATAAAGAAAATAAAAGATTTTTTACCAAAAGTAACGAGCCAATTTTGAAGACAATGATGATATATGTAAAGGTATTTATTGGCTCGATAGATTTTGCGATTTGGCCTCTGTTGCCTGGGAAGGAGTGCCTCCTGAGACCTCTTTTTAGCTCCTGATTTACGCAACAAGAACGAGTATTATGAACTTTGAAAAAATATGCTTTTATTAAGCATAGGTATAACCAATGTGGTGGTCGACAGAGATACAGAATGTGCTGAAGGAAAAAAAGAAGATGTTTAAAGAATGGCACAGTGTTGGAAATGAGAGTGCTAGTTTGAAAGCTGTAAAGAAGAATGAGTACGATGCTCTCAAGAAAAAAGCCAAGAGAGCTGTGCTGCCTTACAAAGCGCAAAAGCGGTATCTCAAAAAAAATCGTAAAAATTTTGATGGCATTAGATAACTTAAATAAAAACGCATCTAATTAACTTAGATAAAAAGCAGTATCAATTTAAAAAAAAAAAAAAAACCTAATAATTCTAACCAAAATATATCTACAAAACTTCAATTTTCTCGAAACTGTCCGTCTCTGAGATACGGCTTTTGCGTTTAGCACGGCAGTGTGGCTATAGCGAGAACTAACGCCCAGAATAAGCTCTATGACATACTGGATAGTCCAGCAGGCCAAAAACACCTTTACCGGCTTGCTAGAGCTAGAGAGAGAAAGGCGAAGTATATTTGTCAGGTGGAGTGGTGTGCTTGAAAAAAAAAACGGTGAATGAGGGACTAGTGAGAAAGGTTAGCGTGGATGAAGTGAGGATTGCAGTTAATGGAATGAAGAATGGTAAGGCACTAGGACCGGACGGAATACCGGTTGAAGATGGACGGATGGACGTGGTTAGCTTTATTCTTCAACTAGCTGATGACCCGCACAACTTCGCCTGCGTTACATTTTCAATGAATGCTCCGCTCCTATTGGTCGCAGCGTGATGCTATATAGCCTTCCTCGATAAATGGGCTATCCAATACTAAAATAATGTTGCAATTCGAACCAGTACTTCCTGAGATTAGCGCGTTCAACCAACAAACTCGTTAGCTTTATAATATTAAGCATAGATATGAAACCAAATACTTTTACAACATCTATTTAACTTTTTTAGACCAATATATATATACTAAATATGAAACCAAATACATTTACAACACGAAACGAAAGACACCTAACAACCGACACAGATCAAGTTTACCCGGCGAGGATCGTTCTTTCACGGAAAATCTTAACACCGCGATTCAGAAACTGGCGTCAAATGCACAACGCCATCTATCGAGCACGGAGAAAAACTGCTAAAATAAAATTCATGGAAAACGATCTAACAGTCACTCTTTATTATGTAGATTTTCAAAGCAGCGCCTTTTGTTATCATAACTTTTTGAAAAACTCGGGCAGTCGATTTAAAAGTGATCTTGTGAGCACATTTATTCATTAGTTACATTTTGGTTCAATAGAAGTCGTTGCAGGAATCTTAAGTAATGATGATGATTGCTTCTTGAACACTTTAAATTCATATATCTTTTGATTAAGAGCACGGATTGCAATGAAACAAAAACTAATACCTTCAAGAAGTTACGCACAATACTCGTGCATTGAAACTAACCACATTGCTTATGTAATTTTCACGTGATACTTAAACAAACAAACATAGCCGAAGACTCACAGACTGCAGACAAACAGACAAAAAATCTAAAAATAGTAGAAAATAAATGGGTTCTGTTTGTTATCCTTTAACACCCCTACTATCTTTTTTTATATTTTCAATGTACCACGTACAAAAACGCCACGTCTACAGATTTATTATATCTGTCGGAGAAAGCGATAACTTTTAAACATCAAGTTGCTGATTTGACCATTGTAGTAGGGGTAAACGCCGTGACGTCAGATGTTGTTTTAATGGCGGCACGTGGACAGAGTCGTTTTGTAGAGTGGGGATTGTGCCGAGATCACTTTTGCTCGGAACTCCAACTAAGTCACGCCTTCAGAACGAAACTGTCGGTTTGCCCATTTTGTGGAGATTATTTGTTAGTGTTATTTAATGTAAATTTGTGTTAAATAATAAACTGTGATTTTTGTGTACCGAAACCGAAACTATTATTTTAACATTTTCATCATGAACCCGGTACCACCGAACCCTAATGACAACGGCGCTATCGCTCAGCCATCGCTTACGCCGTCATCAGAATTGGGATCTGGACTCGATTCCCACTGGCGTGCTATGTTCGAGATGCAGCAGAAGAACATGATGCAGCTGATCGAAGCCATCAGGACACCAACAGTGGCACCTCAGATCATGCTGCCAGAAATTAATCCGGAGCTACCAGATACCGATCCACGTGCTTGGTGCGATACTATCGATATTTGCCTCGACGAACGTCCACTGGAGGGTGCATCGCTTATTATAGCTCTGGCGAGTGCAAGTCTGAAGCGGAAGTTCGATCGCATTACCGGTGATGGCGCCACTGATGCAAAGCGTTTAAAGCCACAAACTTCCACTATGTTCACGTGCCATAAGTGCGGAAAACCGGGACACAAAGCGGTGAACTGTCGTTCGAAGTTTACGCAGCCTGCTGGAGCTAACGCCCAGAAAACTACACCGGCGGCGACTTCATCGGGTTCCAGCAAAAGAATAACGTGTTTCCGTTGTGGAGAAGCCGGACACATCTCTACGAACTGCCAACGCGGCAGTGCGGGTGGCGCGTCATCGTCGGCGGGCAGCGCTGCCAACGCAACGGCGGAGCGACGCGTCGATAGCTGCGAAATAGCAGGTGTTTGCGGGCAATTGGAACAATCCGGTGAGTCGTTTTCATTTTGTTTTGATTCCGGCGCCGAGTGTTCTCTCGTTAAACAAAATGTAGCTTATAAATTCTCGGGCAAACGTTCACTTTCAACCGTGCAAGTAATAGGTATCGGTAATAATTCGAATGTTTTTAGCACTGAACAAATTCTTAGCGATGTTGTGGTCGACAATAACGAACTGTCAATTTTATTTTACGTACTACCCGACGATTTTATGAAATACGATGTTATGATCGGACGCGATATTTTGACACTTGGCTATACGGTACATTTAACTGAATCTACCCTACGTATTTCGAAAGTCACAAATGTAGGTTGTTGCTATTTACCTCCCGTAATTGATCTTTACAATGTTGATTCTGATATTTCAAACGAAAACAAGGACCGGTTGACGTCCCTTTTGAATGAGTATTCGAATGCTTTTATCAATGGTTTACCGTTAACTCGAGTGACTACGGGTGCATTAAACATTCGATTAGTGGATCCAGCACGTACGGTACAACGTCGCCCACATAGGCTTAGTCTCCATGAGCAGCCAGCACCACTAAAGCTTTGAAGTCCAGCGTTGCTTTATTTGGCTCTCCTAGTCGTATAATCGCCGACCAAGGTCGTTCCTTTGCCAACAAAGTGTTGAAGAAGTTTTGCGATTCACACAACATTTCCTTGCATTTAATTGCTACGCGATCTAGTCGCGCGAATGGTCAAGTCGAAAGGGAGATGGGTTTGTTAAAGGGTATGCTAACCGCGGTAGAGACGTCGGAAAGGTCGTGACAGGATGCTTTGGACGATGTACAGTTGGCTATCAACTGCACAATGAACCGTGTTACGAAATCAAGCCCCTTAGAGCTTTTGATAGGAAAAGTTGCTAGGCCTCTGACGCTAATCGCTTATAATGACGATGATGAAACCGGAATTGACCTAACAGAAGCGAGAGAACACGCGGTGGACGGTATTAAGAAGAGTGCGGCTTATGAAAAAGCCCGTTTTGACAAAAATAAGCCCAAGTAGTTAATTTCAGTGTTGGTGATTTGGTATTAATCAAAAATGAAAAAAAAAAGAAACCAAACTAAACCCAAATTTAAAGGTCCTTTCAAAATTTTAGAGTTGCTTGAAAACGATCGCTATGTTTTAAAATCACTGACAGGAAATAGAACCTACAAGTACGCTCACGATCGTATACGAAAGATGCCTCTAAGTAGTGTTCCTAATGAGTTAAACGTAGAGGACGGTGATGAAAGTACCTCCACCGAGTAGTAGACACATACCATGGCTATTTGGTCGCACCGTACGCACTAGTCTGTAGTCGTAACTGCAGCTCACTTGTGAGCTGTTCAGGGGGCGATGGGCAGCTGGTGGTACGGCGGGGACCTGGGTCTCAATGGAGACTATTGTTGTTTTGGTCTTGTACTGACCTGGGAGTCGCAGACTCTATGTGATGTGTGTGGTCGTATCACATGAGGTGATGACGATATGGGTGGCATAAGTGTCACTAGCTGCTGCGGCAGCTGGGCCATGAGCGTTGTATGTGATCGAAGTTGATTTAGTTGCTGAGTAAATATGATTGAGACTTAGAGGAACCTTTTGTTTGATAACTGTTATTCTCAAGTTATGCTATTCCATAAAGATGTGGTCAGGTTGACCGAGCCTGTACTGTTGCTCCAAATTTGACTGTTTGGTTACAGGTACTCACGAGGACGTGTAACTTGTCAGGCTGGCCGTGTCGGAGAAAGCGATAACTTTTAAACATCAAGTTGCTGATTTGACCATTGTAGTAGGGGTAAACGCCGTGACGTCAGATGTTGTTTTAATGGCGGCACGTGGACAGAGTCGTTTTGTAGAGTGGGGATTGTGCCGAGATCACTTTTGCTCGGAACTCCAACTAAGTCACGCCTTCAGAACGAAACTGTCGGTTTGCCCATTTTGTGGAGATTATTTGTTAGTGTTATTTAATGTAAATTTGTGTTAAATAATAAACTGTGATTTTTGTGTACCGAAACCGAAACTATTATTTTAACATTTTCATCATGAACCCGGTACCACCGAACCCTAATGACAACGGCGCTATCGCTCAGCCATCGCTTACGCCGTCATATCTATATTAGAAAGATAAACTGTTGCTAGAAGAAGCCATACCTGACGAATGGTGTAACAGTTCGCTGGTGCCCATTTTTAAAACAAAGGTGATGTGCTGGAGTGCAACAATTGTAGAGCGATAAAGCTAATGTCACATAGTATGAACGTTTGGGAGAAAGTTATTTTAAAGGCGACTTAGAGAAGAGAGCGAAATTTCACAGAACCAATTCGGTTTTTTATACCTGGTCGGGGAACGACGATAGTGTTGTTGTGAAATAATTCTTAACTAGAATATTAAGAATAATAAATTAACCTTCAATAGTAATATCCTTTTTTAATTCGACCGCTTCAAAAGCAACATCGTACTGTTACTTGCCTTACCATAACGGTAGTGGTACCACCGCGAATATAACCATTTCATCCCTTATCGATAAAAACTCGAGCGTTAATCCATATGTAAACGAGAGTACTTTACGTGTCCTATTGAACACATTTAAATTGGAGATACGTGACACTATCAAAAACACCGTCATAGAAGTTGTTGCTGAAAAACTAGATGAGGTACTTGGCCAGATTTTTGGTTTCCATGAGTCATTAAATTTTATAAACGCACAATTTGAAGATTTTAAAAGCCGCATCGACTCAAAAAACTCTATCGTCCAACAACTACAAATTGAAAATGCAACTCTAACGTCTACCATGAATGGTTTATCAGACAGACTCACTTCGCTTGAACAACAACTTCGAGACAGCAATGTTGAAATAAATGGTTTGACTGAACAACGCTCTCAAAACCTTGCTAACTGTTTAGTCCAACTTGCCAAAACTGTTAACGCCCCTATCAATGACGATGATATAATGCAAGTAACACGTGTCGCTAAACTTGATAAAACTAGATCCAGACCTCGAACAATTGTTGCTAAACTCCGCAGCCCTCGTGTAAGGGATGCCCTACTAGCAGCTTGCTTAGCCAAGTGGTTGCTTTTAATAGAAAAATATTATGATGGCGACACAGATCGCGTCAAATAATATGATGGCGTCTTTTGCTTTTGACTGTTGAGATAGTACCTATCCGGTCATCTGTCATGTGGTAACAAACATGATTGTTGGTATCAGTTAACTGGAATACAGTGCTGTTACATGTCAAGTATGCAAAGTATTATCTACCTACGACCTACCTACGACCTACCTACGACCTACCTACGACCTACCTACCACCTACCTACCACCTACCTACCACCTACCTACCACCTACCTACCACCTACCTACCACCTACCTACCACCTACCTACCACCTACCTACCACCTACCTACCACCTACCTACCACCTACCTACCACTTACCTACCTACCACCTACCTACCACCTACCTACCACCTACCTACCACCTATCTACCGACAATTTACGCTTTCGCGACATAGACAATAGTTTATTAACCTTTCTATTAGATCAAAATAAAATAAATTTCTGAACGCACGCATAAATATTTGACAATCAATAAATATGTCAATCATTTGTCACTACTGACAGTATTTGACAGGATGGACATCAAATGTTTGACAGGTACGAAACCAAGGAACATTTTGGGAAAATGATTTATCTTTCGTAATTTTTTATTCGTCGATTTTTCATTGTTTTTAAGATTTATTCTGCTATTCTAGGCAGAGACAAATACAACAAATCAATAACCATGAAAATTGGTCCAGCAGATCTAGAGTTATAAGTGTTGTAACAAACCCGACTTTGTTTTATATATATAGAAGAGAAGATAGAAGATACAAAGTAAAAACAACACATACAAATTAAAAAGTTAAAGAAATTTTCTTCTGGTTGCAAACTATTATTATTATTACATGGAAATGTAAACAACACAATTTTTCTTAAATTCAAGTTACACAAAGTTCTGTGTAATGGGGGAAATTCTCCTTTGTTCAGATTTCACCTATTACATTTTAATAGTGTTGTTCAAATTGTTTTTGGGACTGTGCACAGGAGTATGCAAACTAACACAAGGCTGCGTAAGGTGATATTGCATCTTGCAAATGAATGGTCTGGTATAAGCACATTTTAAGTTATTTACAATGCTCGCAGTTGTTTGTGAGTTTACCAGTTCTGATTGCAAGTCTTCTGTGTAAATTTTGTATACTCTAGTGCCTTGTTCCAAATTGAATCTACGGCACGGTTGGCGGAATGGTTGAGCCATTGGCTGCTGCGCTGCGTGTCGCGGCTTCGATTCCCACACGAATCAAATACTTGTATGACCTACAGGTAGTTGTTCCGGGTCTGGCTGTTAGTTTCTGTGAGAAATGTTTATAAATGCACCCACGGTGTAGGAGGAATTCCTAGTTTAGGGGCAAAGTAAAAAAAAAAGAATGAATATGTATTTTACCGTTTTAACAAATTTAGTCTTTCTTTAGACTCTAGAGCAAGAACGCACAATCCAAATAATCACAAGCATAGGTAATTATGATCAAAATAATAATAAGCATAATCTTCCAGGTTGCTGCGTGTGACCTCTTTGTGATGCCTGTCAATATAGGTCACCATTGGTTCTTTAGCATCGTAGACTTCTATGCACGCGTGATGAAGTACCTGGACAGGCAGAGTGTGCCCAGCAAGTGTCTGGGCGCTCTACTGTAGTATCTGAAGATTGAGCATCAGCACAGCAGATGCGTACGATGGAAGATGGAACGCGTCACAATGTCAACTGATTTAGAAGTGCTGTAACAATAATAATTGGAAAGCCAAATGATTTAGGAAGGGTAACCATGGACTTTCTTGCCAGTTCTTCTCCATAGGAAACGACCAACGCGAACCGTGCATCATTTCTCGACGTTTTATAAGTGCCCATGTAGGCCTATGTGAAATAAAATATTATGATTTCGTTCTTTAAATTTTATAAGAAAGAAAAGGTGACGTTTAGTAAAGAATACGTTAGACGTCCGGTGGTGGGGATTTACGCAGGCAGACGCGGTGAAGCGCTTGCGCTGCACCCGAGTCTTGGCGTATTACTCGAATCAACTGGTCCCCTAACGGATAGTATTTCAACCAGTGTTTTATTGTGTACTTATTCCTAAGCGAACCTAAGCCCAAAACTTAAGACGTTACATATTGTAAATAACATTACAGCAAGCTGAAGAAGACATACAGTGTCAAGGAGTTCCCGGAGCCGGAATACGATGTGGAGCAGGTCTCCCCACATAACCAGGCTTTCTTGCATGAGGCACCGGGTGAGTATCCTGATGATTCTGGTTCAGATATTGCCTGGAGCTTTGTCTGCAAGCAGGTCATAAGTTATCCCACAGAAAATTACTGGGGTATTTTATATTGGGCTGGTGATATCATAATATGATTATAAATGCGGAAGTTTGTGAGGTTGTTTGTTACTCTTTTACGCCGAAACTACTGAAAGGTTTGATTGAGGATGAAATTTGGCACACAGATAGTCTATATTATAACCTGAATTAACACAAGATACTTTATCCTGGTAGTACGATCCCGTGGGACAATTACAAATCCACACGGGTGAAGCCGCAGGCAAAAGTATTATAAAGCCTGTGTTTAACGTTTGGGTGGGAGAATTGATTATGTGATCCCCCAGCTCCTCGATAAAGGCCGCTGACGCCTTGTTGTTGTTGACGATCTCGCGAACAGTACCTGGGTTACCAAAGTACTTCGCCCTGTGTGAGGCAACCTTTGGGCAGTGTAGAAGCACGTGGGCTTCCGTCTCGTCTTCCTCCATGCAGTACTACTGGGATAAAAAGTATCCTACGTTGTAACTTAATTCTTGGTCTATCCGTGTACAATCGGGTTATTACACACGGGTTATTGTCACTGTGTGCGTAAATGAATGAGTCGGTTAGCCGGTTACGAATAGCAAACGCTAAACTGTTTGTGTGCGTACGATATACCCACATATACTAATGTTTAGTAATCATAATTGAATGAGTTACAATATTTCAACTTTATAAATATGGCTGCCATAGCCCACAGTATAAATATGGACAATATGGAAACTAAGCCTAGTTGAGGACATAATTACCTAAGCTCATTGAAGCAATAGTGTTGTAAATTTTAACGTTTTTGAGATTGTTTTTTTTTTTACATTTTTGTTCTGTAGTGATCAATCAATCGAATTTAAATAACTAGCTATCAAATACAATTTAAAATAGGTAATCTCATGGCGTCGGTTAATCTCAGCAAAAGACGATAGTTTAAACACGGAAAACAATTTAATATTAACGCACAACTTGTAGAACTATAGATCTTTATCTTTGTCATTACGGCGTTACCTTTTACAAGTATTGTAGGTGTAGCAATCTGATTAAGAAACAAAAAGTTGGTAAAAGTTGTTTAAGGAACAACTCAGGAGGTACCTCCCTCCTGAGTTGTAAAAGTGCAACAACAATTTTGTAAAAAAAATACTGTCCTATTTTATTATATTTATCAGCTTTAAATACCGTCAAAACGGCCGCATTCTGGATTTACAAAAAGTTCACGAATTCATTATGATCGATCACACGGACTTATAATTCGATGACGATTATAACTGAATTTTCTGTATTTAACAGAAAATTCAATCGGACGAATCGAAAACACTTTCATCTAAATATTCAATCCCAGAAAAGCTCACGTTTGGCTAGAGCTTCCTGCAACTTCAGAATCACTGGCATATTCTAATTCTGATAAATCACTGCTACTGTCATCTCTGAGATTTATTACCAATCGTTCTATCTGTTCATACATAGTCACACCTCTGTCATAATATTCTTTTTCTATTTTCATTACATGCTTGCATGAATTCTTCCAGTCTTCGGCAGTAATGTTTGAAAATGCTTGTTCAGCAGCCACTTACAAAAAAAGAAATAATCATTAACAATGGCTCGTACATAGCAACCAGACCCAACATTGACTGAAGCAATTTTATGCTTTGCAATTCCCCATATTAATTCAATAGGTCACAGTGATAAGGTGGAAGGCGTACCACAGTGTGACCATGATCTTCTAAAATATGGTCAATTTCGTAAATGGGCTCTGGTTTATGCCGCTTCACTAGCATTAATAATTGGTGGCATTCGATACAAATAATAAATGTGTATCATAACTATTTTATTTACGCAGATGCCTGAGACAAAAATAGGCTGGCCCTAGTAAATTTTATCAGATTTAAATTATGATAAAAAAAATACTTTAATAAATACAAATATAACCATGTATTGCAATATTTTGCATTAATTTAGCCATAGGTAAACATTGAAAGGTGAGATTAGTAATTACGAATTTGAGTTGAAATATTACTAACGAAATGAATGCCAGAAGTAGCTGTTACTCACCGATATTAATAAGCGCCTTGCAATTTCCCTAATGCAAACGTATTGCTAATGACAAACAACGATTTCCGCCTTTTTAAACATTGTGAAATGTTGCATGGTTGGATCAAATTCAAGCACAATTGTGATCAGGAACAAAGAACGCACAGGAATATGAGTAGTAATCTACATATTTTAGAACGCATTTTTTTTTCTTAAACAAGGTGAAAGGTACAAAAATTATGAGTAGTTATCCTAAACGGTCAAAATAAATTGGCTGAGAATTCCGTGCTCATGTCTGAAACGTTGTAAATTACTCATCTATGCACTTCAACTAGGTAATGGATGTTTTGGAACCGAGAGTTTAACTTAAGACTTCTTGTTCACCAACCAGAGACGTTAGCCATTGTGCCAAACCTGTTACAATGAAAAAATGCGAAATATTATAACTCAATCAATAACATTGGTATTAAAGTTATTGCGCATTAGTGCGACATACGCACACTAATACAAAAACAGAGCTGGCTCGTCGCACACGTTTGTGTCCGTAACATCCGACATCGACACAGCTATCCGTGTGCGTGGGATGCAAACTAAATACGTAGGTTTGCAGTGTGTACCAAATTTTATCCAAGTTGTTCAGCTGATACGGCGTGAAAAGTTTTAATTAATTATACATATATTAACTAGTATAGATGGAATGGACTTACTTTGTGGTCGCACTGGCGAAACATTTACATAATAACATGCTGACTGAGATAGAAGATGTCAACTAAGTGATAAGTGAGTGATACATGAATGTTTCCTCAGTATGAGGGCTTATAGGGTTATAGATTGTGATGTCCTCTTGGCATAAGATTTTTTATTTCTAATTAACATTGTTGCTGTCAAAAGTTCCTTTAAAATTTTGTAATGATACCCCACAGATGTCGCGCCAGATCCCCAGCCCCCCGACGACGTGACCCCCTCGCTGCCAGCCCCCCCGCAGCCCCTGTCCCGGCCGCACTCCTCGCTCGAACAGACCTGGAGTGAAGTCAAGACAGAGGCTCCCTGGGAGGACACCCAGCAGGTGAGCCCCCCATAAACCCCTGCACCGAACAGACCTGGAGCGGACACAAGACGGAGGCTCTGGGAGTACGAGAGAACCCCAGCCCTCCTCTCGCACTTAACAGACTTGGAGCGGAGACAAGATGGAGGCTCTCTGGGAGGACCCCCAGCAGTTGACTGCCATGGACCCCCAGCCCGCCCCAGCCCTTGCACGGAGCAGACCTGGAGCGGACACAAGAGGGCGGCTCTCTGCGAGGACCCCTGGCAGGTAACCCCCACAGAACCCCGCCGGGACAAACGCCCCAACGGCTTAGCGTGATTCCTGAGAGTCAGGGGTTTCGATATGTAATGGGTGGTAATAAAACTTTATTTGACCTTGTAAGAATAACAATAAGTTGATGTTGTATTAGGATTGGTGCGGGGCGGAGGCCGAGGGCATGCGCGACCAGCTCGCGTATGACCAGTGCGACGGAGCCTGCCAACAAGACACCCCGTGGAAACCGGGTACGTTACTAAGAGAGGTAGATATATTTATAAGTCAATTAAAAATTATTTTAAACTATATAAACAATAAATATACAAATTTGATATTATAATTGGCGGAGATTAAATATTTTAGAGAGCAACAGAAAAACTAGTCAATTGTTAGATCTAATGTTAGAGTTCAAACTTACACAACAACTTGCTATTTTCGTTAATATTTTAAATTCAGATACTCAAGTCGCCACCGCCTTTGAAAATTTCTTTGCGGATATTCCCGTATCGACTACTAAATCGCTAAACTCGTCACCTGCTGCTGCAGAGTCATTACTAAAAGAAAATGTTCCAATCTGTGATTACGAATTTAAGTTTGAATACGTCACCTGTAAAGATATCATAAAAATTTTCATACATTAAATGTTAAGAAGGCCGCTGATCTATGTAGTCATTCTATGGACGTTGCTAAGTCCATTATAACCGTTGTAGCTCCTTCTTTAGCTGTAATTTTTAATGATTGTATTGAACGTGGTGAGTTTCCTGATCTAATGAAAAATAGTATAATAATACCATTGTTTAAATTGGGTAGTACATCAGAACCCACTAAACCACCACCGCCTATAGACCTATTTCAGTACTACCCATATTTAGTAAAATTTATGAAAAACTAATTTTCGAACAAATGCAAAGATTTTTCAATAAACATAAGTTATTGCACAATAAACAGTTCGGTTTTAAAAAGGGTCGTTCAACTACCGACGCCGGTGTTAAACTCTTAGGACATATTTATAATGCCTGGGAGGATAAATGCGATGCTCTGGGCATTTTTTTGCGGTTTGTCTAAGACTTTCGATTGCGTTCTTCATGAAACGTTAATCAGGAAACTCCGCCACTACGGAATCCGGAATAGTGCTCTGGATCTTCTTACATCATATTTGAGTGATAGTATTCAGAGAGTTGGTGTTAACGGGAATAGATACCCTGGATCCGTAATAATGGGAGTAACCCAGGGCTCAATCCTTGGCCCATTTTTGTTTCTAATTTATGTAAATGACTTGCGTTACCTCATAAAGGATAATCACGACATAGTATTGTTTGCAGACGAAGGTTCACTTTTATTTGAACTCAAACGCCAGTTACTGACGATGTTAATAGCGCCCTGGCAAAAGTCGTTAATTGGTTTAATGTTAACAATCTATTTTTAAATGAGAAAAAAACGAAATATATTAAGTTTGCGATACCTCATGTAAGACAAGTGGAAACTAGTGTGCTAATTAAGGATGAAGAGTTGAAACTGGAAGATAACACAGTGTCCTTATCCATGGCCATTCTTGTCCATGGCCAAGAGGATGATCAACCACCCATTGTGTCACCTTATGTAAAATGTCCACTTTAATCATACATGTAATTTGTAAATAATAAAAGCCAGACGGGTCGATGTTCAAGGTTAAGCAGCGCTTGTCAATGTCGGTCTGTGGATGGGTGACCATCCATTACATAGTTCCTTATGTGCCTTGGTTAATTATCAGTTATACCAAGGAGTATCGTATTATCCAGTACTGACTGGGTTGCGGAGGTCAAATATTCGTAGGCAGTCGCACCATGTAACTAACTGATTCAGCTGCATCCGGTTAGACTGGAAGCCGACGCCAATATGCTTGGGAAAAGGCAGGCAGATGAATTTGCATAGCGGACATAATAAAGAGTATCCTCTCTTTTGTGTTCTCCAGCAATCCACTTAGAGCTCAAACCTGCAGTGGATCCCCTCGACCTTCACACGGAGTACCTGACTCCTGCACAGATGAGGCAGACGGCTGAGGACTGGCTGACGATGCATGGCTGCCCAGTGTGGCAGGAGGAGTACGCGGACACCTATGAGGAATATGGGGTAGGTACTTGGAACATAATCAAACTGACAAAATATTGACATATACGAGGATGCCGCAAATTGAGTTAACTAAACTCCTTCATCGCGCCATTAGAGTTATCCGCGAGATATGCATACATCGGAACAACTTTTTTCCAGTGCGCATACTTTTTCTAAATTAACTTGAACTTTTAATAAACACTTTTTTTTTTTGTATATTTTTATTTACTTATAAGTAGGAGAACCAACGGCTATAACAAATAGACAATTGCATATGTAACACAGAGCCAATTACAGGTTCTCACGAGTAAAAACAGAAAAAGTTGTAAATCTTAGGATCACTTCTAAGCACGATAAAATAATTGTAAAAATAAGGTACAATAGCGCGGTAAAAACTCTGACACCAGGTTAGGCACCAATCACACGGGAAAGAGAAAAAATAAAAAGATGAAAGCACTACGCGCTTTTAAAAAAGTCAGGGTTCAGCCGCGTGCAGAATAGTATTTTGTGGTAAATGGGTCAAATGAGAACATTTTCCAAAGAATATTGAAGTATTTACTTGCTCGCACTATGTATGAGTTTTGCCTGTAATTAGATGAGGAAAAAGGAATGGAGATAGTGGATTAAATCTAACTGATCTCTGGGGGACTGGGGAAATGCAGTTTATGCAGGAGATCAGGACAGTCAATCTCGTTATTTATTTATTTTAAGAGAAAGGTGCAATCTTCTAGTCCTAGCAAAGTTTCATTTAATTAAATTATCAGAATGGTATGGTATACGTAACCGAAAACAAAGAAAACAAACAAATCTTTTTTGTATACTCTCAATCTATATAATTAATCGTTCAAGAACAATTAATATCTTGAAAGTGATTGTATGGTAAGCCGGGCCCGCGCGTAGCTACAGAACGGTATCACCAAACAATTTAACAACAATATTAACGCTCATTGATAGGTCAATTAACATTCAACAGCAAAGCTAAATTTGTTTGTCATGAAAATAAGTATGTTAATGAAAAACAAAATTACTACTGCAGTTTCACGAAGAGGTGCCAGTGCCAAGACACCTGCTCTTCACATTCCAACGGTGTGGTGCCAACAGTCTCGGAGTAAAATGGCTGTTACATACGGACGGACAGACAGACGAACAGGACGAATCTATAACGGTTCCGTTTTTTGCCATATGGCAACGGAACCTTAAAAACCGGCCAAGTGTTAGTCGTACTCGCACACACAGCACGAAACAATATTTTTAACGTTCATAAGTATGTAAATTTACACTCAACAGCAAAATTAAATTTGTTTTTCATACTATGTTAATGAAAAACAAAGTTGCTGCTGCAGTTTGACGAAAAGACCCATATCTCAAAAACTAAACATCAAATCTTATTCAAACCAATTTTTATTGAAAGTTTTTTTTAAGTTCTACAAAATGTTTTTTTTTTTCAGAATTTTCCTCCTCTTACTTTAGAAATTAGAGGGGGGACACAATTTTCACGACTTTGGAAGCAAATATCTCATCAACCGTTGACTTAAAATAAGAAGTATTTAAAAACCTCGATATAATTTTCAAGAGCTGTCTATAGATACCCCACACAGTTATTTACGTAGATATTTTTTTTCAACCCTCAGTTACATGTACCCATGGAGGGCCGGCCACCCCTTCAAATGACCTCCCCCGCTCTGGGTGGAGCGGGGGGCGTGTCAGACTCTTACTGACTAAAACCCACCCGTGTTCCTTCACTTGCCTGTGCCAAGGTGCCAAGGGCCACGGTAACTCTTTCGAACAAATCCGCAACCCTGGCAGGCATCGGTCCTAATGGACCCCGTCAGTTTGTGCTGACATCTCTTTGAGGAGCGCGTGGAACACAACGCGCCATCGACCTGGGCCCGAGCCTACGGTGGCCGGGAATCTGCTTGGGATTCCCGACGCCCGGGGCGTCTCCTGCAGCGGCTAGGGGCGTGAGGGCGCAAAGATTGCCTCTCCCTCACGCGTTCCGCCTCCTCCTTCGCGAGCATTACTGCTTCGCAGAAGGAGGTGACGGCTTCCCATACCATCTCGCTCCGTACCACGGCCTGGACCAGGGTCGGACGCAAGAGATCGCCACCACCGATCGCCTGTACGAGGACACGGCGGTGGAGCATATGGTGGGCAGACCTCCACCATATGCTCCACCGTGTCCTCCGGGCGATCCACGCAATGGTGACACCCGGGCGTTTCCTCCCGCTTTATCCGAAACAGGAACCTCCCGAAACAACCGTGTCCGGTGAGGACCTGCGTCAAGCGGCAGGTGAGGACGCCGTGGCGCCTCTCCAGCCACTCAAAGAAGGGACTTATCGCCACAATTGTGGCGTGCTCAGCGCTGGATTGCGACAGTCACACTCTCCATGACGCCATGAGATCCCGCCGGAGCTCTGTCCGCTGTGCCGTGATTTATCGTGGCAGCGGCGTTTCGCCTCCTCGCGCCACTCCCAAATGTACGCGAGGACTTTTACCTCCAAGTCCCATGGCGGTAATCCGGCAAGGAGGCTTGCCGCCTCTCCGGAGACCGTGCGGTATCCCCGGACCAGCCGGATGACCATGACCCTTTGGGACACGTTCAACCGGCGAACTGGTCGCCGCCTCAAGGAACGCGCCCACACCGGGGCACCGTAAAGGGCCATGGACCGCACGACCCCCGCGTAGAGCCTCCCGGCAGGAGGCGAGGGCCGGCCACCCCTGCTTTTATGTTTTTTCATTTGTTCACATCATATTTGTGTAGCGGTTCATAGAACGCACCTACCCTCTAAATTTTAACTGTGTAGCCTGTAGTCTCGCAGTAAAAAGGCTGTAACATACAGACGGACAGACCGAATCTATCAGGGTTCCGTTTTTTGCTAGGTATATGGAAACGGAGTCCTAAATAAGCACATGAATCTTTCGAAATAGTGTAACTAAGGGCTCTTTCAATTTACCCGTCTGGTGTTTCATGGAGCAATGCGTATGCCGTACCGTGCCGCACCGTGGCGCACCAAGTGAAAACCGTGATATTGTGTAGTTAGAAGGCGGTCAAGCTGACAATAAGTACGCTAGCGACATCTATGACGCAAGTGAATAACTAAGATCTTCCTGCATCGCGATGTTATGTCCCACCAGACACAACGCCCGTCTGGTCAGAGAATCCTCCCTTTTCAACGGGAATGATAAACTGTCAACCATGTTCCTCGTAACCTCCGAAAATGAACTAATTCGCTTTTTACAGTTTTGCCTGAATGTAATATTGTTGTGCAGTTGTTGGACGATAGCGCAGACTTCGTGCGCGGTGCTCACTGTGCTCCTCACTCCTCCGAGATCGACCTGAGCATCACACAAGGTACGGGTACCATTATTTAATGTTGTCCTTCAATGGAACTCGTACAGCGTCTTGAAGTTTCTCCAACCAATTGAAAAAGGCCCTACATTCCAATTTTGATCTTTTTGTTACCTACAGAATGTCCGTGCACCGGCAACAACTCGCTATGCGTTTTGACCGTGCGTCAGCTGTCACGAGCGATACAACGACATCACTCCGCGCTCACACTGCTCCTGAGGGAGCAAGCGCTCAGGGAGAGACTGGTAAGTACTACACACACATACATATAGCGACACCACTCCGCACTGTTTCCTCTCGATGTTTTCCTTCAAAGTTTTGAGAGCTGCGTTGATGAAATTAATTACACAAAGCATCACGCTTCTGTGAGTTTGGAACCCACAAGCTTCAAGTCGGAAGTCGGTGCTGGTACAGCAGCCGCCTCACTACACTCTCCCGTTATTAAATCTTCTATTCCCCTATTTACAGACAAATATCATTTCGTTTCTTGTTGATCTAGTGGTCGCAAGCTCGCAAGCGCAAATGCTGGATGGAGCATGAGGACCTGGATAAGATTCCCAGGTCGTGTGTAGTGTTATTGGGTTTTTCGATCAAGGATTTCTCCGTAGTTGTCACGGAGTCTGGATTTGTCTGGTTGATGTTAGCTCGCCCCCTATTACATGGTACTTAAACTTAACTGGCGAAATAAATAAAATATAAATAAATAAATAAATATCGCTGGACATTACACACAGCGCCATCTAGTGCCACACTAAGCAACGAGGCTTGTGTCGTGGACACCAGATAGTTGATATACATACTACATAGATACTTTTTGTTTGTAGATACATACTTATTATACATATAAACATCCATGACTCGGAAACAAATGTCCATGCTTATCACACAAACACTTGCTCCTACCGGGATTCGAACCCGGAACCCTATGAACGTAAGGCAGCCTCACTACCACTGCGCCATTCGGGTCGTCAATGTGGGTGTACTACATACATATATGGTCCTCCTCTGCCTAATCATTTGGGGGACTACGTTCATAATGTTATGTTATCATGTGTAACGATACTGTTTTCTTCCACAGTCGTCCCGCTCTCTCCTGCACCCCCCGATCCCCTTCGAGGACTACCCCACACGCGACACGGACCCGCTCCCGCCGCCGGACAGCGTCCTGTCCGGCTCGCACCGCCTGCTGTCTGCTCCTGGACACGGCGCGGACACCGGACGGGGACGCGGACGCCTGCAGCAGCACAGGATCATCGGCATCGGGATGGGGAGACCTTACCGATTATAAGTATGAGGAAATTGATGGAAAAGAAATAGGGAATGACCTGCACACTTACCGACGTGTAATCGGGTTGAGCTGGTCCCGAAGAACTTCATGTACACGCCTACACGGCCGGATTCAGCGCTTTCGAGTATCTCTATGTCGTCTGCCACGTAAAGGCGTCATTTGGTGAAGCGAGTAGTCCCGTCGCAAGCATCCGCAAACGTGCGACAATTGTAAGTGACAGAAAGGGAAAAAGATGCTGATCTGTGCGTGTGTGCGTTCACCGTTGTGTGTGTGGTCCGACGGGGTGACGGGGACGGATTCTTCTGATTGGTTCAATCCGATTCTGCGTCTACGAGCGTAGTGTAACTGGAGAGATATACGGGGTGGAAGGGACACCGATGCGATAACGGAAACCACATACTCAGTACAACATTCTCAACCCTCCGCCCCCCCCCCCCACATATAAATTTTTCTTAGGTTATTAAAAAAATCAGCAGTCAACAAAACTGCAATACCTACACTGTCAAAATGTATGGAACAGCTTTTTTTCAGAATAATGTACTGCGTATGTGGTCTCCGTTTTCGCGTCGGCGTCCGTTCCACCCCGTATTGTGCTTAGCTTTTAAAAGTGTACTAACGCAGGGTGGAAGCCTTCAGCGGAGCAGTAAGGGGAACTACCTGAACCGTTGCAGCTACACGAAAATGGTCTTAGAAGACTATCCATAATTACTCGTGGAATTTGATTATTTACCATTCACAGTTTTTCAAAAATAAAAATACAGTTAGCAAGAAAATGGTAATTTTACACAAAACATTTCTTGATGCCAATCGATCCTGTTTCTAATACTGATCAAAAACTTCTATGGGGCCAACCCTGGTTGGAGGACTAAAAAAGTGAGAAATCGCAAAAATCTTTTCTCATACATTTCTTAGGAAATCATTGTAGGTCGTAAGGCCCCTTACTGCCCCACTGAGAGTTTCCACCCTGTAAAATAAACGCGGGTCATTACTTTATTTTTATACACAACGAAAACGTTGTAAAATAGAATATTTTGATATATTGTTTGTTTGTCAAGCAACAAGTCTCTCAAGCCTAATGAGATGATTTGAAGTTCCTACTACTTAAAACTGTTAATCTTAAAAGTTACATATATTTAAAAGTTTATGTGCGTCTGTTGTAGAGCAAAGTTGTTTCAGGTCCGTATTCCCCATCAGTAGGCGACCACATCTAGATCAGAGGTTCCCAAACTTTTTTCTCGTAGACCACTTTCAATTTTTTTTGGTTTCGTTGGACCCCTGCTGCTACATTTGTACCATATTCCCAAAACACGCAAAAAAAAAATGTGAAGATTAAATCTAACTATGGAAATTTGAATTCTGTCAGGATTGCATGTAAACCGTAGGTCCTAAAAAAAACATGCAGATAAATTTGAAGATTTGAACCTTAAAGCTTTTTTTAAAGTCTCAATAATATAATTTTTCAGCGAAATACAACCTATTAAAAACACCGAAAACTTTGTATTTTTTTCACGCCAACGTGGACGCCCGTCGAGTCTCCCGTGGACTTCTGGGGGTCCACGTGGACCACTGAATCACTGATCTTGATGCTTCACGCGCCGTTGTATTCGCAGCGCTCAGCTCAGCGCCGTCACTTGCGAGCGCTACAGCGCCGACATGTGTCGCCTAGTGCCGTGTGTGTTACCACGTATACGTATTCAGTACATCATTCTGAACACTAGAAATTTTTCATCGGTAAATAAAAATAAAAAACAGCTATTTCCTATGCACAAAAGTGCAACACCTACACGGTCTAAATATATGGAACAGTTAGTTTTGTATAAGCCTTTATTTAACTTGCTTTTTTAGTCGTTTGTTCGTTAGTATGAATTGGCTAAATCTTGCAACTAAATTTTAAACCAGTTCCCTCCAACCGATTGAGTTGAAATTTTGCACACATATGTGGTTCTGGTGACAATACATTTTCATGATAGACATTACTCAATTCTGCAACCAGGATCGTCTCCTCAAGAGGGAAGTCCTGAACGGTTAATAGCACGGATACTAAAAAAGTGTTGAGATAACGATGCGTTTTTAGAAATAATTACGACATAACATTTTTTTTTAAATTATTAATTTAAAAGGAGTAAATAAAAACGAAAAAGAATAGTTTTTGTAAAAGCTTGTCGCATATAGTTTCACTTTGCCATTACCATTCACGCGACGAGCTTTTATGAAAACTGTTCATTTTCGTTTTCATTTTCTTCAAGGTGTATTTTCTTCTTTTAAGTGCATTTTTATAAAAGCTTATTTTTAAAAAGTTTTTTAAGTTTCGTTTCTTTAATTAATAATTTAATTTAAATTACCTATGAAAAATTTCTAGGGGTGTTTGGAATGATGTAATGTATACAGGGCAAAATACATGCTTTGCTTTAATTGAAATACAAATTACTATCTCGCAAGTATTTAAAATACGAAATACAAAATATCTTTAAGTAATGTATTTGAAATATAAATACAGTATTTTAGCTATTTTTATTTGAAATACAAATTACAAAATACTATTAGGAATAAAAAGTAATCCAGCCCAGCATGGGCTAAAAAGCAAAGTAAAAGAAGATTAATCAGTGAAACCAAAGTTTCCTTTCATGAACACTAGATTTTTAAATGTACTGTCAGACAAACAGCCTCTTGTTGGAGAATTAATAAAACCTGCTTAAGAAAACAATCTTTCTACAGGTCCTGATGAGCACAAACTAGTGTTGAATAGTATGAAAATATTTTTTATATTTGATTTTTATTTCACTTTTTGGTTAAATGTATTTATGTTAAAATCTATTTTGAAGCCATAAGTATTTGAAATACTAACTACAAAATACCTCGGCGTATTTCGATTACGAATTTTAATTACAAGTAATTCAAATACTGCTCAACCCTGACTGTATAGTTTACCCTATGAATACCCTCTGTATAGTTTACACTATTTAAGTTACTAATGCTTAGCACTTGTTACTTGCCGGACATGCAAACACGCTGAATGTATGGTCAGTATTAGTAAGACTGCCAGTGCGAGTCAATGGAAGCCTGAAATGGGGAGAAACTGCCAATTATTAGTTTTCTTTACCAAATTATTGATTGTTGCCAAATAAACTATTATTACAACTTGCTTTGAGTGTACAAGGCAAAATGTTACTAGCTAGCGAAAGTACAGCTGGATGTCGAAAATACAAATTTAAAAAAAATCTATAAGAAAGATTTTGGAATAAAACTTCGAGAATGTTGTGTTATGACTAGAGATCGGATGTTCCAGTGCATATTTACCTAAAGTTTCAGTGATGACAAGTATGGAGCGCGCGTCAGTACGGGAAAAGTCCTTCTTTATTGAAATAAATAGATTGTTTTATTATTTAACTCACATTTATTTATTATTTTGTCAAAATATTTAAGCAGCAAAATTTTAATTAACATAGTTGTAATTTTATTTTGTTTTTTTTCATGCTAGGTTTTAAATAGCTTCTAACTATTCATTAATAATTAATAATAATAATTTTATTTTGATATTAATAATTTCAAATGTTTGCATGCCGATTGGTAAAATGTGGCTGAGCTAAATGTATGTTAAGAACTATTATGTATTACCCATATTTGCAAAATAAAATTCTATTCTATTCTATTCTATTCTATTATGCTTTTGCGTATTTTATTCACACTGAGAATTATGAAATCCGTGATCCCGGACGATAAAGCAGTCTCTTCCATACTTTTGTACCCTTTGCCGGGAAAAAACGTACTTTAAGTAAAAATGCATCCGAATATCCGATCCCTAGTTATGACTTTATGAGGTCCCTATGTCGGTTGTGAAGTTTTGCTAGGTAATTGATTATAACCTACAGTTGTTATGTATGTGATGTAGAACGAGTGCGCAGATAGTGAAATGTCAACTTTAGCCGAGCGCGACTATTGTTGGGTTTGTTTTTTTCTATATCGTCGTTGAAGTTCTAACATCACGTAAGTCAATTTTTGGCGGTTTTGACATTTTGAATTTGATGCCGTTTCCTAGAGAATCGGAAGACGCGTTGTTTTGGCGAATCAGAAAAAGCAACGTCTCTATTTAATTTGAGTGGACACAAATTATAAAATGGTTTTGTACCACTACCTGAGTATAATTATTATGCAGTTATTTCACTCTCCTGTAAAATTGCTATTTTTGACTTACGCGGTGTTAGAACTTCAACGACGATATAAAACTATGTTAATTTTCAATAAATCTCGGTGCTATCTCTCTGGGATAGTACCGATGTTTGCAAATTTGGTCTTTTTACTCAAAAAACTTTTAGGAACGTGACATCAAGCAGCACGGGACCCCAGGTGGCGTTTTTTGATGAAGTCTTTTTATACCGGCTGAAGATCATATCAAATAATAGTTTAACCATTGCTCTGCGCGTCAGCTGCTCCCAGAAGAAGGGGGGGGGGGCAAAGTTACAGCAAGTCCAAAGTATTAAAAATAGTAATTCCGTAAACTTATGAGATGATTTTTCGAATCACCTTCAACCTAAAAAAAATAGTCAGCTGCATAAGTGTTATAGAATTTTCGATGGCACATAGCATTCATTCGAAACTATACATAGGTATTACGACAAAGTGATGAAAAATAAAACTGCAGTTTAGGATTTTTCAAAAGGTCTCTGCCTGAGCCAGGAACCGAACAGTCCCAGTCATAATGCATAATAACTGAAAATACCGTAGTGCACTTCTCTATGGAGAAGAATGGGCAAGAAACTCCATAGCCACTCTTATAAATCAGAATATTGTTAAAAAAAAAGTACACTGCGAAAGAACAGTTTTTTTTTTGTGTAAAATCTAAGGTGTCCGTTTTTTCAGTATTTATGATTTTTATTCATTACCAAAAATTAAAAGAAAGCCTTTCCCACGCTTTGTCACATAATGTTTGTTCCCACTATTTGATCTAGATAAATCACCTACACTATCGGTTAGTGCAATAAAACGGGTTCGATTCCTGGGTCAGCCAAAAACTTTTCATAAATATAAGTATGTAGTTTTTTTTCTTCAAAATCTAAGTCATGGTTTCTTTGACTGCTTTGACCTAGTACCTATAGTTTCAAATTTAGCCTGTATGCCTTCCAAAACGCGCGTTAGTGAACTTGGGGTTTATTTAAGCGTCTGACGTATATTCCTCTACTCACATGCAGCTGACTATTCTTTTTAGGTTGACCCCAATAGTACGTCCTGTAAGTTCCTTTATGGTAGGAAATTGTTTTTTATTTTATTTTTTTTCATGCTTTAGCTTTCTATTCCCCCATGAGTGGGGGGGGGGGGGTAGTTAAGTTTCGTTTGGATGATCAGTGCATATTTATAACCAACTATACAACACGCTTTATACCTCTGTTTTATTTTAGGAACACCGATCGAGGAATATAATTATATTCTCTCGTGGTGGGCGCCACAATCTGTTGCTTTCAGAATGTCTATAGTGTTGTAAAATACCCTATTTAAATTTTAAACGGGTAGTGCTTTGTGTGGTTTTGTTTAGATGACCAATGGATCTAGTCAAACCTGTATTTTAACGGGAAAACGTTGATGTAGATTATCCTAATTTAATCAGTCGAATATTCTGAACATTAAACAACTAATAGAAATGAATTTAATTCGGTGTAAATTTGCGCGCTGGCTTCCGTAATTTATGTAGGTAATGCAATCTTGAGTGGTGGTATGAAGCGACCCAGACCAGGACCAGATTGGCTATCCGGCGAGATCGAGACAATTATTAATGTGCCAACTATTTATGGAACTGTTTATGGAGTTTCTTGCCCATTCTTCTCCATAGGATCTGCGCTTTCGAATGGGCAACTACAGTACCTACTTTCACAAGTTTTGCCCTGTGACTGGGACTGTAGCTTAGTTATTTTTTGTGTTTTGACATTTAAAAGTGCCTGTAATGGTCTAATTGAAATAAATGCTTTGAGTTTGAGTTTTAACAACTAAATATCTATCTATATACATATAATAAACCTGTAGACGTGGCGTTTCTGTACTTTGAAAATATTTAGAAAAAAAATAGTAGGGGTGTTCGAGGATATCAAACAGAACCAATTTCTACCATTTTAGATTTATTGTGTTTGTCTGTGAGTCTTCGGGTATGTTTGTTTAAGTATCACGTGAACACTACAAAACCAATGTGGTTAGTATGAATACACAAAATATTGTGCGTAACTTAGAAAAGGTATTAGTTTTTGTTTCATTGCAATCTGTGCTCTTAATCAACATATACGAATTTAAAGTGTTCAAGAAGAACTTATCATCATTACGTAAGATACATGCAACGACATCTATTCTTTCTTCTTCTTTATCGTGTGGTTAGTGCCTAACCTGGTGTCAGAGTTTTATGCCTCCTATGGGCCTCTGACTTATTATCATCTATTGAACCAAAATGGTACTAATGAATAAATGTGCTCACACGATCACTTTTAAATCGACTGCCCGAGTTTTTCAAAAGTTAAGTATGATAGCAAAAGGTACTCTATATGGCGCTGCTTTGAAAATCTACATAATATAGAGTGATTGTTCGATCGCTTTCCATGCATTCTATTTTAATGACTGCTATGGGGTTTATATGCATAAATTGAAACTCAACCGGACAGGCTGAAACGTTCGCTCTTAATAAATCAATAGAAAGCAAGGGTGAGGAATTTAAGGTTTCGGTAGTTTTAAATGGGATACTGGTAAAGAAATCTAGAAATTCTTGAGCAACTTCGTTTTTAGAGCTTAGAAGACCTCGTGAGGTTTCTAATGTGATATCATTATTAAGTGATGCGGCAGTACAATCTAAAAACTATGTAAGAAATAAGCGGCATAATAAGCGTGTGTGCGGCTGGAATGAACATGTGAGGGACGCGCATAGGGAGGCTAGGCTAAAATACCAAGATTGGATGTTTCTGGGTAGACCAAGTACTGGTCCCGCTTACGACCAGATGTATGAGTCCCGTAAAATGTTTAAAGGGCGGCTAAAGTGGGTCAGAAACACAAGGACCAAATTAAAATGGACGTAATAGCCAAACAAAGAGCCGAAAAAGATTTCACAAAATCTGTGGAAGTCCGCGAATGTTGATGGCCGAAATGACCCAAAGGATATAGTTAATTTGTTCATGGAGCACTTTAAAGTACGCTCTCCTCTGGTTCCTTCGACCACTATGCGAGATGGTGGCTTATTCCACTTTTCCCCGTTGGATGATCCCCATTGATGGGGATTAGTGAACTTTTTGTTCACTATTCCCCGTTGACCCAAAATTTTTATTTAATGGGGATAAGTGAACTAAAAAGTTCAATAATCCCCATTAGGTAGGTACGTTAAAAAAATAAAATATATGAATCATGTTACATTTATTAATTAAAAATATAACTTTCTTATACCTAATAAAATCACAGATTGTACAATTATTAATTTAAAATAAAAAATATAACTTTCTTATACCTAATAAAGTCACAGATTGTTACAATCATTAATTTAAAATTGTAGCATGAAAATATTTCTTTCTTATACCTTGTAAAATCACAGATTGTACAATTATTAATTTAAAATAAAAAATATAACTTTCTTATACCTAGTAAAATCACAGATTGTACAATTATTAATTTAAAATAAAAAATATAACTTTCTTATACCTTGTAAAATCACAGATTGTACAATTATTAATTTAAAATAAAAAATATAACTTTCTTATACCTAGTAAAATCACAGATTGTACAATTATTAATTTAAAATAAAAAATATAACTTTCTTATACCTAATAAAGTCACAGATTGTTACAATCATTAATTTAAAATTGTAGCATGAAAATATTTCTTTCTTATACCTTGTAAAATCACAGATTGTACAATTATATTTTTAATTAATAAATGTAACATGATTCATATATTTTATTTTTTTAACGTACCTACCTAATGGGGATTATTGAACTTTTTAGTTCACTTATCCCCATTAAATAAAAATTTTGGGTCAACGGGGAATAGTGAACAAAAAGTTCACTAATCCCCATCAATGGGGATCATCCAACGGGGAAAAGTGGAATAAGCCGAGATGGTCGGCCCACCATGGCGGAAGAGGAGCCTTTACTTAAATTTACAGCGAAGCAACTTAAAACAGTGATAAACAGTATGCGTAGAGGTAAATCTCCTGGCCACGATGGGCTCAGTATTGAACACTTAAAATATGCTGGTGTACACGTGCCGAGGGTCCTGTTCATGTTTTTCAATATGTGCATTAGTCATTCATACCTACCGGATTATTTGGTGAAAACTACAGTGGTGCCAATAGTGAAGAAAAATATAGGAGACATATCGAACAAGGGAAACTATCGTCCGATCTCCCTCGCGACAACTGTAGCAAAACTGTTGCAACTACAGTACTTTCACAAGTTATTATGCCCTGTGACTGGGACTATATATAGCTTGGTTCATTTTTTGTGTTTTCTCATTCAAAAGTGCCTGTAATGGTCTAATTGAAATAAATGGTTTGAGTTTGAGTTGGATAGTGTGCTTGAGTCTTGTCTGGAAAAGTACATAACGCACATACATGACGCACAGTTCGGGTTTAGACCTGGACTGTCAACTGAAAGCGCGATTCTGGTTCTTAAGCACACTGTCCAATACTACACTGAACGGAAGACTCCGGCATACGCTTGTTATTTGGATCTCTCCAAAGCCTTCGATCTCATTTCGTATGAAGTGCTTTGGAGAAAGACGGAGGACAGGGGTATACCGGCGGAACTATTGAAAATATTTCAATACTGGTACTCAAACCAGACTAATTGTGTTAGGTAGTCAAACTGCCTCTCAGAGTAATACAGGTTGGAATGCGGAGTGAGACAGGGCGGTTTGTCCTCTCCAAAGCGGTTTAATTTGTATGTAAATGACCTCATGGTCGAGCTACGCGGCATGCCTGTCGGCTGCCGAGTGGGGGGTGTTTGTGTGAACAACATCAGCTACGTGGACGATAAGGTGTTGCTGGGCCCAACTGCGTGGTCAACGAAGGAGATACTGAAGGTATGTGAAAAAAAAATTCTAGGAACCTCGATATCATTTTTTAAGAGCTGTCAAAAGACAACCCACACCGTTATAATTCAGCCACATCTATTTACATTTTTTTCATATTTTTACACCACTTTTGTGTAGCGGTTCATAGACGGCACCAACTCTCCAAATTTCAACTGTGTGTTGCCAATAGACTCGGAGTAAAAAGGTTGTCACATAAGGACGGACAGGGCGAACCTATAAGGGTTTCGTTACCGTGTACAGTCGTGTACGAGCAACAATATGCTCGTATAACTTTCCTCAATTTAAAAGCTAATTTTTGCGAGAAATAACTATTGTAACTTGGAGATAGGACCTATTTCATAAACGTATGAGTTCCAAAATGCTATGTTCGTAACAACATGAAATTTTAATCAGAACAGTAGGAGAAAATCACGTTTAAAAGTTGCTAAGCGTTTACATATTCGTGCTCGTGACTGTACTTGGACAAAAAGTAACCGGGAATCATTTTTTTTCTGTTTATTCTATTATGTTTAGTCTGTTTATTAACATTTAATTTTATTTGAAATACGTGCGCAAGCAAACGCGCGTGACGAGGATGCGGCAGTCTCACAGTGTGCTGTTGGTCATCGGCGTATGTTAGAGCCACGTTATAGCCTGAATTATATCATAAATAAAGGCTTTTCCAATAACATGGGCTAATTGAATATAATGAAACACACAAACAAACAAAAATTATTATTTATTACTTATAAATAGTTTACGTTTACTGTACAAACTTGTTTGTACGCCTTTAACACAAATCAACACGTGAATTCTCAAATGCCACTTCACCTGAAGCCCATGATTGATTCCCAACGGCACCTGTGTGCCGTTGGGAATCAATTCATACTTAACATTGAGTGGCGTTTGGAAATTCTGTCGTAAAACACAATCAAACATTATTTCTTATACAGTTTAGAACAAATGAAAACTAAGACCAATGTGCTCACATGACATGGCTGATAAAACATTCGTTCTTGTTGAAATAATAATAAATTCAATCTACATATTGTTAGGTAGAAACACAGTAACACGTGCAGGTCTGCATTGTAATATACGCAGGGCTCGATGTGATAATTTTCTTAGTAATGACATCTTGATAATAAAACAAAAACAATCGCTAACGTTTAAAATTTCACTTCACGTGTATCCGGACGAGATTTGCCGCTTCCGCGCGTATCCAAACGGTCACAAACATCGTAAGTATGTTATCAACAACAATAAACAATTAAGTAAGTATGGTAATTTCAAACAATAAAAAATCAAGAATAATGAAAGTGTTTCTTTACATAATCATTTAGTAACGAAAATACCATTCGTACATAAGTTACAAAACTAAAGAGTATAGTTATCCAATAATTATGCGCTGGGGCGGCTGCTGCAGGGGCTGAAAACCTCAAACGGCGCAAATACAATAACTTAATTGGTAATTATGTGTTTGAGCCGTTTGGGGTTGAAACGCTAAGGCCATGGGGTCCGAGTGCCCACCTATTATTTCGGGATATCGCCAAGCGTTCGGTCGACTCTTCACGTGACCAGAGGGCCGGCATTTTTTTGGCCAAAGAATCAGCATTGCCATCTAACGTGGCAATGCTGCCAGCTTTCTGCGCACTTTTTCTGTTGACAGCGATGTGGACGAATTTTTTGACGCCCCGTAATTGTACATATTTTTATTCTTATTTTAGATCTAATATTCATTTGTATATAATTATGAAATAAAATAATTATCTTAATTATTTCGAACCGTGCTAAAACGTAGCTATTATGCAAACGTACGTACGTACGTTAGAAGAAATTAATTTTGCAATTAGGTTGAGTCTACCGTGAAAGGAATGCTTGTAGATATTAAACCCCTAATTAATACTTGACAAAACATATAATTATTTGAGAAATAGCTTATTATAACAATATAAGGCACCTGCATCACAAATATCTAAAGATATTTCGCTCTGAACGAATTTAACCTGTTTCCGTCAGTTCAGGGACAAAATGATAATGTGATCCGTTTAATGATAAAATGTGTGATGATAAATCTATTTGTACGAGCTACGCTGTACCTTTGTGTAGTACGTCATACTTATCTGTGCACATCGATGTTGTTTCGGTGTGCATTTCTCTAACTTAGCATGTAGTCGTGTAATTCAGTACCAAGAAATCCATCAAGGGATCACTCGTCTAATCATTTACATAACATAACACGCCTTACAAGTCTACATAACATGTTCACTGTTGGGCATCTTACCCCAACCGGTCAGTTATTTGAGATGCAATCCCGCCAAATATATCCCTGATTCAAAAATCTTCTATAGTCTTATTCTAATATCTTCCAAGTCTTTCAAGTAATTTTAAATCCTCAATTCTTTGTAATTATTATTGTATGTTTGTCAAATCATATTTCAGTAGGTACACAGTTACAAGTAACTAAGTTAAAACGTAAAGTAAGAGGAACCTTTCAAGTTGTAACTAGAGAGATACTTTACAATTTAATACTAATACTACACAATAATATTTATCTATAATTTGGCCCCCGAACTTACAGCTATATTATAATGATGATACATATTCGAACTCGTTATCAACCAGCATAAGGTTGAATGTCGCTTGTACTATCACTAAAAAATGAATCTGCTAATTTTTTATTAAAACGAAATCCCGTGCACACGGTGACCATATCTGTTATCCGTGCGGACCAATAGTAGTAAAAACAGACCAAGAAAAATTTGCGAGCTTTTTTATTAGATTTTTTTTTAAACTGGCTCTGTTAATGATCACAGATCAGAGGCACAGATTAATAAATAATTCCTTACGGAATAGAACCTTCACTCCGTGGGAAAAGATATATACCTAACGCTATAATTACCTACAAAAATATTACAGGCCTTCGTGCACGCTAAAATGTACCTTACGCGCCCGCTCGAGAGTATCTACTACGTCGTCTGCCGAGGTTCTGGGCGATCACGTGCGTCATTGAAAGCAACGCTAGGGCTGTTACTAATGCGACTGTCGCAACCCAGCGCTGGGCACACCACAATTGCGGCGATAAGGCCCCTCTTTGAGGAGTGGCTGGATTGCCGCCACGGCGTCCTCGCCTTCCGTCTGACGCAGGTCCTCACCGGACGGTTGTTTCGGATAAAGCGGGAGGAAACGCCCGGGTGTCGCCATTGCGTGGATCGCCCGGAGAACACGGTGGAGGTCTGCTCGGTTTGGGCGGAGCACCGCCGTGTCCTCGTGCAGGCGATCGGCGGTAGCGATCTCTCGCGACCGGCCCTGGTCCAGGCCATGGTAAGGGGCGAGAGGGCATGGGAAGCCGTCACCTCCTTCTGCGAAGTAGTTATGCTCGCGAAGGAGGAGGCGGAACGCGTGAGGGAGAGGCAATCTCTGCGCCCTCACGCCCCTAGCCGCCGCAGGAGTCGCCCCGGGCGTCGGGAATCCCAAGCGATTTCCGGCCACCATAGGCGCGGGGTTGCGGACGGCGAGCAATGGGTAGCTCGCCGTTCGGTAAGGACCAGGCCCGGCCCGGGAGATGTCAGCACAAACTGACGGGGTCCACTAGGACCAATGCCGACCAGGGTTGCGGGTTTGTTCTAAAGAGTTACCGTGGCCCTTGGCACAGACAACTGAAGAAACACGGGTGGGTTTTAGCCAGTAAGAGTCTGACACGCCCCCCTGTCCACCCGGAGCAGGAGAGGTCATTTGATGATTTTTCACGCAAAAAAGGCTAACAGCCTTTTTTATGTAATAATAAATTATTACACAAAAGAATGGAAATCGAACGTACATAAATTTAAATTACTTTGGCATGCTTCCTGGCTGGCTAGTATTTAAAAAAAGATAAACTTTTGTTGGTAGTTTTATTTTGACAGTCTACACTGCAATTTGCATGAGATTTAGCAATTATTAAAGGCGAGCGGGTGCGTATGTAGGTATGTGCTCGAGCGGGCGCGCGCCATCCGACTGGATCTTGTGCGCCCGGGCGATCGCGAGCCGTAGGTACTTAAGTGGATGACTTCGAACGAGTGAAGGAGGCCTGTCAGAGGTTTGATTTTCTACCTATAGGAAAAGACCAAGGAAGAGAAAGTTTTTAAGTGTTTATAGCGGCCGCTGGAAGAAGGTGTAGTCCTTGCGGTGGTCAGACTCAAGTTTTGGTGTTGGTACATCTTATACGACAAGGTATATTTGTCTTTGGTACAGTTACACAGTTTGAATCCCAGTGACTTGAAATTTTGTGGGATGTGTTGCCCAGTGACCCAGTAAATGTGTTGTGGAGGTCAGACAGGCAGTCGCTCCGTGTAACATACTGGTATTCAGCTGCATCCGGTTAGACTGGAAGCCGACCCCGACATAGTTGGGAAAAAGCTAAGCAGATGATGATAATGGTGTCAACATTTTTGAATTGAATTGACCACGAGTTCGACTGTAAACACAATGTAATACAGGCTGTTGGCTTGCATCCTCGTCAAATGCAAGGAGGTAACTATGCTAATGATTCTCGACCCGAATTAATAATAAAATGAGTAGGTGTTTTTTTTTTAATCTCTTCTTAATATCGGAAATCGGTAAGTGTGCACCACCCGTATTAAAAGGCGGCCCGTCTAATACTAGCCCTATGACCGCGCTTTCACACACACAAACAAACCCAGACGTTTATTCGATAAACGGGTGATTCTTCTTTTTTGAGAAAGGGTTCATTCTGAAATTGTGTAAAATTTAAACAACTAAAAAAGCAGAGTTTTTACTATCGATCAGGTACCTATCGTAATTTAAATTGATTATTTACGTGTTTTATGATAACCTCCTGAATTTTGACGAGGATGCAAAACTATATCTTGTAGAAAAAGGACATTTTCACAGCTTCACACCCGTTTTCTGGAAGGTCACAGACAATGTGACAGATTGCCAAACTCATTTCAAGTGATTTGATTGGCAGATCACTGTTAGATACAACCGCGTATCGCGTCACCCTATGTACGTACATTTCTACATTTATTTATATCCGTTATTAATATGGTTCTATCTGAAACGTGCGCAGTACTCGCAGCCGGCGGGCGTGTATGACCAGATGTTCTGTTCTGTGGTTTCTGCCTACCACTGAGCGTAAAAGGCGTGAGTTTATGTATGTTTGTATATTCTATTGCCCGCTGTTGTTTCAGTTGGCTAACGTGCGTTGGTCACTATTAGTTATGACATCTATCAGCTCGCTACGTGGAGCACGCGGTCTCCCGCCAGCAGCTTGCATGCCATCGTGCCGCTGGCGTCCAGGGTTACTATTCGTGCGGAGGTTTTCGACGTCGGAAAACAAAAAGATACAATATTATGTTCTTTTTAATGAAAAAAAGTTTCCCCGCGCTTGGAGTTTCTCCTGTCTCGTGGGTGCGTTTACAAACAAAGGCCATTGTAGGCCATAGAAATATTTGTTCCGTGCGGGAATGGAACCCGCGACTCGCTGCGCAGCAGCTGATCGCTCAGCCGTTGCGCCAGCCGTGCAAAACGTAAAACTTTCAAAGTAAAATGTCTGAGCTTTTCTTCAAACGTCTGGATTAAAAACAAACAAACTAGTGTCTGACATGACGCGAGTGAGTGTGGCTGCGCGGCGGAACTCGGTCAGCTTCCAAAACCCGAGTGTTAACTTATCATAAATTAATATTATTTAATACTTCTACAAACAACATGTCTCGCCGAACTTGGCGCACTTTTAATAAAACACAGAAAATTTACGGAGTCATACTACTAACTAAATACAAACATTTCATTATGCTTAGTGATTGAGCGTCCCTAACTAGGTAACCTAAATTAATGCCTAAATATAAGCGCTCTGTTGTCGACAGTCGTTACAGGTAGTCGGTGGCCGGAAAGTGTGACAACCAGTCTTACCAAGGGGTATCGTATTGCCCAGAAGGTCAGATAGGAAGTCGCTCCACGTTAAATAATGGTATTCACCTGCATTCGGTTAGACTGGAAGACAACCCCGACATAGTTGGGAAGAGACAGGCAGCTGGTGACAGCGCTCTCTTAGATTTCAACTCTTGGAAAAAAATAACAGTGCAGTAATATTTAGGCATTCATGTGACTGTAGCTTAGTATTGGTGTATACGAGCTGTATCACTTGAACATAAATGCGACACTGCTCCCTTGCAAGCGACCAGTGCGTATTGAGCGATATGATATGTCATTCATTTATAATAATAATATGCAGTTAAGTAAACGCGAAACGTTAAAAACTAATTGCTCTCAGCAGTCAAATGTAATAAAGAGCCTGTATGAGGACTGTGACAAAGGTATCTTGACCGATTTTTTTTTGTTATATTGCTTTAAAAAAATATTAAAGAAAACGTTTCAAAATTGTAACCATTATTATTACAATCAGTGGCGTTCTGTAATGTCCGTGTGCTCGCATGGGGAATAGGCGTAAGATTATGTATGAATGTATGTATTGTTCTAACATTTCGCGCTTACGTACGTAAGCCCTACAAAATAAATACCAGCGTATCTATACTAAGTTACAAAAATAATAAAAATGCTATCAATTTTAACAATGGACGGACTCATGTCAGTATTATAAATATAAATGCGAGGGTTTAGCACCCGAGTACACAAGTTAAATACAATAGTTATGTACATATTATACGTGGTTACATTAAATGAACGAGTAACTCCCGGGACTTGATGAACACAGCTGTAGTTATGAGGAAATCATTTGTCATCAGTAGTAACTCGCATACATGTCGACAGCCGTCAAGCCTCCGGAGTTTCGTCAGCTCATTCCAAAAGACCCTGTTTTTAAACTTTACTAAATATAAAACCTGCAGAAGGCTACAACTTTAAGTATCTATTATGCGTTTTATTTGCAGATATGCTTCTCATTATATACAGGATGGAATGTTTTTTTTTTAATATTTTGACCCTGTAGGTATAGCACTTTTGTAGGAAACAGCAATTCTTTTTTATTTCAGATAAAAAAAATCTATGTGGGGGGGGGGGTTCAGAATCATGTACTGTATACGTGGTAACCGTTTTCGGGTCGGTGTCCGTGCCACCCTGTATACTGCAAGTCATAATTTTCACTGCTCGTGTATAAAATTGGAGTTTATTTTAGTCCTAACCAATTTCTCCAGCGCACTATTTAGTTTAATTTTAATATGTTTGGCGATCGGCTCGCCTCCTATCACACGAGACTTGAACGACAAAATTTGGGTGAAGTACAGCTAGACCCCTGTGCCTAACCCTTCAGGGATAACAGGCGTGATGTTATGTTCTTGACTCGTTCAGTTGGTTCAGTCCCCGCTGCTGTCGGAGGAGCTGCCGGCGTCGTCCGCGCGCGCCGCGCTGCTGTTACCGGGCGACGGGATCGAAAGCTCGCTCAGGAACTCGGTGCTGGAATGGAGAGAAGAGATTTCTTGTTAGAATAGGCTGCTCACTAACGCTCAGGTCAGACAACGGAAAAATCCTCGCGCAAATTACTGAATGCATTGAAAATAAGACCATTACACCATTGTACCTACTGCTACCTACATTGTTAATTTCAGATTCATATTGCGTATAACCTTTTGGGATTCTGAATAATGATTTATTTGACGTTTGACGGGAGAATGGAAGAAGAAAACGTGTTGCGCCGACCCCGAGTAGAGTGGGATAAGGGCAGGAAGATGATGATGATTTATTTATATTTGTGAATTCTCATCTTGATTTTTCACAAAATGAAATATGCTACAGATATGTATGAACTGCTACAACTAACCCGATGTGTGTGTGTGGAGGCCACCTCAGCCGACCCCCGGTCCGTTTGCGAGCAGTAGCGGTACTCGGGCATCAGCAGGCACACGGACCGTCTGATAGCCGCCTTAAGCACCCTGCAAACGATCAAATTTGTCCACTTTTACTACTTTGTCAAACTTCATGGGCGTGATTGTTTAAATAATTTATAGGTTTGATTCAAATCTGGATTGAGGGTGAGTTTGACAAACAATTTGATCGTCTATAAGGTGCTTAGGGGCTTAACTTGGCTAATTCGGACTGTTCCAGACACACGGTCCAGGCTTAGCAATCGAGTCTCGTTGATACCACTTAAATATGGAACCGCGTTGACACTTAGTCGTAACGCAGACGAAAGGCACTTGTTTTCACCGCCATTGCGATGTTTTTTCTGCTGGACCATACCTGGGAACCTTGGAGTTACGGAGATATTGGAGGTCGAAGTTCCAACTTATTCATCAGCACAGTGGGATTTTTTCCAATTAATTTTATCGAGACCCCAAAACAAAGTCGTTTCCCAGCAATAATTTTTGCGCAGAGTTATTTAGTTTGATGTACAGAATGCTTGGTTGAGGGCTTCGTGAAGGGTCCGTTTACACCTTGTATAATGGCGACATCTATGCCGTCACTTATGAACTAAAGCAACAAGTCCTACATCAAAGTTATCCGAGCGATTAACGAGTATAAATAAACCAGACTATCTGAAGTCGGCCGGAAGCCCACAACAACCGTCGCTCCATGAAACCGTTGCATTTAAAATGAAATTATGCGCTTCGGTTGCCTTCGTGGTTCCGAAGTAGTATGAACGTCACGCCACAGGATACCCCCCCCCCCTACAGAGGCAAAGCTGCTAAGTTTAACACTGCCGCGCTTTGCTTGTAGTAGTGCATTAGTCGAGTGCAATTATCCAAAAAATACTCTCACGCAAAAACTACTGAACGGATTTGGATAAAACTTGGCTTACAGATAGTTCATAACCTGGATTAACACATAGGCTACTTTTTATCCCGGTAGTGCGATCCCGTGGGACAATAACCGAACTCCACGCGGGCGAAGTCGCGGGCATAAGCTAGTAGCTAATAAAATATTATTATTTTTTCAAGATAACTTTAACGTTGAGCGTCAGCGTGAGAAACATTTGGAGAAAACTCGCCATCTTCAACTTTTACATAAACGATTTTCTGATATTTGCGAATGAACTTTGAGACACTTCACTCGTAAATATGGTTTTCTTGAAAATTTTTATATGCTGTTATGAAAGTAGTGAGTGAGTGAGTGAGTGTGTTGTTGTTGTAGTGGATGAAATAAAAGTCATTTTTTGTTATCTTTAAAAGTATCAGTTACCAATTTCAAAAGCAGTCTTAGTCGAGTCCGGTATAATCCGGTATTTCAAAAATAATTGAAGAAAATGAGAAATTTTCAAAAAAAAACTTAAAAACTTTCATTGACAACAATGAACAAATAAACAGATTATATTGACATTTAATGGATGTACACAGGTCACACTATCACGCCACAATATGAATTCGTCGAATTTCAAGATTCATAAACGAAAAAATAAAGTCCCGATCAGCGAATTTTTTTTTTTACTTTCTTCTCCACACCTCTAGGAACTCAATAAAAAAGTCCTATGGAAATCCAACCACTATAATAAACCTCGTTCCAACTTTTTGTCTAATTGCACTCGACTACATCTATCATTGCGCGTATGTGTGTCTATCGAGTTACGCACTCCGGTCGCACCTCGCCTTCGCCTTCTGTCGCTAAAACGCTTTTTTCATTGGTCAATCGTTAATTTTGACACCATTATAAAAGAAAAAGCTAAGTTGTTCCACATTTGTGACACCTCTATGTTAGACTTCACACTCACACCATCGCGCCTTCGTATTTTCGAAGACAGACGACGATTGTCGAAGTGCATCCTTTCGCTGTTCAATCAATTATTTTCAATCAATCATTTATTTATACTATTTCTATGTTTTAATATGGAACATATGGAAGTATTTTACCTGCACCGATATGTTCCAATCGATTCTGGAAACGTGTATGCAAGCCTCCATAGTAAGGAGCAGGCTAGACAGATGGTGACGGAGGTGTACTCACACGAGGTCCTTGGTGACCTTGTTCTTCCAGGCGAAGAACTCGTCTCCGAGGTTGAAGGTCATGTTGCTCCGCATCACCACCTTCACGGGAGGAGCTGCCTCGCCCGAAGATTTGGAGTGGTCGCGCGGCTGCAGCACATAACGTGGATGATTACGCATTAAATGTTTGGATAATGTCAAAGTAGGACAATTTTCTATGGAGCCGTCGCCATTTCCGATTTTTGTGCAAAATATTAACTGGCTTTTATCGCAAAGATAAGAAGAAAAGGTGTCAAAATTTTATATGAAATTAGACATAGCGCAAAAAAGCAAACAAACTCCGCAGTCATAGTGAACATCGTATCGAACCTTGATGTGAGGGAACAAAGTCACGGTCGATTTGATATTCCGGGCCAAGTGTTATTGGGTTTTTCTATAAGCCTGTGGCAATCAGGTATAAAAACTAAACATGGACGAGATCGCATCAACAAATAATAAAAAAATAAGTTCACAAACTATAACCCGACCACTAAAAAATCACGATTTCCCTAAATGTATTACTGCTTTATCTAGAGTGCTCCCTTGCAACAGGTACACAGTGACTGTCCAAGTAAGGGTTGACGGTAACATATTGCGTTGATTTTTTTTAGAAGTTATTCCTAACTGTCGGGTGCAAGCAAAGCCACAAGCAGCAGCTAACAATATCTACATTTTTAAATGTGCCTTTTAGGCCCTTTCATTTGATACCCAACACGCCCTCGAGTTTTTTTTCTTTTTTAGTTCTTGACTTTATGATCTCTAGAGGGCGCCATATCCAATTGAATGTGACGTCACATAGCCTATATCCACGATCAAGACGGTTCCAACGATACCTCATTTGTCAAATTATGATAAGAAGTTCAGAAGTTATGATGGAACAAATGAATACATACCGGTCAAATCACAACCCTCCTTTTTGCTTTAGTCGGATAAAAACTATAGGGCAGTGAGCGCTTACCCCATCCGTAGAATATTCGTGATGCTTCTCCTTCCGTTCAGTCGAGCCACTGGCACTGGCGCGCTGGCTTACGCGCTGCCCCTTCGAGGCGTTGTCGTAGTGGTCGTCACTTGCCCGGAACACGGCATGCTGGTCTGTCCGCTGTCTCAGCGTGTCGACTGTGTTCTCGTCCGAGTTTAGCTTGTTGTTCTTAGCATGCGAGTTGATATCGTTGTGGCTGTCACTGGCATGCTTGCTTCGCGCTCCCACCTCACTGGAGTGCGAGTCAACGTTGTTCTTGGCACCCCCTGGCGGTCCCTTCTCGACGGAGTGTGCGACCAGGTCATTTGGTTTCAGACGCAGCGGATGCATGTGGGAGACGCGACGGAATCGTGACTCGCCTGGTTGGGAATGGTAACGTTAATAGGATTAAATTTCGAAAGCACCACGGGCAATATTTTCAGAAATCTGGGCTCAATCACGGCTTGACGAATATTTAAAAATAAATGTTATAAGCACTTTAAGTTGATTATTGAAATGATAACTCAAATGTCCTCTACATTTGAGTTATCATTTCAATAATCAATTAATAATTAAATAATATTAATCATAATCTTAATTTATTTTGAGTTATATTATGATCTCAATTTCAACCATCAATTCATTCTGACATTACTATTTAATTTGATTTGACTGTATTCTGGATATTTTAATCTGAATAATAGCATGATTGTTTATTTGTATTTATTCCTATTTTTAACCGACTTCTAAAAAGGAGGAGGTTCTCAATTCGGTTGTATGTTTTTTTTTTTGTGTTTGTTACCTCATATCTCCGTCATTTATGAACCGATTTGAAAGATTCTTCTTTTATCTGAATGGATCTACTTCCCGATTGGTCCCATAGAAATTTCATCAAAATCGGTTCAGCAGTTTGGTTTTGAAATCAAAATAGCTGGAAAAAATTTCATCCAAGTAAAAGAAATTGCGAAATTGATACTTGACAAGGATTTGTGTGTGATACTATAACTAAAAAGGGTAAAATAAAAACTTTTTTGCAAAAAAAAACCGACTTCCAAAAAAAACACTAAAAAAGTGGAAAATAACATTACTTTCAGAAGTCGGTGCCAAAAAAGTCAATGAAACAAACCATAGTCACCGACTTCCGAAAGTAATGTTATTTTCCACTTTTTTAGTGTTTTTTTTTGGAAGTCGGTTTTTTTTTGCAAAAAAGTTTTTATTTGTATTCCTTATGTAACCCCTATTTAATTATGTATTTAGAGCATGTGTACTCGATAATGTGCAAGCTGTGGTTACCTGTAATTGAGTGTGCGTTACAAGACGATGTATTCTGTAGTAGTTTTAATTTTATGAATGATATGTAATGTAACTCGTTGGTAATCCAAAATACATAAGAAATGAGATATATCTTATATAGTAGCTTATTATGAGGACTTCACTTTATACTAAAACATCAACTGCTTAGGTCGCCGGAGAACAGTAAATGAGCCACTACAAATATGTTGTTTTTAATGTATTTTACCAAATATTTGAACTAATATTCTTACCAATAAAAACCTAGTTTAAAAAGGGGGTTCCATTACGCAGCCTTGGTGAATACGCTCTGAGGTGACTAGAGACAAAACGTTGAAAGGGATTTATCGTTGAATACACATGATATGTCACCAACCAGTTTTTATTAACTTAATTATTTAGAGACCTTGTTGGCAACATACCATATAATCGACTTTCTACTTTAACGCTACGTTATTAAAATAGATTTTTGATTGTTAGTTCTTCTAAAGATCCTAAGTAAACAAACAGTTGCAAAGGAATTCTATCTTTATCATGAATTACTTTAAGTTTGTGTTCCTTTGACTGTATCTTAATTACGTGTTTCAAATATGATAACATACCCATATTCCAGTCCTCGCGGTCGGCGGAGTGGTCCATGCTGTCATACATCACGTCCTCCAAGGAGCTTAAACCTTCTCTCTTACTGCCGTATGTATTGCCGCTGTCCTTGACTTTGTTGCCGTCGTCTGAGCGACCGCGGTTTGTGTTGCTTTCGTCTTTGTTGTTTGCATGTTTGTTGCTATCAGCGCCATATTTGTTATCGACTGTCGCTTCAGGAGAGTCGTGTGGTGCCGAGCTATACGGACAAAAAACATAATTATTGTTTGTTTAGACATATTTCGGTTATTTAATTTTTTTTTTTTTGAGCACATTTTTTGTCAAAAACGCACTTCGCAAAGTACTAGACTATCGGTTTTTTATCGGTTACATTTCAGAGATTGTGCTTTGGAATTACAAGGCGAAGCTGTGGCGAGTTGCGGCCGAACGCAAGCCTATTTAGTGTAAAAAAAAACGTCATCGTGGTTCGGTTGTACAGTATTTACCAGAAAGCAAAGCATCCTTACAAATAACCACACCTTTCTGATGCATGCTGTACAGGGTGGGAGGGACAGCAACGCTAGACTAGCTCGTGGTCAGCGCTCCCCGTACAGTGCAACCCATTCTATCATCACTAGAATAGCAGCAGTGATAGCCTAGTGGTGTGACCGTCGGGCTGCCAAGTCCATAGGGCTCGAGTTCGTACCCAAGACACGCACATCTGATTTTTCGGATTTATGGGCTTATTGTATAATTATCACTTGCTACGGTGAAGGAAAACATCGTGAGGAAACCAGCATGCCTGAGATATTTCTCGACGGCATGTAAAGCCAAGTCCGAGGCCCATGGGCGGCATAACAACTCTAACACCAGGTTAGGCACTAACCACACGATAAAGAAAGAAGATGAATAGAACCCAGGTCGGCACTCACCCGGTGTCGTCACCCAGCTTGTGCGCCAGCTCGTCGCGCAGCTCGTCGCGCACGCGGGCGGGCGGCGCGGCGGGCGCGCGGGCCGGGGGGGGCGACGTGCGGCGCCGGAACTTGCGCTTGCGCTCGCGCTGCTCGGGACAAGTACTGTAGCTTGTAGTCATGTGACGCGGTAGCACGACTCTTACGATGAAATCACATTTACATGTACGGATCAGCGTTTTCGATTACCTCTATCTCATTGTATCACTTAATAAGCGTCATTCGGTGTAATGAGAGGTATCGCGATCATCCAAATTCGATCGCATCCGAAGCGCTTGCGTGCGTTTGAACCTCTCGCTTTGGTGAGACAGAAAGGGAAAAAGATGCAAGAAAATGCTGATTTGTACGTGTCAGTATGATTTCACTCCTAGGCGAAAGGTGAGTAACGCAGAGCGACATTTTCGGAAAACGCCACACGTGCGTTGGACATTTTTAGAAGTAAAAGAATCCGGAACGAGCTCACGCAGCGGGCTGCAAACTCTGCATGAGGATATTTTAAAAGTTGTACCATCGAATAATACAAGGTGTAAACGGACCCTTTACGAAGCCGTCAACCAAGCATTCTGTACATCAAATTAGGTAGCCCTACTCAAAACTTTTTTTGGCGGCTTTTTTTGAAAATTCACGTTTTACGGTAAAACTGAATGTAACGCACTCAAAACATTGTGCTGATGGACGCATTGAACGTTACAGAGGTCGTGAAGATATTTTAAGTGAGGATATAACGTTAAAAACTTGTATTAAAAAAAAATAAGTTGTGAAATGTTGGAAATTTGACGCCTAATCTCCGGAACTAAAAGATTACCAGGTATGGTCTAAAAAAATATCTCAAAGTCGGGGAGAACAAGTGCCTGTCCGCGTCGTGAAGGGTACTCTTACACTCATTATATCTTGCTGTCCAGCTGCGGCGAAGTGAGTCGCACCAAACATATAATAATTATGTATCACGCCGAAGGCTTAAGCCAGCGGTTCCGCCTTCCGTCTGAATATCCGAAAGCGAACGACGACGATTCGCCCATCTTTCACACCAATATTGTATAACTTCTATAAGACAAAATGCTGTCCCGAGAAAAAAATAAAAAATGACAAAGTTTAAATTGCTTTGATAGTTACAAAACCAACCTTTTTTTCGTGTATAGACTGTATAGGCGGCGACGGCGTTAAACTAGGTCCTTGCACCCTCGCAAAATCTTCTATGATGATCTTCTTGCCAGCGTCGGCCTCGCGGTCCGAGCGTGACCCCTGGCGGCCCACGTGGCCGGCGGGCAGCTCGATGCGCGCGAGCCCGGCGGGGGCCTCCGGCTGCGCGGCGCCGGTGCCGCTCGCTGATTGTACCGCGGCGGCCGCCTTCCCCTTCTGGACGCGTTTTCTCGGTGCCTTTGGAAACTTTCAAAATCAAAATATTTTATTTCACATAGGCCTACATGGGCACTTATAAAACGTCTAGAACGGCGACCAACCTCCAGGTTGGTGGTTTCCTATGGAGAAAAACCGGCAAGAAACTTCATGGGTACTCTTTTATGATTATTTGGTTTCTTGGCTTTAACCATTCAAATGTATATATCCCTAGTTAAGAGGATGCGTTCTGAAAGTCGCAAATTACTGCGAAATATTCCGTTGTTTTGATTATTTAAACCATGGTTTACTGAATGAAATGATGAAATATTGCTCTGTGTTACACTCACATACACAAAGTATTGCAATAATAACACTGACTATTGAAGGTGGTGCAACAATTTTACATGTGAAAAAGCTTGAAAGATTTACAACTGCCCTCTTAAGATTTTTGGGCCACTGACTAGCTGTATCGGCTGTCACAGAGCTTACAATGACAACCGGGACGGCAACTCGAAGCGCTGTCAGACACACAGAAGTAACTCGTTGTGATGACGATCACTCCATGCTTAGGTTTTTGGTTCACCGATTATGACACGATTTAGCCTCCCCAAGACATTGACATACATAACATCACGCCTCTAATCCCTGAAGGGTGTAGGCGGAGGTGTACACTCACATTTCGCCAGTTATGTTTAAGTCTCATGTAATCGGGGGCGAGCCTATTGCCATCAACCGAGCTCAAATCCAGACTCCGTGGCTGCTACTGAGAAATTCCTGATGGGAAAACCCAATAACACTTTGGCCGACCATGGAATCGAACCCAGGACCTCAAATAACAAGTGAAAGGGAAATACTAACATTGGTAGCAACGTCCTCCTTCCTTAGGTCGGGCTCTATGGGCACTGTGGGCGCTGTGGGCGCTGTGGGCGCTGCGGGCGCGTGGCGCTGCACGTCCAGCATGTAGAGCACGGCGGGCGCCGCCGCGTCCAGCGACGTCACCTTGTTGCGCTCGAACAGTCGCCCGTTGTTCACCACCTGCACGATCATAGTCTTTATTTTGCCAAAGGAAAAACAACCAAACAAAAAAATTTCAACACTAGTATTAAACTTATTTTCTATGATGCTAAATGATTACATACCCAATTAGTAACTCAGTACACAATAATTAATTCCGATTGTTACGAAGCCGATTCATGCTGAGCGCCGTACTAGTTATAAAAGAGAAGCCAATAGCGTTGAGTCAGCGCAAAAAATATTACAAAACAGTTGCAAGCATTTGGTCGGTTTCAAAAAAAATCTTATCAAAAGATAGTTAGGGAGTATGAGGAACAGGAACTCCTCAGCCTCCTTAGAAAAGGGACGGGGTTGCTTCCTCCGACCAGATAGGTGTTGTGTCCGGATGAACTGGTTCCAGTTACCTTGATATTGTTGTCTACGAGTATGGTGACGAGGTCTCTCACGAAGCTGTTGTTGGGCAGCAGCTGGGTGTGTCTGCAGTGGATGTCTACTTCCAGGTGTTGTGTGGAGCCGTTGTTGAGTGTGCGGAGTAGTTTCAAGATGAACTTGTTCTTCGTGCGCTTCTTGCCCCAGTGTGTGCGTTTGTGGCCGTGGCGTTTGTGGTGTGTGCGCTATACAGGTATGGGTAATGTTAGTGTTCAACCGGAGGAGGTATGTGCTTCATAGGATAATGTTACTGTTAAACCGCAAAAAGTATGCGCTTCGGTCAGCCAGTCCTCGAGAGCCTTGCAATGATCATCAAGGCAGACCATTATCCCTGAGGTATCGGTACGGATCAGTGTTGGCCAAAGAGATCTTCCCAATTTTGTTAAAAGAAAATTTGACTGAGGTACAGATCTCCCATTTAAAGTTTTCGCTTCGAAAAGTATCGTTTTATCGTCAGGAATACAAACGAGCGTTGATGAGATTTAATATAGAGATTAACAACTTTATGCAGTTCCAAAAAGCTTCTCAAAGCTTTAGATTAGTAGATAGTACTCCTACAAAGCGAAACCTCCCCACGCACTGCTACAAAGCACGGCAGTACAAAACTTAGAATGCCTCTGGCCACATAACTTTTCGGAAACGAAACGATTTTAGATGCGCATATATTTTCTGGTTTAACTGTAGCTTGATACGTCATGTTATTTTTTGGTGTTGATTCCGTAGTGCACTAAGTCAAGTGTTTGTAAAGTCTATATTTGGGTCGAGTAGGTATTGAAGGTTGTATGGTACAACTGATAATTATTTTTTGCGATAACAATGTTGGTCCCACGGAGATAGTTGTTTAGTTCGGGGGTCTGTACCGCGCCCATAAATATGACCACACATTTATGACATAATTATTATGCTGTATGTGAGAACATAAATCAAACAAATCCTGACTGCAAGGTAAAGTCATGTCTGTCATAAAAATGTATTGTCACAAGTATCAAAGGTGTGTGCAAAAGTTCAGCTCAATCGGCTGGGGAGAACTGGTTTGATATTCAGTGGCAAGATTCCACCAACACATACTAACTAACTAATGCCTGCCTTTTCCCAATGATGATGTCGGGGTCGGCTTCCAGTCTAACCGGATGCAGCTGAATACCAGTATTTTACATGGAGCGACTGTCTATCTGACCTCCACAACCCAGTTAGTACTGGGTAATACGATGCCCCTTGGTAAGACTGGTTGTCAGACTTTCGAGTCACTGACTACCTGTAACGACTGTCAAAGATCTACAAATGACAGCCGGGACCAACAGTTTAACGTGCGTACCGAGGCAGGGAGGAGACTCGGTAAGTAATGGGTGATCACCCACCCTCAGACCAATTTAGGTATATTAACTAACATGGCAAGTTAAATAAAAGCTTATATTATAAAAAGCAATACAATACCGTTCTACAACATAAAGATGGAAGCTAGTCCGTACCTTGTGCGTGTGTCTCCTTTCTGTTCCGTTGATCTCGTTTCTCCGCGCTTCTGGGGGCGCCGCCGCGTCCGCGTCCGCGTACGATAGCAGAGAGCGAGAGATGCGACTGAGTACCCACAACAAATCAAATATTATTTATTTGACACAGATTATATGGTAGATGGGACAGAATAATAAAAAAGAAACTGACTTCCAAAAAAAAACCACTCAAAAATGCAAAATAACTTTATTTTCGGAAGTCGGTGACTTTTGTTTGTTTCATTGACTTTTTTGCCAGTCGACTTCCGAAAGTAAAGTTATTTTCCACTTTTGAGTGTTTTATTTAGAAGTCGGTTTTTTTCCTTGCATAAGTTTTTGTTTAACCCTTTTTAGTTGTGGTATCTCACACAAATCCTTGTCATGTATCTATTTTACATTGTAACTAGCAAAAAATTTAATACTAGCCGAAATATCTGAAATATTTTTAAACGTATATAAAAATAATGTACATACAGCGTCGAGGACCTTTTTGTCGCCATTTTATAGATTATTGTTAGGCTAGTGATTACGAACATTAATTTTTAAGATATTTTCATACAAACCCAGATCGTCTGAAATAGAAATGTCTAATAAGTTCTGGAATCAGGCATTACTTAGCGGAAATTCAAAATATTAAATGTTATGCAACATATTTAGTGTTAATACCGCGAGAAAAGATCCAGGCTTGGATGCAGCATGCATACCTTTACGCCCAAAAAAATTTGCAAATTAGCATGCCATGCACCCAAACCGATATACGACACATGTCTCCCTGCCACGGCGCATCCTCAGGAGATATTACCTCGTCGATATCGCTCGATCGTCTATATTATTTCGCATAACATTCAATAGTAACTTTTTTTAATAACCTTACAAAATGCAATGAATGAATTATTATATTTTATTACTGTCACTAAACAGGTTCTCAACATTTTCGTTCCTTAGTCGGACATCTTCTTTAGTATACAGGGTGGGAGGGATACCGACGCTAAAACGGTTACCGCGTACTCAATACATCATTCTGATACATGGAAATTTTACGTAGATGATTAAAAACAAAACAGGTGTTTCCTACAAAACTGTAATAAATTACCGATGAAAACTTTCTTTATGGGGGGGGGGGGTTCAGAATCATTTACTGAATACGTGGTGACCATTTGAGCGTCGCTGTGCCTCCCACCCTGTATATAAATATAACATACCGTTGTCCTCGCAGTCTGTTCAGTCTCTGTTCCCGTTCTGCGCCGAACCTCAAGTCATCTACGAACGAACACGTGTACGTTATTACACGTACATGTCACGTGGTCACGTACCGAGGTAGCGTATGACCAATGAGGAAAGCTGGTCAAAGCTCCTTGTACATGGTTTGTCTCGGTCTGACCGACAATGAGATCAAGCTATTTGCAATTATTTGAAAATAGCTTGACCTCATTTTTGGACATAACATCACGCCTGCCACACCCACATCTCGCCAGTTATGTTAAAAGTTTCATGTAATAGGGGGCGAGCCTATTGCCATCAACCGGGCACAAATCCAGACTCCGTGGCTGTTACTGAGAAATTCTTGATGGAAAAACCCAATAACACTTTGCCCGACCCGGGTATCGAACCCAGGACCTCATTCTCAGCAGTCGCGCTTGCGATCACTCGACTAACGAGGAAGTCAGTCAGTTTTTTGAAAATTGCTTCGTTTTGTTTCTGCATTGCCTCTGGTACGTTCGGGCAGGCACACGTCGACGACTTTAGAAGGAAGTCTGCGTCGTTGCTCTGCAGAGCACGGGCCTGGAGGTCTACTCTCTAAGCACGAAACCCGTAGTTTCGGCCGAAGATTCGGGCATTTCCTACTCCGTATCACTTACGGACATACGATTAGTGAGGGACCGGAACTAAAAACGAATGGCAACACGATTGGACAGTTGTCCCTATTCCCGATGTATTTTTAAAAGTCATAAATCCGAAAATAATAGGGCGTAGGGTTCATTTTGAAGTTTCGATCTACTTTCGTACGGGCCCGTATCTTCGTTGACGGACTTAGAGAGTAGACCCCCTGCTCCGACTCCACCCTGAACATTACCGCAGGGAGGTACGACTCCCCGACGTTTGGGGCTATTGTTCGTAGAAGCATCTCGAACAACAAGCTTGTGTCTAAATAAATACTAAGTTGTGTAACTAACATAGTCTATAAGTTGGTTTTTACTAACCTTCTATGGATGTTGCTTGTCCGAAATAAAAGTTAATTTTATTTTATTTATAAACTGCTGTGAGCAAGACGTGAAACTTTAGAAGATTTGTCTGTCTCATACAATAGTGGTTTGTGTTGATGCCAGCTATTGTTTAACATAGGGGCGAGTAGGAAAAACATGACTTCCACTTGTCTGCATATCAAGCAGGAGACAAGGAGACCAGCAGCAGTTATCAGTGACAGCCTATAGCCTAGTGGTGTGACCGTCGGACTGCCAAGTCATAGGTCTCGAGCTCGAACCCAAGACACGCACATCTGATTTTTCGGATTCATGTGCGTATTGTATAATTATCACTTGTTTCGGTGAAGGAAAACATCGTGAGGAAACCAGCATGCCTGAGAGATATCTCTCGACGGCATGTGAAGCTAAGTCAGAGGCTCATGGGCGGCATACAAATTCTGATACCAGATAAAGAAAGAAGGAGACAGAACAGAGCAAGGCGCCTAGGGACAAAGGGAAGTGTGGCTAGCAGCACGGATTACAGTGATGATAATACGTACTAGCATGAAAGTTGTTATCCTCGGTGTAGTCGATGGTCCAGAGCTGCGCGGGCGCGGCGGCGCGGCAGCGCTCGGCGCGCACGTCCGCCACGTCGCGCGGCGCCGCCAGGCACAGGCGTGACGTCACGTGCTGCAGCTGCCCCGAGCTCAGGCGCCGCCACTTCTGCTCGCGCGCGCTGCCGCGGCACGCCGTCATCACCACCAACCGGGACCCACCAGAAGACTGCTCCTCGGGTGACAATCTGTGGGGGAGATTGGTTTTATGGACTTCAAGTGTTGCAGTGTTTTTGCTTGGCTCTTATCTCATTGATTAAGGGCAAATAAACCCTTAAATATTAATAGCCGCTCGAGTCGATCTTCAGAGTTCATCCGCGCTTGCCAAGGTCGACCTGTGGTTGAGTGGCCGTCTATTACATACCAAATTTGCTGCGTGTCTCGGAAAGCACGTTAAACCGTTGCGAAGATGGCATGTAGTACCAGTTATATTTGATTTTTCTACGTTTATAGGGAATCCCGATGACATAGTTTGAAGAATTACATATAATCTCTTGATTAATTCTTCATCATTTCCGGTTATCTCTGCAGAACATTGATAATTTTGGAAATATCTTCTTGCGGTATTTCCGTCATTGCTATTACCGGAACCGTGACGTGGTTTATCAATGTGCAAACCAAGCGCTTCTCGGAAACGTTTTCAAAACCTAAATTGTAAGAAATATGGAGGATCATTTCCATAAATCTTATTCATGCGTGTAGTGCCGACAACCCGTATTTAAACGCATTTTCATTTTCAACTCTCGTTGTAACTTTGAAAACTTCATTCATTTGTCTGGAAGTTGCTCCTCGAACAGTGCAGGTAGCACTGGATGATGTGTTCGTTAACACTTGAGCAACTTTCCCATCAACCATTTTCATAAACAGTTGATGTTTAACTTTGATGACTTTGTCGTCTATTGACACAAAAGTTGGAATCAATTGATTAATTTTGGCTTCAATTTCACTGACAACCGCTGTAGTTTTTCGGGTGATTCTTTTGCAAATTCTAATGAAATGTGTCTGCAATATCTAACTGATGAGCAAGTAGGGTTCTGCCATATAACTGCATAAGTTTCTTCGTCTACTAGTCGCAGTGGCACAAGGGACACTATAAACAAGTTAGCATCCGATATTTGTTCGTTTTCTTCCGGTAGAGTTTGTTTACACTCACTTTGCCCGGAGGATCCATCACATCCCCATTTAGTGAACAGCTTGAGACGATTGTAATTTGTCGATCCTGACTTTATCTTTATAATACGGCAGACTGTATGGTCTAAGAGATCTTGCAGATTGATTTTTGCGCTTATATTTGTCACCGTTATGCTGGATGCAGGCGAACAGCAAGCATTTTTTGCTTCACTTAGTGTTTGATACGAAGGCAATACAGAACTTAAATTCTTATCAACGAGCCTTTTTCTCAGGTACACATATTGGGCTTTGGTTAGATCTGTTTCAATACACATACTCAATGCCTCCCCTGTTGTAAATGAAAGTGCAGTTATCTGGATTGAGTATGTTTTGTAGAACTACTTTTTTCTCTTCTTTTTCCTTATTTCTGATAATAGTCACAATCGACGCTTCGTCATTTTCACCCATGGATCGTAAAGCTTGCACATAAGCGTTACGGACATGTGCCATTCCATACTCCTGGACCAGTTCCATATTTTTTCGTTTCTTTGTGTTTTCCGAACACTCGTCATATGGTTTTGTAGGTCTACCACGATCACCAGAAGCATTCAAGCCAGAATTTGCAGGTGTTGAGGTACTGTAAATGGTGAGTTTAAAGTACCATTGAATTCTTATCAATGGTACTTTAAACTCACCATTTAACCAATTTGAGTATAGGTTTTCGAACCTGTCTAGCTTTCTTTGAGCTTTGGTCCATTTCTGGTTGCAACTTGATGTTAGATTTCTTTAAATACTCTCTATTACAGTATTGACGTCAGTTTCCGATAATTGAAAGTTGTCCAACAAATATTTTTTGAGGTCTGAAGTAATTTTCCCTCTTATTATTTGTTCACAAAGATCGCGTTGAACACAAACGAATTCACTCATTGTTAGATAATATAAATGTTTTTGTCTGTTAATTGTTATTGAAAAGAAGTATCTGAACACTTTGATGAATAGTATGCTGATAACACGGGTATATAAAGGACCAATATTTTAGTGCCTTGTGCAAAAACCATGGGACAATTAATAATTTTGTGTTGAACTTCCTTAACGGTAATTTAGTTGGCATGAAAATATTTATGCCCAATGTTTGAGGTTCATTTTATAAACGTAAAACTAAGTTATTTTTTATTTTTTTTTGTAATTTATTCGTAAGTTCCATCCTTTGAGAGTATAAAACCATAAACAAACCTATGGATTTACGACTGTAGTCAAAACCTTTTTCGAGATGGAAAATACTGTTTGGTTCCATAGTGCATTGGTCCCGGCTGTCATATGTAGATCTTTCATAGGCGTTACAGGTAGTCAGTGGCTCGAAATCTGACGTCCAGTCTTACCAAAAGGTATCGTGTTACCCAGTACTAACTGGGTTATGGAAGTCAAATGGGCAGTCGCCCTATATTAGATACTGGTTCAGTCAGCTGCATCCAGTTGGACTGGAGGCCAACCTCAACATAATTGGAAAAAGGCAGGCAGATGATGATGGAGCAGTAGCAGCAGCGACCCAATGGTAGCGGCACCGACTTACGAGTTGCAGGTCGTGGGTTCAGACCCAGCCAGGCGCATTCATTTGTATAACTTATTTCATCAGCACTGCTCTGCAAAACGATGAAGGAAAACATCGTAAAGAAACCGACTTAGCCTAGAATAAAAAATTCGAAAACATGTGACATGTAGCAACCCGCACGGCGCCCGCGTGCTGGACGCCAGCCCGCTGTCTTTCGTAGAGATGAGGCCTGTGCCCGCCACTGGGAACATTATATCTTGTCTTTTTGTTTTTTTTTTATTCTTATATTTAATTGGAGGCTTTTATTTTCAAAGGCAAGTCAGCCTCATCATACCTTAACCTATTCTAAACTCAACTACATATAATATAAATTATCATTCTTTAAACGTATCAGCAAAGAAAATTGCTATCTCCGGTGAAGGTTGCGCTAAAACGTCATCACATGGACCGGTATCACATTAATTCAATTTTAGCGTACAATTTAACCATTTTGTTTTGTCCAGCACGAGACTAATAAATACGTTTTGTTTGTGAGTATAACGTGATTACCTGGCCGGCTGGACGCTGGCGCAGTTGGCCTCGTCCCGGATCTCGCCCGCCAGCGACAGCGAGAAGTACTGCGTGGCCTGCAGCTCGGCGTGGCACGGGTACGCGCCCAGCGGCGCCGCGTCCTGCTCGCGCTGCAGCGTGTCCAGGCACATGGACGTCTCCTCGTTCTTGAACCTGCAATTTATTTATTTCACTCTTCGGTCCATAGAGTGTTAGTAGTACGTCAAGATAACCTAAAGCTATGTTAGTAACTTACACACACATACAAGAGAAAAAACGCGTGTCTGCCTACAATATGTGCAGCCTTATCCAATGCCTCCAAATCGGACTATCAATGCATTCTGCAATTACACTCGGGTAGCTGTTGGGACTGCCCCTCACCCTTCGTATCAGCGATGCTGCTCTCTTACGTACAATGGAGCGAAGGCCGTGCACTCGAGCTTCAGCAAACATCGCTGACGCACTGCAGTAGCGAGGGAACCCCATCAGCAACCTGAACGCATTGTTATATTCGCAATGCAATGATAAGTGGTCGCTCTGGAATCAAGCTTATATAAACTCAGATTAAGTACTTACAGATCTTTTATAAAAATAATGCGCAATGATAATCTCCCTTTAAGAGTATGCGCTCTGCTATAGCTCGTAACTACTCTGAAATTATCTGAATACACGAGCAGGTAAGGTAGACATTTGCGCGTTTTACCTGCCATAGCCGTACACGTCGCGAACGGGCACGAACTTCTCCTTGTAGATGTTGTCGAGGTACCACTGGAAGCTCTTGCACTTCAGCTTCTCGCGGAGGATCTTGCGGTGCGTCACGTCGCCGATCTTTGGGTTGTTCTGGGAGGAGATATTAGGTTATCTGTTTTTTGTTTAAAATTCATAATTATCCTCGCCTTTTCTCAACTACGTTGGGGGTTGGAGTCGGCTTCCAGTCTAACCGGACTCAGCTGAATAATAGGATTCTAAATATCCTATCTGACCGCCACCCTCATGCTCTAGTTACCAGGTAACGCCCGTATTACCTAGTGGTAGGTTATGCATGAAGATTGATGTGAATATTAAAGTATTATACATCCAAAAAGGAAGAAAATATCGAAGGCCACAGTTTCATAATTTTCTCATTGAAATATTGAGACTCACCCTCAGGTCAGGGCGGTGCAAGTAGAACAGTTCGGCGTACTCGTCCATCCATACTTCTGCCATGCGCGCAGTGTTTATACCTGGATATAAGACAGTTTACATAACATAACATAATGTAACATAAGATCGACGTGCGAAGATTATCTAACCGCATATATTATCTGATTTGGTTGGTGTGGTTTTGAAAGCGTATGATACTTTCTTACTTTGAACCAGTCAGAATTTTCACCATACGCAAGCCCATTACACCCAAAGCGGAATTTCTCTCTTTTGTGTTTTAAAAATGAAGTCACCCCCGCCGTCATGGGTGGAATTGCTGTGGGGATGCTGTAGGTTTATCTTTTTGTTTGAGACTGGCCAACACAGTTACAGCCACACAAGTGTCTGCAACTAGGTCTTCTCCGTGATATTTCGTAAGTCGTTCACCCAGTTAGGATAAACCTGAAAGCATCATACTGTTCTCACCGTGTGTATCCATGTGTGCGGGCATCCCGTACGGGTGGAAGCTCCTGAACACGTGCCCCACTCGCGAGCAAGGGATCGTCTCCAATGTGCCGCCGCCTGCAAACATTAATAAATACGTGGTTCCAGTGATACAGGGATTTTTAGTTTTTGTTGTTCGTATGACGTCAAGAGAGTGTGGCACTGTTGGTTAATACTTTGTGAAATGCGTTGAAAAACAAAATGGCAGCGTTAGGCTAGGTTAGATCTGATACAACATGCCGCGACGAGCCAAGGAACGAAAGGGACAGGTCTATATGGAAGTCAGTCCAACAGAATTAGATTAAGTATCATTTATTTGCTGAACATATACAGGCTGTCGTTCTGAATCCACGTCAAATTCGAAGAGGTAACTATGGTAATGATTCTCGAACCGAATCAATAATAAAATGTCTTCTTTTTCCTTGTTTACGGAAATCGGTATGTGTGTACCAGCCGTGTTATAACGCGACACGTCTGATCCTCCTCTAACCGCGCTTTCGCAAAGATAAACAAACTCAAAGGTATATACGATAATTTCTTATTGCGTAAACCACGGCGGCGCCAGCTTATGTTACGTTTTATTTTTTGTAATTTCTATTTAATTAATTTAATTAGCATGTCCTTAAGTAAAACTTGTGCATTTTTTGTAATTTTATGGGTGCCAATGCCTGAAATGAATGATTATTATAGGTAAAGGCCACTGATACTAACACTGCCAGATCCTAAAGCTCATCTCCAGGTTCTCGCCGCCCCAGCCTCCCATCTGCTCGTCGTAGGCGCCGAGCACCCAGAAGTACGACCGACTTATGGCAAACAAACCACCGGCCATTGTCGGAGACCTGCCGCAAAGGGAGACTGTCATAATACGTCATGGTCTTTTAGCAATGAGGAAGCAGAAGAAAGCTGTCAAATTAGTTCCATGTAGATATGAAATAATTCAGTTGTCAAGGGACCCCTTGCTAAAATGTTAACGCGAGATGGCGCTAAGAGTTTTGTCTTGTCGCCGATTGGTCAGTTTTAATTCAAGATGACTTTGTCTAGTGACGAACAATCAGCGCCCTCTCGCGGCGATGCTTCAAAGAAACAATCTCATTGGATATCAAAAGTCGGAAAGTCTTGCCAAGGGGTATCAATCAATGTTACGTAGTTGTACTGGGTTATAGGCAGTCGCTCCATGTAAAATAGCAGTATTTAGCTGCATCCGGTTAGACCGGAAGACGATGAAATATTTGGCATCGATTAAACTGTACCAAATCTAAAAACTGAATGAATACTAACCAAGTAGGCGCTATGTCCGAGCCTCGTCGCTTTTTCTCTCTTTCAGGCACATCAGTCCAAGTGAAATGCCCCATGAATGAGAACCCACCAACCTGCGCGAGAGAATATAGTAGTGCCATGAAGTGGTGGTCGAAAGAGGCTGGTAGCGTTGAGGTCGACACTGGCGCCTCTAGCGGAGAACAGGCATAACTAGGATGTCAGCGCCATCGAGCATTAGAAAGAGACAGTCACACAGGTATGTGTGACAAAGACAGCGATCTACAAAGTAGTTTTGTTTTTCGTGCCATAACACCGTTTTTTATTTTCTGTTTTCAATGAGGCCCAAAACTTTACCGTAACCGAAACCGTAGCAGCAGATTCCCCAAAAGCATTTTAAGCAGACCCAAATACCCAAGATATGGACTATTAAATCTTAAATAGCAAATATCGAAGGCATATCGTATGCTGATAATTATGTTTTATGAAAATTAGAAAGACAAACCTCAAGGCAGTTCGCAGACAGATCATTACCATCCTAGTTACACCATTATAGCAAAAAGTTTATATTTTCACTGACCTTTTTTATAATGGGACCTACAATTTTTTTAATAAGTATTGTAAACTTATTACTTAATACCCAATTGATTTAACATAGCAACCAAGTCATTATGGTTTACTTTTACCACAAATTAACACTTCTTCCATTGGACAAACCATTAAACACCAGACTAGCCAATGAATGCTTTAATTTGCTAAGTTAAATGAATAGAGCATTTTATAAGCGTGTGCAGTATAGAAATGAAAAGGTTTAGCAAGATAACATCAATAATTGTACCAACTGCACCGTTCCTTCGTGAACCTTATTATTTTCGCAGTTCGCAATACCTATTATCTACTGTCAGCTTTACGAAAAAACCTTGCTGAACCTTGTAATTCCTCGGCTGTACATATTATCTAACTAAGTATTGTTTGGTGAATCAACGAAGGTTAGTGATAACAAAGGTTAGTATGTACATACAACACCATCGCCCGGCTTTGTCTACATTCCCAATACAAGCGTGTTACAGTTATTTGCTTACATACTGATGTTTTCAAGATAAGAGGTAACTTTCTTCAGGATGTCAGTAAATGATGAAAGTAACTAAATATGTTAATTAAATGAGTCGTATTTTTTGTTAAAATGAAGAATAACGATGAATTTTGCTAATGTAAAACTAGTATTTGGAATTAACATAAGATCGTCTAACGTGTAATTTGGCTAAGAGTCTTCATTTTTACAATGACTAAAAGTGCATCTTTATTTTTTAGCGGTCGCTAAACGTAAAAGGCACCACTGCTCCATACAGTTTTGGTCATTAACCTTCAAGGTGGAAGCGCCAGGGTAGCCCGCGAAATTCAAATTTGCCTTGATTTTTTGCTTGCTACTTGTAGGACAGTGTCAGGCTGGATTTTAACCAAATCACAACCACTGACCTGTAAATTGCAAAAAACGTAATAAATTTTAATTTTCGTGGCCTAACTTGGCGCTTTCATCTTGATGCCACAAGCATTTTCATTGGCCTACGCATTCGTATCGCAGTCGTCGGCACTGGCACCAAAGTAGTCTCCATGAAATCACTGAAGGGTTCGAAACATATCTAGCAAGTTGAGAACGATCTTCAGAAGATTTGAGGTCACTGCGACCTAACGACACCTATTGTGTTGACTTCAGCAAATCTCATATTATACTAGTCTCGATTTGAGAATGTCTAGTAATCGAATCAAGACATTCTGGTTATACCTTCAATCATCACCAAGGGTTATGGAGCATCATCGTTTTTTGGTTAAATGCTAGACAAAAATACTGTCTATGGTACTACTTTGAAATATCGTGCTGTTTCGTTTTTTTTTTTTTCAATTTGACAGAATGTTCGAACTGATGACAGCCGACAGCGGCCGATGACCAGCAAATAACCAAGATCACATAAATATAACAAAAAGCATGTTAAGGCTTTAATATTGTTTCCACATCCAATTGTTTTTAGTTCATTCGTTATTTTATCAAGCATTATCTTTATTAGTTGTATTGTTCTGTTTCCACATGCATGTTATTCTTGTTATCATCGTCAGCCATTTTGTTTTAGTGTCATCATTGCCAATCCTCTTCGAGCAAGCGTGGTTAATGCTGATGCCTTCTCTGTATGAGACCAAAGCACTGCAGCGGGACAGTAACAGACTGGTATTATTATTGGCTGGGAGCCTGACATGCTATTATTTTTACCGAGACCTGGGCCCGAACCACCACCTCTTAGCAGTATTACTTAATTTCACTTCAGTGTGGGACAGAGACGGAGCTATACAGCACATCTAGCTCCATCTCTTTCACGCACCGTAAGCAATATTAAAAAAAAATACTGATATAAAGACGCTACTTCACCGGGAGCATTCGCCTGTAATGTAACAGATCAAATCCGAGTACCAGTGAGTGACGAGAACCGAGCATTACATTTTAACAGACACACGCGGTCCTACCCCATGACGTCTTAATGCAGGAATGTTTTAGTTCTATTTCCAGTGTGGGGAAGAGATGGCGCTAGAAAGGCTGTCTAGCGCCACACTGGAAATAGTACTAAAACATTCCTGAATTAAGACGTCATGGTAGGGCCCCTGTACCGATACAATTTGTAACAATCACTTATTCTGTAAAAAATCAAATCTTGGATTGTACGTAACAGGCGAATGCTCCGGTGTGGGAGCGCTTCAAGAGGTCATGGCATGCCACCTGATAGGTTTCGGGAGCTTCAAACTTGAAGGTGCTCTGGTCTATGACGTCAATGATGGGCGTGAGCACGGAGTCCCGCTTGTGCTTGACCCTCTGCAGCAGCGGGCGCAACCAGTCGGCGCCCGTCTCGCAGTGCGCGTCCAGGAAAACGAGCACGTCGCCGTGCGCGAGGCGCGCGCCCTTCATGCGGGCGAGCATTAAGCCCTGCCTGGAAGATAGTACTGAATGGAAAAGATGCAACTAGCGTCAAGCGATCCTCGCGTGTCACTTGTTCCCTTCACGTGAGTATCGGTGGCGAAAGGTCCCTACAACTCCATTCCTACCGACTGTCCTTCGGAACAGCCACTCTCGTGTGTCACATTTAACACACCATAGAATTTAACATACATAAACCTCCTTTACACACACGGTGGGTGCCGGGAGATGGACGGCGCCGCCGAGGCCGGCCCAGAAAGAGCTCATGGAAGCTATTGGGGAATGCCTTTGCCCAGCAGTGGGACAGCACAGGCTAATAAAAGACAACCTCCTTGCAGGCTTCGCCACGGTAGAATAAAAATCAAACTACGCATACATTTACGAGCATAGCAATGAATTCCGTCCGATTACATTACACAATCGCCTACATTTGTTGTCATTCATAGCTCATCACCAAAATAAGCCGGCGGTCGAGTGCCAGAATTGAGAATAAATACTTCGGTACGCACACAGGTGACTTCTCTTCGTCTCTTTTGTTCGTCGCTTCGCCACCGGTGAGTTCTTGTTCTTTCATAAACGTCTTCTCCGCATTCACAGTCACAAAATGCAACACTATCGGGTACGGAAATAATGCTGTTTTGTAAGAATACCGGTTTGATTCCTGGCTCAGGTAAAAGCTTTTTCAAAAAACTAAAACTGCGGTTTTACAGCACTTAATGAGCTAATGTAAAAACCATTCCGTATAAACTGATTCAACTCACTCCGGGCTGAGTGTTGAACTTTACTTTCATACAACGTTTTGTTTGCTATGTTATTTTCTCCTACATGTATTAAGTTCGTTACTGGCTACCGAAAAATAAATAGGCACAAAAAACATCGGTCACGGCCCAAACATGCTGTGATCTGGCTATAACATATCGCGAACATAACTAGTGTATGGATTTATCCGTTCTCCTAGGCAACCCTGCCTAGGAGAACGGATATTTGAATTACTTGTAATTAAAATACGTAATTGAAATACCAAAACGTATCTGGTATTTGCTTTTCAATTTCTTGCTTAAAATGTAATTTGTAATTCGTTTTTCAAATAACTGACGCCGAGGTATTTTGTAGTTAGCATTTCAAATACTTATGGCTTCAAAATACATTATAACATAAATATATTTAACCTTCATTTAGCGATCTTATTTATGGTTGCGTTCTGAAGAAAATAGCGCTTGATAGCTTTCGTAAGTAAAATGGCGACTGCTAAATATGTCGATCTTTAGAGTTGGCAACACTGCACCTGTTACTGCACGTCAAATTGTCAATGTCAAGTATCCGGTCAATTATCGTTTCCATTCTTTAACGTTTTTTTTTTCACGGAATAAATAAAGATTCTGTGTGTTGTATTAATTAATAACATATTTTGTATTTCAAATAAAAATGGCTAAAATACTGTATTTTGTATTTCAAATAAAAATGGCTAAAATACTGTATTATGTATTTCAAATAAAAATGGCTAAAATACTGTATTTTGTATTTCAAATAAAAATGACTAAAATACTGTATTTTGTATTTTATATTTCAAATACATTACTTAAAGATATTTTGTATTTCGTATTTTAAATACTTGCGAGACAGTATTTTTTTACTTGTATTCAATTAAAGCAAAGCATTTTGCTCAGACCAGCTCCTAGGCATAATCATCACTCCTAAATTGAAAATATATTATTTAAAAGCCGAGGATCATAGACCGTTACACTTATGTATTTCCATTATATAAAACCATTGATATAAAAACTATGCAGTAATATATAACTATATAAGTTAATGGCTAAAACCACAAAAATGAATCAATCAAAACAAATCAAGAATCAAAAAAAATTAGAAAGGTTTTCTAATCTTTTCACTGTAATGTATCTATGACAGGTGCAATGTGACTACGCGGTAAACGCTTTGACATCTCTCATGTCAGAATACGTTCCGTACTACGTATTAGTACAAATGTTAACCTATCATTTGCAACTCATTTCGGAATACTTAATCCATATCCACATCTAAAAATGTTAATGATAATACACTACAAAAATAAATAAAAAATCTACAATAAAATCTAGTATTTAAAAAGTAAACGCATAATGGTAGTGTTACTTTAGTGGCATGATGAAACGTGTACCACAGATAAAAACGGAACGGTTTTAGATGCGTTCAAAACCTATAAAAAGTATTAAGTAAATGAGGTTTTTATTACAAAGCTAAATTATTTTACCGGCTCCAATAAAATAAGCTGGACCCCGTAATTTGATATACACCTAAGTCACTATTTTTTGATGTATCAATCATTGGTGGTCGTTTTATATTTTGGTCAGGTCGAATTTGACCGATGTTCTTTTCGTGATTGGTGTTTTGCTGAAAGTACCAAAACACGAACGGCGTGTTTGCGGCACTTAAGGCCGATTTTAACAAAACATGCGGCGCGTATCAGCTGCACTAAAGGTTTGGTAAAAAATACGAAATAGAAGCCAAGGACTCATAAAATCCGTATTCGTTTAATTATCGTACAAAAAAATGCCAATTTCATAAGAATAACAAACGTTTCATAAATCATTGGGAATGTAAACATCCATAAACCCGCAGAAGAAAACAAAAAATTACCCAAGTGTGCCTAAAATCTTAATTTACACAATCGTGTACCCGAGAAAGCACACAAACCGATGTTCATATGTACAGGTACTCAAAACATAAACTATTAATGGAATATTTGTACAGGTAATTGAAAAACATACATAAAACATAACCATAAAAATCAGAAATTAATAAAATAATTGAATGACTAACCTTGGATTAGTAAGAGGAAATTAAAGATTATGGAGTCCTAAATACTGAACAAGGAATGAATGCCTTCGCTTAAGCCGAAGTTCTTTGGATCGAGAAACCATTAGAATAAACTAATGTCATGGATTATGTCGATACTTATTAGGAATAAAATTTAAACTAAAAAACACACGCTTTTATTAAAGAAGAAAATTAGGTTTATCTATCAAAATTGAACGCGTTTCCAAAGTTTCGTGTCCGTGATATTAATATTAACCGTTGAGGAGTTCTCCTCTCGCAAGGTGATCAAGGAGGGCTGCAGGATCAAGTCACATGCGTGCAAAACTTGAGCTCAATCGGTTGGGGCGAACTGATTTGAAATTCTATTGCAATATTTGACCAATACATACTAACTAGGCAAGTTAAATAAAAGCTTATAAAAATCAAATACTTGCAAAAAAAAAACTGTCACGGAACACTCGGTAAAATTGGGATTTTCACAGAATCTGCTCGCATTACTACGAAAATCTCTCGTAGAAAAGATACTAGGAATTTCGTTCGACATAATATATGTACAATTGAAACTTTTGTAAGAAACCAAATGAAGGAGAAGAACCAGAAAGAATTGGATGTCTTAGACACCTTGAACGCAAAGGAAATAAAAAGGAATTGAACATTGCCCAGAAATAAAAAATGTGCTTCAGAAACGTAACATGTGCGCCGCAAAAACTCGTCCATTTAGTTAGTACCTTGTTGGCAGGCATCTTCTCGACAAGCCTCCGCAACTAAGAGAGCATTCGACCAACAAGCGAGATTGGTACAAAAAGAAGCAAACGCGCTGAGCGAGCGAAGATAGCAAATTAAAATGGGAATAGTTTGAGGTTCGACGTGCAGATGACGATGATGTGTTATTAAGCGCATGCCATCGGAAATTCCCGCCATAATATAAAGACTATTGTCGCACAAAACAGGTGAAGATTGTATCAACAACCAGTATCAGGATACTAGGAGCAAGAAGGTATGGAAAACACTCTAATCATTAGCATTGTTTTCTAAAACAACGCACGAAAGCCGGTGTGTTTTGCATTGCGCGCTAACTCTCACGGCGCGGAGGTTTATGGACTGATTATATTGCATTATTCTCTAAGCCCATTTTATTTTTAACTCTTTTATTGGTGTTTCCTCTCGATGACTTCCCACTTTTGTCCAGTGAACAAATCTTCGACTTAAGTTTATCTAAATATAAGCAACCGAAATAAATAAATCTTCGACCATTTTCCTCGGGACATTTTATGCTTGATTCAATACAACACACCACACTTTTTATCATAATCCTAAGGATTTTCAAGGAAATTCCTAATATACATATATGCGAAAATTTTGTCTGCCCGACAACGCAAATAAATGTTGTTGAAAGGTAATGCCAGTGATGTGGGATGCAATCACCCCGCTGATTTTCGGTCGGGTAGTAGACAATTCCGTAAAGGCATTCCAACAATATAATTGATTATAAGATCACCTAGGAGCTAGAGCAACCTGCAATTCCAAACAATGGCCTAAACAAAAGAGATCATTACAGAACACCCGAAGATATCAAACCTTATAAAAGTCCCAGTTTTCCCAAAAAATAGGCAGAAATGCAACTCAAAAGAAGGTAATTTGACGATGACGATCGGCGCGAGCTAAGTGCTGGTGGTGAGGCGCAAGCACGGGACCGCGGCGGTGTAAACGAAACGTAATACGTCGATAATTTAGTCGAAAATACAATTATGCTATAGCTTTCTAGTTTAATTCTTTGTAACAAGCAAAATCACTATCCTCAATAGAAATGAATAAATTCTTAAAATTACGAAAATATTATACGGGGTGGAAGGGACACCGACACGAAAACGGAAACCACATTCTCGTGCATCATTCTGAACTGAGTGAGTATTTTAAATTTAAAAATCGACGTATTGACGTTACGTTTAGACCGCGCGCTCGGGTAATAGCGACACGCGTGCAAATATACACGTAGCTCGCGACTATGGCCATGATATGGCAAACATTGGACTACCAGGTTTGTGGTAAGTATTTGGTCAAAGGATTTCGGTGACAAATGTTTGTAAGGTAATTTGTAATTAGTGTAATAATCATTCCGAATTTCAACAGCCCTAGACGTGTGGATCGGCAATAAAGATGAATTTGTCAAATCAGTCTGGTATACTTGATCGATTGCAGTAGCAAGCGATAAGAATCAATATTAATATACAATTTATTCTTCGATTCTTATCTTCGAAGTAAATTACAAGTACGTTCACTTACAATGAACAAAGTACTATGATTGCCATAGGGCATAGTTTAATTGATTTTAAGCATAGTTTCATGTATAACCTACCGTGAGTCGTAACTAACACCGTAAATTTGCAGCAATTACTACAAAATATTCTCAATCTTAACGACCATGAAAAGTAATTATGAGGCAAAAGTACCTGAACATACCAATACTAGCCACAACACCCTTAAAATTAACCTGAAAAACGCTGGGGTCGAGCACGCTGTAGTAGAAATTGTTGGCCTCGATGACGTCAATGATGGGGACGACGACGGAGTGAGGGTAGTCCTTGATGGTCTGGAGGAGGGGGCGCATCCAGTCAGGCTGGCCCTCGCAGTGCGAGTCCAGGAACACGATCACGTCGCCCGCGGCGTAGCGCGCGCCAGCCAGCCGCGCCCGCGTTAGCCCCACGCTGTAGCACCACACAAGTCAATGGCATCGGTGTTGGATAACCGGAATACACGGGAAGTAGACATCAGTATTGAAATTTTTTTCGACAAAATGATATTTTAGTATCGAATAGGTCTGATAAGATCTTAGGTATCATCAGGCCAATATGATGTATAGGTAGGTCGGTAGGTACATCAACTTTAATTTTAGTTAATTGGGAAACCAAATGATTGAGGTTTAAAAGTGCATTTAAAGCTAGTAACAAATGCATACATATCACATCATGAGGCTTTCGTGATCATATGATACCACTTGCTTCGGAGATATTGTTACCGTTGTCATTGTATGTTCCAGTTTCGGGTTACTTGCAAGTTTATTAAGACTTGTCTTTCGCGGCGTATCCGAAGGAGAACTAACAAGAAGAACAACAATTGTTATATGACTAACAAACATGTGGATTACTTTAAACAAGCCCATACCAAAACTAAGAAGTCCAAATAAAATGAGAATATTACAGATATCTCGGCAACAGACATAAAGCACAAAAGACATAAAGCCTAAACTATTTCTACCTCGTCGCTTTCATAACTCAAAGCGAACAGGAAGTTCTCTTGGGAGATAACATCGATAGCCGGGTTGACTACCGCATCCCTTTGGTCGTGAACTCGCTGGAGTAGAGGCCGCAGCCAATCAACAACGACCTCAGTGTGGGAGTCGAGGAAGACCAGGACTTCGCCAGTAGCCACCTCGGCGCCTTGCAGCCGAGCTCGGATCAGCCCTGTTCTGATAGAACCGCTTAGTAAATAGTCTTGAAGAAATTACATTTTGTTACAAGAAATTTTTTTTATCGAATAAGTTTATGGCTCCCCTTCTGGCAAGTGTTCACCGTCATCTACAATACCAGGGGCGAACTTTCCATCGGTCAGATCTGTGACTGACTTTGGCAACTTGTTATAAAAGTTTATTGTTTACTGTTTATATGAAATGACTTGCTAGTTTTTGTTGATCTGAATTTTGGTATTACAATTTTTGTTTACTGCGCAGTTTTGAAAAGCCCTGCCCTGAAAGTTTTTGCGGACATACAAAATACATTCTAAGATATAATGTGAAGGCAGGGAAAAATTTAAAGAGATCGATATAGTGACCTATATCGATCTCTTTAAATTTTTCCCTGAGAGACTCGCGACGACCTATTTTATAGATCGCCCGGAGTGTCCACCCTCTTTTGTAATATGAAAATCGAATCAAGGTTGTCATACCATAATCTTTAAACCAAAACGCGGCAATGTTACTTCGCCTAAAAAGATGGTATGGTCACAGATAATATAATATGTGAGAGTACTCTCACATACGAAGAATTGGAAAATTTTGTCAAACCCTAAATAATTTTCTTCCGCAGACATGCACACCAAATACACGTAGTGTAGAGTGTGCTCGGAGGGAGGTTCCACAAGCACACTCTACACTTACACCCCACAGACATGCACTACACATACATACAACACTCTCACATGCACAACATTAAGCACTTACCTATTTTAATCTTTATTATTATAATTTTTTACTATTTCATATTTTTTTTACGATTCTAATCGTTTTCCATTATTTCTCTTTTTTTGTAATATTTGTTTTTGTTTATTTTTTAACCCCTACTGTTTTTTCATGTTTGGAATCTGAAACGCTGTCGTCTCCCTCTTGGAGGTGGGCGTTAATACCTGCGACACAGTTTTGTAACTAATGTAGCTATTTACGTACGCAATCAATCTGTAAAATGTGTTTTTGATCCAATAAAGATTATGATTATGAATACTACGTACAGATACCCAATCCCATACAAAGAAATGACACCTCCCTAAGTCTGGCTATTGAGCTGGCTATTTTCCTTCCTCCATTTTTTCAACAGATGGCAGTATCAGCGGCTCACTAATTGCCAGAGACAACGCCATCTAGGAGTCGACCTAGATACTAGGTGGCATCGAAACTAAATTAAAAGAAACTACATGTTTTGCCATTTAGAAAATATGGCGTACAATAAAAAAGTAGATGTTGAGGAGAGTTGTAGAGGAGATTGCCGATGCATTCGTTTTTCAGTCGTTTAAAATGATAAGCTGTAATAACAATTAGCTAAAATATTTTTAAACTGTATTTTATAAAGTCTACTTGGTAAAAATTTAATAAGTTTGAGGAGTTTATTACAAATGATTGGTGTCAAATAGAAAATACTTTTATGCATCAGTGCCGTGCTCGGCCTAACTATTTCTTGCCTGTTATTATCACGTCTGCGACTTGTAACTTTTGTATTTTTTTTAAATAATCTACGATTAGTTTGGAAAAAAAAATAATACTTATTTTATTTATTTAAATAAATAAAGTAAACTTAAATTTATCACATAATTTATCGCATCAGTGCTTTATAATGAATGCAAGTTTGTAGAGCGCGTATGCCGACGAATTAGATTCTTTTACTAAAAAGCTTTGTGTTCTTTCCAATTACTTAAGACTTTTGTCAATTGTTACACCTTAAAACGATTTGGTCTAGGTACTTTTTTTTGAACCGACGATCCTTGATAATTGATATTTATTTATTTATTAAAACTTTATGCACAAGTAAAAAACTGTACAAAGGCGGACTTAATGCCTTGGGCATTTGCCTTGGGCTTTTTTGGATATTGAGGTTTGGTGATATTAAACGATGACTGAAAAACATAACTTTTGTTTTATGTAGTTAATTTTAGTTGGCGTTATTTATAACATTCGTTCGCGTAAAATTATTGTAAAAAAAATATTACTTCCTTAATTGAATCGGATTTTGTTAACTATTTCAAGAGTTTTCATTTTTTTTGCTCGTAGCTCTAATTATTTTTCTAACATCAGCTATCTGCCAGTAAAAGTAACGTCAAAATCGATTCAGCCGTTTCGGAGATTAGCCGGAACAAACAGACAGACAACAGATAAATTCTCTACATCGCATAACGAGTACATCTCACCGTGCATTCAAGGACAAGGAATAACAATACAACAAAAATATCTCGAGTTGGCTAGGCGGAACACTTGCACTTGTGTATGTCAGTTCGAAAATTTGACGCTGCAGTTCATGTGACAAATTGAGTAAAACGCCATCTGTTGCAAAGAGCTCTAAACAAAATGATTAGCAGATGGCTACTTTTTAACTACTTGATCATTCTATGGATTCGCATGGAAACAAGAGACTTAATTTACCTTTTTTGTTGAAATAACGTGATTTATGAGTGTAAATAAATAAACCAACGCTGAACAAGGAAGTTTTGATTTTTACTAATCTTACTTCAGCTAAAATCCGCAGTTTAAAGCATTTTAGTAATTGTTAATTTCATAATTGTTACCTATGTTGCCATCTATGAATTTTTTTCAAGATTAATTATAATTTGTTCGGGTTGAGACCCCATGCGTATGGTGGCAGCATCTCATTATGTAGGACACTCGAAAGTATTCATAAGCTTCTCCAGAAAATATTCGGAAACGTATTTCGATCACTGCATGCTTATTGATAGCAATTATTAGATTGCAGCCGCTACCGACGCACCTTTGCACGAAAATAAAAGGTACAAAATTCAAGTGTTTCGATTTTAAAACAACGTTTGACTTTTTTGATCAAGTCCGCATTCTAGATAACTTTATACAATCAAAAATCTTTTGTTAATAAGATGTTTTTACATATAATAGCCATTGTCAGTTTAATTTGCACGCATACGAAACAGATTAAAATGAAATTGCAAAGTATTTGACATGGGTCCCACAAGGTATAATTCTGAGACCAATACCGACATGTGACCCGTCATATAAGGTGCGACAAAAAGAATAATTGATAATGTCAACACATAGACAGAGCAACACATAACGATGACCATTTAGGAAGGGACAGCAGAGAAACCAGTCCAGTTGGAATGAGCTTATATCTTGACATTGGAGTAATTACCACATTCGGTTTTCAAATTAATAACACGTGACATAGGGTATAAACTAATTGTTGTCACCTCATTGCTGGATGCATTTACATATTCGAAGGTTTGTTCGTAGATACTTTCAATGTTTGGGACGACCACAGCATTGTTTTTATTCTTTATGCGGTTGAGCAGTGGTCTCAGCCAATCCGTGTCGCCCTCTGAGTGTGCGTCGAGGAAGACCAGCACATCTCCGAAGGCAAGCTTGGCGCCTTCCAGACGAGCGCGGATTAGCCCACTCCTTAGTACCAGTTTTATTGGTCATCTTAAAAGAATTACTATAATTTCTGCTTTCTCTATCTATGTATATAAAATTTTGATCATGACTTATTCAAGTGCTTTGTTGTGGGTCTTTTTAGGAGGCGGAAAACATTCGCTTTACTGTCGAAATAACTATAAGCACGTTAAAATTCTTAAAACAGTCACAGACGCAGTTAATATTATGTATTGTTTGTGACCATTTCACGAATTGTAACGTAATTCATATTATTTTCCTAATTTGATTCTGCTAAAACGGCCATTTTAGGCCCCCTGATTTGCTGCGAAGAGTGTGCAAATTGGGATTCCAGATTCCGCCACGTACGCGCCAGCCGCGGTGGCCACGTGCCGCGTAATGTTACGTTACGCCTGTATGTCCCGATGGTGTGGGTCTACAGCACAGAGGTCTACAGCACAGAGCACACCCAAACCTTGAAATTTAGGTTTAAGTTCTTATTTTTAATCCAAGATTTTATTCAGGATATCTGAGTATATGAAGGGTATTTAGTTACCATTTTGTTTTGTCCATTGCGAGACTAATAAATACGTTTTCTTTCTTTGTATTAGATGATTTAGTAATAATTGGTAAAAACAAGATAAATCCAAAAAAATATGAAGTAACGCGAACTTTTTTGTAGTGTATTTTATATATTTATAGTTGAATTTTTAAATACGACGTGCTGTATTACTACTAGTGCGAGTTCAGAAAAGCATATATTTATATTTTAAAGATACCTGTCACGACTGTCGAGTTTCGATAGATAAGTTAATTTGATCTAATGCATAAAAACATAATCGACATCAAGTTACTTTGAGCTTTTATAACATTCACGTTAATTTATCGCAGTAGGAACACTACAAGAAGAACAAAACACAGAATTATTCATTACAATCATTTAAACCACAGGTGCAACTGAAATTACACTTAAATTTAAACTCTACTCCATAAGACATACGGCCTAAAATCAGCAGACAATAACTACCTCTTTATAATCAGTAGTTTCATCAGTAATATTGACCAAGAAGTACAACAAACAAAATTAGCCTTAACTTCGACTTTCAAATTTCAACTCTACCACATAAGACACAGCTTAAAATCCTAACTGTCTCATCTCATCATAATAAGTAGTCTCATAGTAGAAGTTGTTCCATCAATACACTTGAACCAAGAAGAACATCAAGAAGAAACAGCCATTAAAACATCGAACATAAGTGCAACAGAATACAAACTTAAATACAAACCTTCCCCCCTAAGACATTAAGCCTAAAATCCTAACTAACACATCAATGCTAGTAGTTTCAAAGTAGGAGAAAGTGTCCCATTTGATGAAGTCGATGTCTGGTACGACGACTGTGGTGGCATTCTCCTTGACTCTCTGCAGGAGTGGTCGCAGCCAGTCGTCGAGCACCTCGCAGTGACTATCCAGGAAGAAGAGAACGTCCGCAGAAGCGTTTTTAGCACTTTCTAGTCTTGCTCTGATCAGCCCTACCCTATTTAAAAAAAAATACTTACAGATCTCCTTGAAAATCTATGCGCTTCGGCAATCATCGTCTATCTTCGGAAATACGAACACAATGAAGAGGAAAGTCTGACAAGTTTTACCAAAGATACCCTCAACAAACAGTTTTATAAAACTATGTTGTGGAGGTAATTCGGAAATACAAAAGCGAGTTGATGAGATATAAATATACATAGAGCTGTTACAATCAGTACTTGCGTATTTTTTATGGGTTATATGCATTTCATCGAAAACAACAGACATACCAAAATTGGCGTTTAACGGATGCACACGACTCACACTATTACGCCACAATATAAATTCGTCAAATTTCAAGTTATTCATATACGAAAAAATAATAATCAAAAAACAATGTCGCTAGCGGCTAATATTTTTTAACTCTTCCACACCTTTGCGAACTCAATAAAAAAGTCCCATGAACATCCGACCACCACAAACTTCGTTCCACCTTTTGGGTATTTTTGCATAATTGCACTCGGCTATACAGTATTTTATTATAACACAGAATAATTTAAATCTCATTTCAAATATAAATAAAATTTACGTGTTTAATTTACAATTGATAATCTCACGTAGAGTTTAAACATCAAATACTTATCTGTAAATTGTCAAATTATCGTTAGAAACATTAGGAAGACCTTTAATGTTAGAGGAATAATGAAGAAAGTTAAAAAGAAGAGTAGAACAAGAATTATTAAAGAAGACACTATGACAGAACGTCATCAATGAAATGAATGGATTCAACGAAGTCTACGCAGTTAATTCTATGAAAATACTTCAAAATCTACGTTAGTGGTAGTCCGCTTATACTGCGTGTTTTCTACCGTGGTTGATTTTGTTAATTCTAACTAACCGGCAATGGATACCGAACAACGCTTTAGACACGTTTGGTAACTAATCGTGATGCAGGAGACCTCTTATCAACTATCTTTATAAAGCCAGTCAAAAAATTTGAAGCTATTTAACCGTTCCAAAGCGTAGTTTCCTATGGAGAAGAACGGACAAAATACTCCATTGCTGCAATTTTGCGGGACTGGCCACTGCTATACGGCAAATAACGTTTGCTGGCTTTCATCGGTCAGTTCCGTACGTTTTTTGTTTCACGAACGTTGAAAAAGATCTCCCACACCTAAGTAGTGTCCCGAATCACCTCAAATTCACTTTTGTGTCCAGGCTCATACAAAAAGTCGCCCTTTTCTATCACGTCTATGAGAGGAGTGACCACGTGTTTCTTGTCTTCTTTAATGCGATGGAGGAGAGGACGAAGCCAGTCTTCCAAGACTTCACAATGGGAATCCAGGAAGATCATCACGTCGGCCACAGCATACCGGGCGCCGGCCATCCTGGCCTGGGTCAGGCCTATCCTGGGTGTTGCACGACGTTTTAGTCAAACGTGAACGACTGGATACAGTGACGGGGTAGTTTCAGGTGGAAAGGAGATCACCCAGCCTCCATAAATTTTTGGCAATTTTTGGGCCAACAAAAAAAACTTATTATTTGGATAGAGCATAACATAATAAACATTTCTTATTATTCACCGAGAAGTTATTCAACCACAAAATATCTGAGATCACCCTGAGTGGTCAATTAGTTTTTTTGCCGGCCAACAAAAACAGAGCTAATGGATATAGCGTTCCAAAATGGGCATAGTGGACGTTGGCAAGAAGGCTGCTAGGCTAAAATGGGATTGGGCAGCATTTTTGAAAATAGCCTTATCTGGGTGACCTCCTTTATGTTTATATGGATGATTGTTTGGTAATTATGATGGGATTGTCGTAAACGGGACGTTTATTTTTGGTTTTGGATTTCTACACTTTTCTGGTGTGTGCGATTGTGCGTGTGTGTGATTTAGCTAATATTTTCCGTCCATTTCAACTGACGTTAATGCCATGCTCGTGTGGTATTGTAACGTAGTATTTCTCCTAACTGCATTAATGACACATTTGTTATTCACTCATGTTTGTGCCGATAGCCACGCGGGCTTCACTTGTCTGTCGTCCACACTCCGCTGAGCCCGTTCTAACGTAATCCACTAATTATGTAATTTCCTGTACAATCAAGGGCAAAAATCTTTTTACATGTCCTTTATGCTAAATTAGCCACTTAAAATATGTAACATTATTGTATTTATATTTGTGTCTAAATCTCTTTTTATGTACTCTCCTTTCGCAGGTATATTGGAAGAGATTTCTTTAGAAATAAACATCACCTTTGTAGCTATCTCTCTGTTCCTATCTACTATTCTGAAATTAGTGTGTAGGTACAAAAATTGTCAAATAAATACATTAACCGGCCCGACTTCGCACGGGTGTAATATAGGTACTTATGTGGTGATATACTCGTAAGACACACATTAACATTGACGTGCAAAACCTACCTAAATAATATATTTTTTTCTTCATATATCATCATTCTCCTACTCTTATCCCAATTTATTTGTGGTCGGCGCAGCATGTCTTCGTCTTCCATACTTCTCTGTTACTTGTCCTCTCATCAGACACCTCCTTTCTGGCCATATCATCCTTCACACAGTCAATCCAACTTCTTCTTATATATGAGGGTGAAATAAAACTTACACCATTTTGTAGTTTAGAGAACTAAGCAGTCAAATGGAAATACATGAAAGGTGATTTTTTTTTCTTTGGATTCATTGAAAGGTACACCTTCTGTCAACAATCAACATAATATACCGTTATAATGACTTGTAAAATTACCAAGCGTTTGTCAACATTTTAGAAAAAAGTCGTATTTGAATATTGTGCGTATATATTTTTGCCCTTGACTGTACAAATGATTTTTGTCACTAAGTAGCTATGTCGAAATGGAATTTGGTGTGGCAATAAATTTATTTAAATACCAAATGTACGCATAAACCAAAAAATTTACGAAACGGCAATTTTTTTTTAACAACCGACGTGAAACTTCTAGACAATCTAGAATCATATAGGTACCGGTTTCTGCGTTAAAAGTTAGTTTTTTTTTTTTTAATTTATTTATTTAATTAAATTCATACAGAGGTATCACTTAATTCTAAACTCGCCAAACTTTTACGTTTGATGGCGAGAGGCGCTCTTATACACTGACTACTTTCACATTTTCATTTTAAGTTCGTACAGTCCATCCAAAGGTTGTCTGGAAGACATCGCTATTAGCGACGAAATCACCAATGTAACCATAGAGTTAGCAATATTATATAACAGTTGTGTAACAATTTTGGTGCACAATAAAGTACATTCTATTATCTTTTCCTTATCATTATTAAATTGTTCTCGTTTAATCTAATACAATGTATTTAATTCTGTTTGCAATCCAGTATAACATTTTTTAATTTTGTCTTAAGTGATCCTGTACTAATTTTTACTTTTTCTCTTAATAAATCTATTTTGTTAAACACTTTCGGTACCAAATACTTAGATGTTCTCTTACCATAATAATTTGTTATCTGTGGTTGAACCAGTTTGTTCTCTCTAACCCTACGTGTATTGTATTTGTTTTTCACATTAACTTTATATTCTTCGTTATAATAATATTCCAGGCCTACCAAATAATCTACTTTTTTATCTATGGGTATAATTTTACAAATAGGAAATAACTTATCATACTCTTTGTTGCACTTATCTTTAACATTTTTACTAACTAGAAACTTTATCAGTCTTATTTGTATGTCTTTAATATCTCTTAAATATGTAATAAAGGTTCGCCCGTACACAAGGAGTCCATAACTCATTAGCAAGTCGGCAAGTGCGAAATAAACTATTCTCAACGTCTGTCTGTTCAATACATTTTTTAAGTGGTACAACTTACTTAACACCGACCTTAGCCTATTGCAGATGTCATTTACATGTAATCTCCAGTTAAAGTTCTTATCTATTGTTAGACCTAAATATTTAAATTTCTCTACATACTCCAATTTTGTACATTTACAATTACATTTATTTCCATGCAAGCATTCGTATGTATGTCCTATCACTGTGAGATATTCATTATTTACAGTTTTAGCATTTCGATTATATGGCGAGTGTATATGCATACATTTAGTTTTTGAAAGATTTAATATAATTCCGTTGTCGTGTGCCCATTTACTAATGTTTTCAAAATCACCTTGTATACACTTTTGTATCTCAGCTATATCTTTGGATGCATAAACAAGACACATATCATCAGCGTACATGAATACCTTACATTTATGTACGACATTTGACACACTGTTCACATGCATTATATATCCTACTGGGCCGTACACCGATCCAGTAGGCACACCCAAATCAACCTCGGCCTCTTTCCCAACCACACGTGAGATAATTGTGCTTATTTTTCTATTAGTGAGGTAGTTTTTAAACCAGTTATTTGTGGGACCCCGTATTCCACATTCGTCCATTGCCTGTAATAAGATCTCATGGTCTAAAGTGTCAAACGCTTTTTTATAATCAATAAAAAGTGCTATGATTTGTTTGCCAGAATCTAAGCAGTCATTTATATAGTCGGAAAATCCTAACAAGGCAGAGTATCTGTTTTCATACGTCATTTCAATTACTGCATTCAATAATCATTTTCGAGTTTTGCTGCAATTGTTGTTTTTTGAATAGAACTCGATTATCCAATTGTGTCGTATAGGTAAGTGAGGTAACGGTTTGTCACGAGATGACAGCTGCGCTCAATGACCTATTATTTAAACTTGTAGTGTTGATTAAATAAACTCTAACACAATGGGTGGTTTAGAGACAAGTGTCTTTTGGAAATTGTCAATGCACTGAAAAGATTATGATTAAGGTCATTGTACAGGTGGAAGGAAAATCGACGCACCTGTATAGCTAACCTTGTTTGTGATATAACACCCTTAGGTTGGACGTCGCTTGCATGTCACAACACCACAAGGTATACAAGGTAGAAGGACACCGACGCACAAACGGTTACCGCGCGCACGGTCGTATTCAGTATATCATTCCAATGCCACCACATAGATATTTTTTATCGGTTATTTAAAAGCAGATGTCCCATAATTTTTTATAGGAAAAGAATTATAAACTTTTGTAGGAAACAACTGATTTTATTTTTAAATTACTGAGTAAATATTCCTGTGTGGAGGGGGGTTGATGATGTACTGAATACGTGGTAATCGTTTGCGCGTCGATGTCCCTCCCACTCGGTATTTGTCTGTAGTAGTCTCAACCATATTTTGGCTTCGGTTCTCTGGGTTATCAAAAGTGGTAGAGCATTTACGAAGCCGACAATACTCGTATTTTCAAGTGAAGTTGGTTATAAGAAGAATAATATTAAGTGGTTTTTCGTACAGTAGTGGGGGGAAGGAAGTAGATCAACCTGCTCGGCAGCAAAACTGAAGACCTGAGTGTATTTCGTGTATCGCAAGGTATAAATCATCGTGTATGAGGTACTCGCAAGTATAAAATCATTCTGTAATAGGGTTGAAACCTCATGCCGACCGCATCGTCGATGCTGCCGCGTGCTATATATGTATAGCATTCCCTCTGTTTTTTGCTCTAGGAAATGAAGGTTCTGGGCGACAGACCATGGAAAAATGCGATTTCATGCTGCTAGTTGTGGTGTACCCATACTCGCAAGTATAAAATCACCCTGTATCACTCGCAAGTGCACATCAGCCTGTATAATTCATAGTATGCACTTTCTTGTATGACGTGCAAATAGTTTTCCTATAATAATAGAAACAATACCTTCCTCCTAGAACAATAGTTTGGGAGTATTTTTTCTTGAAGCCCTGTATAATTGTATGGAATAATGTGTAAGTAATTAATACGTCAACATAATATAACATCGCGCCTGTAATCCTCAAAGGGTTAGGCAGAGGTGTACCAAATAGTACACCTACATTCGCCAGATACGTGTAAGACACATGTGATAGGGGACGAGCTTATTGCCATCAACCGGGCACAAATCCAGACACCGGACTGCTAATGAGAAATTCCTAATGTAAAAAAAACAGTAACACCTTGCCCGACCTGGGAATCGAACCCAGGAGCTAGCTTGTCGTTCGTCTCGCTCCCCCCACCCCGCTACAGCCGCTCCACTCACCGGTCAGGCAGGCGCAGTATGCGGATGAGGTCGGACGGCAGGCGCGTGCGCACATAGTGACTCAGCTTGCCCTTCAACTCGGGCAGCGTCGAGTTGTCGTCTACTAAGATGATTTCCTTCAGGTAGACGAACTCGGAGTTCGGGTCCTGGCCGGGATATCCTGAACAATAGAGAGACGTTTGGTTTAGTGACCACACGATTAGCTTTTTAAGACCGTCGTTACATCTAGCTTATTGTAGCTGGACGTGCTATACTATGCCTGCCGATACGCGGTCTCCATTTCAGAGTCAGAGTCCTTGGCTCTATTGGCCGTTGTTCTTTCGACAGACCTGACCATGGTCAGCCCCCTGCCACTTCAGCTTCCTTCCAACCCTCAGCAATATCGGCAACTTCAGTTCATTCACATTTATCGGCTTGAGCCGCCCTCGTATCATGCTATTTGTCGCATTTATTTTGACCCGGTGCATGCATCAATGCGTCGTTCAGACGTTCAATTAGACCTCTCCCAAGCGTTGCTACATCAGCCGGGCCCGTCCTTCTCGCATGCAGTGGATTCCGTGGTCATTCGTCCACCTTATAGACTCGAGCATAACCAAATTGATTTATATTAATAGCAGCAAAAAGTTCTAACTCACCTGTCTGAGTAACTCGTCCAGTCTTTTTATCTACAAAGTTGGCATGCTGGTACCAGGGCTGATTCCTCCGCGCGCTGTTGATGACGCTCCAAATAGTCCTTACTACCACGGAATAAGGCTCGTTGTGGAATATCAGGATGACGGAGGCTGAGGGCAGTTCGGCGTCGTAGACCACTCGCTGACACGCTGGGTTGCGGAAGTCTGGGGATGAATAAACTTGGTTACTATGGCTCAAAAATTTGAATATAAAGCTCGCCAAATTAGGCATAAGATATTCGATGGGGGCTGTCTGAGAGGTGATATGGTATGGCTTAAAAGGGGGTGACACATAAGATGACGACTTAAAGAGAAGTATGGAAGAAGACATGACAGCTGACGTCGAACCAAATAAATTGGGATGAGCGCAGGAGAATGATTATTTATTTATTTATTTATTATTAAACTTACACACTATCATTACAGGAAGACCCCAATACAATAGTGGTTTGCAAACAACCAGATGAGAAACAACTTATAGCTAATAACTAAACTTTCAAAATATGTAGAAAGCCACACTAAACTCTATTAACACAATCTCAAGTCAGACTACAGAATTATAGGTACCTATGACGATATCATAGACGGCCGCGGGAACCAATTAGATGCGAAAATGCTAATCATGAAGGATTAACTCCCAATCACATTTAACCCAAGAGCGGTGAAGCCCAAATGAAGGGTAATAAACTAATGATTTTTGCCAAATACATAATTATAGCAACCTGACTTGTATAGCATAGCTGTCATTGATTTTGCAGAGAGAATGTAAGAGCGAGTGAAATGAGCTAGAAAATTGCGCGTGTCCTGATCGTGGCTCGTATAAATAGTCTTCATTGAAGAGTGAGCGAAGCGAACTAGAAAATTCGAGCAACCTGACATTATCAAGTCTTCATTGAAGCGCGAGCGAAATGAACTCAAAAATTGGAGCTTGCTGGACCGTGATAAGTAATATTGATAACTTAAATTTAATTGAAGTATCCTGACTCCAACAGCTGAAGCTTTCAGCTAAACAAGTTAAGTTATATTTCACACTAGCTGACCGGCGCAACTTCGTCTGCGTAACATTTTTGATTAATATTAAGCTCCTATTGGTCGCAGCGTGATGTTTTAGCCTACAGCCTTTCTCGATAAATGGGCTATCCAACACTAAAAGAATTTTTCAATTCGAACCGTAGCTCCTGAGATTAGCGCGTTCAACCAAACAAACAAACTCTTCAGCTTTATAATATGTATTAGTATAGAAGTATAGACTTATTCCTTACAGAACTACATTTCGGGGTCCCTTTTGGCTGATACGCCGGTAGCTAGGCCACCGGATCTGGCAACCGGTAGATTTAAGACTTTTCTGGCCTAGACTTTTTTTGACCTTGTCATTTGTCTTGTACCCGTAAATATCGCCAAAGATCTACAAATGACAGCAGGGACCAACGGCTTTACGTGCTTGCCGAGGCACGGAGGGGACACGGTATGTAATGGATCAAGGACGTTTGTCTCTTTGCTCAAACTAGGTTGTAAAATATGGGTTTGTTGGTTTAGTGGTTCCAAGCCTTACTACTGAACGTAAGGTTAGCGACGGAGCCCGAAGCAACTGATTAAGCAAAATATTGAGGTGTTTTTGATTACCCTCCGCCCAGTCTGTTATCAAGTAGTTATGCGGTAAATTATAATTATTAAATCTTTTCACGCTGATAATGTTTATTAAGTACACTTTCCTTCAATGCCAGGCTACCGATAACCCAATTGTATTTATTTAAAAACTAACTCGAGTAGAGGCCGGAAATTATCCCATGTGGACGTCCATCACGCCCGTGGTCCCCGAAGGGTTAGGCAGAGGTGTATCTAATAGCACACCCGCATTTCGCCAGTTATGTTTTATGAAGTCCCATGTAATAGCGGGCAAGCTTACGGCCATTAACCAGGACAAATCCAGACTCTGTGTCTCCTACTAACAAATATCTGATAGAAAAACTGGTGGTCTGGTTGACTGGTAGACAATGCCTTGTGGCATTAAGTCCGCCTATGTACCACTATTGTACATGAAGTTTAAAAATAAAAAAAAAACAATAACACTTTGCCCGTTCTGAGATTCGTACCCAATACCTCACACTCAGCAGTAGCGCTTGCGACCACTATAACCATAACCCTGGGCATGATCGCCGATGTCAATAGCTTGACAACTGTGCCTGACAATGATCTCTTACTGCTGGACCGTTTTAAGTAAGAAGCTCAGTCTTCGTCAGTGTTCTCAGTCTTTCTTAAAATATTTTGAATAGAATAATATTTATTTACTTACAAACATGGCGTAAAAAATGGTGAAATACAATACAAAATGCATATTTAACATTTATTGTCAAAGAAGTCTTGACCCTATAAAACCTATGACTACACAACCATTCATTTAATTTTATTTTTGAACTAGCCGTACCCGGCGTGCGATGCAATGCACTTTTCGCTACCTAGTACTACCTTCTTGTAATTTTTTATTACTCGACCCTACTACCTACCTACTACCACAGTATAAAATTGGACAGTATGGAAATTAAGCCTAGTTGAGGACATAAATTACCTACGCTCCATTGAAGCAATAGGGTTGTAGTTGTACCTTTTAATGTTTTTGATATTGTTTTTTTTTATTTACATTTTTGTTCTGTAGTGATCAATCAATTGAATTTAAATAAGTAGCTTACAAATACAATTGAAATAGGTAATCTCATGGCGTCGGTTAATCTCAGCAAAAGACGAAACGAAAACAATTTAATTTTTTTATTTTTTTTTATTTGTTTTCTCACCACAATATAACTTATACATTAGAAAGGTATCAATACAAAGTACGTACGTAACATCAATTATTATACTGTGGGAGACTGGTGCCTAAACTAGACGTGAGGTCTGTATTTCAGGACACCAGGTCTCCTCCCCTAGGGTAGTGCTTACATTTTAAAGTTATGTACAATAAATTAATGCGGTAAGTATTAACAAGAAGCATAAGCTTTTATGATTAACTATAAAAATTAACTAAAGAACAAAAGAAACGGAAAATAGTTACAAATTATTCACAAATTATTGGTGCACGGTGTTAGATGTTTAGTAGGTAATTGCATGATTGTGTGTCTGTGAGTGAGTGAGGAGTATGTGTGAGTGTATGTGTGGGTATATGTGTGAGTGGATGTGTTGGGGAGGGGAGGGGGGTGAATAGAATGGGTTAAATAGGCTATTTTGGGACAGCAAGCAGTATATTAACACACAACAAAGTGTAGAACTATAGATCTTTAACTTTGGAAGTTTAAAATACGATAGATCCGGTTTTGATGAAGCCGAGTTCAAACAGCCGTACACTACGTAATATGTTCGTGGCATTTTTAAAAAGATCGCGGAGATAAACTTAAACGTGACCTCTCGTCTTGACGCGGCACTTACTACTGAGAGCACCGCGCCAGTCATCTAGGAGTCTCGTCGTTGCGCATGTTTGTGTGAGCGTGCCGTTTCGAGCGATTGTAGGTAGTTTCCCTACTGTCCATATTTATATTGTGCTACTACCCTACTTACTCTTCCTTCCTTCCTACCTACCTACCTACCCTTTAGAAACCTTCCCTGGCGTATGTAGAACAACTATGCATCAAAATCGGTTCAGTAGTTTAGGAGTCCATAGATTTCGAACAGACATTGATTTTTATATTTTAGAATAATCTCATATTTAAGGTCGTACACACATAGATATACAACTTTTATTATAGGCACGCACACTTAATATTGTGTCCTGTCTGTCCTGTTGTTTGCACATTACAGGAGCTGGTGCATTTATTTCAATTAGACCATTCCAGGCACTTTTGAATGTCAAAACACAAAAAATAAACTAAGCTACAGTCCCAGTCACAGGGCATAATAACTTGTGAAAGTACTGTAGTTGCCCATTTGAAGGGTAGATCCTATGGAGAAGAATTGTCATTGTAATTGTCTTTACTTATACATGATATTAAATATTGTTATTAGTCTGTAAGCTTTCTTTAAAATTAAATAAATAAATAATAAACATGCTACAAAGACGGAAAATACAAAAGCAAAGGGAGTACCTAAAGAAAATTCAAGACAAGTGTGTGGTTTAATTTTAAGTGATAGCTAGTAGAAATGTTATATAAAATCAAAATATGTCTGGTCTACAACATATTGATTAGAGCCATAAAGTGGTGAAGACTATATCAACAGTATCTTTTCAAGTGGCCTGTGTCCCACTTGCTGGAGTGTTCAACGTGTGCCTACATCGGCACTTGATAGAACATAAAGAATGCTACTGATACTATGATTAGTTACAGAACAAGCTTCTAAGAACAATCACAAACGCCCCATGGTTTGTTCCGAATGAAGCTCTACACCACGATCTGAAAATACTTCCCGTCAAAGAAGAAATAAAAAGCTACATCAAGCCATTCAAAGAAAGAATAACTCACCAACCAAACATCTTGGCAAACCATCTCATGGATAAAAAAAGGAATCCACAGGCTGAAACACGTTTTATTAGACTTACAAAGCATTATTCATTTTAAGGAAGAGGTTGTGTCATAGGATGCATACCAAACAAGCCATCTAAGACGCCATAGAAATTACCTAATGTCTTACATCCGTATAGATACGGGTGTAAGACATTAGGTAATTTCATTTTAGTCAAGTTAAAGGAATTACTTGTGCAAAATTTACTATGCAATAGACAAGAATTTAAACAAACTAAGAACTGGCAAAGAAAGCAAAACTGAGAATTCTAAGACCTTTTACAGTTTTAACTTCAAGCAAGTATTAAACTACATAATCAAAATTGTATCTTAAATAATGACATTTACTCAAGTCAACACTTTGACTTGTTTATAGATACGGGTGTTAATGAATTGTGACCACAGTTGTGACAGATTGCAAACAATAAGAGAAGAAGCAGAACTCAGTTTAATCTAATCTTTCATTCAAATTATTTTGTTGAGTAACTAATCTATTGTTTCATAATGTTTTTTTTTTTTTAAATGTGTATATTTTTTTTTTCAAGTTTTATTTGGACTTCTAAGGTTTATTTTATAAGATATCTAGAATTTTAATTCTATCTAAAAAAAACATTTAAATTCACTAACAGATAATCCACAGGGTGTTTGAAATTTTGCATAAGATTTCCTTGTACTAAAATTAAAACTAATATCTAATATTTGCATACAAATTGCAGGATATACTTAGAACCACAAAGTATAATAATCATTTACTACATACTTACATTAATTGTGAAGTAATATTTTTAATTTTCCAACTTTTGAAACCTCACACATCATAGAAAAGTGATCTCAGAACAATTGAGTCATATAAAAGCAAAGGCAGCAACATCCCATTTTTTCATTTTGGCAACTTTTAATGCAGTATGGTAGTATTTCGTCAACTTTACATAACCGAATATTAGAATCGTATCAAAACCAGCATTATCCTATACAAAAGAGACCTTCTAAATTGAGATTGGTAGCAAAACTAGCAACATACCTTCATAGTTGCGGCATAGACAGCAACTTCCTTCTTTGACCAATCAGGTGTCACTATTTGAACCAACGGTGCAGCGTTAGTTCTGTGTATTTTGCTCTCGTAAATCAGTGAAATTAAAGCATAAATAGTGATAATATTGACAAAAACGTTGTAAAACTTAAAAAATGGAATGTTTTCCTAGCCCATGTGATAACAAAAACAGTCGAAAGAGAAAGGCAGAACCCGAAAAATGGAAGAGATACCAGGCGAAGATAAAGCGGTAAGTTGTAGTACAGTTAGATAATCTTGATCATTTTGGTTATTTTTTCAAGCAAAATAATCTTGTTTTATTAATTTTGATGGTTGGAGTAACAAGTACGTTCAGATAATATAGATCTTTTAGGTTTTTTTTTTAAATTGTGTCATATTCATACGGCACTATCGTGTTTTATTATAATATATTAATAAAAATACTATCGTATTTTATTGGGGTAACGATTGGCACCTAAACGAAAATTTGCAATTTTTCAAAGATTTACTACAAGAATATGATGACCAAACTGAAGAAAGTAACCAACAGGGTGAAGACGGTGACCAAAACGAAGAATTGTGTGAGCCAAATGAAGAAATTGACGACATGCATGTGTGAATAATAAGAAATAAGTAAACTTAAGCTTACCTATATAAAACAATAAAATTAATGATTGATTGTAACATTAAACAAAGTATGATAAAAAATAAAGTTTAATTTATTTATTACCATTATTATAAAAATAAAAATTAAGTATTCAAATTCATATGCATAGCGTTCCTTCCTCTCATTTCTAATAAAAAAAATCATTAGGGTCTAGAAAAAAAATTAAGTATCAAGATTTTATCACTAAAACATCATCAAAAACAGCCATTACAAATGCAGCAATATCCATAATTGACTGATGCAAAACCAGCAACATCCAATTAAGAATGGCGCAAAAGCAGCAATATCCACACATTGGATGCATAAACAGCAACATCCTAAATGTATTACTTTATTTTGGTAAATGTAGGCTTTATTATTTAATTCTGTTTTATCATATCTGATTCTAACATCACTAGTTATCTATCCTTGTATCTTATTATTACTAAAAATTACTACATGCAACATGAACAAAAAAAAACGTCTACTGCCTTTTCAGTAAAAGTGGAAGTTGCTGCCTTTGCTTTTATATGACTCAATTATTAAATTAATTTAAAATGTCCTGCTGTTCAATATTCAAATAAAGTTGATACAAAGTTGATTTTGAGTCAAAAGGTTTGTGAAACAACTGAATTTTAAAATTGAAACTTGATTTAATGTTTAATAAGTACCTACTTGATAAAATTACATTGTTTGGATGTCGAGATAGCGTAGAATTATAGAGATTACGCTAACGCCGGTGGCTGAGTACATATAGAGCGTGGCTACTCGATTGAATTAGTGTGTTAATACTGCCATACTTTCACTACTAACTGACCAGCTACAATGACTAATTTGTACACAATTACGACCGATAATTTACGTATATAAAAGGACAAAGAGTTTCTGGGCATTTTTAAGTTATAATTGTAGTTTAAATCGCAGTTTAAATTTTATTTTTGACTTACCATTTAAAGTTCTGTTATAAGGTATCCTGTCACTAAGATACACGTTGATCGCTAGCTTTTTCTCTGATTCCTCGCCCAACTTCTTCTCCTCGCCGAGGAGTTGGGCAGCAGCACCTCCTTCTCCCAATCCTGGGATAATTCTCGCCTCGTCTTCTAATATAAGCCGTTCATACTCCTCCTCGAGCGGATCTGAGTACGCCGCTTTCGCATTCTTCTTCCCGCCTTGCCAATGCTCGAATAAAGCCAAGATAAACACCACCAATATAACCAACAACGCCAATTTGGCCGCTTGGTAGCACTTTCGCACCGGGAAATGCACCATTTTCGCTTATTTAATAGTTAACGTGACACCGCATCGCGCCGTATTCAGCGACCGACTGATTTTGACGTTTCGCTTCAACCATGTTTGTTTACAGTCTAACTTCTTAAAACCGGAAAGGCAACCGTAAACATTCTATTCAGCCTTATCAGGATAGGAAACTGTTTAGTTTTTTTATTTAGGTTTAATTTTTCCTATTTTTGTCGGAACTTATGGTGGTTCTATGATAATTTGGTAATTAGTATGCTGGTGTTAGCGTCGTTTTTACTTTACGTTTTAATTGCAATTTGTCAATCTAGCTAAAGTAAAGTAGCTAAACTAAAGTGGGACTGAGGCTTGAGCCGGATATACCGGAAGGCCTTCGTCTTGCAATCAGACAATACTGTTGTAATGGCAATAAATAAAAAGCTGTAAACACGTAACGTAACACACGGCGCCATAAAACTTTTAAACTTTTTCATTGCAGCCCAGGCGGAATTCACATCCGAGTCGTAGGCCTCGTAGGCGAGGGTGTTATGGAGCCTAGAACTGTAGTGACAAATGGGCATTTGAACGTCAATCAAACGACGTTTAACATTATACTTACGAAGAAATAAAATAACAGAACGAAACTCCACGATTGTGAAATCCATTGCATGTTGAACCTTAGGTATAGTAGTGCGCTAGGAGCCAGTTTTCGAGGAAGTGTTTAAAAAAACATTATTACCCCCCTCCAGACCAATCGTTGTTGCAAAGATTTCAGCCATAGTTATGGTCTACACCTACTTGATAGCAAAATGTCGGCAGCTTGTTTATTAGACAGTAAAAGTGCTAGCGTGATGGCTGGCAGGGGAGAATTGATTCATGATCATCTGCCTAGACTTTTCCCAACTATGTTGGGGTCGGCTTCCAGTCACTATTTTACATGGCCTATCTGACCTCCACAACCCAGTTAGTACTGGGTAATACGATACCCCTTGGTAAGGCTTTCGGGCCACTGACTACCTGTAACGACTGTCAAAGATGTTCAAATGACAGCCGGGACCAACTCGATATGTAATGGGTGGTCACCCATCCACAGACCAACCCAGGCAAACGCGGCTTAACCTAAAGATCGACCCGAGTGGCTGATATTATTTAGCAAGGAATATTATTAAGCCACAGGGGAAAAAATATTATGGAAGACAAAAACGTTTTGCGCCGACTCCAAGTAACATCGGACAAGGACAGGAATTGAGAAAGACGATGATAAGAACTTTCTGTAGAGCCCAAATAAAAAACAGCTAGTACAGTTAATAAAAATGTGTAATTATTAGTTATTTCATATCGTTGATAATGTGTAATACATTAGAAACATGATCTATTAGTGGAATGTCGACAGAATCACAAAACTTATAAATACAACACATACACAACACATTCATACTGGTCCAATTATAAAACATAGAACACGTATATTTAATGTTAAACTTTGTAAAAATATTGTATAGCAGAGAATTCAACCAAATGTATAAGAAACATAATTTTAGGCCCTCTTGCAACACAAAATACAAAATGAATTTGAAATAACATTCTGTTTCTATCAATCATCTGAATATGTTGGAGACAGAACGGTTTTTTAAAAAGTGTGGAAGAGCCACTGGCGCGAAAACGGTGACCACGTACTCAGTACATCGTTCTAAATCTAAAGCATAACCATAATGTAAATTTATCAACGCTTATTTAGAAAAAAAAAAATGTGCTGTTCTATAATTATATTTTGACCGTGTGGGTATCGCACTTTTGTAGGGAACAGTTTTATTTTTAATAACATTCAGAATGTTGTACAGAATACGTGGGAAGCGATTTCGCGTCAGTGTCTCATCCACCCTATAAAATACATGGTGGATCGGTGCTGCAAGTGGGCCTTACCTACTTCATTTCCTGTCATATTTGTACATGTACATTTATAACTATCAGCACTTTTAACTTGACTATCTAAATTCATTTACATTAAAAAAAAAACTTAATTCATTATTTCATTTTGATTTTCCTATTATTTAATTTAAACGAAGAGTAAATAATACTAAGTACATAATAATAATTTAACTAGTCACATTTAGACCATTTTTCAAGCGATGATGGTTCCATTTACTTTATTTTGGTTTTATTTGATAACTGGTGTATGAAATAAAATCAAAATACTTTGTTTCCATACATCTCGTTTTTTGTTTTCAAGGTTTGCTAACTAAGAAGGTATTTTCTGAAGCTTGGTGACGTCGCAAATAGCTTTGACGAATGTAATAATATTATAACTGAATTAACTAATATGTGAACATTTAGTTTTAGATGTAAAAACGGCATTTAGAAACCTGCTGTTTTTATGCCTGAAACCGTAACAAACCTAAGGTAGTGTTATTATTGTAATGCATAGCGATATATATATATATTTTAAATTTAGTAATATTGATAAAAACAGTGACCGCAATTTGCGACGTTGCCAACTGTCAGAATGCACTCTTTCAAACAAACCTTCAAAGAAATATTATCACTCCATGTCACTAACTCACTAATTAAGTACATTTCATTTCCACACCGTCACTTCCCAGCTTCACTATTGACATTCTTACAAGTTTCCCTGAACAACGCATCTAGAGAGCTCTGCTGAGTCTTCGACAGTTTCGCCCCTTTCATGTCCAGCACTTTATGAAACTCTGCCACGGTACACTCTGGCAGTAACTGCACAAACTGACCCACAAACCCTTCCAAGTTCCCATCTAGAGGAGCCATCACTAATTTGAGAATCATTTCGGCTTTCGTCATCAATTTTATGACGACTTTCGTGTAGGTCGCGGGTGCAGGCCGACGCACCTCAGACCCTATCGACGGCAACTCGAGCAATGCCGTTTTTAACATATGAGTATCCAGGAGCAACTGCTCCGAGCCTACTGTGGAAATCGGTTTACATTTATAAATATTCTGAATGAATTTCGGTATGAAAGAGTTCGCAAATCGGATACAGAATTGGGTGAAATATTTTCTGGACGAAGACAGGTTGTCCCGTAGGTTCGGGACGATATTTTTGAGGTACATGATAATTTGAGTGACGTAGGAGCTCTGGTCGCCGACGTTGTCGAAGTTCAGCCACGAGATCTTGGTCATGGCCTGCAGCGCTGGCTCGCACGCTAGCTCCAGGTCTTGGACTAGCAGCTGGATGCAGTTGCTGATGATTTTGTGAAACAGGTCCTGTTCTGGAGTCATGTCTATCTTGTCTGCGAGGCCGGGGGACACCTGGAATGGAAAGAATTTGGTTAAAAATAACTAAAATCCTAACCTTTCTGGAATAACAAGCATGATAACGCCTTTGTACAGTTTTTTACTTGTGCATAAAGTTTTAATAAATAAAATTAATAAATAAATAACGAGATATCGGGAGCTCAATATAAACACTAAATTTCATTTCCCATGTAATTTTGATGTTCAAAAAGCTTTGTATTTCAGTCTAATTTGAATAAATGGCTTGATTTTGATTGAGTTATAATAAAACGTTTGGCGGGACAAGCTGGGCAGAACCAACGACCAGTGGTCCACATCAGCCCTGGCTTCAAAGATTCGGAAGTCATGGGACGCCTTTGCCCAGCAGTGGGATGACACAGTCTAACAGTAACAGTAATATAAAATACTAGCTTATGCCCGCGGCTTTGCCCGCGAGGACTTCGGTTATTGTCCCATGGGATCGTACTACAAGGATAAAAAGTATCCTATATGTTAATCTAGGTTATAAACTATCTATGTACCAAATTTCATCCAAATCCGTTCAGTAGTTTTTGCGTGAAAGAGTAACAAACATCCATACATACAAACTTTCGCGTTTATAATATTAGTAAGGATAGAAAACGAGGAAACCTTTTCTTTGAGCTTCTGTTCCAAGTGTATAGTGGTCTCCAGACAGTACTCCGCGGTCGTGATGACGCTCGTGATCTTCGATATCTCTTGTTTCGTGTACCTGTAACATGACAGGAATGGTTCGCAGGTCAATCTACGATAATTTTAGTAGTTTGGGCGCAGAGAAAATTTTGATTTGCAATTCACCACCGCGGCGCGGTGCGGCGCGCGTGTATGACCAGGATGTATGAACGTGAACGAAAAGAAGAAACGCAAACGGAGTATAATTATTAGGATCGTAGTTCATTCTGTAGTTTTGTAATCCCCTGGAAAAAACTCGTGTTCATGTAGTAACATACATAGAGTATGTAACTTACAAGCGAGGACCGAGGAGGTTACTTATACAAGGTGTAGTTTTGCATCCTCGTCAAAATTCAGGAAGTTGTCATAGAAGACGTAAATAATCAATATAAATTACGGTACCTGGTCAATAATAATAAACGCTGCTTTTTTTGTTGTTTTATTTTGACACTATTTCAGAATGAAGCCCTTTTCAAAAGAGGAGAATCACCCGTTTATCGAGTAAACATCTGCGTTTGTTTGTGAGTGTGAAAACGCGGTTATAGGGCTAGTATTAGACGGGCCGCGTTTTAATACGGGTGGTGTACACTTATCGATTTCCGATATTAAGAAAAAAAAAAAAATACTTACCCATTTTATTACTGATTCGGGTCGAGAATCATTAACATAGTTACCTTATTGAATTTGACGAGGATGCAAAGCAACACCTTGTATAGTATATGTAGGAACCCCTGTACGGGTAACGTTTTCGGTTTAATCAGGTTATTTTTTCGGGTTAGGTGAACAATTTATCAGCCTTATAACAACCGGTTCATGCAGAGTTCATTTATGTACATACAAAAATATGCAAGAAATTGACGGAGTAAGCTTTGTCTGTTTCATTCTGGTTAATCCGCTATCGTAGACAGAGAAACCAATAGACAAAGGTACGCTGTAACCGCGAAATACAGGGTAGAAGGCACATCGACGGACCAACGGCTAGCGAAGCGCGGCGTAACCTGAAGATCGACTCGTGCCGCTGATATTATTTAGCCACGAGCTCCTGGCGTCCTCCGAGGCAAGAATATAATGGATGGGCAATATATCCATGGGTAGACTTTGAAAAGCGTTGCTTGATTTTGAAAATCGATCCATGCAGCGGTTATTGTTCAGCCGAAAGTCTAGAAAGGATTGTAACAGTTCGGTGTAGTTACCTGGTGTATCTGTTGTCACTGTTCTCATCCCTGAGCAGCGTGTGCAGGTTGGTGACGATGCTGGGCACGCCGAGCGGCAAGCCCGAGGCCGCGCCGTGCCGCGGCAAGCTGCCCTGCAGCACGGAGCTCGCGTACTCGCGCAGGTACTTCTGGAACACGCCCGCCAGCTCTGCGGCGGGAGGACGCACAAGTAGGGCGGGAGGGTAACGGAACATAACAGGGATGACTGAGGAGTAGGGGCCATCTACTCATTACGTGAGACAATTTTGGCGATTTTTCGACTCCCCTCCCCGAATCTCACGTGAGATTTATCAAAATGAGTAGTTAAGTGTAAATACGTTAATCTGTGCTTAATTATTTTCATTGAATATTTATTATTAAATAATATTGTATTACTTAAACCTAGTTTTCACGCAACTTATACTGTTTTTTGCGGGAAAAAAAAGTTCCCGAAACCCCCCTTTCTCCCTCATGAGATTGCGTGAGATTCGGCTCGCCGCCCTCCCCACCCCCTAAACACCTCACGCGCGTTTTGTCGACTAATCACCGACTACTTGCTGACTAATATGGCCGGATAGTCGGCAAATAGTCGCTACATCTAGATACAAACATTAGGGTCGAGTAGGTACTGAAGTGCACTGACCCAGCATGGGCTCGCCGGTGGTGAGCCTGGCGCACTGCACGAGGCACTTCTTGTAGAACAGGAACAGGTCGGCGCACGACGCGATGACGGCGCCGCCCGCGCCGCCCGCGTGCGCGCCCGCCGCAGCTGATGACGAGCTCTTGGCATCCTTTGGGAGGTTAATAGAGATGCCGTCGAGAAAAAAACTTTCATGGGTGTCATTTTCATGGTTCGGGATCGGTGCTAACGAAAATCGCCATCTTGCATTTTCATTTTCACCTAATTTCAGTTATGCGACCCCGAAAGCAATGAAAATGACAGCCATCAACAAAAACTCGGAATCATTTCATCGTCGCCATCTTTGATTTTCAGTTTAAAACACTGAAAATTGCACCCATTAAAATCAACAATCAACAACGATGGTATTACATTCAGTCAGTCTGGGACTTTACGGTTACAACTCAGCCCACCCTAAATCGGGCGTAATGTTATGTTTTGTTTGGAAGGAATCTCAGTCAGATAGGCAGTCGCTCCATGTAACATACTGGTTTTCAGCTGCATCCAGTTAGAGTGCAAGCCGTTCAGATGGTGACTAACCTGCACAAACCGCTCCATGAGCTCGGCGAGGTTGGTGTCTAGTGAGCTGACGTACAGCGACAGGTAGGGCTCGAAGCACGCGCCTATGAGCCCGATCCACGCCGAGCCGGATGGACCCGACACTTCCATGTTCAGGTCTGAGGATGTGGTCTGGAGGAGGAAACATGCTGTTTGAATGCAATAGGGTATGCAGAGGTGTATACAGTTGTACACCACGGTTCAAGTCCCATGTAAAAGGTGAGTCGATTAGAGTACCCGGAACGATATTGGGAGGCCTTTACTGCTCACATACACAAACAGCTAGACTCGGAACAACTATCTGTCATGTGGTCATACAATAGCCAGGGCGCCAACCGTGCCGTCCGAAATAATGGGAACTAGCATAATATAAGCTGAAACTCACGTCTTTCCCGTCGCCGCTGTCGAGTGTGGGCTTCTCTACGACGCTCACGTCCGCCGGCTCCGCGCCTAGGTCTGTACCTGCACGTCAACAAACAGTGATGGTTCAGCCACAAGTTCAACACTTCACATTTCTCTTGAACCGCATCTATGTATATAAATACTACGGTACTTATGAAAATTTTATTTTCTTATTTTTGTCAGTTTGTCTGTTTGTTCCGGCTAATCTCCGAAACGGCTGGACCGATTTTGACGGAACTTTTACGGCAGATAGCAGATGTTATAATGAGTATGTTATAGGCTACTTTTATTTCAGAAATTGGGTTTCTTGCAAAAACAAAACACTTGAATTGTGCTGCGCTTTAGTGTCAAGCCGAAGCCGAAGCCGATGAATCCGCCACAACCTTCGGCCAAAGTTTTTTTTTAATGTTACAGCACCATGCTGAGATAGGAGCCTTTTGGCCTCGTACAGGACCAATTTAGTTAGTCTTATGTTCTTTTTATATGATTTTGTTTCAATGTTAAACTATTTAGTTTTGTCCTGTGCGAGAAAAATAAATACTTTTTCTTTCTTACTTCGTACTAAACCTACGGCTTCGGCGGAAGTTTGTAGCAATAGCCTATTGCATTAGACTTCGGCCGCACACTACTGCACTTTGACATGGTTCTACACTCAATTAATGTGACAGCAGCGCTGTTTTTAAAAAAAGATATGAAACACCTGTCACATCATATATGTTTTATTAGTTCCCTATTTCGGCTACGTTTATTGGGAGCCACTTGCGACTGCTCGTCGGATCATGTGTTACCTGTGAACCTCTTGTGCAGCAGCAGCTCGAAGTTGTATGTCTTCTGTATGGCGTACAGCAACAGCTTCACGTCCACCTCAGCGCGGCGCGACGACATCAGGGCGCTTAGCTCCGAGCGAGTTATCTGATAACGAGTGGAACAATTTCACTGCAGTAATCTCTACATAGTATAAAACAAAGTCGCTTCTAAACCACGCAACGGGTTTTAATGCGTATTCCATCAATAGATAGAGTGATTCAAGAGGAAGGTTTATATGTATAATACATGCATATTATACTAGAGAACAGCCGAGAATTTCAAAGATTAGTCGTAAAAAAAACATATTTTTGTGCGCTTACATTGCAAAGGCTGGCTAAACCTTACGAAATAGATCAAAATAATGTACTACGGAAGTGTATATCTTTAAAAGATCTACAAATAAGTCCACGATGGTATATGTCTATCTCCTAGGGATAACTCACAGTAACCATTTTTATCTTTTACATATTACAAAAAAAAAATGGACTTTTTACGGAGCTATTTTAAACAATACAGTATTATTCGTTATCCAATTAAATATGCTATATACGTTGCACATTTAATGTAGGTCAAAAATGCTCTTTACAACATATCATAAAAAGAATATCTTAGAAGATGTCAGATTTAAAATGCAGGGACAGTTTCGTTCAGACGAATCCCTCCACATTGACACCACATTGTATCTCTACATTGCACTCGTGCGAAGCCGGGGCAGGTCGCTATTATACTATAATAACATAACGACTAATAACCCGGAAGGGTCACGCAGAGCTGCCATAGTACCCGTACGTGAACAGCGGGTCTCTGTGGTGCAGTGACAGCTGCCCCGCAGTGGGAGTGCGCCCAGCTTACCTTACAAAACTGCTGCGTGATCCTCTCGCTGAGCCTCCAGGGCGGAGGGAACAGCGTGGCAGTGGACTCCTCGAAGGTGAGGAGGTGCCTCTTCAGCCACGCGTAGCGGCGCTCCACGTGAGAGATCCAGGCCGACTCTTGCTCTGAGGAGAACAGGTGCTGGTACTCCTAGAGAGGTCCAAACTATGGTAGTTAAGTAAATAGAAGGAGGACGGAGTTTAAGAACTAGTGTCCGACCGAAACTGGTTTTTACGACCGCAACGAATGCAGTTTCGGTTTCGGTCGTAGTTTCGGCAGGTTTGCCGCCGAAACCGAAACTAAACCGAAACTCGTTATTTTTGCCGAAACTCGTTTTTTTGCTGAAACTCGTTTTTTTTGCCGAAACTCGTTTTTTTGCCGAAACTCGACCGAAACCGAACTTTCGGTCGGACACTATTAAAAACAAATGGAGATGAAACAACATAGTCTCAATATTAACAAATGACAGAGACAAAGACAAATAAAAATGAACCTCCCATCATTTACTTGCTGTTGTTTCGTCGAATCTGACAGTAGTGTCAAATAGTAATAAAGGACTACTTTTCAAATGCTCTCACCTGCAGTTGCATGTTGATGAACCACTTCAGCAGCTCAGTCTTGACCTTCGGCTCCAGGATATCCACCACACCGCACGCTTCCGATAGCGTCCGGTGGGAAACGCCGCTCTTACTGCCCGCTGCAATGAGCACTCCATATGTATTCATGTAGGGTTCCTTCTAGTGTGGCATTTAAGAAGCGTGCGGTCTGTAATTGCTAGTACGTTCTGTATTCGGGTCACATTTATAAAAAGTTTTAGTGTACCAAACAGCAACAAAGAAACGTAACGAATTGACTGTATATCCATAATTCGATAAAGGATTCATTACAATAAAAAAAAATCTCGACTAAATCGTCAGTCTAGCGATCGCAAGCGTGACTGCTGAGCATGAGGTCCTGGGTACGATTCCCCGGTCGGGCAAAGTGTTATTGGGTTTTTCCATATTTTTTTTAAATATTTTTGTCTAATATTGGTTTGTATTTTCAGCAGCCCCAAATAGAATAAATTCCACTTCTTAACTTTACAGTTTGCTACTAAGTGGAAGCCTTAGGGGCCATCCATAGATTACGTCACACGAATTCGATCATTTTTTACCCCGCCCCCCCACCCCGTTCTTGTCACAGCTGGTCACACTTGTAAGACTCCCCCTCCCTAGTATGACGTCACATATTTTGTAATTTTACATATTCCGATGGATTGAGTTGGAAATATGTTTAAGTTTTTCGTTAATACATAGTTAAAATTGGGTGTTTTAATACTTAGATATATTCAATTTTGAAATGTGACGTCACGAAAATTTAGGAACCCTCCCACTGTTTGTCACACTTCGTCGACTCCCGCCCTCCTCTCACCCCATGCGACGTAATTTGTGGATGGCCCCTTACCAGTGAAAGCCTCTCTGAAGTCGGCGAGTATCTGCGTGGCTAGTTGTTGCTTGATGGTGGTCACCTGGTCGCGGAGGGTGCTCAGCTCTCGGATCTCGCGGTAGCATTCAAAGTGTTGTAGTACCTGCAGTCAATGTAAATTTATGAGAAACTTGATTATTTAAAATATGGGCTGAGGAGGCGCCTAATAGCGGCGCAGCACGTCAGAACAGTAATAGCCTAGTGGTTTGACCGTTGGACTGCCAAATCATAGGTCTTGAGTTCGAACCCAAGACACGCACCTCTTAATTTTTCCAATCATGTACGTATTGCATAATTATCACTTGCTTCGGTGAAGGAAAACATCGTGAGGGAACCAGCATGCATGAGAGAGTGATAGACCCATGGACGGCATGAAAACTCCGACACCAGGTTAGGCACTAACCACACAATAAAAAAAAACGACGATACGACGGCACGGTTGGCGCAGTGGCTGAGCAATTGACTGCTGCGTTGCGTGTCGCGGGTTCGATCCCCGCAAGGAACCAATATTTGTATGGCCTACGGATAGATGTTCTGGGTCTGGATGTTTGTGTATGTGAGTTTAAATGTTTGTAAACGCACCCACGATACCGGAGAAATACTAGTGTGGGGCAACGTAATTGTAAAGAAAGCCATAATACCTATTACATTTGTGTGAAGTGAATGAAAACCAGCTAACCAATAAAATCAAGTTCTAAAGGGCCATCAATTCAAAAATTTGCTGAGCAATTGTCAAAAACATGTCCAGCTATTTGATAGACATTTCACCGATCATGGATTTACTGAAATGCAAAGAATTCTTAGATAAGTTAAGGTTCTTTTATTTTTTTTAGCCTGTACGGTCGCACTGCTGATCAAAGAACTCCCTATTCCTTCCATAAGCTCTTGTCCCGTGCCTAATCAAACCAGCCCTCGCGGCTAAGGCAAGATATTAAAATGAATGACCTACCTCCATGATAGCCTGCATGGGCAGCACAATCTCTTTGTACTGCCTGCTCTGTGTCATGTTCCGCAGCGTGTCCACGCCCCCCACCAGCATGTGCAGGTGGTTGAGGGCCGTGATGGCCGCCGTGAGGTTGGATTTCGCACAGTCCAGCTGTTTGATCTCAGAGGTAATCTCGCGCACCATATTCTCGCTGCGTTCCGCTTTCTTGTTTATGTCTGCTACCTGGACAGATGATTATTTTTTGTGATCTATACAAATAAATAAAATCGTGTATGTTTGTAATTTCAAAATAACTGCTTTTTACTGAGTGCATATGAAAGTATATTCAGTACTTATAACAAAAAAATCAATTTTTAAATTTTTTGTCTTTTTGTTTGTCTCTTTGTCTATCTGTCCTTTTGTTCCTAATCTTCGAAACGGCTGGACCAATTTTGACGGGATTTTTACTGTCAAATAGCTGATGATATAAGGAGTAAGTAAAAAAAATTGAAACCTTTGAAATAGTTCACAAAATCCGATTCAAATAGTTAAGTAATATTTTTATAATAATTTCACACAGATGAAGATCACGGGCAACAGCTAGTTTAGTTGTGTATTATTTATTTATTTATTTATAGGACATGGCAAATAATCTACACACAGTTTTGCTTGACCACTAAATCATTTGTATGCTACTTTGCTGAATACAGGGTTCTGGGGTTGCTTCCTGGGCAGGGCCACTTTTGGGTTTCTGAGCTGACTGTCTAACTCCTTAACAATTCAAATGTAATAGGTTTATTTGTATTAAAATCTTTGAATTTGAGTGAGTCTTCATCTTCAGTCAATCTTGAGGGCAGATTTATTTGTGTTGAGTTTAAGGTTGGGCAGACAAGTGTTAATTCTCTATCAAATAATTTCTGCACAGCATCCGGTTTGTTTCAATTCCAAGACTCAAAAGCATAATTCCTTTACCTGTAATGCTAGTTCACCAATACACCTCTGAGCATCAACCAGTGCCTTCTGTCCTGCGTCTCTTTGTTCAGCCTGAGCTCTCACGAGCCTGCGGATGTCATGCTCCACGCCAGCAAGGTGGAACTCACAGCGCGCCGCTGCACTCTCCACTCCTGACAGAGACTGCTCCGTTGGAAAGACGCGGTTGATGTACGCTACTGCATCAAACTGTGAAAGATCAAGTTTTTTATTCGTTTAAATACATTATTGATGGGTTTTGACGTTACGGTGGACATTTGTAGAAATTATATAGAGGTAGATACTGTTACATTTTGTTAAATTGTAAGATGTTGATAGTGGAATCCATTTCGAGGCATGAAAAGTACTACTTGAAACAACGCCTTTAAAACATTATTCATCGAATACATATCGGTAGCTTTTATGCGCAATGGTACGAAATTAAATTTAGACCCAAACAAAAGCAATAAACTAACAAGAAATAAGAGCAAAGCAGAGAAAAGTCCAACTCACTTCCGCACTATCAAACTGTTCCGTTCCTCCCATCATTTCTTCAATACGGCTCATCACGGAGCTCGGGAAGTTGATCTGGACTTCCGGTCCACTATCCTTATCATCTAATATATCGTTTGAATCCATATTTTTGTCTGTTTCTTGATCACTTTTTGGAAAAATCACAACTTCACCAGCCCGCAGGCTCAGTTTACGTTGAAACGTCACTGTCAAATTGACGTTTACGGTTCTGTGTTGGTATCTAGAAAATTTTAGAATGCGTTCCACTTTACCAAGCTAAAACTCGATGTTAACCGCTTATATATACCCAAATGAGTGGACATAAAAGCAGGAAATGAAGTAAAAGAAGACGTGCCAACTATGATTTGAATAATTGATGTAATTGATGTGAGCTCTGTGAATGATTATTAGTACCACATCAGTCGTCTTTGGTCACCCAAGTGTGCTTTTATAGTTTTCTTTTCAGATCTAGCAACATTTTAGGAAAACTCAAAAAGTGACGTTTTGTTTCCATTGTATAATCAGTCACTGTCAAAATTGACATCAAATCTATGTAGATTTCCCTGAATGTTCACTTTCACTGTACACGGTACTGACAGCAGCGACAGCTGAAAAAATAAAAGTTCCTATCCAACTGTAATGAAATATTACGTGTTTTACAACTTCTTTAAATAATTACGTACTATTTTGATCATGTATCGTATCCAAACTTCATGGTTTGTTTATTTTCTACACAGATTTTCTAGTACAAAATTGAATCAGATGAATTGTAGTTCTAATTATAATTATTCTACCTAGAAAGTGTAATCAGCTGTTTAGTCCGCCTACACACAACTGTTTCAACGTGTGTCAGTGGAAACGTACACGACAATTAACTCGACCACCAACGTCAAGTGAGCCGTGAGCGGAAACATCGTGCGCGGTTGCTCATTGTTTGTCAGTTATTATTTGGACGCGCTCTGGGTGTGTTGCCGTCGCGTGTTTCGCCGCAATGAACTCCGCGCAAACGCCGCCGTGAATATCAGTTCAAGTGTTAGTTTTTCTACCAGTTTTGTAAACAAACACCAGTGTCAGTGAAGTGATTAACAATGGCTCGTCTCACCGAAGAAATGGTGATCGCGCGATCTAAACAGTCGGACCTCAGCGCGATCAAGAAGCTGAACTGCTGGTGAGTACATGACTCAGGGCTCATAATGTTCTTAATGATACTGGACGCGGACAAAGAACGTTCGAAAATTAAAATCTCCAACGGCCTAGTCTCGGCGTCCGCTCGACGGTTTGTCGTAATGTGAAATCGCAGGCAGTGCACGGAGGCGTAACGTAAACGTATTTGTTTGCGTTAATGTGCTACAGTTCATGGTCTTAAGGTTTTATCATAATTTCATTATAGCTGAATAACATTCATTACCTTGTTCTTTCACTTTTAAGAATGTAACATGTCCATAGAGCATGAGATTTTGTTCCATGGATCTTTTTAATTGCTAAGATAATTAACCAGTTTATGAGAATGGAGTGTGAGAAAACTATTCATTATGTTTACTATGAGCTACTGCAGCCAGTAATGTTACTCACTTGTAGTTGAACATATTGTTCTACAAAGAGTTTGAATACTTGAATCTTATTTAATCTCACCATTAGTATGATTGGCCAATCATACTTTACATAAGATGCATATATTTATAATAGTTTTAGGAATTTGCCATAATCAGTGTGTCATCAACAAAATCCGAAGTGTAACGATGAAATGATTGCAGTGCATGTGCAATCTGTTTGATTCTCATATCAGTAACACCATTAACTTCTAATAACAAACTGATATCTTATCATTTCTTATCCTAGGCCCGTTCTAGGCTAACTAGCTAGTTGGCTGTAATTGTGCTTGGGTAATGATACACATATTCTATGGTAATATTCATAAGCCTTTTTTTTTTAAATCATAATTACCTATCCTATACTCAACTATTATTGGGGTTGGCTCTCATTTCAATTGGGTGCAGCTATTGACTTGTTTTCTCAAGAACTCCTCTGTGATGTGTGACTAATTACTGGCCTTATCAATAAAACATGATATTCCATGAAGTGAACCGAGGCAAACATGCATCATCATCAACTACACTATTGATTAACGTGAGATTAGATAAAGATGGTGATAATTAAAGAAAACCACCACACATCACACTGCCTCATTGGGCTAGTGGTAGCAAGCGCAACTGCTGAGCTTGAGGTCTTGGGGTCGATTCCCGGGTCGGGCAAAATGTTATTGGGTTTTTCCATCTGGAATTTCTCAGTAGTAGCCACGGAGTTTGGATTTGTGCCTGGTTGATGGCTATAGGCTTGCCCCCTATTATATGTGACTTAAACACAACTGGAGAAGTAGGTGTACTTGTTAAGTACACTGCTGCCTAACCTTTCGGGGATTATAAGGCATGATGTTATGTTACCACACATCTCCACTTTATTTATTGGCTCACTCTGAATCACGTATTTTAATGGCAATCTTAAAAGTTGTATGTAATTGTGAGTGGCTCACTCATATTGCCCACAAATCTGGACACCTGAGCTTCTACTGAGAACTTCTTGAATAGATTTATTGTTTCATCTTTGTTTACGTCTTATTATGTTGTTGTGTAATTATCGAATCATTCAACTTTCGGCCCAACCTAAATATGGAACCCGGGTACCGCCATGCCAGCACTCCCCCCCGTCTAGAGATACGATAAGTAGCAAAGACACTGTTAATTTTGTTGATAAGATTATAAAAACTGAATGAATGAATCCTTTCTTATCTAAATCCAGCAGACAGACACATTTTGTTATCTACACACTCAAAAATCTTGAGATAATGTAGTGATCATTTAAAATGAGACAGAGATGATGATGAATAGACAATCAACTTGTATCTGCCATGTATGTGTCACTTCCTGTCAATGCAAATACGCAAAGAGGATTATCTTACATGACTCTGTGGTTAACAGCTTCCTGAATGATAGATCTTGTTACTGGCTAGGCTAGAGGAGCTCGTGGCTAAATAATAACAGCCACTCGGGTCGCTCTCCAAGTATGAGCCACGCTTGCCAAGGTCTGTCTGTGGATAGGTGACCATCATTACATACCGAGTTTCTTCCGTGCCTCGGAAAGCATGTTAAGCCGTTGCTCTCGGCTGTCAATTGTAGATCTTTGACAGTCGTTACAGGTAGTCAGTGGCCTGAAAGTCTGACCACCAGTCTTACCAAGGGGATTGTATTATCCAGTATTAACTGGGTTGTGGAGGTCTGATAGGCAGACGCTCTATGTTAAAAACGGTAAGACTGAAAATAGGCCAGGCAGATGATGATATTACTGTTACACTGCATCAACCTACTGTTGGACAAATGCCACTTCCCGTGTTTTCCAATTCTTTTGATCCAGGACTAATGTACTGGTACTGGTCTTTTGTCCAGTTTATCCCGCCAGCTTCTATGAGGCCTACTGCAGCACTTTCTGGCCAGACGTAATTTTCATCAAGAATTATAATTATTATCAAAATAATTGCAGCTATCTGATATTAATACAATCAAAGGATAGAAAAATTGCATATTGTTTATTTTTATAAATAAACAATATGCAATTTTTCCTGTATTTTCTATATGTATAAAAGTCAAAAACTGACTGACTGACTAATTCACCGACTGATCGATCAACGCACAGCTGAAACCGCTGGGTCTAGAAGCATGAAACTTTGCACAAACGTTCCTTATATGACGTAAGCGTGCACTAAGAAGGGATATTTGGAAAATCATCCCTTAAGGAGTTAAAACTTGGATTGAAAGTTTGTATGGGACTTGGTCAATTTTGAAGTAATTTTTTTTTTCTCACACATACACATAAAAATTTCCACGCGAACGAAGTCGCGGGCAACAGCTAGTGAGTTAATATTATGATTTACTGTGTTCTGATTTAATATTGGTGGATGGTGGAGAGAATTACCTTATCCAGTCTGCCCTTTTCCAACTAAGTTGGGGTCAGCTTCCAGTCTGATGCAGCTGAATACCAGTAGAATGGAGCAGTGGTAGCGAAGTGGTATTGGCACCGACTTATGAGTTGAAGGTTGTTGGTTCGAATTCAGGCAGCTTTGCCTTTTGTAGTTTATTTCATCAACACCATTCTCAAAACTGTGTGGGAATTTTTTTTTAAGTAACTGACACTACCTTGAAACAAAAAATCGAAGACATGTGTCATCTGCCCATCTGCACTAGGCCCGCGAGGTGGATTACAGGTATTCATAACATCAAACTGGTAATCCATTGGATTTAGGAAGGGTGAGACAGGTGTACCTTATAGTACACCCACATTTCGCCGTTATGTTTGAGTCCCATGTAATAGGGGGCGAGCTTATTGCCATTAACCGGGCACAAATCTAGATTCCGTGACTGCTCCTGGGAAATTCCCGTTGGAAAAACCCAATAACACCTTGCCAGACCCGGAAATCGAACCCAGGACCCCATGCTCAGCAGTCGCTTGCGACCGCTAGACCAGAGGCAGGTATTTCTTTAATAAACAGTTCAAAAAATGTCGTAGCAATATCCGTCGCATCGCTTTACAATAACGTGTAAAAAGATACCGTACAAGGTACGCTGGTGCGTTTTGTTCTCACACTATAATAGAGTCACTAGTCACTGGTGAATCAGAACAGCTGTTTGTATAGCCGTGGTAAAAAGTGTCTGATCGTAAACTACAGTAACCGACCTACCGAGTACCTATAACCCAATGTTTGATTAACCATTATACGGTTTAACCCTTAACATATGGGTTAGCGATTAAAATATAATGTGTTAAGGGGGAAGCGCCATCGTAGACCGCGAAATTGAAAATTTGACTTTCACGATGTACCCTGGCGGTTTCACCCCCTTTCCGTTATCCTTCAGGGCTTACAGATGATGCAGAACTCATAGGCGCCATAGATTATGAGCTAAGCAATGCTCCATGTTGCTTATGTCCACACTGACTCAGCTATCAAACTTATTAATCGCAATGACTTTATAATTTGCATCATACCTATGACGTTGATGCATACTTTAATACATCAACAACATACATCCACAGAGTGATATTTTCACAACCCAGCAGTAGACCAACTGGTTTAAGTTACCTATTACAATGGGGATACTGGTTTTTTTTTTGTTTTTTTTAGGCTGTGGTTTGATATTGTGGGCAGAGGAAAGAGTTCCTGGACAGGTAAATTGTGGCATTTGTAGCACACGTGTTGATAAACATAATGGCTTAGTTCCTGCTTCAAGTACGTGGGAAGCGGTTTAATATGGCCACACAATCACACACACGTGTACACCGTTATATTGATTTCTTGAAGGCCGTAAATGCTCATGGTTGAAAATTCGTCGTTGATGTTAGACATTGCTGATTCGTCTATACTTCTAAATACGATCCTGTGAGAAGATCTTTATGTTGGGATTTTAGGCAGATCAGAAAGTCTGGCTGAACATCGTCATCGTTCTCCTGCCCTTGTCCCAATTTATTGGGATCGGCGCAGCAGTTTTTCTTCTTCCATACATCTCTATTACTTGTTATCTCATCAGACACCACCTTTCTTGCCCTAGCACCATTCACACAGTCCATCCATTGTTTCTTTGGTCTCTACTATTACCAATTATTATACCCATCCACATTCGGGTTCCCTATGTCAGTTCGAAACACATCAATATCTCGCTGACTAAAATGTTCGAAGTAACGTTACACAGAACAAACAAACGTCGAAGAAACAAGGGTCCGATGTGAGGTTATCGATATTAAGAAACAGCAAACAAAAAAGGCGTAGTTAAAACATAACGTCGCTTTACAGAGGCATCGATGTCTAAACATCGATGTAACAATTTTCGCAGAATAGTGTTTCGAACTGACATAGGAAACCCTCCACATTCATACTCAAAACTTTCCTCACGAAATTTTCTTATTCCTCTGGTTGAACAGCAGTTTCAATAAAATAAAACATTCTTAAGGCCAATTTGCGTTACGTATTTGAAAACATCATTATGTCTCTGTTATCTCCAAACAATAAAATAAATCGAACGAAACAGAAAGATGATGTTTAAATTCGTTTGTGTTTTGTGATTGGTGATGTAAGCAAGCTTAGATGTGGGTGTTACGTTCGGTATAACTAATAAAACTATCAACGTATGAACGACGGTAACCACCAGGAGGTTATCTGTGGTAACCACTTTCCATCAGGTTACCAGTCCCAGTATTTGTCCCAGTATTGTGGCATGAGGCTGATGTGCGCAACTCCTCGTCCAAAACGCGTATTTTGCGCCAACTAATTACATAAAGAGTTCATTTCAAATAATGCTGAGAAAATACGTACATATTTGTACATAATTCATAGTTGGCTCCATAACTTATTACTGCTGAAACAGTTCGTCCTTGAAGAATTGTGTCGTCTAGATCGCGTAAGAGTCTGCGCAATGCTTACCTATGAGTACGCAACACGACGCATCAAGCTATTCAAAACCAGTATAAGCGGATCTATCATCATACTCTGCCTAGCCTTTTCTCAACTATTTTGGGGCCGGCTTCCAGTATTACCGGATTTAGCTCAATACCAGTATTTTACATGGAGTCACTGCTTATCTGACCTCCACAACCCAGTTAGTACTGGTTGTCAGACTTTCGGGCCACTGACTACCTGTAACGGCTGTCAAACATATACAAATGACAGCCGGAATCAACGGCTTAACGTGGTTTCCGATTTACGAGGAAACTCGGTATGTAACGATGGTCACCAATCCACAGACCGACTTTGGCAAGTGCGGCTTAACCTTGTAGAGCGACCCGTGCGGCTGTTATTATTTAGCCACGAGCTGCACAAACAAATAAATAGTTGATTGGTGCAATAACCTCATGTTATACACTCGTTCGCTTCGCTTCGCTTCGCTTCGCTTCGGGCTGCCGCTTCCATACAAACCAACGTGTCACCATTTCTACGACACTAATGACGAATGGAAACTGACGTCTCTGAAGGCGTTCTGTGACAGTTCTGCACGCGGGAATGATTCGACCGGAGAGAGTTCAAGCGCAGGACCAACGGCTTCACACCTGCTTTCAAAGTCACGGAGATGTCACAACACCAACTGTCAATCTTCGAGCTGCTACTGCTACTGAGAAATTCTTAACGCAAAAACACTATTCCCCACCTGGGAAAATAGAAACTAAGACACCAAGGTCGGCCGTCTGACCAACGGAACAGTTAAACTAGGCGCCATGCAGCATATCTAGCCCACGTGCTATGAGAAGGCTATGCGTCACCCTGCGCCCGCGCGGTGCGCCGGTGAGCTACCGGTGAGACAATGCGCACATTGTACTGCGTTATGTAATGAGCTTAGTTATAATGTTTATGTCATTATGTGCAGTACAAGGTGAGCTGTGGTCTCGTTTCATAAAAGCAGTTTCAGCACCAGCTGTCTGAAATCTAACTGAATAGATCATTAACACTTTCGGTGCCAAGCACCCAGCATATAGGTCGACAATCATTCGTTCGTGTGCGTACTATCTTATACCGCCTCCCGAGTCGTCGCTATACGTACTCGTAGCTATAATGACTTGTACCTACAAATGAATTATTTGTACTTAGCAGCGAAGGTGTTAAACAAATAGAGGTTGATTTTGATAGATCTCGTATCCAACTCCAGCGTTAGATTCCAATGACAGAGTGTTTACAAAACTTTGTCAAATATTTGAAATGTTTGGTAAAAACTGTTTAGTCCAGCGAGACTAGTATGTAGCGTTGAATTTGAATATGCCTAGCCGTCACAAAGTATGGAATCACTGCGTTGCATTGGCAGCATGTAACTAAAGACTCCATGTAGCACTGAAGACTGATACAATTATTGTTGCACCGATAGTGCGTGGAGCGCACAACTTCTATCACGGACGGTCTTCAAAGCATTCAGTTTGTGTCGGGATGCGCGTAAACGGTGACATGCATGTTTGGTGTAGTACTAGGTGGAAAGTGTTGACAATGCCTCCAGCAGCTACCGAGGCGTTTCTGCTGAGTATGCTTGTTGCTGTGTGATGCTTCCCTGGCCGGTGTGGGACTAGATCTAACCCGCGATCCTGAAGGTGATGTGGGAGGTCCTGTAGAAAGTAGATCCGATGCTATAGATGATAGCGTAAACAAATAATCATCATCTGCTTAGCCTTTTCCCAACTATTTCGGGGTCGGGTTCCAGTCTGACCTGATGCAGCTGAATACCAGTATTTTACATGGAACGACTGCCTACCTGACCTCCAGAACACCGTTAGTACTGGGGAATACGATACCCCTTGGAAAATCTGGTGGGACTTTCGGGCCACTGAGAACCTGTAACAACTGTCAAAGATCTACTAATGACAGCCGGGACCAACGGCTTAACGTGCTTTCCGAAACTCGGTACCTATGTAATGGGTGGTCGCCCATCCACGGTAAGCAAATAATACTAGTCAATATACCAGTCTCCATACACTGTTCTGCCAGCAAGTCACTAATACAATTAGCGATCCTCATTACGAGCCTCTCAAAGTCACGGTACGGCTCAAAGCCACAGTTACATAACCAATGTCTATAATACTATCTCATACATAAGACGCAAGTATATACAGAACGAGATTACTCTCGGATTTGCTTTCACCATTACGGCATGGTACCGTACGGATCTGGTCATCAATATGGCACGTCGTGTTCTAGACGGCCTTGTTGGTTTAGTGGTCGGGCATAGTTATTGGGTTTTTCCATCAGGAATTTCTCAGTAGCATAGCAGCCACGGAGTCTGGATTTGTGCCTGGTTGATGGCAATAGGCTCGCCCCCTATTACATGGGACTTAAACATAACTGGTTAAATGTGGGTGTACTTACTATTAGGTGCACGTCTGCCTAACCCTTTGGGGATTACAGGTGTGATGTTATGTAATGTGTTCTAGTAGAAGTTCGGATTTGTCTCGCGTTGTCTCTGGCACTCGTGCCTGTGTTGCAGTATCTTTCTAAGGCTCGATCATCAGCACCTGACTAACTTTTCCTTTGGGGCCGGCTTCCAGTCTAACCACATGTAGCGACCTCCACAACCCAGTTAGTACTGGCTAATACGATACCCCTTGGTAAGACTGATTATCAGACATTCGAGCCACTGACAACCTGTAACGTCTGTCAAAGATCAACAATTGACAGCCGGGACCAACGGCTTAACATGCTTTCCGAGGTACGGATTAAATTCTGTATTTAATGGGTGGTCACCCATCCACGGACCAACCTAGGCAAGCGCGGCTTCACCTGAAGATCGACCCGAGTAGCTGTTATTATTTAGCCATGAGCTGCACAAATAAATAAATAGTCGATTGATGTAATAACTTCATGTTACACACTCGTCCATTCCGATGTCGTTCACTTCTCGGAGACAACTCGTCTAATTGAAGAATTTGATTCATTCGTGACTCGGCGCCGGATTCCGAGCGTGCCCAACCGCTGCACATTCTGCCACGCCATTGTACTCCTTATGCTGCCACAGTTACAGTTGATAGTAGTGTGTTAAAATTTACTCTGGTCACTCGCACATGCCATTATATACCTTATGTCATCATCATATGGTTGATACAGCATGTAATTGTTTCAAATAACGAAACAATACTTTAATTTTTAAATGGATTAGTTTGTTTTCAAGTATTATTTTAATGTTAATTCTCTAGAAATGAGCGGTTTCACTGAAATTAATAATAAATATAATTAATAATTGAAGTGTTGGTAACTTTTGCTTATTTTATTTGGTTTCTAGAGCAGCAATTAATGGCCTCAACTTAAGAGTGGTGCTTTTGTGGCACGTTTTTGAACGTTTTTGACGGCACGGTTGTCGTAGTGGCTGAGCGATTGACTGCTGCGTTGCGCGTCGCGGTTTCGACTATCTGTAGGCCATACAAATATTTGTATGGCCTACAGATAGTTGTTCCGGGTCTGGCTGTTTGTGTATGTGAGTTTAAATGTTTGTAAACGCCTCCTCGGTACAGGTGAAATTCCTAGTGTAGGGCAAAGTTAAAAAAAAAAACTTCGAACTTGGGCATTTTACTTTGTGTAACTTATTTCATCCCCTCTGCTGTCAAAGCGGTTAAGGGAAATATCGTAGGGAAAACAACTTGTCCTAGAACCAACAATTCGAAGACATTTGACATCGACCATTCATTGTGTCCGCGTTTCGGATTCTTATGAAGAGGAAGTCAGTGTCCCAGCAAGAAATATTCATCATCTGAGTACCCTTTTGCCAACTTTGTCGGGGTCGTCTTCCAGTCTTACCGGATGCAGCTGAATTATTATCATAACCCAGTTAGTGCTGGGTAATACGATATCCCTTGGCTGACAAGACTGGTTGTCAGACTTTCGTGCCACTGACCACCTGTAACGACTGTCAAAGATCTACAAATGAAGCCGGGAGCATCTGCTTAAAGTGCTTTCCGAGGCACGAAGGAAACTCGGGTAATGGATTGTCATCCATCCGCAAACGATCAACGTAAATCGACCCATGGGCAGACCTCCTTCACTCGTTCGAAGTCATCCACTTAAGAACCTACGGCTCACGTTCGCCCGGGGGAACAAAATCCAGTCGGTTGCCACGCGCTCGCTCGAGCACGTACCATTAATTGCACGGAAGCATGCCAAAGGAAGTGAAATTAAATTTATTTGTTAGATTTAGAATTTTTGCGACGATTAGATTTAATAGTCGAAATTTACGGGAGGGTACAAAGTTCAATACATTAAAGTGAGGCATTTGTGATTTTCAATAAATAAAATATTGTTTTAAATGTAAAAAAAAACTGTTTTTCGTCACCCATTATTTTGTGTAAAGGGCCCTACAGACTCACGCCGAGAACACTCGAGAAGCGTGAATGTGATTGGTTTCTCGCCATCTCGTTCTCATTGAGAACAAGTCTCGGCGAGCCTTCTCGCGTGAGTCTGTAGGGCGTATGATAATTTCTTAGTACCTATAGTAGACACCCCTAGCGTGGCGTTCAATGACGCACGTGATCGCCCGACACCTCGGCAGACGACGTAGTAGATACTCTCGGGCGGGCGCGTAAGGTACATTTTAGCGCGCACGAAGGCTGTAATATTTTTGTAGGTAATTATAGCGTTAGGTATCTTTATTTTCCTACGGAGTGAAGTATAGGTTCAGTAAGTAACTATTTATTAATCTGTGCCATGGCGCTGTTATTATTTTATAGCTACGAGCTCCTCCCCAGCAAGGAACATTTTTTTTTTTAAATTGGCGTGTCCCGATCAATACATTATAGGCGAAATATTTAGTTTTAAGTCACAACTTTTGTTTCTTGAAAGTCATTCGCGTTATCTGTCGTTGACTTGTCGCCGTTGTAATGTAGACAAAACAACGTTGAGGTGCGCCAGTGCACTTATTACGGTATGCCTGTTTTATCTGTGCGAGTATTTCTCAAGGATGATTTCATAATATGACTCAATGCATCCATTGAACGTTTTTAGGGTTCCGTTGCCAAATTGCGAAAAACGGAACCCTTATAGATTCATCCTGTTCGTCTGTCTGTCCGTCCGTATGTTACAGCCATTTTACTATGACACTGTTGGCACATGGCTGAAATTTGGGGAGTGGTGGTGTCTTTTATGACCCGCTACAGAAAATATAATAGGCGTGGCCCTCCATACATGTAACAGAACGTTGAAAAAAAACCTACATAACTGTGAGGGATGTCCATCGTCAGCTCTTAAAGATATTCTTGTAAAGCTTCTAAAGCCATACAAATTGTGTCCGGGGAGGACTAATTCCTATTCAAAAGTACGAGGAGGAAAATTCTGAAAAAAAAACCGGTCAAGTGCGAGTTGGACTCGCGCACCGAGGGTTCCGTACAAACCTGTGGGTATATAACTTTTTTTTATATGACGAAACTAAAAATTTACGGTTTTCGTAATTTTTCCTATATCTGTACTATAAGACGTGACTTCGTACAAAATTTCAAGATTCTAAGTTCACGGGAAGTACCCTGTAGGTTTTGATTCCCGTGCGAGTTTCGAAAATTTGCGGAAATTTGCGGCCTAAGTGGCTGTATCTTTTGTTTGCGTTGACTTAGAAGGTTGATTTTTCTACAGCTTCCAGGGACAGTAGAACTAAGTATCATATAGAAATTTCAGTTTGATACCTCCACGCGTTCCTGAGAAAAACGGTCTTGACAGACGGACGGACGGACGGACGGACGGACAACAAAGTGATCTTATAAGGGTTCCGTTTTTTCCTTTTGAGGTACGGAACCCTAAAAATCAGGTTCGTAGACCGTAAAAAGATTTTTCAACCAAAATTGCTATGAATAATACGTTTAGCTTTTGAGATCTTATGGTACTTTATATGCGGCGGTGATCTCTACCATTGACTTGTTTACAGCCAAAATCATCATTAAAAACGTTCGTCATGAATGACACGCTACAGAACAGGTTTTATAAATATAGCAGAATCATGTTTTTACTCAAACCGACGGTTATTAGAAAGTAAAAGCTGCGAGTAAATAATAAGTATTCGCTGCGCGTTGAACACCTCATCATGTCGGCACTTACTCATCTCTAGAAGCGCTATTGAGGTAAATGCACACATACAGTAGAAACTCAGGCTTCAATTAGGCAGAGACTACAGTACCTACGATCCTTACATACTCTTTATGCTTTGCAGCACAAACTAGGCTAGTCGTTTAATTAAATGAGAACTGCTTCTGCGATTTCGTCTGTGTGTAATTTATATTTCATCATTTTAATTTCTAAAAAGGACTATGTTATGTCGAAACTCAAACCAGACTGTGTTGTGTTTGCGGACCAACGGAATATCTTGACGAGATGGTCGCAGGACTGACTGCCCCGTGGGGGCAGCGTGTGAAGGATGACATGGATAGAAAGGAGGTGTCTGATGAGATGACAAGTATGGAAGAAGAAGACATGCTGCGCCGACCACAAATAAATTGGGATAGGAGCAGAACAATGATGACCTCTGGAGGATATTCGGAAATTACCAATAACATAAGTGTAAAATCCTATTCCCTGATGTTAGTAGGTTAGAGTCCCTCTCGTAAATATTTCATGTCCTTACATATTTGACGAGGCAGCGGCGAGGTACCACCACATTGCCTCGACGTATATCACGGGCTATATCGACTGTCTGAGTACTTGCTACAGACCTGACATGCGGCTGTTGGACGCTTAAGTTAAATATTATGTAGTCCCCGAAGTTAGGCTGCGGTGTATATTTTCTGTAATCCCACATTTCGTCAGTTATGTATAACTTCTATACTATAATAGGAGGCGAATCTATTGCCTTTAATCGGATACAAATCCAGCCTATAAGCTGATACCTGATACTGAGCTGCTTCAGTCAGACCTTGACAGATTCGTACAATATTACAAAACCAACAAACTATAACTAAATGTATCCAAATGTTTTCACGTAATATTCATTCGCCAGAAATCTATCACTAGCCCAGGGTATACACTAGATGGTACCTACATAAGTAAAGAAACCAGTATCAGAGATCTTGGTGTGGTACACGACAGCAAGCTGCTTTTTGATGAACATGTAGAAACAGTTGTCAACAAGGCGTTTAAAGCCTTGCGCTTCATTATTAGAGCTTATTCTAGCTTTCGTTCCCTAAAACCATTAAAAGTTCTTTACTGTTCTCCAGTGCGTAGCCACCTTGAGTACGTTTCACAAGTATGGAACCCTCAATATGAGATCTACAAATCTCGTAATGAGTCTGTTCAAAGGAAATTTTTGCGGTACTTGGACTTCAAGGCTAGGCAATTATCGGTCGACCATGGACACCGTTGTAAGCGATATCATTTCTTACCGTTGGAAGTAAGACGTAATATCAGTGAAATCTGTTTTTTAGTGAACATCGCAAACTGCTCCGTCGATTGTCCCGAACTCCTCAGCAAAGTACTTCTTCGCACTAATTTAAACAACCTAAGAAAACGGCCGCTACTCCATGTACCATTCGCATCGACTAAGTACAGGCGCAACGCCTTCTGCATACGTAGTGTTATAGCTTTCAATAGTGTACCATCACACCTGGAAATCGATTTATTTTGCACCAGCGCACATAAAATTTGAAATATTTTAAACAAGGTGTATTTTGGTGATAACCATAAATAGCTTTTCTATTCCGATTTTGATATTGCACGACTTGACATACCTAATATATTATCTCGACATACCTAATATGTCTACATTGTAATCTGTTTACTTAACCAAATCGCTTTAACTGGTCAACGCAAATAACGCGTAACTAAGTAGATATATGTATACATGTGGAAGCTTGTAATTAGCAAATGTCCTTACTTATGCATGATATTAAATATTGTTATTAGTCTGTAAGCTTTCTTTAAAATAAAATAGATAAATACCGATAAATTCTTGATAAAAAATCACTTTACTCGACCACGAACTCGGAAATGTTCTGCAGTCGCGCTTGTAACCACTAGCTAGATCAGCCAGGCAGTAATTCGTATTATCTTCATCTGCATTGCCTTCTCAATCACAATGTAGTCGACTTCCAGTCGAACCGAATGCAGCTGAACACCACTATGTTACATGGTGCGACTCATGGAAGAGCTCGTGGCTAAATAGTAACAGCCGCTCGGATCAATCTTCAGATTAACCCGTGCTTGCCTAGGTTGGTCTGTGGATGGGTGACGACCCATTATATACCGAGTTTCCTCCGTGCCTCGGAAAACACGTTGAGTCGTTGTTCCCGGCTGTCATTTGTAGGTTTTTGACAGTAGTTACTTGTAGTCAGTGGCCCGAAAGTCTGACGACCAGTCTTACCAAGGGGTATCGTATTATGATACTCCTTGGTAAGACTTGGTAGTATTGGGGTACTAACAGTAGGTCAGGTAGGGAGGTCAGGTAGGCAGTTCAGCTGCATCCGGTTAGACTGGAAGCCGACCCCTCGAGCGATTCTACTCGCGATAGCAAAATCAAACTACAACATCAGTATGACAAGTGTAATAACTAAAAAGAAGCCGATGGATGTCGACGGATTATCTCATTCCTTTCTCCATCCATACAATGCGTGTAAAATGACCCTTACCTTGACGTACCCGAAAGGCACTTGTTCTCCCAGTGATCGCTATTTTTTTTTGTTCTAGACCCTATCTGGGAACCTTCTGTTTACGAAGATATTGGGGGTCAAAGTTCCAACATTTTCAAATTTTTTTTAATTCAAGATTTTAACGTTAAACTTATAACTTTACTTTAAATACCTCCACGACCCCCGCACTATTCAATGCATCTATCAGCACGATGTTGTTGAGTACGTTACATTGAGTCTTACTGTAAAACGTGATTTTTCACGCAAAAAGAAGTCGTTTCCCAGCAATAATTTTTACGTAGATCTACTTAGTTTGATGTACAGAATGCTAGGTTGTCGGCTTCGTGAAGGGTCCGTTTACACCTTGTAGGCAAAGATCTTAGTTTAACATCTCGTTACAATACTAGCAACTTACCACTTGAAGCATGGTGAATCAGGATGCCTGTGTCGTCACAATGAGCTGCCTCGCCGCCTGTCTTGCCTTGCTGTCGTCAAGGGCGCTGTGCGGCGGTGAGGCACCTTATAAGGCGAGGCGTGGGTGGCGAGAGGCGGCCTCGGACTGAACTGAGCTTTTGTTACCCAACTTAACTGTAGGCATGGAAGTTGAAACGTGCGATGCACGCGAAACATGGAGCAGTGACATAGGCGATGCTCCACTTAGGTACTTAATGAATAAGTTTTGCTAAAACTCAAAACCATTAATTTTATTCGATATAGAATTAATGGTTTTGAGATATATAGCCGTTGCGTTCGTCAGCGTGAAATTATTATAAAATTATTACTTCCCTGTTTAATCAGATTTCGATCGGATCGGCCGCGATTCATATTTTGTTTAACATACAGCTTGACCTGCAACTTGCAAAAAACTATAGAAAAGATGATTTTCGCTGGCTACCCTGGCGTTTCCCCCTTAACGTAACGAGTCCAGCACGTGTAGCATGACCACCGTAGAAACGGGTTTTGTCGACGAAAGAATAGACAAATTGACAGATTGACAATAGACATCTTTCTACAATCTGTCATGCTACACGTGCAGTAGAGGAAGAAACTTGTCTCTTATCTCTCTGGTATAGAGGCTTAATGCTACGATGATAGTGAAATCGTCGTCATTATGTTATCAGCCTCGCTATCTCCGCCTATGTGGACATGACAGTTCGTGATCCAATAGCAATTACTGCGTGTATTGACACACGGTCCTCCGTCTGATAGATACGGCCGTGGCGTCGGACATTCATTGATACGGTCCACTAGTCTTTTTGATTATTATAATTTTCAGGAGAAACTACAAAATAGCGTACATATTCCCCGAAGGGGGGATAGGCAGATTTGTGACCCACAGCACTTTCGCCTGTTCAAGTACCTTGTAATTGGCATTGCCACCATCATCTGCCTGGCTTTTCCCAACTATGTCGGGGTCGGCTTCCAGTCTAACCGGATGCAGCTGAATACCAGTATTTCATTCATATGGAGCGACTGCTTATCTGACCTCCAAGACCTAGTACCTAAGTACTGAGTTATACGACATTCCTTGGTAGGACTGGTTGTCAGACTTTCGGGCTACCTGAGACTTTCGGGCTACCTGTTACAACTATCAAAGATCTACAACTGACTGCCGGGACCAACGGCTTAACGTGCTTTCCGAGGCACGGAGGAAACTCGGTATGAAATGGATGGTCACCTATCTATGGACTGACCCTGGCAAGCGCGGCTTAACCTCGGTGAGAAGATTATAACCGAGCACAAATATAGACTCCGAGCTACTTCTGAACGGTCCTTATTAAAAATCCCAATAAAACTGTTCTTGACTTGGTAATCGAACCCAGAACTTCACGCTCATCAGATGCGTTTGCGCAACGAGACAGTCTTATGTAAAACTTGACTTACACAAGTTATTGTGTGGTGAGGGACAACACGACTGTAACTTATTCACTTAGATAAACAAAATATAAACATTATGTACTCCTTCGACTAATCAACGCATTTTACGTATTGCAAATAACACCATCAACATATTAAGCCAAGCGGTATTTCACCTTACGGCCATGCACATAAAGTGTATAATAGTAACAAAATAATGTACAGGTAAACAATGAGTATATAAATTGAGTCATTGACGAAGCATTATGTGCTGTTTGTATTGTATGGCGGCAAGCCCACAGCGTCCTGTGAGTAATACCTTCTTGCACGCTTTGCCAAATACGTACTGGCTGAGCGCTTGGCTGCTGCGCTGCGTGTCGCGGGTTCAATCCAGGGCTTGAAAACGTTACCAATTCACATTAAAAGTAACGTTAAGTAACGGTATTTCCGTAGAGATACCTGGATATCGGTACGATTTGGTAGCGTTACTTAGTAGCATAACATAATAATAACGTTAAAAATTGCGCTAAAAATTAACGGTATTTTTAATGTTATTGTAAAAATAGCGGTAATAATTACCGATATTATTTTGGTGATTTTATGCGACGTTGCCGTTTTCTGTAAGACGGCCGGCACCACGGTGCGCGTTGGGCTAAAAATCGGCGTTCATAGACTTAGGGATTTCAATTTGCAAGTGCTGGATTTATTGCCGGATATCGCTTCTATTAGTCATTACTATACAAAATTGATACCCGAGTTAATTCTGCTTAAAAACGAAGGAATTATAATTTTTTACGAAAATTTTAAATAAAGCTAGTATGAAAAATCGAATTATCTCTTAAACGGAAAGTTAAACAGGAATATCCTTGCAGGTGATTATAGTGCTAATTATTTATGATTTTTTTGTCGCCGATTTGCCGAAACATTTTATGCCGTTTTTTTTTAAATCGTCAAAATATTTTTATTTGTTTTTACATATGAAACGATTCCTTTTAGTGACTAAGTTAAGAACATCGATATATTATTAACCCAAATATTAAGAATAAATAAAACAAGAAAAATATACAAAAAATATAATTTAAATAAAACAGAGGTTACAAAATTATTATTTAAGTACTATAATACAGTTATATTATATAAAAAATAATTTATGGAATTAATATTACGCATTGGTAAAATAAAGTAACATAAATAACAAAAAACATGAAAAAATATTAAGTATTACAAAAAAAAACAAACCAGCGAAAAAAACAAAAAAAAATACGCAAACACACAAATACAAATTTACAAATATGTACATAATATATTTTTGGAAATTTTCCTTATCACTCTCGTTGTCGGACTCCTATTCTGAGTCAGCATCCAGATTGTAAATATTCAAAAACTCGAACTCAGTTACTTGAAACTGAATTAAGTCGAGAGTTTCAGCAAAAAACCTCTGTTTTTTCTTGGCATATTACTTAGGCCTTTGTGAACTTAGCAAAGGATCCGAAGTAACAAAAAGCATATTTAAGATATCTTGATTGGAATCTTGCCTGCTTCTTTTCCGCGAATTATGTTCCCGGAACGTCCTAAAATCTTTGTTTCGAGACTGAGGCTTCTTCCGAAAGAGTCCCAATCGGCACGATATCGTTTTTAGGGTTCCGTACCTCAAAAGGAAAAAACGGAACCCTTATAAGATCACTTTGTTGTCCGTCCGTCCGTCCGTCCGTCCGTCTGTCAAGACCGTTTTTCTCAGGAACGCGTGGAGGTATCAAACTGAAATTTCTATATGATACTTAGTTCTACTGTCCCTGGAAGCTTTAAAAAAATCAACCTTCTAAGTCAACGCAATCAAAAGATACAGCCACTTAGGCCGCAAATTTTCGAAACTCGCACGGGAATCAAAACCTACAGGGTACTTCCCGTGAACTTAGAATCTTGAAATTTTGTACGAAGTCACGTCTTATAGTACAGATATAGGAAAAATTACGAAAACCGTAAATTTTTAGTTTCGTCATATAAAAAAAAGTTATATACCCACAGGTTTGTACGGAACCCTCGGTGCGCGAGTCCAACTCGCACTTGACCGGTTTTTCTGGATTATGTCAGCCCCGTGTATTAATAATTTATGTACGGTTGATGACATGTAGTACCAGCCGCTAATATCACGTACTTTTCTGCTGTTTTGCGGGCATTATCTTTAAAATTTTATTACATCGATCTTCTCTCCAGATGTTACTGCTTTCAAAATTACAGCAAATCTTTTAATAAGGTCTTCATCCAAAAATGTTAGATGATGATGATGATGAGATGTTGGTTATGGCTGCAGTTTTATTGGGAAACGCAAAAAACTTTCTTGCGGGACTCCCGTCATTGGTGGTTCCCGAGCCTTGTTTGAAAATATCAATCAATCAATCAACAGATTGAGCTCATCTTTGAATTTATTTTTCTTTTCTGCAGCATTTCTTTGTGCTCATCACTTCTCGCTGACCACCGTTTGAAGTCGAGCCTGTACACAATGTATAACAGACATTGCATACAATTTATACGGGCGTGTAGGGACGACAAGCCAAATTCGTACACGTCAGAACACGCAGTCCTTGATGTTACAGCATCTAAGTGGTTCATTTCTGTAGGTTTTGCACGATGCATTTGATCTGGCTTCAGAAAGGTAAGTGCAGACTTTAGCTTCGATCATTGTCATCATTAGTTGATGAGTCACCCTGTTACTATTACTGCACTCTGTGGGGATAAGGGCCTTAATTTCATCATCAATTTGTCTTTTCAGCTCAACGACAACTGCTTCGCTCTCCTTTACAAAAGAAAACTGAACTGGACGACAATACAAAACTGAGCATGGTTTTGGGTTCGTCCATAATGCGTTTTCTCCAACTGTCGGTTTTAGTGGAACCAAGGAGGTCATGAAAATGCTTGAGTCATCTTGCTCACCCTCCATTTTCTGCTTGTTTCGGTTTTCGCTGGAAGCACCATCAAATTCCCACTTGGATATCAGCTTTAGCTGCTTATTTTGCACATCGTTAGAAAGGCTTTGAATGATCCTCGTCACCGTGATATCAAGTAAAGTTTGAAGTGTAATCCTAGCCGATGAATCCGTAACTGACACTGATTGCTTCGGAGGGTAGCAATCAAGCTTAGTTTGTTGCACTTTATAGTAGGATGGATAAATATTCTTAGCACCTTCCCGATTGGCAGCCTCTCGCAACGTAATATATTGCCACTTTGATAGTTTTAGTGAAAGAAGCAATCCAAGCGCTTTCTCTGGCGTAAATCTGACTGTTTTCGCTGGTTTCTTAAGCGTTTCATTAATTTTTGCGGCTGCTTCAGGATTTTTCATCATATATTCGATTACAGATGCGACAGTTAATAGTTAGATTTTGCGACAGGGCTAGATTAAAGAGATCTAACGGCTCTCGCAAGTTTGTATGAAAGTCCTTAATTTTTATAAACTTTTATTCAACTTGCCTTGTTAGTTAATATATCTCCATGCCCTTCTTCTTTTAAACGTGCTGCAGCTGCATATGCCATTCAAAATCATCAGATCTTCTCTTTTTCTGTTTACTTCCCAGATCTTCGAATGGTTTTCGGGACCTTTTTGTCATTGTTCCAACGGACAATGATGTCGACGGTTCTTGAGAGATTGAGGGTGCTCTTGGTATCTGATCAACAGTTGGTTCTTGATTAACTAAAGTTTGCACACAACTCGGCCAATCAACATTTGCTTCCAACCAATTTCCGTACAGACTTCTGAAATTATCAAGGAAATTATAAAGGGGCTCGCGTAAACAAAATTCTTTGAGAGTTACACGATCTTCGGCAGAAAGGCAATCGCCTATGCAGGATACAACTGCACTAAACAATACTTCATGATTAAATGAAATACTCTTAATTTGTAGAAGAACAAACAAGTCTAAATTGGTGATTAAACTTTCCATTCTACGATTTTATAGTCGCAGCTCAAAGATTTAGTGTTAGCAGTTACACAGTTGTGAAAAAGCTAAATTATTAATTTTAGACCTTTTATTGCAAAACGCCTGCGTGTATTTCCGTTCGTCCCCCCGATTTCGTCCACCTAGTGGGACGAACGGGAATTTACAAAAATAATATTAAATTTGTTCCTGATCGTCCCACTCGGGATTTTTGAGGGACGAATCGAAATATTTTCTTAGTTTAGTGCCATTCGTCCCACTAAATAACATTGCATGAAATGTTAATATTTATTTTGCAGTTTACTTTTCAAATTAGTTACTTGGTTGGATTTAATAATTATTTTACAAAATAAATTGTTCTGTATACAAGTAGCCCCAAGTGCGATGCTTTCATTATTACCTGATGACCGTAGTTTTGAAGGCTGGTTTTATGTCGCTGGCGAAAGCCTCGATGATGATAGCCAAATTGAAAAATTTCCGCAATACATGCTATCACAGTAGCTTCAACCGAATTTTGTAAAAGTGTGGTGCAGTTTTGGTAAACGACACCGCACCAATAACTTTGCAGAAGGGTGGAATTATAAATTAAATAGAGCTATGGGCAAAAAAGACCTAATATTTTAAAATTGCTTACGGTATTACACTACACAACTTACACAGCGTGAAAGCAAAACAAAGTCCAAAAAGTTAACATTCAATCATGACAGACCAATATATTATGAGTTGCCAAATGCAACTTCTTAATTCAGACTTACATAAATAAAATCATAAGCAAAGTGCCTGATGGCTGTAGATATGTTAGGCTCAAAGGTCAAAAACGCTCATTGAGCGAAAAAACCGATCACTCAGCGAAATTCGCGTCGCGGCTGTTTTAAAACGACCACATCGAGATATGGCAAACACAAAACGAGCAACATAATATGGGAGTCGTTTTCATGGCTTTCGGAGGCGCTGATGCCGATAGTGAGGTCGTGACGAAAATTTGAAAATTTTCACATTCGCCATCTGTGATTTTCGTTTTGACATCAGCACCCTCGAAAACCATGAAAACGACTCCCAAATGTTGAGAATTTCAAAATTTTCTCGCCGTCATCTCGAATTTTCATCATCAAATGGCAACATCAAAAACAAAAATTGGCATCTCCTTATTCATCAACATCGGCAAGTTCCTTACATATGTATGTATTACATCGGGTTGTGGCTTTTTGAAAAAGGCTCAGAACACGAGAAATTGCCAGAACGCGTTGTGGTCGAAAATCAAAACAGCCACAACCCGAATTTTGCTTTGTGGTCGTTTTGTGTTTGACACATCGCGATGTGGTCGGTTTTTTCGCTCAATGAGCGTTTTCGGCCTTTGAAAAGATGCATAATTATATTAGATATAAAGCTGTTTATGGAAAAGAGTTTAATTTTTAATTTTATTTGAATGTATAAGCGTATATGTATTTTGAAACGTAATCGTATAGCAGTACGTATCGTAAAGTTGATTCTGTTATTGTTTGTGCCTTAATAAATCCTCATGACTGATTTTTATTTAATTTTTTTTTTACCCTTAAACAACCAGTCTGGAATTATTTGGTGGGACCAACGGGACAAAAAAAATATTAATAAATTATTCCCGTTCGTCCCACCGACAAAATCAGTGGGACGATCGGGAAAAAAATAACGAATTCCCGTTCATCCCACTAGGTGGACGAAGTCGGGGGGACGAACGGGAATACACGAACGCCTGTACGTTACGGGTGGACAAACCAACCATGTATATTCACAAGAACAAGCATAACACAGAATAGCAAAAAGAATATTAAACACGCAAATAGTCGTACGGCACAGTCTTAGCGTCGACGAAGTCTGACATTCTTTTGCGATTGGACGACAGCGACAGTAACAAAATTAACTCATAACGATAAAATTTTCGATTGCATAGATTTTAACGTTACGTATTTTTAACGATAAAATGTGCCAGATATAACGTTAAATATTATAACGTTATTTATTATTTAACGATATCTGCATCAAAAGGCTGTAACGATACCATATTTTTAACGGTATTTCAAGCCCTGGTTCAATCCCCGCTCGGAACAAATATTTGTATGGCCTACAAGTAGTAGGCCGGGTAGGTAGTTGTTCCAGGTGTGGCTGTATGTGTATGCGAGATTAAGTGTTTGTAAACGCACCCACGACACAGAAGAAATTTCTACGTTTAAAAAAAAATGGTACTTTTAAGCTTTGTTGAGACGACCGCCACCGCAACAGCAATCCGCAGCGGCATAGCGCCCCATCCTCTATGATCGACCGCAGCGACACTGCTGGTTTCCATGTAACTATCAAACACTTCCGCTAGACGGCGACATTGCCGCCTTTTGCCGTTTTCATCTTTGCGGTCTCCTATGGAATTGTACACTCGGCGACACATCAAGCATTACGTTTCCAGTATAACATTACCTTGCTTTGTGTAGATTTCTCGTACAATGAGAGATCCGCATAAACTGGTTTTGTATACCTTGATCGGTCGTCGTGCGTACCTAAGCAAATGTCCTTACTTATGCATGATATTAAATATTGTTATTAGTCTGTAAGCTTTCTTTAAAATAAAATAGATAAATACCGATAAATTCTTGATAAAAAATCACTTTACTCGACCACGAACTCGGAAATGTTCTGCAGTCGCGCTTGTAACCACTAGCTAGATCAGCCAGGCAGTAATTCGTATTATCTTCATCTGCATTGCCTTCTCAATCACAATGTAGTCGACTTCCAGTCGAACCGAATGCAGCTGAACACCACTATGTTACATGGTGCGACTCATGGAAGAGCTCGTGGCTAAATAGTAACAGCCGCTCGGATCAATCTTCAGATTAACCCGTGCTTGCCTAGGTTGGTCTGTGGATGGGTGACGACCCATTATATACCGAGTTTCCTCCGTGCCTCGGAAAACACGTTGAGTCGTTGTTCCCGGCTGTCATTTGTAGGTTTTTGACAGTAGTTACTTGTAGTCAGTGGCCCGAAAGTCTGACGACCAGTCTTACCAAGGGGTATCGTATTATGATACTCCTTGGTAAGACTTGGTAGTATTGGGGTACTAACAGTAGGTCAGGTAGGGAGGTCAGGTAGGCAGTTCAGCTGCATCCGGTTAGACTGGAAGCCGACCCCTCGAGCGATTCTACTCGCGATAGCAAAATCAAACTACAACATCAGTATGACAAGTGTAATAACTAAAAAGAAGCCGATGGATGTCGACGGATTATCTCATTCCTTTCTCCATCCATACAATGCGTGTAAAATGACCCTTACCTTGACGTACCCGAAAGGCACTTGTTCTCCCAGTGATCGCTATTTTTTTTTGTTCTAGACCCTATCTGGGAACCTTCTGTTTACGAAGATATTGGGGGTCAAAGTTCCAACATTTTCAAATTTTTTTTAATTCAAGATTTTAACGTTAAACTTATAACTTTACTTTAAATACCTCCACGACCCCCGCACTATTCAATGCATCTATCAGCACGATGTTGTTGAGTACGTTACATTGAGTCTTACTGTAAAACGTGATTTTTCACGCAAAAAGAAGTCGTTTCCCAGCAATAATTTTTACGTAGATCTACTTAGTTTGATGTACAGAATGCTAGGTTGTCGGCTTCGTGAAGGGTCCGTTTACACCTTGTAGGCAAAGATCTTAGTTTAACATCTCGTTACAATACTAGCAACTTACCACTTGAAGCATGGTGAATCAGGATGCCTGTGTCGTCACAATGAGCTGCCTCGCCGCCTGTCTTGCCTTGCTGTCGTCAAGGGCGCTGTGCGGCGGTGAGGCACCTTATAAGGCGAGGCGTGGGTGGCGAGAGGCGGCCTCGGACTGAACTGAGCTTTTGTTACCCAACTTAACTGTAGGCATGGAAGTTGAAACGTGCGATGCACGCGAAACATGGAGCAGTGACATAGGCGATGCTCCACTTAGGTACTTAATGAATAAGTTTTGCTAAAACTCAAAACCATTAATTTTATTCGATATAGAATTAATGGTTTTGAGATATATAGCCGTTGCGTTCGTCAGCGTGAAATTATTATAAAATTATTACTTCCCTGTTTAATCAGATTTCGATCGGATCGGCCGCGATTCATATTTTGTTTAACATACAGCTTGACCTGCAACTTGCAAAAAACTATAGAAAAGATGATTTTCGCTGGCTACCCTGGCGTTTCCCCCTTAACGTAACGAGTCCAGCACGTGTAGCATGACCACCGTAGAAACGGGTTTTGTCGACGAAAGAATAGACAAATTGACAGATTGACAATAGACATCTTTCTACAATCTGTCATGCTACACGTGCAGTAGAGGAAGAAACTTGTCTCTTATCTCTCTGGTATAGAGGCTTAATGCTACGATGATAGTGAAATCGTCGTCATTATGTTATCAGCCTCGCTATCTCCGCCTATGTGGACATGACAGTTCGTGATCCAATAGCAATTACTGCGTGTATTGACACACGGTCCTCCGTCTGATAGATACGGCCGTGGCGTCGGACATTCATTGATACGGTCCACTAGTCTTTTTGATTATTATAATTTTCAGGAGAAACTACAAAATAGCGTACATATTCCCCGAAGGGGGGATAGGCAGATTTGTGACCCACAGCACTTTCGCCTGTTCAAGTACCTTGTAATTGGCATTGCCACCATCATCTGCCTGGCTTTTCCCAACTATGTCGGGGTCGGCTTCCAGTCTAACCGGATGCAGCTGAATACCAGTATTTCATTCATATGGAGCGACTGCTTATCTGACCTCCAAGACCTAGTACCTAAGTACTGAGTTATACGACATTCCTTGGTAGGACTGGTTGTCAGACTTTCGGGCTACCTGAGACTTTCGGGCTACCTGTTACAACTATCAAAGATCTACAACTGACTGCCGGGACCAACGGCTTAACGTGCTTTCCGAGGCACGGAGGAAACTCGGTATGAAATGGATGGTCACCTATCTATGGACTGACCCTGGCAAGCGCGGCTTAACCTCGGTGAGAAGATTATAACCGAGCACAAATATAGACTCCGAGCTACTTCTGAACGGTCCTTATTAAAAATCCCAATAAAACTGTTCTTGACTTGGTAATCGAACCCAGAACTTCACGCTCATCAGATGCGTTTGCGCAACGAGACAGTCTTATGTAAAACTTGACTTACACAAGTTATTGTGTGGTGAGGGACAACACGACTGTAACTTATTCACTTAGATAAACAAAATATAAACATTATGTACTCCTTCGACTAATCAACGCATTTTACGTATTGCAAATAACACCATCAACATATTAAGCCAAGCGGTATTTCACCTTACGGCCATGCACATAAAGTGTATAATAGTAACAAAATAATGTACAGGTAAACAATGAGTATATAAATTGAGTCATTGACGAAGCATTATGTGCTGTTTGTATTGTATGGCGGCAAGCCCACAGCGTCCTGTGAGTAATACCTTCTTGCACGCTTTGCCAAATACGTACTGGCTGAGCGCTTGGCTGCTGCGCTGCGTGTCGCGGGTTCAATCCAGGGCTTGAAAACGTTACCAATTCACATTAAAAGTAACGTTAAGTAACGGTATTTCCGTAGAGATACCTGGATATCGGTACGATTTGGTAGCGTTACTTAGTAGCATAACATAATAATAACGTTAAAAATTGCGCTAAAAATTAACGGTATTTTTAATGTTATTGTAAAAATAGCGGTAATAATTACCGATATTATTTTGGTGATTTTATGCGACGTTGCCGTTTTCTGTAAGACGGCCGGCACCACGGTGCGCGTTGGGCTAAAAATCGGCGTTCATAGACTTAGGGATTTCAATTTGCAAGTGCTGGATTTATTGCCGGATATCGCTTCTATTAGTCATTACTATACAAAATTGATACCCGAGTTAATTCTGCTTAAAAACGAAGGAATTATAATTTTTTACGAAAATTTTAAATAAAGCTAGTATGAAAAATCGAATTATCTCTTAAACGGAAAGTTAAACAGGAATATCCTTGCAGGTGATTATAGTGCTAATTATTTATGATTTTTTTGTCGCCGATTTGCCGAAACATTTTATGCCGTTTTTTTTTAAATCGTCAAAATATTTTTATTTGTTTTTACATATGAAACGATTCCTTTTAGTGACTAAGTTAAGAACATCGATATATTATTAACCCAAATATTAAGAATAAATAAAACAAGAAAAATATACAAAAAATATAATTTAAATAAAACAGAGGTTACAAAATTATTATTTAAGTACTATAATACAGTTATATTATATAAAAAATAATTTATGGAATTAATATTACGCATTGGTAAAATAAAGTAACATAAATAACAAAAAACATGAAAAAATATTAAGTATTACAAAAAAAAACAAACCAGCGAAAAAAACAAAAAAAAATACGCAAACACACAAATACAAATTTACAAATATGTACATAATATATTTTTGGAAATTTTCCTTATCACTCTCGTTGTCGGACTCCTATTCTGAGTCAGCATCCAGATTGTAAATATTCAAAAACTCGAACTCAGTTACTTGAAACTGAATTAAGTCGAGAGTTTCAGCAAAAAACCTCTGTTTTTTCTTGGCATATTACTTAGGCCTTTGTGAACTTAGCAAAGGATCCGAAGTAACAAAAAGCATATTTAAGATATCTTGATTGGAATCTTGCCTGCTTCTTTTCCGCGAATTATGTTCCCGGAACCTCCTAAAATCTTTGTTTCGAGACTGAGGCTTCTTCCGAAAGAGTCCCAATCGGCACGATATCGTTTTTAGGGTTCCGTACCTCAAAAGGAAAAAACGGAACCCTTATAAGATCACTTTGTTGTCCGTCCGTCCGTCCGTCCGTCCGTCTGTCAAGACCGTTTTTCTCAGGAACGCGTGGAGGTATCAAACTGAAATTTCTATATGATACTTAGTTCTACTGTCCCTGGAAGCTTTAAAAAAATCAACCTTCTAAGTCAACGCAATCAAAAGATACAGCCACTTAGGCCGCAAATTTTCGAAACTCGCACGGGAATCAAAACCTACAGGGTACTTCCCGTGAACTTAGAATCTTGAAATTTTGTACGAAGTCACGTCTTATAGTACAGATATAGGAAAAATTACGAAAACCGTAAATTTTTAGTTTCGTCATATAAAAAAAAGTTATATACCCACAGGTTTGTACGGAACCCTCGGTGCGCGAGTCCAACTCGCACTTGACCGGTTTTTCTGGATTATGTCAGCCCCGTGTATTAATAATTTATGTACGGTTGATGACATGTAGTACCAGCCGCTAATATCACGTACTTTTCTGCTGTTTTGCGGGCATTATCTTTAAAATTTTATTACATCGATCTTCTCTCCAGATGTTACTGCTTTCAAAATTACAGCAAATCTTTTAATAAGGTCTTCATCCAAAAATGTTAGATGATGATGATGATGAGATGTTGGTTATGGCTGCAGTTTTATTGGGAAACGCAAAAAACTTTCTTGCGGGACTCCCGTCATTGGTGGTTCCCGAGCCTTGTTTGAAAATATCAATCAATCAATCAACAGATTGAGCTCATCTTTGAATTTATTTTTCTTTTCTGCAGCATTTCTTTGTGCTCATCACTTCTCGCTGACCACCGTTTGAAGTCGAGCCTGTACACAATGTATAACAGACATTGCATACAATTTATACGGGCGTGTAGGGACGACAAGCCAAATTCGTACACGTCAGAACACGCAGTCCTTGATGTTACAGCATCTAAGTGGTTCATTTCTGTAGGTTTTGCACGATGCATTTGATCTGGCTTCAGAAAGGTAAGTGCAGACTTTAGCTTCGATCATTGTCATCATTAGTTGATGAGTCACCCTGTTACTATTACTGCACTCTGTGGGGATAAGGGCCTTAATTTCATCATCAATTTGTCTTTTCAGCTCAACGACAACTGCTTCGCTCTCCTTTACAAAAGAAAACTGAACTGGACGACAATACAAAACTGAGCATGGTTTTGGGTTCGTCCATAATGCGTTTTCTCCAACTGTCGGTTTTAGTGGAACCAAGGAGGTCATGAAAATGCTTGAGTCATCTTGCTCACCCTCCATTTTCTGCTTGTTTCGGTTTTCGCTGGAAGCACCATCAAATTCCCACTTGGATATCAGCTTTAGCTGCTTATTTTGCACATCGTTAGAAAGGCTTTGAATGATCCTCGTCACCGTGATATCAAGTAAAGTTTGAAGTGTAATCCTAGCCGATGAATCCGTAACTGACACTGATTGCTTCGGAGGGTAGCAATCAAGCTTAGTTTGTTGCACTTTATAGTAGGATGGATAAATATTCTTAGCACCTTCCCGATTGGCAGCCTCTCGCAACGTAATATATTGCCACTTTGATAGTTTTAGTGAAAGAAGCAATCCAAGCGCTTTCTCTGGCGTAAATCTGACTGTTTTCGCTGGTTTCTTAAGCGTTTCATTAATTTTTGCGGCTGCTTCAGGATTTTTCATCATATATTCGATTACAGATGCGACAGTTAATAGTTAGATTTTGCGACAGGGCTAGATTAAAGAGATCTAACGGCTCTCGCAAGTTTGTATGAAAGTCCTTAATTTTTATAAACTTTTATTCAACTTGCCTTGTTAGTTAATATATCTCCATGCCCTTCTTCTTTTAAACGTGCTGCAGCTGCATATGCCATTCAAAATCATCAGATCTTCTCTTTTTCTGTTTACTTCCCAGATCTTCGAATGGTTTTCGGGACCTTTTTGTCATTGTTCCAACGGACAATGATGTCGACGGTTCTTGAGAGATTGAGGGTGCTCTTGGTATCTGATCAACAGTTGGTTCTTGATTAACTAAAGTTTGCACACAACTCGGCCAATCAACATTTGCTTCCAACCAATTTCCGTACAGACTTCTGAAATTATCAAGGAAATTATAAAGGGGCTCGCGTAAACAAAATTCTTTGAGAGTTACACGATCTTCGGCAGAAAGGCAATCGCCTATGCAGGATACAACTGCACTAAACAATACTTCATGATTAAATGAAATACTCTTAATTTGTAGAAGAACAAACAAGTCTAAATTGGTGATTAAACTTTCCATTCTACGATTTTATAGTCGCAGCTCAAAGATTTAGTGTTAGCAGTTACACAGTTGTGAAAAAGCTAAATTATTAATTTTAGACCTTTTATTGCAAAACGCCTGCGTGTATTTCCGTTCGTCCCCCCGATTTCGTCCACCTAGTGGGACGAACGGGAATTTACAAAAATAATATTAAATTTGTTCCTGATCGTCCCACTCGGGATTTTTGAGGGACGAATCGAAATATTTTCTTAGTTTAGTGCCATTCGTCCCACTAAATAACATTGCATGAAATGTTAATATTTATTTTGCAGTTTACTTTTCAAATTAGTTACTTGGTTGGATTTAATAATTATTTTACAAAATAAATTGTTCTGTATACAAGTAGCCCCAAGTGCGATGCTTTCATTATTACCTGATGACCGTAGTTTTGAAGGCTGGTTTTATGTCGCTGGCGAAAGCCTCGATGATGATAGCCAAATTGAAAAATTTCCGCAATACATGCTATCACAGTAGCTTCAACCGAATTTTGTAAAAGTGTGGTGCAGTTTTGGTAAACGACACCGCACCAATAACTTTGCAGAAGGGTGGAATTATAAATTAAATAGAGCTATGGGCAAAAAAGACCTAATATTTTAAAATTGCTTACGGTATTACACTACACAACTTACACAGCGTGAAAGCAAAACAAAGTCCAAAAAGTTAACATTCAATCATGACAGACCAATATATTATGAGTTGCCAAATGCAACTTCTTAATTCAGACTTACATAAATAAAATCATAAGCAAAGTGCCTGATGGCTGTAGATATGTTAGGCTCAAAGGTCAAAAACGCTCATTGAGCGAAAAAACCGATCACTCAGCGAAATTCGCGTCGCGGCTGTTTTAAAACGACCACATCGAGATATGGCAAACACAAAACGAGCAACATAATATGGGAGTCGTTTTCATGGCTTTCGGAGGCGCTGATGCCGATAGTGAGGTCGTGACGAAAATTTGAAAATTTTCACATTCGCCATCTGTGATTTTCGTTTTGACATCAGCACCCTCGAAAACCATGAAAACGACTCCCAAATGTTGAGAATTTCAAAATTTTCTCGCCGTCATCTCGAATTTTCATCATCAAATGGCAACATCAAAAACAAAAATTGGCATCTCCTTATTCATCAACATCGGCAAGTTCCTTACATATGTATGTATTACATCGGGTTGTGGCTTTTTGAAAAAGGCTCAGAACACGAGAAATTGCCAGAACGCGTTGTGGTCGAAAATCAAAACAGCCACAACCCGAATTTTGCTTTGTGGTCGTTTTGTGTTTGACACATCGCGATGTGGTCGGTTTTTTCGCTCAATGAGCGTTTTCGGCCTTTGAAAAGATGCATAATTATATTAGATATAAAGCTGTTTATGGAAAAGAGTTTAATTTTTAATTTTATTTGAATGTATAAGCGTATATGTATTTTGAAACGTAATCGTATAGCAGTACGTATCGTAAAGTTGATTCTGTTATTGTTTGTGCCTTAATAAATCCTCATGACTGATTTTTATTTAATTTTTTTTTTACCCTTAAACAACCAGTCTGGAATTATTTGGTGGGACCAACGGGACAAAAAAAATATTAATAAATTATTCCCGTTCGTCCCACCGACAAAATCAGTGGGACGATCGGGAAAAAAATAACGAATTCCCGTTCATCCCACTAGGTGGACGAAGTCGGGGGGACGAACGGGAATACACGAACGCCTGTACGTTACGGGTGGACAAACCAACCATGTATATTCACAAGAACAAGCATAACACAGAATAGCAAAAAGAATATTAAACACGCAAATAGTCGTACGGCACAGTCTTAGCGTCGACGAAGTCTGACATTCTTTTGCGATTGGACGACAGCGACAGTAACAAAATTAACTCATAACGATAAAATTTTCGATTGCATAGATTTTAACGTTACGTATTTTTAACGATAAAATGTGCCAGATATAACGTTAAATATTATAACGTTATTTATTATTTAACGATATCTGCATCAAAAGGCTGTAACGATACCATATTTTTAACGGTATTTCAAGCCCTGGTTCAATCCCCGCTCGGAACAAATATTTGTATGGCCTACAAGTAGTAGGCCGGGTAGGTAGTTGTTCCAGGTGTGGCTGTATGTGTATGCGAGATTAAGTGTTTGTAAACGCACCCACGACACAGAAGAAATTTCTACGTTTAAAAAAAAATGGTACTTTTAAGCTTTGTTGAGACGACCGCCACCGCAACAGCAATCCGCAGCGGCATAGCGCCCCATCCTCTATGATCGACCGCAGCGACACTGCTGGTTTCCATGTAACTATCAAACACTTCCGCTAGACGGCGACATTGCCGCCTTTTGCCGTTTTCATCTTTGCGGTCTCCTATGGAATTGTACACTCGGCGACACATCAAGCATTACGTTTCCAGTATAACATTACCTTGCTTTGTGTAGATTTCTCGTACAATGAGAGATCCGCATAAACTGGTTTTGTATACCTTGATCGGTCGTCGTGCGTACCTAAGCAAATGTCCTTACTTATGCATGATATTAAATATTGTTATTAGTCTGTAAGCTTTCTTTAAAATAAAATAGATAAATACCGATAAATTCTTGATAAAAAATCACTTTACTCGACCACGAACTCGGAAATGTTCTGCAGTCGCGCTTGTAACCACTAGCTAGATCAGCCAGGCAGTAATTCGTATTATCTTCATCTGCATTGCCTTCTCAATCACAATGTAGTCGACTTCCAGTCGAACCGAATGCAGCTGAACACCACTATGTTACATGGTGCGACTCATGGAAGAGCTCGTGGCTAAATAGTAACAGCCGCTCGGATCAATCTTCAGATTAACCCGTGCTTGCCTAGGTTGGTCTGTGGATGGGTGACGACCCATTATATACCGAGTTTCCTCCGTGCCTCGGAAAACACGTTGAGTCGTTGTTCCCGGCTGTCATTTGTAGGTTTTTGACAGTAGTTACTTGTAGTCAGTGGCCCGAAAGTCTGACGACCAGTCTTACCAAGGGGTATCGTATTATGATACTCCTTGGTAAGACTTGGTAGTATTGGGGTACTAACAGTAGGTCAGGTAGGGAGGTCAGGTAGGCAGTTCAGCTGCATCCGGTTAGACTGGAAGCCGACCCCTCGAGCGATTCTACTCGCGATAGCAAAATCAAACTACAACATCAGTATGACAAGTGTAATAACTAAAAAGAAGCCGATGGATGTCGACGGATTATCTCATTCCTTTCTCCATCCATACAATGCGTGTAAAATGACCCTTACCTTGACGTACCCGAAAGGCACTTGTTCTCCCAGTGATCGCTATTTTTTTTTGTTCTAGACCCTATCTGGGAACCTTCTGTTTACGAAGATATTGGGGGTCAAAGTTCCAACATTTTCAAATTTTTTTTAATTCAAGATTTTAACGTTAAACTTATAACTTTACTTTAAATACCTCCACGACCCCCGCACTATTCAATGCATCTATCAGCACGATGTTGTTGAGTACGTTACATTGAGTCTTACTGTAAAACGTGATTTTTCACGCAAAAAGAAGTCGTTTCCCAGCAATAATTTTTACGTAGATCTACTTAGTTTGATGTACAGAATGCTAGGTTGTCGGCTTCGTGAAGGGTCCGTTTACACCTTGTAGGCAAAGATCTTAGTTTAACATCTCGTTACAATACTAGCAACTTACCACTTGAAGCATGGTGAATCAGGATGCCTGTGTCGTCACAATGAGCTGCCTCGCCGCCTGTCTTGCCTTGCTGTCGTCAAGGGCGCTGTGCGGCGGTGAGGCACCTTATAAGGCGAGGCGTGGGTGGCGAGAGGCGGCCTCGGACTGAACTGAGCTTTTGTTACCCAACTTAACTGTAGGCATGGAAGTTGAAACGTGCGATGCACGCGAAACATGGAGCAGTGACATAGGCGATGCTCCACTTAGGTACTTAATGAATAAGTTTTGCTAAAACTCAAAACCATTAATTTTATTCGATATAGAATTAATGGTTTTGAGATATATAGCCGTTGCGTTCGTCAGCGTGAAATTATTATAAAATTATTACTTCCCTGTTTAATCAGATTTCGATCGGATCGGCCGCGATTCATATTTTGTTTAACATACAGCTTGACCTGCAACTTGCAAAAAACTATAGAAAAGATGATTTTCGCTGGCTACCCTGGCGTTTCCCCCTTAACGTAACGAGTCCAGCACGTGTAGCATGACCACCGTAGAAACGGGTTTTGTCGACGAAAGAATAGACAAATTGACAGATTGACAATAGACATCTTTCTACAATCTGTCATGCTACACGTGCAGTAGAGGAAGAAACTTGTCTCTTATCTCTCTGGTATAGAGGCTTAATGCTACGATGATAGTGAAATCGTCGTCATTATGTTATCAGCCTCGCTATCTCCGCCTATGTGGACATGACAGTTCGTGATCCAATAGCAATTACTGCGTGTATTGACACACGGTCCTCCGTCTGATAGATACGGCCGTGGCGTCGGACATTCATTGATACGGTCCACTAGTCTTTTTGATTATTATAATTTTCAGGAGAAACTACAAAATAGCGTACATATTCCCCGAAGGGGGGATAGGCAGATTTGTGACCCACAGCACTTTCGCCTGTTCAAGTACCTTGTAATTGGCATTGCCACCATCATCTGCCTGGCTTTTCCCAACTATGTCGGGGTCGGCTTCCAGTCTAACCGGATGCAGCTGAATACCAGTATTTCATTCATATGGAGCGACTGCTTATCTGACCTCCAAGACCTAGTACCTAAGTACTGAGTTATACGACATTCCTTGGTAGGACTGGTTGTCAGACTTTCGGGCTACCTGAGACTTTCGGGCTACCTGTTACAACTATCAAAGATCTACAACTGACTGCCGGGACCAACGGCTTAACGTGCTTTCCGAGGCACGGAGGAAACTCGGTATGAAATGGATGGTCACCTATCTATGGACTGACCCTGGCAAGCGCGGCTTAACCTCGGTGAGAAGATTATAACCGAGCACAAATATAGACTCCGAGCTACTTCTGAACGGTCCTTATTAAAAATCCCAATAAAACTGTTCTTGACTTGGTAATCGAACCCAGAACTTCACGCTCATCAGATGCGTTTGCGCAACGAGACAGTCTTATGTAAAACTTGACTTACACAAGTTATTGTGTGGTGAGGGACAACACGACTGTAACTTATTCACTTAGATAAACAAAATATAAACATTATGTACTCCTTCGACTAATCAACGCATTTTACGTATTGCAAATAACACCATCAACATATTAAGCCAAGCGGTATTTCACCTTACGGCCATGCACATAAAGTGTATAATAGTAACAAAATAATGTACAGGTAAACAATGAGTATATAAATTGAGTCATTGACGAAGCATTATGTGCTGTTTGTATTGTATGGCGGCAAGCCCACAGCGTCCTGTGAGTAATACCTTCTTGCACGCTTTGCCAAATACGTACTGGCTGAGCGCTTGGCTGCTGCGCTGCGTGTCGCGGGTTCAATCCAGGGCTTGAAAACGTTACCAATTCACATTAAAAGTAACGTTAAGTAACGGTATTTCCGTAGAGATACCTGGATATCGGTACGATTTGGTAGCGTTACTTAGTAGCATAACATAATAATAACGTTAAAAATTGCGCTAAAAATTAACGGTATTTTTAATGTTATTGTAAAAATAGCGGTAATAATTACCGATATTATTTTGGTGATTTTATGCGACGTTGCCGTTTTCTGTAAGACGGCCGGCACCACGGTGCGCGTTGGGCTAAAAATCGGCGTTCATAGACTTAGGGATTTCAATTTGCAAGTGCTGGATTTATTGCCGGATATCGCTTCTATTAGTCATTACTATACAAAATTGATACCCGAGTTAATTCTGCTTAAAAACGAAGGAATTATAATTTTTTACGAAAATTTTAAATAAAGCTAGTATGAAAAATCGAATTATCTCTTAAACGGAAAGTTAAACAGGAATATCCTTGCAGGTGATTATAGTGCTAATTATTTATGATTTTTTTGTCGCCGATTTGCCGAAACATTTTATGCCGTTTTTTTTTAAATCGTCAAAATATTTTTATTTGTTTTTACATATGAAACGATTCCTTTTAGTGACTAAGTTAAGAACATCGATATATTATTAACCCAAATATTAAGAATAAATAAAACAAGAAAAATATACAAAAAATATAATTTAAATAAAACAGAGGTTACAAAATTATTATTTAAGTACTATAATACAGTTATATTATATAAAAAATAATTTATGGAATTAATATTACGCATTGGTAAAATAAAGTAACATAAATAACAAAAAACATGAAAAAATATTAAGTATTACAAAAAAAAACAAACCAGCGAAAAAAACAAAAAAAAATACGCAAACACACAAATACAAATTTACAAATATGTACATAATATATTTTTGGAAATTTTCCTTATCACTCTCGTTGTCGGACTCCTATTCTGAGTCAGCATCCAGATTGTAAATATTCAAAAACTCGAACTCAGTTACTTGAAACTGAATTAAGTCGAGAGTTTCAGCAAAAAACCTCTGTTTTTTCTTGGCATATTACTTAGGCCTTTGTGAACTTAGCAAAGGATCCGAAGTAACAAAAAGCATATTTAAGATATCTTGATTGGAATCTTGCCTGCTTCTTTTCCGCGAATTATGTTCCCGGAACCTCCTAAAATCTTTGTTTCGAGACTGAGGCTTCTTCCGAAAGAGTCCCAATCGGCACGATATCGTTTTTAGGGTTCCGTACCTCAAAAGGAAAAAACGGAACCCTTATAAGATCACTTTGTTGTCCGTCCGTCCGTCCGTCCGTCCGTCTGTCAAGACCGTTTTTCTCAGGAACGCGTGGAGGTATCAAACTGAAATTTCTATATGATACTTAGTTCTACTGTCCCTGGAAGCTTTAAAAAAATCAACCTTCTAAGTCAACGCAATCAAAAGATACAGCCACTTAGGCCGCAAATTTTCGAAACTCGCACGGGAATCAAAACCTACAGGGTACTTCCCGTGAACTTAGAATCTTGAAATTTTGTACGAAGTCACGTCTTATAGTACAGATATAGGAAAAATTACGAAAACCGTAAATTTTTAGTTTCGTCATATAAAAAAAAGTTATATACCCACAGGTTTGTACGGAACCCTCGGTGCGCGAGTCCATCTCGCACTTGACCGGTTTTTCTGGATTATGTCAGCCCCGTGTATTAATAATTTATGTACGGTTGATGACATGTAGTACCAGCCGCTAATATCACGTACTTTTCTGCTGTTTTGCGGGCATTATCTTTAAAATTTTATTACATCGATCTTCTCTCCAGATGTTACTGCTTTCAAAATTACAGCAAATCTTTTAATAAGGTCTTCATCCAAAAATGTTAGATGATGATGATGATGAGATGTTGGTTATGGCTGCAGTTTTATTGGGAAACGCAAAAAACTTTCTTGCGGGACTCCCGTCATTGGTGGTTCCCGAGCCTTGTTTGAAAATATCAATCAATCAATCAACAGATTGAGCTCATCTTTGAATTTATTTTTCTTTTCTGCAGCATTTCTTTGTGCTCATCACTTCTCGCTGACCACCGTTTGAAGTCGAGCCTGTACACAATGTATAACAGACATTGCATACAATTTATACGGGCGTGTAGGGACGACAAGCCAAATTCGTACACGTCAGAACACGCAGTCCTTGATGTTACAGCATCTAAGTGGTTCATTTCTGTAGGTTTTGCACGATGCATTTGATCTGGCTTCAGAAAGGTAAGTGCAGACTTTAGCTTCGATCATTGTCATCATTAGTTGATGAGTCACCCTGTTACTATTACTGCACTCTGTGGGGATAAGGGCCTTAATTTCATCATCAATTTGTCTTTTCAGCTCAACGACAACTGCTTCGCTCTCCTTTACAAAAGAAAACTGAACTGGACGACAATACAAAACTGAGCATGGTTTTGGGTTCGTCCATAATGCGTTTTCTCCAACTGTCGGTTTTAGTGGAACCAAGGAGGTCATGAAAATGCTTGAGTCATCTTGCTCACCCTCCATTTTCTGCTTGTTTCGGTTTTCGCTGGAAGCACCATCAAATTCCCACTTGGATATCAGCTTTAGCTGCTTATTTTGCACATCGTTAGAAAGGCTTTGAATGATCCTCGTCACCGTGATATCAAGTAAAGTTTGAAGTGTAATCCTAGCCGATGAATCCGTAACTGACACTGATTGCTTCGGAGGGTAGCAATCAAGCTTAGTTTGTTGCACTTTATAGTAGGATGGATAAATATTCTTAGCACCTTCCCGATTGGCAGCCTCTCGCAACGTAATATATTGCCACTTTGATAGTTTTAGTGAAAGAAGCAATCCAAGCGCTTTCTCTGGCGTAAATCTGACTGTTTTCGCTGGTTTCTTAAGCGTTTCATTAATTTTTGCGGCTGCTTCAGGATTTTTCATCATATATTCGATTACAGATGCGACAGTTAATAGTTAGATTTTGCGACAGGGCTAGATTAAAGAGATCTAACGGCTCTCGCAAGTTTGTATGAAAGTCCTTAATTTTTATAAACTTTTATTCAACTTGCCTTGTTAGTTAATATATCTCCATGCCCTTCTTCTTTTAAACGTGCTGCAGCTGCATATGCCATTCAAAATCATCAGATCTTCTCTTTTTCTGTTTACTTCCCAGATCTTCGAATGGTTTTCGGGACCTTTTTGTCATTGTTCCAACGGACAATGATGTCGACGGTTCTTGAGAGATTGAGGGTGCTCTTGGTATCTGATCAACAGTTGGTTCTTGATTAACTAAAGTTTGCACACAACTCGGCCAATCAACATTTGCTTCCAACCAATTTCCGTACAGACTTCTGAAATTATCAAGGAAATTATAAAGGGGCTCGCGTAAACAAAATTCTTTGAGAGTTACACGATCTTCGGCAGAAAGGCAATCGCCTATGCAGGATACAACTGCACTAAACAATACTTCATGATTAAATGAAATACTCTTAATTTGTAGAAGAACAAACAAGTCTAAATTGGTGATTAAACTTTCCATTCTACGATTTTATAGTCGCAGCTCAAAGATTTAGTGTTAGCAGTTACACAGTTGTGAAAAAGCTAAATTATTAATTTTAGACCTTTTATTGCAAAACGCCTGCGTGTATTTCCGTTCGTCCCCCCGATTTCGTCCACCTAGTGGGACGAACGGGAATTTACAAAAATAATATTAAATTTGTTCCTGATCGTCCCACTCGGGATTTTTGAGGGACGAATCGAAATATTTTCTTAGTTTAGTGCCATTCGTCCCACTAAATAACATTGCATGAAATGTTAATATTTATTTTGCAGTTTACTTTTCAAATTAGTTACTTGGTTGGATTTAATAATTATTTTACAAAATAAATTGTTCTGTATACAAGTAGCCCCAAGTGCGATGCTTTCATTATTACCTGATGACCGTAGTTTTGAAGGCTGGTTTTATGTCGCTGGCGAAAGCCTCGATGATGATAGCCAAATTGAAAAATTTCCGCAATACATGCTATCACAGTAGCTTCAACCGAATTTTGTAAAAGTGTGGTGCAGTTTTGGTAAACGACACCGCACCAATAACTTTGCAGAAGGGTGGAATTATAAATTAAATAGAGCTATGGGCAAAAAAGACCTAATATTTTAAAATTGCTTACGGTATTACACTACACAACTTACACAGCGTGAAAGCAAAACAAAGTCCAAAAAGTTAACATTCAATCATGACAGACCAATATATTATGAGTTGCCAAATGCAACTTCTTAATTCAGACTTACATAAATAAAATCATAAGCAAAGTGCCTGATGGCTGTAGATATGTTAGGCTCAAAGGTCAAAAACGCTCATTGAGCGAAAAAACCGATCACTCAGCGAAATTCGCGTCGCGGCTGTTTTAAAACGACCACATCGAGATATGGCAAACACAAAACGAGCAACATAATATGGGAGTCGTTTTCATGGCTTTCGGAGGCGCTGATGCCGATAGTGAGGTCGTGACGAAAATTTGAAAATTTTCACATTCGCCATCTGTGATTTTCGTTTTGACATCAGCACCCTCGAAAACCATGAAAACGACTCCCAAATGTTGAGAATTTCAAAATTTTCTCGCCGTCATCTCGAATTTTCATCATCAAATGGCAACATCAAAAACAAAAATTGGCATCTCCTTATTCATCAACATCGGCAAGTTCCTTACATATGTATGTATTACATCGGGTTGTGGCTTTTTGAAAAAGGCTCAGAACACGAGAAATTGCCAGAACGCGTTGTGGTCGAAAATCAAAACAGCCACAACCCGAATTTTGCTTTGTGGTCGTTTTGTGTTTGACACATCGCGATGTGGTCGGTTTTTTCGCTCAATGAGCGTTTTCGGCCTTTGAAAAGATGCATAATTATATTAGATATAAAGCTGTTTATGGAAAAGAGTTTAATTTTTAATTTTATTTGAATGTATAAGCGTATATGTATTTTGAAACGTAATCGTATAGCAGTACGTATCGTAAAGTTGATTCTGTTATTGTTTGTGCCTTAATAAATCCTCATGACTGATTTTTATTTAATTTTTTTTTTACCCTTAAACAACCAGTCTGGAATTATTTGGTGGGACCAACGGGACAAAAAAAATATTAATAAATTATTCCCGTTCGTCCCACCGACAAAATCAGTGGGACGATCGGGAAAAAAATAACGAATTCCCGTTCATCCCACTAGGTGGACGAAGTCGGGGGGACGAACGGGAATACACGAACGCCTGTACGTTACGGGTGGACAAACCAACCATGTATATTCACAAGAACAAGCATAACACAGAATAGCAAAAAGAATATTAAACACGCAAATAGTCGTACGGCACAGTCTTAGCGTCGACGAAGTCTGACATTCTTTTGCGATTGGACGACAGCGACAGTAACAAAATTAACTCATAACGATAAAATTTTCGATTGCATAGATTTTAACGTTACGTATTTTTAACGATAAAATGTGCCAGATATAACGTTAAATATTATAACGTTATTTATTATTTAACGATATCTGCATCAAAAGGCTGTAACGATACCATATTTTTAACGGTATTTCAAGCCCTGGTTCAATCCCCGCTCGGAACAAATATTTGTATGGCCTACAAGTAGTAGGCCGGGTAGGTAGTTGTTCCAGGTGTGGCTGTATGTGTATGCGAGATTAAGTGTTTGTAAACGCACCCACGACACAGAAGAAATTTCTACGTTTAAAAAAAAATGGTACTTTTAAGCTTTGTTGAGACGACCGCCACCGCAACAGCAATCCGCAGCGGCATAGCGCCCCATCCTCTATGATCGACCGCAGCGACACTGCTGGTTTCCATGTAACTATCAAACACTTCCGCTAGACGGCGACATTGCCGCCTTTTGCCGTTTTCATCTTTGCGGTCTCCTATGGAATTGTACACTCGGCGACACATCAAGCATTACGTTTCCAGTATAACATTACCTTGCTTTGTGTAGATTTCTCGTACAATGAGAGATCCGCATAAACTGGTTTTGTATACCTTGATCGGTCGTCGTGCGTACCTAAAAAAGTTTTATTGAAATCAATTTTAATGTTATCTGTCTCTTTCTGCATTAAGTATTAGTACGAAACAGCCTGCCTTCACTCAAATAGACGAGCGATCAGAGTTGCTGAATGAGAATTTGAGTGGTCGGCCAAGTATGACTTCATCTATACTTGCCTAGTTCACTATTAGCCGTCAACTTAGTAGTCACTAAGCAGTGATAGCCCAGTGGTGGGACCGTTGGACTGCCAAGTCATAGGTCTCGACTTCGAACCTAAGTCACGCACCTCTGATTTTTCAGAATCATTGTCGTATACTTGCTTCGGTGAAGGATAACATCGTGAGGAAACCAGCACGCCTGAGAGATATTTCTCGACGGCATGTAAAGCCAAGTCAGAGGCCCATGGGCGGCATAAAAACTCTGACACCAGGTCAGGCCCTAACCATCTTCTTTATCGTGTGAAGAAGAAGACCCTGCTCTTATAGCCATCCACAATCACTATTTAAACGTTCTTCACAAAATGATTCTAATGCCTCAGATTTCATACAACTTCTCCTACAAAAGCACCAATTTCTGGCTTTACTTACTCATGTCTAATTATGCCTATAATCCAACGCCTAAGCCACCTCGAAAATATTGTAATCAGGATGAATGTTTAAGCATCCCCTTTCGTACGATGAACTTTACGATAAGAAACGTTACGTATTTAGGAATGTATTCACCGGAGGCGAGGGAAACGAAACGTCAGTTTTTATTGCAGGCTTCATTGATGAAACAAATGACAGTCAACATTCAATATTTAACGGAAAAAATTAAGCTTTTTTATACACGAGGTGGGGTTAATTTCTACTATAGACAGTATTGAGTATCGGATTAGTCAGTGACTGCTGTTCATGAGGTCCTGGGATCGATTCCCAGGTCGGGCAGTGTTATTGGGATTTTCCTTCAGGAATCTCTCAGTAGCAGCCACGGAGTCTGGATTTATGCCCGGTTGATGGCAATAGGGTCGCCCCCTAGTACATGGGACTTAAACATACCTGGCGAAATGTGGGTGTACTATTGGATACATCCCTGCGTAACCCTTCGGGTATAACAGGCGTTTTGTTATGTTATGTGAATTACGCAGTAACTGTGTTGTGGAAGTCTGAGGCTGGAAGCTGACAGCAGTTTAGTAGGCATAAGACAGGCAGAAGATGGTGAAAAAGTATTTGGAAAGTTTGGGGAATCGGTACCACCATACCTTCAGCAGTCCAGAAGCTTTTTCTGTGTTCCGATTTGAAAAATATGGTGGCCGGTGTAACTAAATACCCGTCCTGACACATACATTTTTTTTTATGAAAAAGTATTTAATTGTGTTTACATCCTTTTACAAAATAATGTCACTTCTGCCATACTTCATCTGTACTCGTTCGTTCTTCGTGTGTCTGATCTTTTTCTGCAGTTTTTGCTACGCCTTTTGTATTTCAGGTTGCAGGTGGTAGTGACCACTTAGGTAGGCCGTTGACTGGTATGCATAATAGCTTCTTCAACCCTTGTCACTGGTAAGACAGAAGCGTCCTCTTTGTGGGGAGACTGGGTTGTGCATACTTGGTGCATATCATGTAACTCCAAAAACTTAAAAGACGGAATATTTAGAATAGACTGCCGTATTTCGTTGTCGCGATTCACCAAAACGTGTTTGATACAAGAATAAATATGACATTATCAATGGTCTCTCGTTCCGCCTCACGGATCACGGCTCGACTGATTGTCTCCACGATGTATTACATCTTACCGTCGCCCTTCGATGTCAATGTCACGTGCACACAGTATACTCACGGCACAAGGAACTGCAGAAGTCCAACTTCACCCATGCTTATGAATGCGGCGAAGTGTTGCCTCGAACTTCGTGTGAAGAAAGTCCTATCTAAGAATGGCAGACAACGCATCTGCGCCACCTCTGGTATTGCAGCGGTTTCTCTACTAAGGACTTTTAATTAGCAGCCCGTAGTTTAGAAGTAGCCTGGTTAAACTAGCTGGTCTTGCTTCCTCGCTCGCTTGTCATGTCGTCAGGGGATTGCTGTCCCATCGGAGTATGAGACTGAGGAAATAGAGAGAGCACCAGTATTTATGCACACACTTGCGCACTTTTACATATATTATCTCCTGCGTCAAAGGCTAGTTGCTACTGAGATTGGTCACCATGTCCAAAATTTCCATTTGGTGCGCCACCCGCTTATTTTTCGCTGTATGTAATAGATACTAGCTGTTTTTCCCTTAATTTTCAGCTTCAAAATTTCATTGGTGGTACTACTGCACTGTACCTTATTCTAGCTTTCGTGGTAATCTTCTCCACGGCTCATTCATTACTTCACCGCATCTCAACTGCACAGTGCTCTGTCCCTTTCACACACACGTCTAAATATGTTAAGAGTGAAAGAGACGCGTAAACATAGACATCATAATATTCAGGGTCACACATCCAAGCAAGGTCCGGGAGAATCGATACTAAGTTAGGAAGTACTAGGCAAACATATGACGTGAGAAGTATGAGGTAATGTTCGTAGTAGGTAATGCAGCGAGTATGTTCCTCAGTTTTATGAAACCCTGGTACACAACTCTTCTCGTGTCTAACGTATATTCGAATAACATCATCGTAAATAGTTACATTTTCTTTTAATTCTGTAAATAAAATGTATTTATTGTATTCAGCTTTTCCGGGGGTGCATAGTTTTATGAAAAAGGCTTTGTTTGTATTGTTCGATTGCGTGTTCAGTAGATATGTTGGTAAAAGCTTTTCTTTGTGAAATGTCAACGATTTGCACATGATGAAAATATCGTGAGTACCAAGGGCTGCTACTGCTGAGCACGAGGTCCTCCGATCCCCAAGATGGGCAGTAATTGGGCTCCCTCATTAGAAAATCCTAAATAGCAGCCTGTAATCAAGAGCTTTACCCCATTTGGATGGCGAAATATGGGTGTACTATAGGTACATAGCTACGTAATCTACTGGGGATTACAGCCATGCACGTAATGCCGGCAAAAAGAGCAACCCCTATTACATGAGTCTAAAAAAATACTGAATGCCTGTCTGCTGCATGCCCCTTTCAGGAAAAAAATGCGTGATGTGCAAAAGAGCTCTAAAAATGTAAGCCTAAATTGAAGTGGAAATATGTAAATTCAAGCGATATAAATCAATACAGTTTGTTTGTTTGTCGCTGTATTCAGGGCTGCTACCCACGTACCCGGTACCCACGCGGCCACGCGAGGTATTACTAATGCTGATATGAGCATTAGCTTCCGAGAATACAGGCCAATTTGATGCATGTATTGTTCGATTACTATACTTTGCGCCACCGGCCAAGGCCACGGTAGAACAAAGTTCTGGACATCAGACGAATAAGGTCAGATGTACAATCTCTCATTATTGGTACATGGCCATGTCGAGATGTTTTGATCTTGAATAGTAACATGAAATTGGATGGCAAACGTGCTGATGGTACACTTAATGGAAAAAAGTCACCACAGCCTAACCCATGCCAGCTTTTTATACCAAGTAGGCTTGCATTATTTGGCCGCAACTCGCCAGATGCGAAGCGATGATGCGGCCTAGGGTGGAGCACGCTTGCCTAGAAGAAACCGATTCATTCGAACTTTGAAGAGATCCAGATTATAATGCTCAGGGAACAGAGAAGCAACACAGTTGCTTGCAGCATGCCACGAATCACCGCGAAGCCACTTGACGACGACGGGGCGGTTTTAAATTAGCGTATTTGCGTACGAGCGTTGACGCCCTTTTAAGCGCGAGCCGCAAGAGACCGACCGGTTCGAGTGAACACGCTGGAAAAAATGCGTCCGCATCGATATCAATACAATTTTCTACTTTAGGCAATGGAATACAGTCCTATTTTCAATGCAGCCAGTTAATTGAGCGAGGATTTCTCCGTTCTGTCTAAACTGACCGTATGGACATCTGTAATGCCAGTATTATGACAGAAACATTGTCCCTGCGGACACAGAGCTAAATTGTTTTATGGACATACTGAAGTTCATACGCTGTGACGACACTCTTATTAGGCACTTTTACTGGGAGCCGTGTCGTATAAAAGTTATTTACGAGATATAAAGTAGTCGTATAAGGCGCTTGTTGTTGTGCTGAGTCATCCTCGTGGCGTAGTGCGCAACTTGCTTATGAGGTCATGAACGCGTTTGGGCTGAGAGCTTCGCAACGTTACACTAAAAATATTATAAGACTCTGTTGCCCGCGACTTTCGTTCGCATGAAATTTTACCGAAACCTCTTCACAAATACCGCGGTCTTTGTCAAGGAAATCCTACCACCACACCTCTGCCGCAAAGCAGCATTGCTGTGTTCTGATTCGAACGGCATACAACACCCATAACGTCGCTGGGCGTGCAAAACCGCGGAAGAGCAGTTTGTAGATACCGCGTAACAGCAAAAGTCGCAATATTGACATAACGTGCCAAGAGATCCTTTAAGCTAATTTGCTTGTAGTAGATCTCACGCGAATTTAATTAGCCAATAAAAAGCCTTGTTTTTGCCATAGAAACAATACCGCGTACTAGTAACATGTCTGAAGTTGGCAGCAATTGCGCGTATTTACCAAATCAACTTGGAAAATGAGTTGGCAAGAAAAGAAAATGTATGTATCTTCAATGGTGGATAACAAACCTACTATAAGAAAAACCAAGAGCTCAAATTCAAGACGAAGTGATACCAAAATATACTATTTAAAAGTTAATGATAAAAAAGAAAGAGTTTGTTTAAAAACATTTTTAGAAACATTAGGAATTAAAGAGTGGACTGTACGTTATTGACTAGGAGAGAAGACGTATAATATTATAAGTAACGAATCTGACGCCAGAGAAGATGTCCCTGTTAAAGAATTCAAAAAAGCGTTGGTTAAGAAATATTTAACTGCGCTGCCAAAACTACCGTCGCATTACTGCAGACAATCTACTTCTAAGTTGTATTTAGAGCCCTTAATACAATCAAAATCTCAATTGTACCGCATATATGTAGACTATTCAGTATTAAGAAATGAATCTGTAGCTTCGAGAAGATTATTTGAAAGCGTTTTATTTGAAGAAAACATTGGACTGTTCCAACCAAAAAAAGATGCATGCGACCTATGTTGCGCTCACAAAGTAGGTAATATATCGGATGCACAGTATAAAAAATATATTTAACTAAAAGACTTGGCTAGAGCTGAAAAAAACACAGACAAAGAAGCAGCACAGAAAGGTATTATACGTGCATTAACAGCAGATCTTCAGGCTGTAAAGCTGTGTCCTTTCCTCAATGCCAGTGCACTTTATTTCAAAACAAAACTCGCTGTGCACAATTTTTCAGTATACAATCTGGGAAATAATAGAGTCACGTGTTACTGGTTTGACGAGACGGTATGTGACTTAGAAGCCACAACGTACGCGTCATTTTTCACAGATTATTTATCAAAATTATTAAATGATGATCCCAAGGATGTTGTCATATTCACAGATGGCTGTACAGCCCAAAACCGAAACAATATTGTGTCTAATGCGTTGTTGCGATTGGCTATGGCTAAGAACATAGTAATAACTCAGAAATATTTGGAGAAAGGCCATACCCAGATGGAGGTGGATTCGGTTCACTCCGTGATTGAGAGGAAGTTGAAGAATCGGGAAATCTTTTTACCCTCACAATACGCCACTATCACAAAGGAGGCCAGGAGTGTACCATGTCCTTACGAAGCTGTTACACCTGATTACACGTTTTTTAAAGACTTCAGTGTTAAAGACTACCAGATCTATGAATCAATAAGACCTGGTCGTGGGGCTGGTGATCACTGTGTCGCTGATATAAGAGCACTGAGGTATAATCCAAAGGGCACAATAGACTATAAGCTTCACTTTACAGATGACTTTATTCCTTTGCCTAGAAGACCTAAGAAAGTATCATCTTTGATTGGCAGTGTGCCTTCACTTTATGAATCAAGATAATCAATATCTAAAACAAAGTACGATCATTTACAGGAGCTTAAGAGTGTCATACCAGGAGATCTATAAGCTACAAGACTAATTATTTTTGTTATGGCCATACATAGTACTGTTTATTTTTTGTCTGTTGCCTTTATTACCAGATTTAGAGTAAAGTTATCTTTATAGTACAAAAAATTAGAAAAGATTTGAATGCTGTGATTTAATGAGAACCTAAGAGACTGTTAATTTTTTGTATTGTCTTAAAACAATTAATGACTTATTAATTGTTTGAACATCCATAAAGTATAATTAATTAATAAGTCATAATCTTTTCTAAGTAGATGTTTATGTTTTAGAAGTTTTTTTTTTTGTTATTTTGTCATAATAAATTCAATACTTTAAGAAAATGTTTAATTTCAAATCCGCGTACCTACTAAAAGTACACTACATTTTATATTATTTATCCCTACAAAACCGCGTAAATGACTTTACAAGGAATCTAAACAAGCTATTGGTAAATTTACGTTATTTTCCTATAAAATATGTCACAAACAAACAGTAAACAAGTTCAGTCGGAAAAATATATTTAATTGTCCAAGATATTAACTTTTTTCTTCTTCCTGTAAAATCGTGAAAACGCAGATACGCGGTATTTACAAACTGCTCTTACGCGGTCTTGCACGCTCACCGACGATAAGTGATTAGGGCTTGTGTAATTCAGGCTATAATGAGATATTTCATTGAATAGCTTACAGGTAAATGTTCCGGGTGTGGCTTTTTGTGCACGTGAGTTTGAATGTTTGTAAAGTAAACGACGTACCTACGATACAGGAGAAATTCCTAGTGTGAGGGAAAGTTCTAAAAGTCTGTTCTAAAAATTAAGTTTGAAAATCGTTTGTTAAATGGGCAGCGACGGCAGATTTATGGTCGTTCGTGCGAGATGATTGTTATCGATTATTATGTCGAAACTGTAACCATCGGCTACCATGTTGACCGGTAGTTTCTGTGGCTGATATTATTTCATAATAGAGGCTTTGGTCATGTCTTTGATGTGCTGTCGTTCTTGTTTTCGGAGCAGTAGTGTCAACAAGATTATGTTGACTTCAGTCACTTACTGTACCCGGCCGTACGTAAGGGGGCGTCCATTAATTACGTTTGGTAACTTTGGCGATTTTTCGACCCCTACGTCCTGGGTGAGATGTCGTGAGATTTGACTTGACCTACTCACTCCCCCCCAATCTCGCATGAGATTTATCAAAATGCGTATTTAAGTGTAAATACGTTAATCTGTGCTTGATTGCTTTGGATTTCTTTGAAAACCTAATTTAAATAAATACGTGTTATTTGCCGAGACCCCCACTTCTCCCTCGTGAGATTGGATGAGATTCGGCTCGACCCCCCCCCCCCCCCCTAAAACATCACGTAATTAATGGACGCCCATGGCACATTGAGTTCCAAAAGTTCGTCTTTGTAGAGCCCCATCTATGTCGTATAGCTCAGCTCAGCAGCTGTCAGCCATAACCTAGCAGTCGGTATAACCAACGTGTATAACGTTGTCGTCCATAGTTCCATACATAACCCGCATTCTCACATAGTAACTATTCAAAGACCAAGTATTTGTAGTAAGATATCCGCATTTAGGATACACCCACGTAAAGAAGCGAAATGATATAAATAAAATTACTAGTAAATGTAGTCGACATCATTCTATTACTCACACATTTATTTTGTGAGAGTCAAAGTGGCGGGTGTACCATAGCGAATCAAATTATACCAATTACCAAAAAAATGTACCTATAATGTACTATTTTGTACCTAGCTCCAAGAAATCTGTACCTCCTTCAGAACGAAATTATTTCGAAATTAAGGTACACCCGCCATATTGATGTCAATATGGCGGGTGTACCTTAATACTTTATTATTTAACCATTACTCTTAAAATATAATTACATCAAAAAAATGTACCTAAAAAGTACCTCAAGTAAAAAGAAACACACACTTGATCAGTGGGATAGTTCCTGAGAAATGAAACAACCGTGTCTGGTGTATATAAACACGATAATTATCATGATATATTGAAATAGTTATATATACATTTATATCGGGTGTAAAAAGACAGTTTCCGAAGCCGAAAGCCACATTTTCTACCCATTATTTGGATCATTTTTTTCCACTAGACCCCATACCTGGGAATCCACTGGTTCTGGAGATGTTGAAGGTCAAAGTCGCAATTTTTTTATTACTTTTTTTACGAAAATGCACTCCAAGTGTTATTACTAAACTTTTTTCCGAGCAAACATTACCAGAATTTTCGTTTTTTTTCGAAATTATGCGTTTGAAGTTCCAAAAACGCAATGAATATCAAACATATCCGACAAGTACCTACGTGGCTTAGAGCGAAGGGGTGGTTTAACTTTGCTTGCCTGGGTTCGCAGTACATTACGCGAAATAAAAAATGTTTTTTTTCATACCTAAAAATAAAAGTCGTTTCTCAGCAATAATTTTTGCACCAAGCTACTTTGTTAGATGTACAGTATGCGTAGTTGACGGCTATGTGATGTGTCTTTTTACACCGTGTATTTACATAGATCAATAATATAATTAATCATAAGAACGCGCCAAGAAGGAGGTAGAGGTCTGATAGACATACACAACAAACAGATACTTTCACTAAGAGCTTACTTTCATAACAAATCCGAAAATTATTCACTACACAAACATAACGGAACACGATACGAAACTTACGCCTCTTAACCTACACGATAAGAACACTCAAATTAATGAACAACTCATAAACACGCAAGAAAAAATTGCCGCGTGGTCAGCCAAAGCCCAAGCCAAAGCTAAGCCAAAGCTAAGACGAACGAATGGCTCAAACGAGGCGAACTGTATCCCGAGACGGAAGGATTTATGATGGCGATCCAGGACCAAATAATAGCTACTCGTAATTACAGGAAATACATAATTAAAGACCCTCATCAACCGACTGACTTATGCAGACATTGCAACACCGCCTCTGAGACCAGACAACATATTAAAGGAGCTTATAAATCACTTGCACAAACTGACTATAAGCATCGACATGACCGAGTTGCCGCTATTATACACCAACAATTAGCATTTAAATATAAACTCATAAATGAGATGAAACCATATTATAAATATAAACCGGAATTAATACTAGACAATAACAATCAGAAAATCTATTGGGATCGGACGATAATAACAGACAAAACTATACATTTCAATAGACCAGATATAGCCGTTCACGACAAAGCCAATAAAACAGTTTACTTAATAGATATAGCTATCCCGAACTCACACAACATTCAAACTGAACAATATCTGAAAAGCTTAGTAAATATCAAGACCTCGCCATAGAAATAAAAACCCAGTGGGAAGCACAAACCGTCCACATCGTCCCTATAGTGCTCTCTTCCACTGGTATCGTACCAAAGTCTCTTATACAAAGCCTTCTCACTTTACACATGCCTCCCCACACACTTCAGCTGCTCCAAAAAGCAACAATTCTCAACACCTGTCGCATCACCCGGAAATTCCTTACTTCTTCTACAATATCACCAACATTCACCATTTAAACTCCCCCCTACAAACTTGGCTCCGGGCCCGTGGTTAGGGTTTTTGTACTCTCTTACGAGAGAAGAACATAAAATAACTTGAAAGAATAATAAACAAAAGTAAACGAGACATGGTTGTTTTATATCTCAGGAACTATCCCACTGATCAAGTATGTGTTTCTTTTTAATTGAGGTACTTTTTAGGTACATTTTTTTGATGTAATTATATTTTAAGAGTAATGGTTAATTAATAAAGTATTAAGGTACACCCGCCATATTGACATCAATATGGCGGGTGTACCTTAATTTCGAAATAATTTCGTTCTGAAGGAGGTACAGATTTCTTGGAGCTAGGTACAAAATAGTACATTATAGGTACATTTTTTTGGTAATTGGTATAATTTGATTCGCTATGGTACACCCGCCACTTTGACTCTCACATTTATTTTTACGAAATGAACTAACTAGAGATACATTCGAAAATTCTATAAAAAAGTAACAATATATCACTGACATATATTTCCATGAATTAATAAGAAATAGCCCAAGTTCTGTTGTCAGCCAGTAAGTGGGTCGGGCAGTGTGCCAACCGCCAAGTGTAGCGGGTCAACTGTTACCGTGGCGGGTCACTGGGCACTCTGCGGGAGTTGCTACTCTGTGGCAGAGTGGCCGTGAGTTAATTGGTGATCTGTGGCTCTAACATCATCATTTGTTAGGCAGGTGTCGGCGACACTTGATAGGTGTGCGACATATGGTTCACAATCGCTTGTCATTCTTTCTTCATCGTGTGGTTAGTGCCAAACCTGGTGTCAGAGTTGTTGATGTTGTTATGCCGCCCGTGAACCTCTGACTTGGCTTTACATGCCGTCGAGAAATATCTCTTCAGACATGCTGATTTACATTATACGTCCAGTATCACACAGTTTTTATTGACCTGCTAGGCCTTGACCGTCGCTGAAATACAATAACTTTTATTTCGGACAAGCAACTTCCCTAGCAGGTCAGTAAAAGAAACAAATTATGTTAGTTACAACTGCCTATGATCATCTTTCATACACATTTTGACATAAAAAAAAAAGAAAATATACGGGTCGAATTGAGAACCTCGTCGTTTAGTCGGTCAAAAAAATCTTAAACAGAACATAAAAAAACAGACAAACAGTAAGTGGCTTTCGAAGTTCCAGTATCATTTCTGAGGGAGGTTACCGATAAACGTTTATTATTTTAATTAACTTTCAATATCCACAAACCACGCTGTCTAAATTGTGCACAGTGTGTGCACGAACCTGCGTGCACAGCCCGTGTGTCCGTGCATTCGACACGGTGCACGGTGGTGTCTGTGTGCTCTTGTGCGTGACTGCTGGCTATTTGCATGTGTATCTATATGTTTATCTGGCTATATGTTTTGTTGATTGTATAGAATCGCTATCAATTATACACATGCAGCGTACATTGTCATGGCCTCCATCTGTGGGCCTAGTAGGCTAGTACGAGCTTTTATCACCGACGAAACGTAAAACTCGATAGCGTGGCCATTTTTGTCACCAACTAGTGGTAGTTTTTGTACTAATTAGTACACCCACATTTCGCCAGTTACGTTTGAAGTCCCATGTAATAGGGGGCGAGCCTATTGCCATCAACGAGGCAAATCCAGACTCTGTGGCTACTACTGAGAAATTCCTGATGGAAAAACCCAACAACATTTTTCCCGACCTGGGAATCGAACCCAGGAGCTCATGTTCAGCAGACGCGCTTGCGACCACTCGACCAGTTTAAATGAATGTTGTCGTCAATGCGATCGAACATGTATAAAAACTTACAAAAGACCTTCTCCGTCTGCTGGGTGCGCCGGACAAATGTCCTGAATGTCCGGTGTGACCTGATATTCCTTCTTCTCCTGTTTGATTGTAAAAAGTGAAAGTGGGCAAAGCACTAAGATTTTCCTTGTAGGGTGTTTAGGGTTGCGCCTCATCTTGCCGCACAGAATCGCCATTCGCGTGCTCCGAGCGCATCCTGGATGCTGCCGCCTGCGATAGCTCTCCCCCGTTCTGTTTCTCGATCTAGCAAATGCGTGTTCTGAGCGACAGGATAGGATAGAAGCATGGAAAAATGCGATTCTATGCTGCTAGATCAGCCGCAACCCTTAAAGTTCTTCGTCACAGGTAATGTTCCCCCTCTGACGGGATTCAGGCCTCTTTCGGGAATGAACCAAGCGTAGAAAAAGCTCAGTAAATTGATATTATACGGGTTGTTTTAAAAGCGTCTTCATTTCATATTTCATAGTTGATTATATCCGACAAGCTCATTCAGAAAACTCACCTTACAAGGTAAAATCTGTTCATTTATATAAGTAACTGGTTTCGCCTGAAAGTGGACAGGTCGGCTGTATTATTATGCTATATATTTGTCAGACATTAGGTAATAAATAAACGAGGTGCGTGCGACACGCGAGCGGCACTAATGAGACGGCTGCGGCATGGAGGAGGCAGGACATGGAAGGATAGTGGTTGATGAAGAGCGATCGCTACTGGCTTGCAGGCCTTGTTAGTCTAGTAGTCGCAATGCGATTGGTCACCGTACCTACGTTCGAAGCACTAAGCAGTCTGGCTTAATTTAATTGCTCCATAAAGATTTCCTGAGAGTGGATTTGCGCCCGATTGGTTTAAACATTACTGACGAAATTCTTCGAGTGCATCTACATCCTGCTTTTCTTTTAGAGAATACAGGCTTGACTCTTGCGTCTAGGCTTTGTTCAAATAATATCGCAAGACGGAGGGGCGCCAGCGATCACGACGCGACGTTAGCAATAGCAAGTTAGCACTCCATTCGTTCACTGCTCTTTGTCGCGAGGTGACACGGACGAGGCGGTCATCAGTACCTACTACTGACTTCAACTGATTTATTTTTCATTAGTTATTGATACTCGCTTTGTACATTTTTAATTGGTGGTTACATTACAGTATGCGGCTATTAATATGCCATCCAGATTGAGAAAAAGAAACGATTTTAGAGCAATGTTGGGGAGTTTGTTCCGCCACTTCTTCTTTCCAGCTAAAACACTAGGAAGTGGCGAAGGGCGGGGCGTTTTGGGGGACTGTCTCTTGAAAAGTTTGACGTTCATAAAGTGCTGATTATCCGCCTAATTTGAATAAATTACTTTTGATTTTGTATTTTGATTGCGGTTTTCCATCAGGAATTTCTCGATGGCAATAGGCTCGCCCCCTATTACATGGGATTTAACCTTTTGAACGCCAGAGCATAAACGCACGCGCGTGCCCTCCACGCCAAGCCACAATTTCACTGCATACAAAAAAAATACCTACAAAATGAATACGGATTGCAAAACTTTATCAATATACAATATTATTAAAGAGACAAGACTAGAGCTTAAATATTTAAGGTATACAAATAAAAAGACACAAAATTAATGATTTAATTGTTAATTTCGTGTGATAGTGCTTCACATTTTTGGTCACATATTTGTGTCGTTGGCGTACAGGGAATGCGCTTGCTTGTCACGTATATGTGACAATGGCGCTCAAAAGGTTAAACATAACTGGCTTAATGTGGGTGTAGGTACTACTAGCTAGCTACACCTCTGCCTAACCCTTCGGGGATTACAGGTGTTACATTATATTACACTTCGAATTTATACGGGCAATCCAGAATATTGACTGGTCGTGAAGGGACACCAGGCTCACGATTTAACAGCTTTTCCGGTAAATGTAATGAGAATCGATACTAGTAGGGTGTGTTCAGAGGTGTCGCCGACATAGTTTGGTGCGACCGTTGTGCTGTGTACAGTCAGGGACACAAATGTACCGGGTGGGAGGGACATCGCCACACAAACGAATAGCACGTATTCAGTATACATATAATTATCGGTACAAATAAATGAAATGGAAGTGCCTGTTTGTGATATCGAATATGAAGCTGCATCCAGTTACACTGGAAGCCGACCCTGACATAGTTAGAAAAACGCAGGCAGATGATGATACAATTCACAAAAACGTGCATAAATGCTTTATACACAACATCTCATAATGCTTTGCCCGCGTTTATGTCGGAAATTGTATAATATTGAAGATATTATTTTTCTCGTGACTGTACACACTAGCTCACCGTCCGAGCGACCTACAATATTATAACAGCCCTCACATAAACGTGTGACCATGCGAATCATACAAGGTGGAAGGGACTCCGACGCTAAAAAGGTGACCACGTATTCAGTACATCATTCTGAAGCACCTACATAGAATTTTTTTGTCGGTTACTAAAAAAAAATAGCTGTTTCCCACAAAACTGCAACACCTACACTGTCGGTGTCCCTTCCACCTTGTATTCTGAGAGCTCAGTATTCGAGGCGTTTTTGCATGGATTTCTGAGATTCTTTACTAATCGGATGGGTGACTTCCTCTTGCATATTCGTTTCTTTTTCTATCCACTCCCCGATTTTTCATTCTCCTGCCGTCATCCCAATTTATTCGTGGTAGGCGCAGCATGTCTTCTTACACACTTCTCTATTACTCGTCATCTCAGCAGTCGCCTTTCTTTCTAATCCGTGATTATTAAACTAAAATTCTCTTCAACGTTACCATCAGCGATTCCTAATTATCTAACGTTCGTCTGCAACAGTTGCGCAAGTATCGTGCCGCGGCGATGTCTCCGGAACTGAACGGTAATCGGTAATCGTTGGCCTGTCGGTAGTGCTCAGCTGCTCAGCTGCAGGCATGATATGCCTATTGTACATTGTAATCAATGTCTGTTTAGTATTCATTATGCATACAGTCATGAATTTGAAGCGCACGCGTGCAGTATTGATATGTTTTCAAGGGAAATTAGAATATGTTGTTGTAGATTATCCATTGCACTGTATCATAGCGTCGCTGAAGTTCTGACACAACGTAAGTCTAAAATAGCAACTTTACAGGAGAGTGAAAACACTGTATAATTATACCTAGGTAACAGTACGAAACAATTTTTTTAAATTTTTGTTCATTTGAAATTAGATGAGACGTTGCTTGTTTCTGATTTGCTGCAACAACGCGTCTTCCCATTCTCAACTCATGCAAACGGCATCAAAATGTCAAAACTATTATTTAGCCACGAGCTGCTTCCCAATAGTATATTATCACAACTGCAGCATCCTCCTCCTCCTAATTGCACCAGAATACCCAGTTATCTTGCTCTTCGCACCCAGTCTGACACTGCCGGGGTCTTACGATTTACTGGTGTTCCACGAAACGCCTGCTCGATCTTGACTCAAAAATCCATCACATCATTCTTCTGCCTTTGTACTGTATGTTTTCGCGACTGGATTTTGATCTTTTGTATACAGAAATTGGTTGTCAAGTTACTCAAAACTACACTCAAAGAAATAGGCGGTTGACTGGTTGGCGGTTGGTTGGCGGCCTGTAGATCACTATTCATCGATCTTCTTCATTTTCGTGTCGATGGCACGACATTTATACGACATTTTATATCTTGTTAGCCGAGAACTTCGCCACTTCCACCGCGTCGCCGGTGGCAGCGCAAAGGTTACTTCGACTTCATATCGTTGGGTTAACAGGGCAGGAGAGGATCGACCGGAGGACACGGTGGAGCATACGGTGGAGGTCTGCCCCGCTTGGGCGGAGCAACGCCGTGTCCTCATAGCGGCGATCGGCGGCGGCGACCTCTCGCGTCCGGCCCTGGTTCGAGCCATGGTCCGGAGCGAGACGGAATGGGAAGCCGTCACCTCCTTTTGCGAAGCAGTCATGCTAGCAAAGGAGGAGGCGGAACGTGAGAGAGACCGTTCCTCCTCACGTCCCAGCCGCCGCTGGAGACGCACCGGGCGTCGGGGGCCACTTGGTGACCCCCGGCCACCGTAGACGCGGGCCTGTGGACGGTGAGCTAAGGGCTAGCTCGCCGTCCCTCCGTCTTAGGACGACAGGCCGTGTCGACGGCGCGTTCGTGTTCCACGCGCGCCTCAAAGAGATGTCAGCATAGGGAAGGGGCCCGCAAGGGCCGATGCCTGCCGGGTGCTGCGGGTTGTTCGAAAGAGATACCGCGGCCCCGGAACACAAAGGGCGATGAAGGAACATGGGTGGGTTTTAGTCAGTAAAAGTCTGACACACCCTCCCGCTCAGCCCAGAGCGGGAGAAGTCATTTGATGATTTCCCATCCGGAAAAAAAAAAAAAAAATAGGAGAGGAGGTGGAGCATAGTTCGCGACACAGCTTCACAACCACACGCCGCTGCTGTTTCATTGAGGTAGCCCCACTTAAGGAGGCTGGAATTACATCTACCCAGTTGAGTCCGGTTCTTCGTTCGGTACTTTATTCGTCGATAAACAAGCCAGTGATGACGTTAGGAAGTCTTGCCATCATCAGATCAATAAGGATCGGTTCCTGAAGAAGATTGGAAGACGTCCAAATGTCTCCGTATCTGTTACTTTGTTCAGTTGACCTGTTTTTATTACGTGGTCATTGCTCCCGTAGCTCCTGTCTGATGAGTAATTTCATGGATTAGCATCATCAGGTAAGCGAAAATAAGAAAACATATTTATTTGTCGCAGGCACATAACGCGCATACAAATGACAAAAAAAAGCAATAAACACAACGCATAACAAATATGTATTTATAAATACAACAGCACGAAACAAAAAAATTGTCAGTATGCACGTAGTGACTGTGACAAGCAGGCTACCACTCAGCATGATGCTGTGCTATGGCGGGCCACAGCACAGCGCTGGTTTTCAGTGGTCATCCGTGAAAAAACGTACGGAAGCCAAGACAGCATGCATATTTGATTATTCTGATTATGTGTCGGCTTAGTCTATCAGACTTAATATGGTGAGCCTGTCTGTGAAGTGGTAGAGAGCTACCTGGCCAGCGTGCGTCCTACGTAACATCACGCCTGTCATCCCCGAAGGGTTAGGCAGCGGTGTACATAATAGTACACCCACATTTCGCTAGTTATGTTTAAGACCCATGTAATAGGGGGCTAGCCTATTGCCACCAACCGGGCACAAATCCAGACTCTGTGGCTGCTACTGAGAAATTCCTGATGGAAAAACCCAATAACACTGCTCGACCTGGGAATTGAACCAGTCGACCAACGTCCCATGTATAATGTACCTAAACTTAACAAAGCTAGCTCACCCTTATGCACCCTCCGTATCGTGGTTGAAAACTAGTCATCCGCGAACTTGGCCCGCGAACTTAACCCGAGCCACCATCTACTTATGGCTCCTAGACGATAATAGGTATACTGCGATATTCTAATCCTTGGTTCTATTCCAACTCAATTATAAAAATGTTTAGTTTATACTACCAATCTCACGGAACCTTTGTAAAAGCTTTTGTTTTCCCTTTCATTCAGTTTTGTACCTTATTCGAGGTCAAAATAGAGTTCTAAATAAAATGTAACTGGCCAACCATATCTTGCATCCAATTTTATCTTTTATGGCAAAAGAAATAAGGTCTAAACTACAATCCACCTGCATCTAGGGTTGTCGCGATGTCACGACTCGCCACGAAAGGCGAATGAACTGTAGTTGATAGTAATTTGACTTAGTACAGTCAAATGCACGTAGAAGTGAAACATGAACTACGAAAACCGACCTTAATGCTACAAAATAAAGTGGCTCTCAAAGAGAAACTACTGCTATAGTCTGCGGTTGACTGTACTGTTAGGAAAATGAATGGAGCGGTTGATTTACAATTGTTTTGTAGTTTTATTACGGAAATTGAAGTTTTCTTTGGATTAGTTTGGAAAAGGTGTTATTTGGGGTAATGGAAATTGTGACAACCCTAAGTTTGAGTGATAAAATCGTTGTTTGAAGCGTCTTGGAGCAGTTTGTATTCTATTCTAATGAGAAATTGTGATACTGTGGTAGAATATTAGAGTACCTGACTGTAATTGTGACCGTCTCGCTAGTTGTAGAAAGGGACTGTTACTCGGTTATGAGTGACAGAGAAAACGCTAAACAAAGCCGAACTTCTTAAAGCTAATTTACACCTTAACCACACCAGACTTGCTTGGTCAACACCAGATATGCCAGCCTCGGGCCTTCGCTCTGTGGTACTTAGGAAAACTTTTGTTTATTTCATTGACTTTTTTGCCACCGACTTCCGCAAGCAAAGTTATTAGATGGAAGCCGACTCCAACATAGTTGAGAAGAGGATCGGCATGATGGTACCTCATAAAGAGGAGTCCTGTGCCCAGCAGCGAAACATTATACGCTGATCATGGTATTTGTGCGACGTGACCAGTGCACACCTTGCTGTTCTCACTTCTATTCATTCGTACTCTACACCTACACTTAGTTGACTCATTCATTGCGTTTTAATGTGTGAGCTTCGTTCATTCAATCAGCGCTGCGGGCCGGGCTAAAATGGTAAAGTTCATTTACTTCGTTTACGTCACGGTAAATGATTCAAATTCTTGTACTATGCAATGTAACCATAGACTTCTCACTATTCCATAAGAATCTACGCATTCGCACGGAAACTTTCAAAGCTTACGTCAATTTTCTGTCCAACTGTCCGACTCCTAGATAAGTTACTTTTTCACCACATGACGCTGGCAGAATAGTCGACATCGACTCAGTTGCCAAAGGCGAAAAATAAAAAAAATAACAATTTAATCAACTTCAAAAAAGGAGGAGGTTCAATGGTCGTGTGTATGTATGGCTGTCACACAAGCATGAGTGACAGACAAAGACGAACTTATTCTAAATTACAATGTGCCACCAATCCACCATGCTTCACAATAAAATAAATAACGTAAACACAACACCAACATCAAACAGTATGTAAATCGCTGAGTAACTCAGTACAAGCTCACAGCGCTGGCGCACAGATGAGCGCGCATAGATCACCGCTAGCCATTCGCGGCGCGTTCACTTTCGCCGCAAACAACCGACGACCCCGAGCTTTTGTGGCTGTACAATGACCCAGCTGTGCTGCACCAGTGTGGTAGATCATATCAAGTTGAACGACCAAGAAGAGGTGGCTGGCTCGTTCCGGGATCACTAAACGATCTCAGTACTGTGTCTGTTAACAGTAGGCTGGGCAGTTCTTTGCTTTCATACGTCTCGAATTCGAACTCAAGATACGCACCTCTAATTTTTCGGAATCATGTGAGTGTTGTGTAATTGAAACCAGCATGCATGAGAGATATTTCTCGACGGCATGTAAAGCCAAGTGAGAAGCCCATGAGCGGAACAAAAACTCTGACACCAGGTTAGGCACTAACCACACGATAAATAAAGTTCTTTGCTTGACCAAATGCTCTAGGCTAAGTGAACAGCGATAAAAATGATGGACTGTCATAGGATTGATGAAATAAGCAGCTTATATCAATCCAGGTAGAAGACGTTGAAGAAATACGTAGCGCTTTGAAACTTATTGCCCCCAGGCTACGACCCAAGACCGTGCGCAGTGTTCCATCTTCCTTATAGAATGAACAACCACAGGATAGTCTATTGGTGATGATAGAGATGGTGTTCCTCACTCTCGATTGATGCTAGTAGGAGGCAACCATGCGGTTTTTGAAGAAGACCGACATCCATAACCCTCAATATTCTCCAGACGAGAAGGGGGCAAATATTCTTCAAAAGAGCTGGTCGGATTTTTATTGACGTTAATCAAATAGTTAGTTGTCAATAGATACTGCGGCTTATTGAAGATCTACATGAAGGCGTGTATCTGCGAAGTCGTGAAGAAGGGGGGGGGGGTGGGCTAGTCACAACTAGAGGCTATATAAGTCGCAGCCTATATCAAAATGATAATTAAAGCTCTTGGTATCTGTGTCGCAGTCCCACGTTACGTGATCTCGAGCGATGCGTGTGCGCTGCTATAAGTAGCTGTAATGTCAAGACAGTGCACTCACCCGACCATGCTGACTCTAGTACAGTAGGACTACTTCGCAACGCCAGACAAGATCAAGTGTATTATCGTTGCTAGTGTGGCGACATCTATGACGTAACATACAAACTAAATTCCAACATCGCGCAAGTAATCCGGGAGATTAGCAAATATACAAACACGCGTCAACAACCGTCGGGCAGTAGCCCACTGGACAGACTGGACACACTAGTCGTCTGCTCGGAGGATCCTCCCTTTTCTATGGAAGAGCCCCATTACCTCTAAACTTAGGAATCGCCCCCGAATAGGTTTTCCCAGGTTGAAGGAAGAAATGCGAGTACACTTTAATACTGCCGTTAAAAAGCTTGAAAAATAATACGGTCTCACGGGTCTTGGTGACAGGAATGAGCCAGCCATCAACAGACCTGCCAGTCTATAGTCGTAGAAGTCTATTTAAAGACTTTTAGGTCAGCCAACACCTTTCATGATCTAGGAGATGAGCATCACGGGCAGCCAACAACCCTTACGGTTACTGGTAAAATTATAATAAAATTGCACTTCTGTGTATATTTTAATATGATTATTTATTTATTTGCAACCAGAGAGTTTATCCAACTAAGAATGACACGTAAGACTTCGCTGATTAATTTATCGTCCTCCTGCACATGCAGGCCAAAGCTTCTGAAGGGCTCCTAGGTATTACCTATGTTACATCAGTGGGAGCTCGTAGCTCGTGGCTAAATAATAACAGCCGCTCGGGTCGATCTTTAGGTGAAGCTTCGCTTTGGTTAGCTTGTTCCGTGAAGCCGTTGGTCCCGGCTGTCATTTGTAGATCTTTGAAAGTCATTACAGGTAGTCACTAGTTTGTGACCTGAAAGTTCGACAACCAGTCTCTTAGACGTCATTTATCGAAAAACAATAGAAACCGTATCGATGGCAGAATCGATAACACTTTAATGTTCCATAACGACGTATCGGTTCGTTTTTATGAATGATACAACTGAAGGGCATGGCAGGAGCTCGTGGGTAAATAATTACAGCCGCAAGGTTAAGTCGCGCTTGCCAAGGTCGGTATGTGGATGGGTGACCATCATTTCATACCGAGTTTCCTTCGTGCCTCGGAAAGCACGTTAAGCCGTTGGTCCTGGCTGTCACTAGTTTGTGACCTGAAAGTCCGACAGCCAGTCTTACCAAGGGGTATCGTATTACCCAGTACCAACTGGGTTGTGGAGGTCAGATAGGCAGTCGCTCGTTATTATTTAGCCATGAGCTCCTCCAAAACAAAAAAACTGAAAGTAAATAAACTAAAACCTGACCACGACACAACACGTACTAAACATGCGCGAACACATGTCCGTAAATCGCCGCTACTGGACGTGCGGTGAATGTCAATGTATTGATATACAGTAGTATAGATACATATAACCGACCGCTATCATTTTTGGTCCACCTTTTGAGTATTTTTTGGCTAATTGCACTCGGCTATACTGCTTATTTGTAACTTACCAAACTGTGCAAGGTTTTTTATTATGATTTGGCAAATAAACAAGATTATTTTAAGTCAATTCCCAGGAATAGTTTTGATGTAGGTACAGAATGCTTAGTTGACGGCTTCGTGGGGGGATCGTATACACCTTGTATGTATAATTATTATGAATAGATAGGTATACGATCGCCACGACCTTGCTTTGTGTTCAAGTTGTGTCGCGTAAGTACTTCCGTAGTAATATGTAATACTACATAACATAAAACGTAGATGGTATTACAAATGAGCATTGCCTTGCAAGGTTTACGAATACTAAAGAGATGACGTTGTTTTTTTGCGAGTTTTTGTTTATATAATAAAGTATTCGTATGCAAAGTCGATTGTCAGTCTGATTTATTTTTATAAAGTAACACTGTTCCCATTTGATATGACCTACCTCTGAACAATTGTTGCAGCATTGAGGTGGCAGGCCACGCTTCATACAAAAATCTTCCAACCCCTTTGAACAATTATGATTATAAATCGGTAAAGCCATATTTGTTACGGTCGCAAATCATATTTTAATCAACATACAACACGGCACTGGCCTGCAAATCACAAAAAAAAACATTACGGGAACAGAAAATTTGAATATCGCGGTGAACCGGGGCGCTTTCATCTTAAGATCACAAAGACCACCTACTTCAATACAATAGATAGAACTAGCCGACCGCACCAGCTTCGTCCCGTGACGGAACGTTCAACCCCTATTTCACCCCCTTAATGAATTATCCTAAATCCTTTTTTTTCTTAGCTGCTGCCTACGTTATAAATGATATACCTAATTATGTAGAAATCTGTATGCCACAGCCCGATCTAGTAGGTTGAGTTGTGCATTGTTAGTCAGGAAAAAACACATAATTATTATCATATAACATCACGCCTGTAATCCTCGAAGGGTTAAGCAGAGGTGTACCTAACAGTACACCCACATTTCGCCAGTTGTTTTTAAGTCATATGTAATAGGGGGCGAGCCTATGTAGTCAGGAAAAAACTTCAATAAGTATAGATTCAAACTTTAATATTGCGTCCCACTAACATTTTCTCCAACTTATAGACTGCATTGACAACTAACTTGTCAGTTTCAAATGTTAACTAGCTCATAAAAGTTAAAACGATTATCCTTCGTTTTTTAGGTCTGAAAAAGTAGGTCAACTTCCAAAACTATGAAAAGCTCGTCGTCACTCAATCGCGGTGACCCGCGCCCGGCAACCTTCGCAATAACGACTTACTTCAGTGAAGCGTTTGAGTCGGTTAATTGGAATAGCCGCTTCGTGAATACAGACTGCGAAATATTCCAAAAGGATTCGTTATTCATTTAATTGGATTTTAGCAATTTTTATTTTAGACTAGATGTTGCCCGCGACTGCGTTCGCGTGGAAATTTTGAGGTGTATGTGTGAGAAAAAAAAATGACTCCAAAAAACCCCTCCTTAGTGCACACTTACGTCATATAAGGAACGTTTGTGCAAAATTTCATGTTTCTAGACCCAGCGGTTTCGGCTGTGCGTTGATCGATCAGTCAGTGAGTCAGTCAGCCAGTCAGTTTCCTACTTTATAAGTATCGATCGATAGATTTTAACGTTTTCATTTGTTTGTTGCAGGGGTGCCGAGCTTGGGGATGTCAGTCTACTGCGGAGGATGCCCAACGTTGAAGTACTAGCACTCAGGTACGTGTTCACATTGCAAAATGAACCTATTTGTTGCAGTAGTTAAGCTATTTTTGAAGCAGTACTACCACCATAAAGTAAAGGGCCAATGTAGTTACAGGCATATGAGACGTTGCGGGTTTGTCTCTGGTATGGTTCAGATGTATCGACGATGTCCATACGCGACTGTGACCACTTCTTCTTCTTCTTCTTTATCGTGTGGTTAGTACTTAAGCTGGTGTCAGAGTTTTTATGCAGTCCATGGGCCACTAACATGCCGTCGAGGAATATCTCTCATGCATGCTGGTTTCCTCACGATGTTTTCCTTCACTGAAGCTAGTGATAATACAATACCATTATAATTCCGAAAAAACAGAGGACCTGTGACTTGGCAGTCCATCGGTCACACCACAGACTATCGTGGAAGGTATCGTGTGGTGAAGATGGGCCTGAGATCCAGAGCAGTTTGGAGAAATGGCAACAGAAGCTGGAGAATGTTAGAAGTAAAACAGAATATGTATACACATGTTCTGGGATTTCGGCGGTCTCTCCAGTTCTGGAGGCGTAGCCATTTATTTGCATAAACGTCCCCAATTCCGCCGTCCCTCTGGGTCCGTTTAGGGGAGCTGGAAGAGGGCGTTGTCCGCCCTCCGCCGTGAAATGATGGTTTCACAGAAGGAGATCACCGCATCCCACGACTCTGCTCTCCCGACCATCCATCGAGCGGCGGCAGCGACAGGTCGGCTCCGACTTCTGTTACAAGAGCACGGCGCGGCTCCTCCCATGCGGGACATTCTGCCAGCGTATGCCGTGCCGTGTCCTCCGGACAGTGGACGCAGTGATGACAGCGAGCGTCAGGCTCCCTGAGCAAGCGACTGCCTAATCTGACCTCCATACATAACCCAGTTAGCGCTGGGTAAACGAAACCCCTTGGTAAGACTGGTTGTCAGTCTTTCGGTCCACTGACTGCCTGTAACGCCTGTCAAAGATTTACAAATGACAGCCAGGACCAACGGCTTAACGTGCTTTCCGAGGCGTGGAGGAAACTCGGTATGAAATGATGGTCACCCATCCACATACCGACCTTGGCAAGCGCGACTTAACCTTGCGGCTGTAATTATTTACCCACGAGCTCCTGCCATGCCCTTCAGTTGTATCATTAATAAAAACGAACCGATACGTCGTTATGGAACATTGACGTATTATCGATTCAGCCATCGATACGGTTTCTATTGTTTTTTGATAAGTGACGTCTACAAGGTTGTGCTATTGATAAAGGTGAGGCACATAGTTGGATCATGGACATACGGCCTGGGAAGAAATTGTGGCTTGTTTATTTAAATCAGGCTTCGAATGACTGTGTAATCGTAAGAGGCCACCTCTGCGTATTAGCAATACTTGAATGCGTTTAGCAGATGAGCTTCCATACTTTGCCATCATAATGGGTGTATAAGTAGCTTGACGAAGCCGAAAGGCACTTGGTGTCCCCGTCATGCTGATATATTTTTTCTTCTTCTAGACCATACCTGGGAACCTTCTAGTTACGGAGACATTGGGAATCAAAGTTCCAACTTTTTCACATTTTTTTTAACACAAGCTTTTAATGTTAAAACTTTACTTTAAATACCTCCACGACCTCCGCACTATTCAATGCGTCCATCAGCACAATGTTTTTAAATGCGTTACATTGATTTCTACGGTAAAACATGATTTTACACCCCAACAAAAAAAACTCGTTTCCCAGCGTCAATAATTTTTGCTTGAGTTACTTTGTTTGATGTTCAGGATGCTTGGTTGGCGGTTTAGTGAAGGGTCCGTTTACATTTTATATAGACAACATTGAAATATTTTAAGTATGTCATTATGGTTACACCAGCAGCGTCACCCATGCACTTTAAACCATAATCCAGCAATGCTTGTCGGTGGACAAAGGCATACATAGTTTAGTACACTGCCCTGCACTATTTGACCCCGCGAGGGAGAATCCTCTTACTCTGGAAAGAAGTGTCGGGGAATGCTGGGCGTTGACTGTACTTACCTCAAAAAAAGAAAGTCTGGTTAGTGTTTAGATGGCCCGAAAGTCTGACAACCAGTCTTACCAAGGGGTATCGTATTACCCAGTACTAACTGGGTTGTGGAGGTCAGGTAGGCAGTCGCTCCATGTGAAATACTGGTATTCCGCTGCATCCGGTTAGACTGGCAGCCGACCCTAATATAGTTGAGAAAAAGCTAGGCATGATGATGAATGGTAAGATTATGATGCGTAGTAGTTAAGTTTAAGTACTAAAAGAGAAAAGTTAAACAATAAACCTGCCTCCTTTTACTAACATATCAACAATATTAGTTCCATGTTCTTACACTCTCGTCGTGTCCAATCGGTCACAGACCGCCCGTCCGTGATACATTCAGCCGATTGATTCGACACGACCGATTCATTGATCAGAATCGCTGAATAAACACTATGGGATTCATAAAGGTACAATATTTAAGAAGGCGGCCGCAGCGGCATGTCCACCGTGATGGGCTCTTGACAATAACATCACGCCTGTAATCCCCGAATGGTTAGGCAGAGGTGTGCCTAATAGTATACTTACAAAATTAAAATTTCGCCAGTTAAGTTTAAGTCCCAAGTAATGCGAGCCTATTGCCATCATCCGGGCACAAATCCAGACTCCGTGGCTGCTACTGAGAAATTCATAAAGGAAAAACCAAAAAACTGCCCGAACCGCTAATCGAACCCAGGACCCCATGCATCATTATAATCTGGATCTATTCAAGGTTTGAGTAAATCGGTTTCTTCTAGGCGCGCGTGCTCCACCCGCTTCACATCAGGCGAGTTGCGGCCAAACGTATACTAAATAAGGCTTGCTATATAATATAAAAAAAAAATGTGTGCCAAAAGTCGAAATAAGGCTTGAATAATGTAACATGGATTAGTATCGATTGCTATCAAGCAAGGTGTGGGGGTGGCCACGCCACACCTAACATAGTTGAAGCTATTTTCTGTCTATAGGAACAACAGTGAACCATTAGAAACGTGAGCCGTCTAGCAAACTAATTTCCTAAGTAAACAATAATGTTTTCACCCTTGGGTAATACTTTAGCTATGATACGTAGTAATGTGCAGAAGTTCCACTCCGTTCATCACTAGCCAGCCTTTTCCCAAACATGTCGAGGTCGGCTTTCAGTCTAAGTTCAAAACCTAATATTAGAAATATGGAACAGCAGATTTTTTTAAATTACCGATGAAAAACGGTTAAATGATAAATGAATGATAAATGATAAATGATGTTTATTTTGCAAATAGGTTTTTACAAACACTTTTACACGTCTTCTTTTTTAAAACTAGATGTGGCCGGTGTTTCGTATCTGACTACTCTGAGAAGAAACAACCGAAACAAACTCAGAGGTCATAGTCTCTTTTAAGGTCCAGACATAATCTTGATAAACTCACATGAGGACTATGCAGATGAGTGTCTGAGATGGTCTTTTGAAGAAAGAACCACACAGATTTGAGTGGACCTGTCCAGCCAGTGCAAGCATTTGTCAGTTATCATGTAGCTCGACTCATAACTCAAGGAGCTCAACGAAACGACGAACAATGCCAAAGAAAGGACATTTGTGTAGGTCGCTTATAGTACTCAAACTGCCAGACAATAGTAAAAACAAACAAAAAACGTAAATATTACCCACATTGTCCTCACATTCACACTAATCAAATAAAATCAGTAATACTTACAAATTAAATGTTCATAAAAATAATTAAAAGTCACACATAAAAAAAAAAAAATAAGAATAAAAAAAGTAAATAAGTATTCATGTCAAATCATTAAATGTCAAAGTGTATAAAAGAAAGGAATAAACAATAAACAAATGAAAAACTTGAAATCTCGACATTCAGAGCAAATATAATTGGAGCAGCTTAATCCCAAGCCTTTTTATCTTCGAGATAGTGATTAACATTATAGTAGGCTTTTAGGCATAGTTTCCGTTTTATAAACGATTTGAATTTATTTAGGCTTAGTGCTTGAATATGGCTCGGAAGTTTATTATAAAAACGTATACATTGGCATCTAAACGTACCCCCTATTTTTTTGAGCCTCGTTGCAGGAACAACAAATTTGTGTTTGTTCCTCGTATTTATATTGTGGATATCACTGTATTTTTTAAACAAATTAACATTTTTATGTGCATATACAAGATTTTCATAAATAAACTGAGAGGGGACAGTAAGTATATTAATTTCTTTAAATTTTTCTCTGAGGGAGTATCTGGGACTTAGTTTATACATTGAACGAATTGCCCTTTTTTGCAAAATAAAAATTGTTTGAATATCGGCGGCACTGCCCCATAAGAGAATACCGTACGACATCACACTGTGGAAATAACTAAAATAAACCAAACGAGCTGTCTCTAAATCAGTAAAATCACGAATTTTTCTAACGGCGTACGCTGCAGAGCTAAGCTTTTTTGATAATTTATCTATGTGAGGGCCCCACTGAAGTATGTATGAACATGAATACTTTTGTGCACTCGTCTGTCTCGTGCCTCTGAGCCTCAGGGGTCCTGCCCCGTCTGCCGCATGCCGTCCGGACGCTCGCGATACTATCCTATTACACGCTACTTTTTTATCGTGTGGTTAGTGCCTAACCTGGTGTCAGAGTTTTTATGCCGCCCATGGGCCTCTGACTTGGCTTTTACATGCCGTCGAGAAATATCTCTCAGGCAAGCTGGTTTCCTCACGATGTTTGCCTTCACCGTAGCAAGTGATAATTATACAATACGCATATGATTCCGAAAAATCAGAGGTTCGAGTCTTGGGTTCGAACTCGAGACCTATGGACTTGGCAGTCCGACGGGCACACTACTAGGCTATCACTGCTTTGCTTTTTTGTAGAAAGGGACTGTCACACGTTTATGAGCTTACACGTTACTGTCTGCGGCCTACGCTGTAACTGTCGTTACATTACCTTCTCCAGTCCTACTGTATCACCTGCGTCGTGTCACTGAACATCAGCAGCGGGGGGTCGTGACCCGTCTGCTGTCCGGACGTTCGCGATACTATCCTATTACGCGTTAGTGTCTGCTACTTGTGCTGTAATTGGTTCCTTAACTAATCTCTCTCGAATCGGATTGTTGTGTTTATGTCTAGTAGTGCCTAGTGGACAAAGGGTTTTGAAATCGTACAAACTGCGTTGGTCGAGGCTTAGTATATATAGTTAAGCAGTGATAACCAACCTAGTGGCATGACCGTCGGACTTCCCAGTGCCAAGTCATAGGTCTGGAGTTCTGGACTCTCGAGACCAAGTCACGCACCTCAGATTTTTCGGAATCATGTTCGTATTGTATAATTATCACTTGCTACGGTGAAGGAAAACATCGTGAGGAAACCAGGCGCGCCTGAGAGATATTTCTCGACGGCATGTAAAGCCAAGCCAGAGGCCCATGTGCGGCATAAAAACTCTGACACCAGGGTTAGGCATTAACCACACGAAAGAAGTATAGTTAATACATTATCAAGGGTGAATTTTGCATCTGAAATTGAACTCGATCAGTCCTGAAACCGCAGCCAAAAGCTGTTAGTGTCAATATTCCACGAGAATGATGACCCTGGAAGCTCTTGAATTAAGTTTACACGTGCTGTTCGCATTCATTGGCTTAAATCGCCCTAAATCTTTGAGAACGTAGTGTGAATAAATGAGAACACAGACAGACAGACAGACAAGCAGGTGCTTTGCTCACGTTTTGTAATAAACTACATAAAAGTAGCACGCGTGTATTACATATATAGCTCCCAAGACCCCTACATTAGCCGTCACGGTTCCCAGTACTACACCAGCAAGACAGTCAATGAACTTGAAGCAATAATTTCTCCTGATAAAGCCTTTAATAGCTTCCCTTTGTCCGTACGGGGAGGAGCAGAGGTCGTGACCTGTCTGCACTCTGCCGTCTGGTCGTTTCCAATATTGTCGTAATGCGCGTTATTGCCTGCCGCCTCGCCGCGCGCCTCCTCGCTCCCGTCAGCTGATATATTTGCTGTCACTTTTACGGCGGGCTTGTGAGCTTTGCTTTGTTTGTGTACTTTTGGTGTCGGCGGCAGTGGGTGTTCGGCATATGTACATAAGCTCACGCTTTTTCTCATGAGGGTAAACATGAACGGTAGAACGCCACCTGCTACGATCCTTACATACTCGTTTAGCTTTGTCCACGTTCATACACGCACGCCTATTGCTGTATGTATATTTGGTACAATCTCCGCGTAATAATACCTCCTGAAAGTACCGGCTTTATTTTTTTATTTAGTTTAGGCTGTTTACACATCTGATCCAAGACGATCATAAGACAGAATGTCGAATTGTGATTCTTTCTTTCTTTATCGTGTGGTTAATGACTAACCTGGTGTCAGACTTTTATGCCGCCCATGTGCCTCTGACTTGGCTTCACATGCCGTCCAGAAATATTTCTCAGGCATGCTGGTTTCCTCACGATGTTTTCCTTCACCGGAGCAATTAAAAAATGATTTCTATTTCTAATACGCACATGAATCCGAAAAATCAGAGGTGCGTTCCTAGGGTTCGAACTTGAGACCTATGACTTGGCAGTCCGACGGTCACAACAATTGTGATGGGCATTTCGCCTGATTGCATGAGTGAAGCTTCGTCTTACTGATAGGGACAAATTGTAGACGCGGCTCCGGACACCGGACTTTGCCAGAAAAACAGATAATGTATATGTCAGTGTTGGGTGTCCACCACCAATCAGTCTTACCAAGGGGTATCGTATCAGTACTAACTGGGTTGTGGAGGTCAGATAGGCATTCGCTCCATGTGAAATACTGTTATTCAGCTGCATTCGGTTTGACTGGAAGTCGACCGATGGGTGTCCGCAGACGAACCGGTTCGCAGTTACGGTCACTGGTTGTTCGAACCTCTTTTATTATATGTTTTTTTTTTATAAACCTCTGGGCCGTATGATCGCCTAGTATGCTGCATAGCTATGTAGAACACGACAGTTTCTCGCAAAGAGATATCATTGAGATCCTACAGCAATTCGCAGTAACATTGAGCAGTGCGTGCTGCGTGCGCATACGCATGTTGTGACGTCACGCACTCGTGCGTCCGAGCGTCCGTGCGCGTCGTGCGCGGCGGGCAGTGACATCGGGCAGCATTAGCTTGGAATGGAAATATGTAATTAGATGTCACAAGGGTATGGGACGGAGATGACGCTCTACAGACCTGACCTTTTTCTGAAGCTTTGTCGGCCATGTACATGGCCGAATCTCGTCGTGGTACATGGTCGAAATGGCTGCGATCTGCACGTAACATAGTTTGACAGAGAAAAACTCCCTTCGTCCACTTTGGTATTTCTTTTGCTGTTTGGTTACTATTTGTGAGAGAAGAGTTATTTTTCCATATTTGTAACTTTTTGTAACAAGTTACAAGAGCAGATTTTTTTTTGTTATTTGCTCCTGTTATGTTTTAAATTAAGAGTAAAGTAAGAGTTGCTCCTTTTATGACTTAAATTAAGAGTAGAGTAAGAGTGGGTACCCAAAGGTATCAATAAAATGCTAATGTTTTCTTTTTTAATAAATGTTTAAATATAAAATGTTTAAAAGTGTTTGCAATGTACATAAAAAGCAGTAGGGATAGATCCTCGGGAAAACAGTCTACAGTCTTTTAAAAAAAATCTAGAAAAATAATTCTCTCACAACTAGTTACCAAACACCGAAAGAAAATTATTCTCTTGTCAGTTACAAGAGAATAATTTGTTGGTTACAAGAATGGAAATAATTTGATCTACGAATATGGAAAAATAATTCTTCTCTCACAACTAGTTACCGAACAGCAAAAGAAATATCTTCTCTTGTAACTGGTTACGTAAGTGTAGTTACCAAAGTGGACGAAGGGGAAAAACTGACAGTACTAACGAAGTAGAGGTCAGATAGGCAGTCATCATCATCTGCCTGCCTTTTGCCAACTATTTCGGGGTCGGCTTCCAGTCTAACCGGATGCAGCTGAATACCAGTATTTTACATGGGGCGACTGCCTATCTGACCTCCACAACCTAGTTAATACAGGGTAATACGATACCCCTTGGTAAGACTAAGACTGGTTGTCAGACTTTCGGACCACTAACTAACTGTAACGATTGTCAAAGATCTACTAATGACAGCCGGGACCAACGGCTTAATATGCTTTCCGAGGCACGGTCCACAGAGGAAACTTGGTATGGATGGGTGGTCACACTGGGCACCCAACGGACCAAGCGCTTGCCTAAAGCGTGGGTTAACCTGAAGATCGACTCGAGTGGCTGCTATTGTTGAGGCATGAGCTCCTCTATTATTTAGCCATGAGCTCCTCCAGGTCAGATAGGCCGTCACTCCATGTAACTACTGGTATTCAGCAACACCCGGTTGGACTGGAAGCCGACCACAACATAGTTGGGAAAAGGCTACGCAAATGGGCTGGGGATGACCATAGAAAAATCGAACGCATCCATTCATTACAGTTTGTTAACAATCAGAGAGTTTTATCGACAATACATTGAACTAGTATAGTCAACCGCACATCGATGGTAACAATTTGACATTGATAGCGTCTTTATGCCGTAACTGTAAGGGTGGTTTTTGGAATGCACATGTTACTAACGTGTTGCCTGTATCTGCTACAACGTACAAAGACTCGGGATCACGAGACAAAAAAACGACAATTGATTAAATATACCAAGAAATGGACCGAAAGCGATAAGTGAAATGCGGTGCGTTCCATGCACCAGAGATAACTGTCACCTTATCACCTCATTGTTTGAGACAATGCACAATGCACAATGTCCAACGGTAATCAGTCAGTGAGTCAAAACAACGCTGTTCTGCCGCGCGGCAAGGACGCGGCCAATCAGAGCGTGGCGCGCCGAACGTTGCCCAATCACGCGCGGACGCTAGATCATTGACCAATCAGGACTCATGACCGTTACACTTTCAAAATTTGAAAACAAACGATTTTTTATCTTATCGTTTTGGAATTAAGGTTTGTTTTAGATTGTAGGGATAATGAATAAGGCTTAGCTAGCAGGATGTGCGAATGCTTTGCGTTACGGCCTTGCGTTCAGAACTGCGCTCAGATCATGTTACACGCGTGTTCGGTGGCATTTCTATATGATCCCTTCATTATGATTTATCTTACAACAGGTTTTAAAGTATAAACCTTCTCTACTGAGACCAGTTTTGTGAAGGGTCGGAGAACCCTATGACCTCCACAGTCAAAATAAGTGACAAGACATTATGTCCAAGTTGTGTGACCAAATCATTGTAGTCAATCACAAAAAAAATTGCCAAATCATTGTGGTCTTTGCTGTAATGTATTTGGTCACACGACAAATCAAGTATCAGTTTGCGAGGTTGTCGAAATGTGGGAAGTGATTACTGCATTGTTCATGCCATTGGCATAAGAGCCAACAGCCTCGAGTGCCTTGATCAACACCCGAGGAGGCTCTCGTGAGGGGGCCGGATTAGGGCTTGATCCAGGAAGCGGTACTTCTGGACACGGTGGTGTCATATTATTAGGATCCGTTTCCACCAAGCGAAAAAAACCTCGCGCACTTTTCTAATGTCACTGAATAAAGAACTGCATCAGTATTGCTTTTAAGTATAAAATTTTGACGCAGACAAAGCGTCTCTTCGAATCTTTTATGAGCTGTCTGGGGCTACGGCTTTTGTAACCGGCTGTTGATTAAAGTAATTACGCCTTGACCACCATTTCTCCACTGCCACACAATTAACCATTTCTCTTGGAATGTTTCAGTATAAACAAGATCCGAACCCTGGGCGACTTCGCGGGCTGCCGGCGCCTGCGCGAGCTCTACGTGCGGAAGAACGAGATCAACGACTTGAACGAGATCAGACACCTCAGGCATCTGCCGGACCTGACTAGCTTGTGGCTCGATGAGAACCCTTGTACCACACACCCGCAGTAAGTTCATTAATTTATTGAAGGCGAGAGGGAGGCTCATGGTAACTTCCGCGCGAGTCTATCAAGGTATGTTAATTGGAGGTCGGTCTGTAAGTGTTGACCATCCATTACATACCGAGACCCTTCGGTGGTTCGGGAAGCAATTTAAGCCACTGGTCCCGGCTGTCATTCGTAGATCTTTGACAGTCGTTACGTGGAGTCAGAAGCCCGACAACCAGTTGTCAAGGAGTTTCCTGTTGCCCAGAATTCTGACCTGTGGAGAGTGTGTGGTAATACTGGTATTCGTGGCTGGCGGCATCCAGTTCTACTGGAAGCACAAGTTTTGAAAGTTCTTGACTCTGTCAATGCCTGCTTGATATTCTTGAGATTTAACGAATTCGCCGACGGAACTCCCAAGTTGTTTAGTATATCAAGTTCACAAGTTGATGTATGTTTGCAGATACAGGATGACGGTGCTACGGAACCTGCCCAACTTGGAGAAGTTGGACAACGTGCCCGTGCAGCCCGACGAGGTACGTGCGAACAAATATCTGCTTTACATAGTATTAATTAAGAACAGTTTCGAAAATCATAATAATAGTGTATTCCCCCTCCCCCTACACCTGATAAGCACAAGGGGAACCCATGATGTACATACTTGTATTGGACTTTGAGATTTTGGGACGTTGCTTATCTCCTGAAACAGTGACAGCCTAGTGGTGTGACCGTCGGACTGCCAAGTAATGGGTCTCGAGTTCGAACCCAAGACACGCACCACTGATTTTTCGGAATTATGTGCGTATTGTCTAATTATCATTTGCTTCGGCGAAGGAAAACATCGTGAGGAAACCAGCATGCCTGAGGGACATTTCTCGACGGCATGTAAAGCCAAGTCAGAGGCCCATGGGCGGCATAATAACTCTGACACCAGGTTATGCACTAACCACACGATAAAGAAGACCTATCCCCTCTGAGAATAGATTTTACATCCTGACCTTGTTGTCTTGAATTCAATATAATTCATATACTTGTATTATAAATACATATGTATAAATGAATGATTGTTGTGTGTTCAGGTGCAGGAGGCGATGCGGCGCGGCCTGCACATCCCCGACTCCGACGACGAAGGTTATCCACAACAGGTGAGACACATTCATACTTACTCATTTATTCTAATCATTTATACTAATATTATAAAGAGATACATTTTGTGTGTTTGTAAGTGTAATCTTCGGAACTACTGATCCGATTCCGAAAGTTCCTTCACTAATGGGAAGCTGCGTCGTCCCCGGGTCCGTAAAACGGGCGAAGCTGCGGGAAAAAACTAGCATTAATAATGGGTTTAAAAATACCTTTGAAGCTAAAAGGCGCTTGTTCACACCGTCATTGCGATCATTCTATGTCCTGGACCATACCTGGGAACCTTCTAGTTACGGAGATATTGGGGGTCAAAGTTACAACTTTTTCATAAGTTCTTTCTATACATTTTTTTTTAATGTTTTGGCTTTAGTTTAAATATCTCCACGACCCCGTACTATTCAATGCATACATCAGCACAATGTTTTGAGTGCGTTACATTGAGTCTTACCGTAAAACGTGATTTTTCACCCCAATAAAAAAAGTCGTTTCCCAGCAATAATTTTTACGTAGAGCTACTTAGTTTCATGTACAGAATGCTTGGTTGACGGCTTCGTGAAGGGTCCGTTTACACGTCGTATTAAAGTTAGTCTTGTTTGATGTTACAGCAAGAGAGCTACGGTCAGTACCGGCGGCAGCGGTCGTGCGAGTCGAGCCCGGAGCGCGAGCCCGAGCAGTACTACACGCGACACCCGCCGCGCCACGAGGTACCTCCTACCGCCTAGCAGCGTGCCACGACACTTACACATTACCATCGCTAACATTAATACTGACAACGGGATATTCACCATGTTTACTATTCATTTCGTGCTCGTGCTATATAGCTCGGAGCTCGTGGTTAAATGAGAACTGCCGCTCGGAGCAATCTTCAGGTTAAGGCGCGCTTGCCTTGGTTGGTCTGTGGATGGGTGAACACCCATTACATACCGAGTTTCCTCTCTGGTCCCGGCTGTCATTTCTACACCTTTGACAGTCGTTACAGGTAGTCAGTGGCCCGAAAGTCTGACAATCAGTCTTACCATGGGGTATCGTATTACCCAGTACTAACTGGGTTGTGGATGTCAGATAGGCAATCGCTCCATGTAAAGTACTGGTATTCAGCTGCAACCGGTTAGACTGGAAGCCGACCCCGACATAGTTGGGAAAAGGCTGAGCAGATGATGATGACTATTCATTTCGAGTTGGCGATATTTAAGCGCTGTTAAAAAAAAAGTGACATCGAGATCTCTAAATGAATAGTATACACGGTAAATATCCCGTTGTAAGTGTCCGTGACCATATCAGTCTATCTATCATCGTCGGCGTCGTGAAGTTGCGGTGACAAAAAGAAAAAGTTCTCTCTAAACTATGCTGTCACTATAATTATAATATGACATCGCCGTTTTTTTAAGCAATTCAAACTCGACCGTTGTACAAGGACCTATCGGCGCGCGGTTAAAACGGAACTAACGCCGCCATCTTTTTTTCATAATTCAATTTTACTAAACAATATCTAAAATGTAACTTAACTGGTGAAATGTGGGTACACCTCTGCCTAACCCTTCAGCGATCACAGATGTGGTGTTTTCTAAAATGTTTACAAACAACGCCCCTCTGTCTATGTCACTCAAGCGCCCAAACACCCTTGTAGAACTGTTAAGCGTATGCCACTTGTGTGTCCGCCTTGTCTCTGGGAACACATCTGCGATGTCTGTGGTATAGGCGGTTACCATTCTGATTCATCAACTGTCGGTGTATTATACACTTCTGCCTTAAAGGCGTGATGATATGGATTAATTTAAATAAAATAGCGAAAAGTAAAGACTTTGCCTTTGGACATGATGCACTTTCTAATCAATGTTCTGTGTGGTATTAAACTATTAAAACAACAATATCATGTGTGTCTGTGCATCAGTTTGTGTATTTCTTCGTAACAACCAGTTTATAACTTAATGTATTCATTTGATAACTTGCTATGAATTAATAGTTAAAATATTTATTGACTTGTTATGTCGCTTTCTATTGCTGTGAGTTTTTGTGGAATATTCATGATTTTTGTTTAATAATCTGTGAAAATTTACAACTTTTATAACGTCCTAATACTAACTATATATAATCCACGAGTCATTTTGAATTACCAGAATAATTGATAGTACTGGAAGAATATAATTAATTTTCAAACAAAACTTTTTTGTCGGTACTCATTAAATACTGCATGCTCTCCTAAATAGGGCATCGAAACCCGGTTTCGGTGCCATAGAAAAACCCGGGGAAAAAAACGGGTTATATAATGGTACCAAAACCGGGTTTCGCATGCCCGACTCCTAAACCATATACGTATATGTATAAAGACAATCATTTGCCTGACTGTCTGACTGCTTCGTCGGTGTAGCGGTCGCAATCGCGACTGCTGAGCATGTGGTCCCGGGTTCAATTCATTAAGAAATTGTTCGGGTTTTGCCATCAGGAATTTCTCAGAAACAGCCACGGAGTCTGGATTTGTACCCGGTCAATGGCAATAGGCTCGCCCCCTATTACATGGAACTTAAACATAACTGGCAAAATGTGGGTGTGCTATTAGGTACACCTCTGCCTTACCCTTCGGGGATTACCGGCGTGATGTTATGCCTTCCTCTCCTTCTTAACTAAACTAGCTATCCTTTTATTCTGGTAACTAGAAATGAGTCGTGTACGTGTATGTTTGTGTGTAAGTGTGTACTAACGCGCGTATGCGTGGGGCGCAGGGCAGCGACAGCTCGGAGGCGGGCGCCGAGGTGGGCGGCGACGCGCCCGCGCCGCAGGTCAGACCCGAACCTACTCATGCACTGATGCCAGCACATCAACCTACCCGGAACTGACAAATTTTCCCAATCAACCTTGAACCTGAATTCTTTAACGAATAAAGTTGAAAATCTATTGAGGAAATTTGACAGATCGTTGTAGCTTGATGTGCTTGGTGTCTGTACCTACTCATGCACTATGAAGTCTCTCATCTGCACTATACCTACAGGCTGGCAGGGACATTGACGCACAAACGATTACCCCGTGTCGTGTTCATCATAACGAACCCCCCCTATTGTAGGAAACTGCAGATTTCATTTTCGATGTACTGAACACATGTAACGTAACCTTTTGTACGTCGATCTTGGTTTTTAGGGGTGCTACAGTGTTCTAGTCACATTCTTATTGATATCTCACCTGCATGTATTTATGTTATTCGTGTACAGCCGACCTGGTTTCCTACTACTTTCGTCAACAATTCATAGAAATTCTTAACTAATTTGAATCACTATCATTAGCACATCAAACGTGATATCTATCACTATGTTTACCATTCATTTGGAGTTCCCGATAGTTCGGCTTATTTTTAAACGTTTTAATAAGGTGTAAACTATTACTGTTACTTACGTACGTACGTCTTAAAGGAAAATTAGACCTTGAAGGTAAATAATTACTAGTCGAGTGTACACGTGTAATACTTACTTAATTGCACTAATATCTCATTTGTACCTTCACATATATTGTGTAGTGGGCCTTTAAGATACAATTCCGAAAGCAACCCTGAAGCAGCAACAAGCGTCAGTGTCGCCATCTACAGCGCGCTACAGAATGCGTGACAAAATATAATCTGCCGTCCCATACGAAACTAGAATACATACTCACTACTACTAAAAGTTACAGCACAATGCTGAGATAAGGGCCTTTTGGCCTCGTACAGAACCAATTTAGTTAAATCTATAGTTATATAACATATATTATAAAGCTGAAGAGTTTGTTTGGTTGAACGCGCTAATCTCAAGAACTACTGGTTCAAATTGAAAAATTATTTAAGTGTTGGATAGCCCATTTATCGATGAAGGCTACGACGTCATGCTGCGACCAATAGGAGTGGACACTATTCAAATTTTTTTCTTATGTTAACTTTTTCCATACTTAATGTGTTATTGTTAATTTAATCATTGTGTTTAGTCCTGTGCGAGATAAATAAATACTTATCTTCTTTTTCTTACTCGACCCAAATGTATGAGACAGCTGATTATGTTTTCGCGATTTCAAATGTCGGTCCCATAGAGGAAGTTCTCCCCACCGTAACCGTCCAGTACGGGCGCGCCTCGCCTCGCGCTGGAGGGCGGCGTCACTGTCAGCCCTGTCGCTTCTCTGCTCGGTTGCGCCTTCCTAATCGTACCTTTCAGGTGGTGACATTTGTAGTTTGGGGTAAAAGATTCTTCAATCCATACAAATAAATAAAATTTTAGTGACTGTTTGTAATATCAAAATATCAGCTTCTTACTGAATGCATATGAAATTATATAATTATGTACATTATACGGTACTTAAAACAAAAACGGCTGGACCGATTTTGACGGGACTGGCATACTGGCAGATATTATAAGGAGTAACTAAGGCTACTTTTATTTCAGAAAAGGAATTCCGTGCAAAAAAATGTAAACCCTTGAAATTGGTAACAAAATCCGATTCAATAAAGTAATATTTTTACAATAATTTCTCGCGGTCGAAGGTGGCGGGCAGTAGCTAGTCTTTAGTAAATGAATCATAGAGGCTTATACGAGGCTGCTGATATACTAGAGTGTTACGAGGATGCGTAGCGAAGGTTGTGTGCAAACGTAAAATTAAATAAGGGTTCCGTAATATGCCATTTGGCTACGGACCCGCTGTAGACGCTGCCACAGGGTAGTTTCCCACACTTCAGGCTACTCATGCTGGTACATGTCTGGTATACAAGCAGCCAGTCGCGTGTGGTACGAGGAGCATATAAGTGAGCAGTAGTAGTGTCCCCGGCAGTGCCCCGCGTCCCCCGGGCGGCGCGCGGGCGCCTCGCCCGACGCGGACGAGCGGTACGACCACCCCGCCATGACGAACATGACCAGGTCGCACTACGACGTGAGTATACTACACGTACATACATAAATAATAACAATTTACTCGACATATCTTGCTATTTTTGTGTATCCGGGTTCGATTCCCGGGTCGGGCAAAGTGTTATTGAGAATTTCTCAGTAGCAGCCACGGAGTCTTGAGTTGTGTGGTTAATGGCAATAGGCTCGCCCCCTATTACGTGACATTCAAACATAACTGGCGAAAAGTGGGTGTACTGTTAGGTACACCTCTGCCTAAGCCTTCGGGGATTGCAGGCGTGATATTATGTTGTGTGTGTTAACATCTGCCTACCTGTTATACCTATGTTGGGGTCAGCTTCCAGTGTAACCGGGAGCAGCTGAATCCCCGTATGTTACCGGAGCGACGGCCTATAGCTCACTTGACACATTCAGTGTGATTGGATGAGAATGTTGAGATGGATGCGTGGAGTGACAAGAATAGAAGAAGGAAACGTGTTGCGCCGACCCCAAGTAGAGTGGGACAAGTGCAGGAAGATGAAGTGTTGTAATCGAATGCCATGCCCGAGAGATATCTCTCGGCGGCATGTAAAGCCAAGTCAGAAGGCCATGGGTGGTATAAAAACTCTGACACCAGGTTAGGCACTAACCACACGATGAAGAAAGAAAGTACAGACTCATCTTCACGCTGATGTCCGATGCTCGTTTCATAATAATAATAATAAGCTGGCAACTCTCGATGACAAGGGACGTCGTTTCAAAAAAATTATAATTTATTATCAAAAGCAAGTATTTTTTTTTGATCAAGCTTTGAGTACAATATTTTTTCGGAAACCTTACATAAATTACAACCTTTCAATAAAATAAAACCTCCAAATTAATTACTTAAACCAGAAATATGAAAATTTATAACACACTGACAGTTAATGACATGCTTCACAAATTTTCCTGATAAAAGGTGATATTACTAAAATTCCGATGATGAAATAACGACGACCAAGATGATCACGAGATCAGCTACTCAACGTGCACGCCTACCACCTCCGGACCCATCGCTCAGCTCCGCCTCGCCGCCGTCGGAACCCAGCCTCACCGTGAGTGCTGTGACACCGGCCGTGGCAGTTGCGTCGAGCTCGAGCGACGAGTATTTCTCTCCGCCCACGACGCCACCACCTGCACGTCGACGGGGAGGACGCCGGCCGCCGGACGGTTTAGGACCTCGAGGCCCACCGGCCTCTGATAGGGTCCCAGCTCCCGGCGGAAGTGTGCAGCGCATGCGATGGACGCAGACCATCAATGAAAACGTCATGCGCTCATACTATGGGGCTACAGAGGGAGGAAACAACCTGACCGCGTACCGTGTTCGGATGCTCTCTCTGTTTCAGGTGCTTGAGCCAGCTGTCAACGTGTCGGCGCAACGACTGTCGGATCAGGTGCGCGTCATCCAGCGTAATCATATGTTGGATGACACTGTACTTGATCGCCTGCGAACTGAAATGCAGAGTAGCCATGTCATTACCCCGTCAGTGCAGGCTGTGGTACCACCACAGTCTACCACAATACCGAATCACACTAACGACGTGAGTAATGACATGGTTAGTAATGTAAGTACCCAGTGCAGTGAGGAAATAAGGAGTGCTTTGGAGGGTGCGATTCGAGAATATCGGTTTATGTCGCCAAACCTTAGACCACGCATACCTCGTTTGCCCATGCATAACAAAAATAGGGCGCTGGTGGCTGTTCTGGATTCGCAGTTGTCAAACTATTTTGATAACTGCGAAGACCTCACTGATGCTCACTCAATCTTGTATTGTGCGGCTGTAGCGGCATGTCGTGTAGCTCGCGTCAAATTTTCTGATGGCAGAGCTACACGACTTAAACCAGCCGTACCGGCATGGCAGTGCAGGATTGAGCGACGTATTGATGGGGCCAGAGCACTCATCGGGAAACTAATCTGCTTCAGGGAGGGCAATACGCGCCCTAGAGTGATGCGCTTTGTGAGACGGGCGTTCTCGGGAACTGATATCAGTCCTCGAGACTACATCTCCCGTGTCACAGAGCGCATCGACTTCCTGAAGCAGAAAGTATATGCATGGGCAAACCGTATTCGTAGGTATAAGCGACGGGTGGAACGATACACTCAGAATCGCACATTCCAAAGAGATGAAAGATGGGTTTATAGGGCTTGGGAGCAACCGGACCAAGGTGTGGCCGACACGCACCTGCCTGATGATGACGCCATGACTTCGTTCTGGCGCAGCATCTGGTCGGTTCCTGTCGGCCATACCGAGGGTGAATGGACTCGGCAGGTCGAGCGAGCGTGCGATCCAGTAACAGAAATGGGGGCAATCACTATCAGCCCCCAAGATGTAGCCCGTGCAGTCCGTCCGTTGCCTAACTGGAAATCTCCAGGGCCGGATGGGCTGCACAACTTCTGGATTAAATGGTTTGTAAGGTCGCACGCTCGTCTGGCGACCCTGTTCCAGTCAGCCTTAGAGTCAGGGTTGCTACCCGAGTTCCTGACAACAGGTATAACCCATCTGCTCCATAAATCGGGTAGTACTGCGGAACCCAAAAATTATAGACCGATTACCTGTCTTCCGACAGTCTATAAAGTTCTTACATCCATTTTGAGAGCTAAAATTAGCGAACACATTGATGACAATTCCATCATGTCCGCTTCTCAAAATGGATGTAGGAACGGGTCCCGTGGTACTAAGGAGTTGCTCCTCATTGATATGGCCATAAGCCAACAAGTTCGCCGTTCCCGGAGAGATCTGTCGACATGTTGGATAGACTATAAGAAGGCCTATGACTCGGTGCCACATACATGGCTGATGAGGGTGCTAGAGTTGTATAAAGTTGATGCAACTCTGCGCACCTTCCTGATGTCGTGTATGGGGCAATGGAGGACAGTCCTTCGCTTTCCAGGATGTCGACAAATCCAGAGGAATAGCGAGCCGATAAGGATTGAGCGAGGTATATTTCAGGGCGATAGTTTGAGTCCACTTTGGTTCTGCTTAGCCTTGAATCCTCTTAGCACGCTGCTGGAGGATTCAGGTCTAGGTTATCGGTTGAGGAGAGGTGGTCAGGTTATATCTCACCTCCTTTACATGGACGACCTGAAACTCTTTGCCCCCAACGATTTGCAACTGATGGAGCTACTAAAGGTAACTTAAACTTTCAGTAGCGCCATCAGGATGGAATTTGGTGTGGACAAATGTGCGGTCATGCATGTAAAGCGAGGGGAGATTGTGGAATCTGTGGGAACCCAACTCTCGGATTCCATAAATCTTAGATCCCTTTCAGCAACCGAAACCTACAAGTATTTGGGTATGTCGGAAGCGTTGGGCATCAATGTAGCTGACATGAAGCAATCGTTGAGGGAGCGCTTCTTTGGCCGCCTGAGAAAAGTATTTAATAGTCTTTTATCAGGCGGGAACAAGGTGCGTGCGTTCAACGGTTGGGTCATGCCGGTTTTGATGTACTCTTTCGGCATACTCAAATGGACACAAACAGAACTAGACGCCCTGGATAGGAAGGTCCGTACATTGTTGACGGCATATCGAATGCATCACCCACGATCTTCGGTTATGAGACTGTATATCCCGCGGAGGTGCGGAGGTCGAGGCTTTTTAAACGCTAAGACTCTCCACAATCGCGAGATATGCAGTCTCAGGGATTTTTTTCTAGAAACCGACGTGGGGATGCATCGGGATGTGGTCGCGGTGGACAAGGGCCTCACCCCGCTCTCCTTGGCTAAAGAGAACTGGCGCAAACCTATAGTACTTAACACTAACGACCGCAAGGAGGTATGGCAGAGTAAAGAGCTCCACGGACGCTTTTTCCGGGCCCTTCATGGGCCCGATGTAGACCTATCAGCGTCCGTAACCTGGCTACGTTCCGGCGACCTCTTCGGAGAAACCGAAGGTTTTGTCTGTGCAATTATGGATGAAGTTATGATGACGAATAACTACCGGAGATTTATTGTGAAGGACGGCACGGTTGACATATGTCGGGCATGCCACCGTCCGGGCGAATCAATTCGTCACATTATCTCCGGGTGTTCTCGTCTAGCTAACGGTGAGTACTTGCATAGACACAACCTTGTAGCCAGGATTATCCATCAGCAACTTGCTCTAAAATACAACCTTGTGGAATCGGAAGTGCCGTACTATAGGTATGTGCCCGACCCAGTTCTCGAAAATGGCAATATCACACTGTACTGGGATCAATCCATCATCACTGACAGGACTATTGTGGCCAACAAGCCTGATATAGTGGTGGTGGATCGATCAGAGCGGCGCGCAATGATTGTTGACATAACGGTCCCGCATGATGGGAACCTCGTGAAAGCCGAGAAAGATAAACAAATCAAGTATCTTGACTTGGCTCGCGAGGTTGTCGACATGTGGGAAGTGGACACGGCGATCATTGTGCCGATAGTAGTTTCAGCCCATGGCTTAATTGCCAAGAGCCTCGACCAATACCTGAGGAGGCTCTCGTTAGGCGGCTGGATCAAGGGCTTGATTCAGAAAGCGGTACTCCTGGACACGGCTCGTATTGTTAGGAGGTTCCTCTCTCTGGAGCCCTGACCGCCGGTAGCTTGGACCCTGTTCCCGATACCGGTGGGCTACTATTTTTTATATTTTTAAATGTTTTTTTTTTTATAGGAATATTTAAAAATGTAATTAGTAAGTAAGAGAAATAAATAAAGGGAAATAACAACTAATCTTGTATAACACCGTACGTTTGGTCTGTGTCTCATATCAGCATATGCAGTCAGGGAAGAAACAGATTATATGACTACTTTAATATGCCACAGGACTTTGTTTAACAATGACAGTTGTGAGTTGAGTAAACGGGCAAGTTTTCATTAACAACAGATATGTACCTTCTAAACATCGGTTTCCCTGACTGTACCTTCGTTACATTACCACGCTTCTGCAATAGCATCACAGTTTGTGCAAGGTCACTGTTGTCATTTCATTGTTATTTTTCCTCCACTCCTATCCCTTTCTGTCGCTCAGAACTGTCATGTGCTAGAGCGAGACACAGAGCGAGCTGCCGATCGTACCGTCGACGTCGGTACTGCCGCGTGCGATAGCACTCCCGCTCAGTTTCAACTCCTATTAGAGGCCATCCTTAAATTACGTCACACGTTAAGGGGGGCAGGAGGTCGACGAAGTGTGACAAGGGGTGGAAGGAGTCCTAAATTCGTCGTGACGTCACATATCAAAATCTAATATTGTAAGTATTAAAACAGGAAGTATTAAATTGCTGTGACAGGGTGGGGGGGAGGTAAAAAATTCATGAAATTCGTGTGACGTAATTTATGGATGGCCGCTTATTCTCGCTGTCCTAAAGTTTATGTCGGAGATAAAATAATGATGAGAGAACTGAATTTGCTGTATGTGTTAACCAGTGGTTCTCTTCGGAAAAGCCGAATCTTGGCAAATAAAATGGTTAATCGAATTGTTCCACCTCAATCGCAATACATTGATGCACTAATTCCGTTAATCCCATAAGGCACCTAGAGCCGCTACAGATTTGTTTGATCGTTAGGGGGCGTCCATTAATTACGTGAGGCGTTTGGGGGGGGGGGGACCCGAATCTCACCCAATCTTACGAGGGAGAGAAGAGTGGTCTCGCCAAATATCACGTATTTTTTTCCCCGCAAGAAACAGTGTAAAATTGCGTGAAACTAGGTTTAAGTAAACATGTTTCTTCCCCAAAGTATGGGTAAATCTAACGCAATCAAGCATAGATTAACACTAAATATCGCATTTTGATAAATCTCACGTAAGATTGGGCGGGGAGATCTCACTAAGGGGGGTCCAAAAAACGACCAAAATAATATTGCCTTACGTAATTAATGGAGCCCTCTTACTGTATGTCAGGTCTCATACGAACATCAGCCACCTGCCAAAGGTTCGGATGAACCGATATGAACAGATCGGGGATCGACTGCAGACATCTGACACGGATAGAAACAGTTCATATCTGCAAGGATGACCGAACTTTAGCTTTTATTTGATCAAATCGAACAAATCGGTAGGGTCTTTCATTGAATCAATCACATTCGATTCGGCGACGTTCCGCTTTCCCGAAGCCACCCTCAGCCTCCCCCTCGCTGTAGTGACCGCACGTGTCGTGTGTTGCAGGCGCGCTCGCCCGACGCCAGCTCGCTGCGACACTCGCTCTCCACGCACAGCGTCAAGGTATACCACCCACACAACACCTGCGTCACAACTTGTTCATGAACATGTTCCTAAACAAATTCAAGTTCAGTGCTCACGCAATCACTGAAAGATATTAGTAACACATTCATCTCGTATTTAGCACGTTTGCTTACATTTTTATCAAATTGTTTTGGAACAGAGTTCATACCCACTCCGACATCCAAAACTACTTATGACAAAGTTGCACAACATTGTTTCAGCAACATGTTTACCTCAAGACAAAAACATGTTGCCGAAACATTAGTGCGATGACAGCAATTCTGCAACATTTCATACTAACAGCAACATGTTGCGAATGTTCCATATTCATGGTAAACAAGTTGCGCAACATTGTTTTAGCGTTGTTCCATCACACTCCGTGTGTGCGTATCGTTGGCTTGTGACTGCGACACTCACGTAAACTATCAACATTCTTTCATTATAAACACATGTATCCACTGCTGTTCAACAACATGTACGTCAATTAACAATCACTAAACAAATAATGTATTAACAGTAACAGAGTTCTTAGAGCCAACAAATTGCAGCATTTTTATATTAAACACATTGTGAGATCCTGGGTTCGATTCCCGGTCGTTTTTCAGACAAGACTTTTTAAATTAGGATTCGAAAGTAAATGCTTTCATTGGCCGAAATGATTGTTATAATGTGCGTCGTTGTGTTACAGGAGTTCTCATACTCGTCCAATGGCGAGGGCCGCTACCCCCCCGCGCCCGCCAGCGGCGTGGCCTCGCCGCCCTACCAGGAGCCCTTCTACGAGCGGCCTGACAGGTACATATACTCTTATGCTGTCTCATGTCTGTCAAGGAGCTCGTGGCCAAATAATAACAGCCGCTCGAGTCGATCTTTAGGTTAAGCTGCGCTTGCCTAGGTTAGTCCGTGGATGGGTGACCACCCATTACATACCGAGTTTTTTCCGTGCCTCGAAAAGCACATTAAGCCGTTGGCCTCGCCGGTCATTTGTAAGTTTTTGACAGTCGTTATAAGTACTCAGTGGCCCGACAGTCTGACAACCAGTCTTACCAAGGGGTATCGTATTACCCGGTACTAACTGGGTTGTGGAGGTCAGATAAGCAGTTGTTCCATGTAAAATATTAGTATTCAGCTGCATCCGGTAAGATTGGCAGCCGACCCCAACATAGTTGGACTGTCTCATTAAAGTTTACTTTTTTAACTCATAATACGAGCGACCCGACAGGCAACCAAGAGATACACCTGAGTGCCAGTGCAGCGCCTCGGTCAACAATATGATACGCTATGGAAGCAGGCGTTACTTCACGGAAATCCATGACGTTACATGTTATGCTAAATGTTTAGTGTTCATTCCGCGAAAAAGAAAATGATATAAAAATCTACACGTGCAGGACAAGCAATAATAGTCTAATAGCCGTGATATTCCTAGGGATATAATTATATCACGGCTATAATTATCGTTCTGCGACATTAACACTATTGTCAGCCACGGCAAACCCTGGGCAAGCAGGCTGTTGAAACTGCGCCACTGCTTTATATTATCGAGTTGAAGAAAGAAAAAAATATAATGGTCAACATAATTATGTAGGTGCAAGTTCAACAGAAAACATAATTGAAATATATGTCATGTCGTGTAACTCCCGTTTCCTTTGCAAGTAACGATATTATACGTTGAAATGTCACAAATGTAGACACACGTAATGTACACACAGGTCGGAGTCGTACGGACACATGTCGCAGCGCGGCAGCGGCGAGGCGTGGGAGGAGCGAGCGAGCGCGCGACACGGGCCCGCGCACGCGAGCGAGCGGGACAAGGACTACCCCTCCGCCGTCATGGCCGAGCACAGGGGCTTCACCAGGAGGCCTGTCGCTAGGGTACCTACTCAATAATCCTGTATTGCATAATCACTTACTTCGGTGAAGGAAAACATCGTGAGGAAACCAGCATGCCTGAGAGATATTTCTCGACGGTATGTAAAGCCAAGTCAGGGGCCCATGGGCGGCATAAAAACTCTGTCACCAGGTTGGCCACTAACCACACGATAAAGAAAGAAGAAGACCGACCTCCTTCACTGTAAAGTGCATCTAAACATTGTGAAATACGTATGTATCAATTTTGGTGTACAATAAAGTATAATGGTATCTATTGTTGTTGCAGAACTCGAACCTGTTGTCGGCGGTGTTGTGTCTGGTGAAAGAGCTCGACTACCCGAGCCTCGAGGTCGCCGAGATGGCCGTCAGGTAAACATGCGCCAATACTGATGTGACGTCCCACAGGCGTCAGTGAGGTCGAGTGACATGTGTCGCGATATTTACTCCACAGAAGGACGATTACTGTCGCGTTGTCTTTTAGACGAAACCAAATCGGTTTAAATATCGATATCGAATGAGTATCGACTTTGTAATACTTATGACTTGCCAGTATACAGGGTGGTGATTTAGTCACTGGCAACCGTCAATGTGGTGATTTTAACTTCCGCTATAATACTTTTGTTTGTTGCATGCTTGTTGCATGGAGCTGGTGTTCGGTTGTTGGCAATAGTTCGTTACTCTCTGTTGAATACAGGCTTGCTGTGATTCCAGATGTCGCATGGACGAGCTCGCCAACACGCAGTGACGCAGCGCGGCGCCGCCCGCGCCGCCCCCGCACTGACGTCACCGCGCGTCCTCGTGACGTCACCGCGCCTCGCGCTGACGTCACGCCACATCTAGTCACAGCGCGCCGCACTGCCGCACGACACATACGAACTAAACGTGAACAATGACTATATACAAGTGTTTAGTGAATGTGTGTCGAAGCGGACGCTCAGTGGTATATATACTAATGATTATTCGGGTCGGCATGATCGAGTGACAACATCGAATATTATGTAGATAACCAGGAAAAAGTTGCTGCATTTTACCGATCGGCATATTTGAGCCGAATATGTGTAGTGACTGCTTCGGGTAAGCTTTGTTGTTCAACAATACTGCCGACCCGAACGAGTGCGTAGCTTCCCTGACAGTAACAAATAACAATACTGTAGGATACGCAGAGCTTACAGCTTCTTTTTGCAAGCCAAGCGAATCGAGCGGCGTCCACATGTGTGACACATCAACTGGCCACACAACCTGAGCGTTACCGACTGGCGGTTTGCACAATGTGATAGCAATGTTCTTTATTCGGTTCGTGGAACTTCAAACATATTAACGGTATTGTTAGTTGTAATGTCAGTCATGTGGACGGTACCGCTTCAAATGATCAATGTTTTAAAACAAACTTGTAAATAATATACTTAAATCTCAATGAAATTGTCAACAAGTTCAAATTAAATTGAATATCGACACCCAACACGTCTGCGGAGTGTCACTAGCTAATTTAATTTGAATCTGTTCATTAGATTAACATAATTATGTTAAAATATTTTCAACATTATTTACACATACCAAAGTCGATTGATGGTTCACTTCAGCGACGCCGTTCAACGGATTCGATGAACTTGTGATGTAGAACTGAAAGTTCTCAATTACACTGGCCGTCAAAAAAATCGAGCCTCCCTCGTTTTTTCAATAAACCGCAAGTATTTTTTGAATCACTTTTTTTGGAATTTTTCTGCATAATACGAGAAATGTTGCGAACACGTAATTCACCCAAAAAATGCATCACTTTTGATAGAAAATCAAAAAGTCACAAACGAAGATCACAACAGTAGAGATGTGAAAAAGAGGTGTAAGTATTAGCGAAAAATTAAAACAATTTCAACACAAACTGCATCAAACATGGATGCATGAAGTGCTTGTCAGCCAGCACCCAGGGCACTCCCAAGTGTCAGTTTTATGTTAAAGCACTGCATATTTTTGTTATTAACAACTTTGATAAACGCAAATGATAAGGTGGCTCGATTTTTTTGCCGACCAGTGTACATCAAACACACGTCACGAATCAAATACTCATCGTAACACTTACTAACGTGATAACGTCCATTTTTATTTAAGCTTTGTTAATGAATTAATTGACGTCGGAATACGTCGTCACGGGGTTGTACGAGGTGTTGTGTGGGTACACTAAGGGAAATGCATCGTTAAGGAGAAGCGCCCGCGTAGCCTGGCGAAATGTTCTTTGGTTTTTTTGCAATTTGCAGGACAGTGTCAGGTTGTATGTTAAACAAAATGATGATTATAATTCTGTAATAGCTTTTTAAAGTGTGTGTCCCCGCTCGCTGGCGAACGCTCTAAGGAAAGACTGAAGCTATGGCGAGAAAGGGTTCCCCTACCCAACCCTTTTGTGCCACTTGCTGAAAATCTCCCACCTGGACACGAGTTGCCATGGTCGACCTGGAAGTCTCTAAATAGACTCCGGACACAGCTTGGCCGAAGCAAGGAAAACCTGTTCAGGTGGAGATTCATAGATGACTGCCCTGGAGTGTAAATGTGGTGTTGCCCCACAAACGATGGAACCCTTGACATCGTGTCCTGCCTGTCCTGTTACTTGCACATCACAGGAGCTGATGGACGCTACTGAAAGTGCCAAACTCGTCGCTAAATATTGGGCTGACTCAATTTGAATTGTCATCGACACGCTGAGAAGAAGAAGAATTCTGTAACTAAATACGTGTCACGGTCACAAATCATATTTTAATCAACACACAGCCCGACACTGATCGGCAAATTGCAAAAAACCGTAAGACGATTTGAATTTCGCGGGCTACCCTGGTACTTAAATTGCACACAGGATTTGGTCACGGATGTCTTATCCGAAGCTATCGTCGCGCTCATACATATGTGGCAGTCATTTATTTGTTCAGCTAAATGGAAGACTTCCTCTGTTAACACGATCACGTGTGTTTGCTCTACGATTGCTTTGGTTAGTTCGCGCATCGAGACTTTAAAATGTCAGCTGTGATTTGAACATATGAACAATTTAAGTTGGTTGTCAATTTGCTAAGCAATTCTGTTCCCTGACTGTACGGTAAAAGTCGCATGTTTTTACCCGACTGCCTAGAGGGGTTATGTTTTCACCGGACTACGGTGAAACAAAAAGGAGGGTTATGATTTTGACCGGTATGTATGTATGTGGGTATAATGGGTGTTGAAATACCCTTAACGAAGCCGATAAGCACTTGCCTTCCCTGTCATTGCCATGATTTTTTTTGTTCTGGACCATACCTCGGAACCTTCTAATTACGGAGATATTGGGGGTCAAAAATCCAACTTTCTCACAAGTTTTTTTCATATACTTACTATGTTATAACTTAACTTCAAATGCCTCCATGGTCCCCATATTATTCAATGCATCCATCAGCACTATGTTTTGAGTGCGTCACATTGAGTCCTATCGTAAAAAGTTATTTTTCACCCCAAAAAAAAATCGTTTCCCAGCAATAATTTTTGCGTAGGGTTACTTAGTTTGATGTACAGAATGCTTGGTTGACGGCTTCGTGAAGGGTCCGTTTACACGTTGTGTATGTTCATATGTTCCCTCATAACATAACTTCTAAGCTACTTATTATAAATCGACAAAATACGCTAATAAGCTGTTAATATAGCACATGGAGTTATAGAGAAGAAGTTCGACTTTGTCTCGCGTCGTCTCTCTCACTCATACCCGTGGGACTATGTCTGTCTCTTTCTATAGCTTGATGTGGCATAGTATCGGCCCGAACTGTATGTATGTAAATATTATTATGTTTATAAGTCGACGGAGAAAAATCAAAATGTCGTATTTATGGGAGATTGGCTTGCCATTGGATTTTATACGACGATGAAATTATGTTTCTTTATGTAAATTTGTTTTATACGAACACTTTTATACAACACAATAAATTAATACTCGACATCAGAAGAATTAGGTCGGATGTACAATACAGAGAGTTTTGAACATACCACCTTATGCTTCTGAGCATAAGGTGGTATGTACAAATACAGAATTATTGTACATTCGACCTTATGCTTCTCTAGTCCAGTTATTTGTTTGAAAACTGGATGAGGCCGGTGTTTCATGTCCGTCTAATCTGAGAATAAGCAGCCGACACAAACTCAGATGTGTTCCTCTCCTTCGGCGCTGGGTAGAAGGTTACAGATCCAACAGCACGTCCGATGTTCCCTATGCTGGAACCACATTGGCGATATTCGGCGAATAACTGTGGTGTGAGAAAGAAATGGAGCTATACAAAATGTTTTTTTTTAATTTTTATATTTGTTTTGCTAGAATTGTAGTACATTATAGATGGTCGGGTTTTTTTTACAGTTGCTCAAACAATTCGCTAAAACTAGCATGCAAAATTATAGAATACATTAATAAAGTAATCGAAGTTAATAGAATTGGTATGTTATAATTATAATAATGTCAATGATTTGTCAATTAATAATAGGAAAATGTCAACGTGTGAACTTGAGGTCAATGATTCATTCTTTACGCAATCTGAATAATGTCGTTTTAAAACTATTGATTTGCAAATCTCTATACACGGTGGGAAGTACACCGTCGCTAAAACGATTGCCACATACTCAGTACATCGTTCTGAACCCCCCACATGGGAATTTTTCATCGGTTATTAAAACAAAACAGCTGTTTCCTAAAAAATTACAATACCTATTCGGTCAAAATGTATGGAACAGATTTTTTTTTTTTTCAGAATGATGTACTGAGTACTTGGTAACCGTTTTAGCGTCGGTATCCGTCCCACCGTGTAATCCTTATAACCATAGGACGTCTCGCTCCGTCTCTTTCCCCCACTGAAGCACAGCTCCGAACCCCGCCAACATGGCCCGAGCAGTAGGCTGTTTCTTTCCATAGTGTTAGTATGTGTTGTATATATGTGCGTGTTGTCTGTTGTCGGCACTCGGCGGTGCGTGGCGCTGCTGGAAATGATTGTTTTATTAAATTAATATGTAATGTACTCCTAATTAATTGTATTGTAATAAATTAACTTGCCGTAATGCTGCCGTTTTATTTATTTACCTGTTCGTGTCGTAGCTCAAGCTTCTCAGTCGCGCTTCATCCGAAAATGAAGCTTATTTGCATATGTGAATGTTCTTATTTTTGTTCATACATGTGATCACAGTCGATTGTAGGAATATGTACATTAACTTTATACCAATAGGGTTTATTTTCGGATCAACGCGACTGATGTTCACTCTATGCCATGAGCATGACATTCTCACCTGGCAACAGGTGGGAAAGCCATCGCCATCTACGGCAATGATTTTGCATCCTGAAACAGAACTAAACGCGCGGCTGTTGCCGTGACTGAACGGGTATGCGGTAAGTACCACACGGTTCCTTGAGCGTGTGACCGTACTTGGAACTAACTCCCCGCCATTTTGTGTTTTCAACACAATTTCACAAATGTATACCGACACTGCCTTCCTGAAAATTCAGTCAAGCTGTTTTAAAATCATGATGCACTAACTAATCAGAGGAGCTCGTAAAAATAAAAAAAACAGCCGCTCGGATCAATCTTCAGGTAAAGCCGCGCTTGCCTAGGTTGGTGTTTGGATGAGTGACCACCCATAACATACCGAGTTTCCTCCATGCCTCGCAAAGCACGTTAAGTCGTTGGTCCCGGCTGTCATGTACAGATCTTTGACAGTCCTTATAGGTAGTCAGTGGCCCGAAAGTCTGACAACCAGTCTGACCAAGGGGTATCGTATTACCCAGTACTAACTGGGTTGTGGAGGTCTGATAGGCAGTCGCTCCATGTAAAGTACTGGTATTCAGTTGCATCCCGTTAGACTGGAAGCCGACCCCGACATAGTTGGGAAAAGGCTAGGCGGATGATGATGCACTAATTAATTACTTAGGTTTCTCAAAAAGGTTATAACAGTCCCAAACCCCCAAAGACCTCTTTTCTTTCTTCTTTTCGAACATGGAAAGGCGTGTGCTGTCATCGTGACAGATGTCAGAGTGTCGTGTAAGTGAGGACACAGAGCTGATGCAGTTCATGGGACGAAGCGCGCGCCTGGGGCCTGCCGCCCGCTCTCTGCCCGCGCCACGCACCTCAAGCGCGCACGAAGGTACGCATCAGTAGGTCAAGTGCCAGCCTTCAAAATGTCCCCATACACGATGAGTTCTGTCTTCAGATCCATCACACCTTCGTTTGGAACCCCCAAACACCGTGGAATCTCAGTGTTCATTATCGGGCCTAAAGTTCTGCCCAGCCAATAAGGTATTACCTACACTTATAGAGAAAATGATGAAGATAAGAAGAAAGCGCGATCCGAGAGAACTCGGACGACTAAAGTTTAATAGCTTACTTCAATTGCCGTAAAGTATTTAGCATAACAACCTGCTATGATGAAACGCTAAAAAGAAAATATAATCTATCTGGGGCGCAGTTAATACGTAATGTAAAGCACGCTTCGCTCGATCTTGTTGCTTCGGTTCATTTCATTCCAAAACTCTTTTAAAAAGTAGACATGGCAACTATTTTTGAATTAAAAGGCCAAAGGGATACCTAGTCATACTTTCCTGCTTCGCTAGGCAGGCTTAGAGGGGGCGGGCATATGCGGTAGTAGCTTAGCAGTGCGGCGGAACTAGTTACAAGTCAATGATGAAATAAGTACTGTGGCATGCGATTTTTTTCTTCTCTAATCGTTGACTAGCCAAGTTGGGTTTAAGGTGGGGCCGCGGCGGTTACAGGTAGGGTGGAATTAACAATAGCGGAACACCACTCCCTGCGACCAAAAGTCCTCTTCACAGATGAAGTGCAGAAAACAAGTTGGTATTCGCACCACGAATGCCTTAACGTTGACGTTTTGGCGCGACTCCAGCAGCAGCACTTTCGCCACGTACTTGGTCTTCTGACGCACGTATACCACGATGTCCTCCGCCCTAGCGGTTTAGTGTGGATGGGAGTTGTACACCGGAGTGTTCGGCTTCGCGGCACGAATAGTCACGTTGGTTTCCGATAGAGCCATGCCGCAGCGGATCTTGTTGGTGCGCTGACAGCGCTTTCTCCTCAACACCGTCCCCAAACCATCATCAGCTGGAATCGGTGCCTTTTCAGGCACCATTTGTGCTCGACGTATCGCCCAGAGGGTTTTTGTCATTAAATTGCCTTGCTCCTGTTCGAAACTTTTCGTAGTATAACTTTAGCGTTCTCTCTTCACGTCCTGCCTACTCAGGCATCAAATTTTCATGTTGACTATGCTTAAATCCCTCTGGGCTGGTGCCACGCGACTACGCTAGCAAAACGCGCCAGCACGATGTAGGAAAAATACAATCAGCCCCAAAAACAAGTAAACACTCACTAGGAACCATTTTATTGTCTACATCCATTATTCCATAATTGTGTACCTATAGGTAGGTATGTTATGCCACAGAATACATAATAGTACAAGGTTATGCTCAAAGACCAAAAACGCTCGTTGACCGAAAAAAACCGACTACATGAATTCGCGTTGCGTGCCACATATGTACATGGCTCTTTTAAAAAGTACAGTGTGACAGAAAGTGATGTGATATCAATTAATGGTAACATATAAAAGCTTTATAAAATATTGTCCGAAGTACAATATTTTACAGTAAGAGTAGGTACCTACTCGAGTTTCAATAAAATTCCCAAGCCAGGAGGATGACTGGTTGACGAAGGTCTAAGATCCGCTTGGCACCAGTGGTTCCCCAAGTGTCGCGTTGTGTTCCAGGTAGCTAGCTCGCATGTCGGCGCGCTCGTCGTCGGGCTCGTGGTCCGGCGCCGGCCGCTCGCCGCCCGACATCATCGACCTCGACAAGTTCATGCGCGGCGCCGTGCGGCCTCCGCGTGGTGACGCGCACTCGCTCAGATGGCAAGTCAACACACACTTCTATCACGTAATGAACGGGACAGATGTTAGGCTCGAGCGAAACCGTAGGTATCTATTGGCGCGTGGACTTCACACCGCCGCCATCTTGGTTTTTCAAAACATTTACCAGAAGCGTCCCCGTTTAATGAAAGATCAGAAATCCTAACGTGTCTGTGTGCTTGCGCATGTGTTCGTTCTTTGTATGGACACCGTGGAGACGACCTCCTGTTCCGGCCTGACTTGTGTCTCATGTGTCAGGTCTACAGCTATACCTACCTTAGTTTGGTTCGCGTGTGTATTGTAATGTTTCCTTTCACAACGGCACAGCGGAGACGAGCTGGTGGTGGACGCGGGCGGCGTGGGCCGGTCGCCGGGCGCGGCCGCGACGCCCGCGCCGCCCGCGCCTCTCGCGCCCCCGCTCACCGCGCCCAGTGACTCCAGCGGCAGCCGCCCGCGCCCGCACGGCAAGCGCTTCTCGCACGACTCCGGACTCTCCGACACCAGCTACGCAAGACGCAAGCATCGCCCGCACAGGTAACCGCCGCTCATCTGAACTCTACTATTGAATAATATTACGACTTAGATACATTAGATACTCTGTTGTTAGCGTCAGGCATTTGCAAACTTCACGTGGCTATAATACTTGTGTTTAAACGCAACATCAAAGCCCAAAGCGCGATGCAGCATCAAACGAATCGCTGAATCATGCGATTTTGCTTTTACAACGAATACGAAGAGTTGGCGAAACGAGATGCAGTAAGAGCAACAGTCACGTCACACGTCGCCGATAAATTTGAATACCTAAACACATTCCAATGGATCTTTCCTCTGCACTCCGTTCATCATTTCGAGAATGTATTCCCAATTGTAACATTTCCATCAAGCACCCGGGTGTTGCACAGACGCGCGGTGGGCGGCGACTGCAGCGGTGCGCGCGTGCCGCGCTCTGCGGCGGGGGGCGCCGGGGGCGCGGGGGGCGCGGGCTCGAGCGCGTCGCTGCGGGCGTTCCGCGCGGTGTGCGAGCGCGCGCTGCTGGACCAGCAGGCTCAGATCGCGCGCGTGGCGCAGCTGTGCGAGCGGCTGTCGGAGCGCGCACCGCCCGCGCCCGGCGGGCCCGCGGCCCCGCGCCGCCGCTCCGAGCGCTCCGCCACCGACAGCAGCGACGTCAGCTCCAGCAGCCGCAGCACGCGCGACCAGCGTCGCAAGGACAAGCATCGGGTAACTTCCGCACACACTGCTATAAATACAACTAACAAATAATCACTAGGTCTAAATGTTGTATTGTATCGTTACAACATTTGAAAGCGATTTTCTCGTAAAATATCTACATACATACTTCAACTTTGAGATACGGCCTATATTATAATATTTATTAATCGTATGACTTTCAAAATACTATGTTTGTCATAGTATACTTAACATGATCAACACAGTAGGAAAATTGATTTTATAAGTTGCTACCTAAAAAATCTTCCTAATAAAGTTTGAAAAATGCCGCCAAAAAACTGCACACAAAATTGCATACAGGGTGGAAGGGTCAGCGACGCTATGCTGGCTAGCACATGTTCAGTACACCATTCTGAACCCCTCCTGTTAGGATTAGTTCCAACATTTCACCAATAGATGGCGCTTTACGTTTACTGTCGAGTTCTGAATCGCGGTGTTAAGATTCTCGCACAGTTAATGACCCTGTTGATGTACATTTTTTTTGTTGAATAAAAATATTGAGTTCACACCGTATGCTTGTGTTATTTGTTGATAACGCGATAACGTTACAACCCAGTTCATCCCTGACCGAAACATTGGTCCTACGAGCCGGATAAAACCAGTTAGGTTGCACTGTGTGCGGTGAAGTTTTGCTGGAGCACACCGCAGCAGTTGGTTAGGGAACACCGAAGGGGTTGTGGATCGCAACTCAGGGTGTTGGAAGGGTTTCCTCTGTGGAGTGAGACATCATCAGGTGGCGCCGGGAGTGTGACGTCATCAGCCAGCCCTGAGAAGCGGAAGATCACCACCATCGTGACGTCGGCAGAGGACCGTGACGTCAGCAGAGTATCGTGACGGCGGCAGAGCATCGTGACAGCGGCAGAGCACCGTGACGTCAGCAGAGCATCGTGACGGCGGCAGAGCACCGTGACGTCACAGAGCATCGTGACGACACAGCGGCCAGTACGTCAGTGAATATTGTGTGTGAGTGCCGAAGACAAATTGTGAGTACATTTGTGTTATCCTATCAGTGAAGAAATAGTTCAAGAAATATTTTAAATTCCGAACATTCCATTAACTTAGTCGTTTATGCATGAATCTGGAACTTAGAATAAATAGTGTAGTAAAATTTAGGACTTAGATTTAAGCGAATAAAAACGGGGGAACGAGGAATCCATGCCCGAGTTCGCTTAGAGTTAAAGTGTGATTCAAACACTTGTAAAAATTTCGAGATTTTTGCTACCAAGAAACAAAGTATTGTGTTGTAAACAAAGTACAAGTTTAACTCTGAATAATGGAGAAGTATGGGAATTTGCAATCAAACCTAAAAACAATAATAGAAAAGTCAAGGTCTAATTTTAAGAAAACACCTAAAGATCGGTTATGTTATCAGTATATAGAAACAAGATTAGAAAAGTTGGAACGAGATTGGCAGGCATTTTGTAAAAATCATTATGAAATTTTAGAATTAGACAGCAAAACGTTAAAATCTTTAGAAGATATTACAATTGATATGTATGAAGCTACAGAGGAAGTTTACATTTCTTATAAGTCCGAATTAAAGATTGCATTGTGTAAGTACTCACCGCTAGGAACAGCGGTTTCTAAAGATTCAGATGTTTCTGTACCTTCGGCTTCTGGTTCTTCTGTAAGATTGCCTAAAATAACAATTCCTACTTTCTCCGGTAAATATTCCGAATGGACAACATTTCAGGACTTATTTATTTCTTTGGTGCACACTAATCCGTCTTTAGATTCAGTTCAAAAATTACATTATTTAAAGGGCCATCTTACAGGGGAGGCAGAACAACTGATAAAATTTGTACCTATCACAGCAGATAACTATACTCAATGTTGGTCAAAATTAGAGTCTAGATATAATAACAAAAGATATTTGTCAAATTGTATTTTAAAGAGATTATTTAGTCAGCGTAATTCAAATGTCGAGTCAGCTTCAGCCTTGAAAGAGTTGTTAGATACAACCACTGAATGTTTACATGCATTGAGAAATCTGAAAATAGATGTAAGTTCATGGGATATTATTGTTATTCACATAGCTACGTACAAATTAGACCCAGAAACGAGGAAACAGTGGGAATTGCATCTCACAAGTGATGATGAAAATTCAAATGAGTTTGCAACTTTTAACCAGTTCACTAAATTTATTGAAGGTCGTTATCGAGCATTGGAGTTTATTGAGAATACTAAATCAAGATCCGTAGTTCAACAAACCAGTGCTCAGACCAATAAACCAAAGGTATTTCATAATATCTCGAATTCTGTAGTGTGTGAATATTGTGCAGAAAATCACAAACTATGTTTCTGTAAAAAGTTTGCAAAAATTGATTATGAGCACAGACATGACTTTGTAATGAAGAAGCGCATCTGTTTCAATTGTTTAGGGTCGAATCATTCAGTTAAACGGTGCCAAAAGGCCACTAATTGTCGTGTGTGTAATCGTCGGCACCACTCACTTCTTCACCCAAGCAACAGCATAACCGCACCTGTTGGATCATCGGAGGAAGGTGATCAGGTCACGAAGGTCAACCCATCCACACAAGCGGCGGAGTCAACATCCAATGATGGTACACCAGTGGTCTCATGTTTCTCGACAGGTAAGTTAAAAAGTAGTCAAGTATTGTTAGCCACTGCACTGATCAATGCTGAGTCGAGATACGGGGAAAAAAGGGTAATTAGAGCTTTGATCGACCAAGGCTCACAAGCTTCATTCATAACTGAGGCTACAGTCCAAGGTCTAGGATTAAATAAGATATCGGCAAGGGGTGTGATTTCAGGAATTGGAAAAGACAGTAAGGTCACCTCCAAGTCAATGGTTAATATAAAAATCCAGTCACGAGTAGATCCCACTTTTGAAATTATAGTCAGTGCTTATGTATTGCCCTCAATCACCACTCTTCTCCCAGTTATGAAAATAACTGGGTTGCAAGACTTTAGTTTGCACTCAATTTCATTAGCTGACCCCCAGTATGACACGCCTAATAGAATTAATATTCTATTAGGTGCTGAAATATACTGCCAAATTTTACAACAGGGTGTTTTGAAGGGACCACCCGGTACTCCTATCGCTCAAAGCACTGCTCTCGGTTGGATCTTGTCTGGCGTAGTATCTACTAGTGAACAAATCGATCATACGGAACCAAGACTTGTAGTTATGAACGCTACTATAAATGAAGATGAAGTTTTAAAAAGATTCTGGGAGTTGGAATCAGATCATTCTTCCATTTCACAAAAAATGTTAACTGAAGAACAACAGAAATGTGAAGAAATTTTTAAGGCTACAACTTGTAGAACCCCTGAAGGACGTTATGTGGTACGTTTACCATTCCGTGACGTGGACCCTGCATGCAAATATGGTAGGTCTCGGGATATTGCTGTAAACCGATTAAAGGCATTAGAAAGAAAATTGGATAAAAACAAGGAAATGAAGAAAAGATATACAGATGTTTTAAAGGAGTACTTACTGTTAGGTCATATGATTCCTGTTCCAGAGAATGATGTTAAACAGTCTGAAGCAGTTTATCTTCCTCATCACGCGGTGGTTCGAGAAGATAAATCGACCACCAAGTTAAGGGTTGTCTTCGATGCGTCGTGCAAAGGAGTAAACGGCGTATCATTGAATGATACTTTAATGATCGGTCCAACACTACAACCAGAGTTACGACATCTTATTATTCGATGGAGAGTTCACCCCATTTGCTTGGCAGCTGATATTATAAAAATGTATCGGCAAGTAAGAGTTGAGGATAATGATTCGGTATTTCAGCGTATAGTATGGAGAGATAATCCTGAAGATAAAATTCAAGATTATGAGCTAGTAACCGTGACGTTTGGAACGGCCTCAGCCCCGTACTTAGCAGTGAAGGCTCTCCAACAGGTAGCTCTTGATGAAGGAGAGAAGTACCCAGAAGCTGCAGAGAAGGTGCTAAAAGATTACTACATGGATGATCTTATGAGTGGATGTCAAACCATAGAAGAAGGAATAACTTTATATAAAGACATGAATACGCTACTTGGCAAGGGTGGATTTAAACTGCAAAAATGGACTAGTAACAACGAAATGGTAATAAAGGAAATTAGTTCAGAATATGAAGGGAAAGACGGAAAGGAGCAGGGTGAGGAGAAGGAAATAGATCGAAACTTAGAAATAAAACTGGATTCTATTATGAACATTTTAGGACTCACCTGGAACCGTAGGGAAGATATATTTCAATATTCAGTGAAGCTTACTCCGACGTCAGGGCCTGAAACTAAAAGAATGATTATTTCTAGTATATCACGGTTATTTGATCCATTAGGATGGTTAGCACCGGCGCTTATAACAGCAAAGATATTTATACAAAAGCTGTGGTTAGCTGGAATTGGCTGGGACGACGAGGTCCCAACTCAGTTATTAAATGAATGGGTTACTTACTGTATTGAATTAGAACAACTTACCGAGTTCAAAATTCCCAGATGGCTGGGAACTAAGTCAGGCGACACTGTTGTAGACTTACATGGCTTCTCCGATGCCTCAAAGGTCGCATACTCTGCAGTAGTATATATACGAATAGTTGATAGTAATGGCGACGTACACGTCTCACTAGTTACGGCAAAAACACGGGTTGCACCCATAAAACAAGTAAGCATACCGCGCCTAGAGTTATGCGGCGCAGTGCTAGTTACTCGTTTGCTAGTTGAGATGTCAGAAGTTTTGGGTATACCTAAGAACCACTTGCAAGCATGGACTGATTCGACGGTCGTGCTTGCATGGTTAAATAAACACCCTAGTCAATGGAAAACTTTTGTCGCGAATAGGGTTTCAGAGATTCTGACTACGCTGGACGCCTCTCAATGGGCACATATTCCATCCAATCAGAACCCCGCGGATTGCGCTTCTCGTGGCATTAGACCTGTAGAGCTTATAGACAATAGATTGTGGCTAAATGGACCAGATATTCTACATGATAGAGAGATAGTGTACCCAAAACCAAAGGATTTAGAAGTGAATTTGGAAAGATCAATAAACACCCATTATTCTACTGTTGATAGTTTCCTATGGAACAGATATTCATCTCTTCCTAAGCTAGTAAGAATTATAGCTTACTGTCGACGCTTTTTAAATTACAAAACAGATAAAGATCGGCCAAGTTACTTACGCAGATGGGAGATTGAGAAGTCATTACAATGTTGTATTCGGCAATGTCAAATAGAAGGATTTCAAGTAGAGTACACGGAAATTAAGCAGAAGGGCGAAATAAAAACAAGAACAAGTAAAATTCGTACGTTAAATCCTTATATAGATGAAAAGGATATACTCAGAGCTGGTGGTCGGCTTCAAAGAGCTCAGTTGGACGAGAAGACCAAACATCCAATTTTGTTACCACATCGATCACATTTAACGCAGCTGATCATAGCAGATGCCCACCTTAAGACCATGCATGGCGGACCTCAGCTTATGTTGTCTTATATACGTACAGCTTATTGGATCGTTGGTATTAAAAACCTCCTCAAAGAACATGTTCGTAAATGTGCCACATGCGTAAAACAAAGTGCTACTGTGAGAAATCAACTGATGGGTTCTCTACCTTCAGTTCGTGGAACTCCTTCCAGGGCATTTTTACACAGTGGAGTTGATTACGCGGGACCTATAGATATTAGAACGTCAAAAGGACGCGGGCATCGCTCATATAAGGGATATATTTGCCTTTTCATATGCATGGCAACGAGAGCTATAGATTTAGAAATAGTCAGCGATTTAACCACTCAAGGTTTCCTAGCAGCGTTTAAAAGATTTGTGTCTCGTAGAGGCCATTGCTCGGAACTATGGAGCGATAATGGCACGAATTTTGTAGGGGCCTCCAAGGAATTAAGGGAAATGCTTCGGCTGCAAGAGTCAACCCTGACTAGAGAAATAGCAGAAGCTTTGGCTATTGACGGAACCACTTGGCACTTCATTCCTGCACACGCTCCTAATTTCGGTGGATTATGGGAGGCAGGAATAAAGTCAACCAAATTTCATTTGAAAAGAGTAATAGGAAAGTCGACGCTCACATATGAAGAGATGGCCACACTGCTTACTCAAATCGAGGCTTGTTTAAACTCCCGGCCACTGTCGGTAATAGAAAGTACCGGTCCAGAGGAACCGATGCCATTGACTCCTGGTCATTTCTTGATAGGCGAACCATTACTAACCGTACCCGAATCAAATTACGAAACAAGTCCTATTAGTAGTCTAAAGAGATGGCAATTAGTGCAAGCCATGTTACAAGGTTTTTGGGCTAGGTGGGCTAACGAATACTTGACTTACTTCCTTCATAGACACAAGTGGACTAAAAGGGTGCCTGAACCACAGATCGGGGATGTTGTCTTGGTTAAGGAAGATGACTTACCTCCGGCTAGGTGGCTTATTGGCAGGGTTACTGAAAAACACCCAGGCAAGGATAATATCACTCGAGTGGTAACTTTGAGATGTAAAAACTCCTATTTAAAGCGCCCCACTTCAAAATTGTGCATTCTGCCTGTGGCTCAGTAATTTAACATTTAGTTTTAGTTTAGTTTAATATTTATACAGTTGAGGGGTATAAAAGCAAAAACGCCTCTGTCCAAATTTTGTTTTTTTTAATCTATGGATGTCATATTTTGCCTGACGTTAAAAGTTAGACACCCCTATCTTAATTTAGATGCAAAAGCGTACCATTGCTTAGTAAATCGCATCAAAAAACCTTGTTTCGATGCAAACACGCCATTCTCCATAAACATTCAGAAGCAAACATGACATTGTCCATTTAGACCAATCACAGCACAGCATTTCTGGGATTTCAAGATGGCGTTTTCTGTGTTTGTAAAGCAACGGTGTTCCCCAATTACTTCAACATTTTAAGTGCTTGTGGCTAGTTTTAGTGATATAATGGAAGAGAATGTGCAACTGGTGACTTCCGGGATCACTAGGAAACGTAGTCGCCATCCAGAAAAATGGAAGCAAGCAAAAGAAAAGGCAAAGCGGTAAGTCATTCAATACTTCTACCTACACGTCGTTTTAGGGTAACCACACCAGTCAATGGAAATGACTGGTAAATTGACTTGATGTACCTAAACTGATTTTGGAGATCGGGACGACAATTTTATTTCCTAACATATTTATCTTTTATTTTTAGGTACTCAGCTAAAATACTACCTCAATATCCAACATGTAACCATGAGAAAGGAGCATACCCCTGTTCTGCTCCACAAGGACAGGGGCGCATAAATTGATAGCATTAAATAGTATTGTTGGGGCTGCTGAAGATTGTTCAACTGTCTTTGCATTGTATAAATTCAATCTTTTTAGTATTATATAGCCGCATAGCCTATATTGTGTAAGTACTATGTACTAGAAAGCTATCAGTCACAGGAAACCTACTTTTTTTTTTCTCGACTTGAATGTGCCCTGGCGGTTAAGAGTATGTCATGCTCACTCAAATGTCTCGCTGATGGTGGCGTGTGTGTCGGGTCATTTAGTTCCCTTCAAAATGGTTGAGTTGAATGATGGCTGATCCATGCGTCATGTTCGCGAACGGGCGCTGTCAGTTGTGACTGGTCATCTCGCAGCTGCCATGGATTATTGTATTTTTGAATTGTTAATTTTATCTTTTTATTCTGGACGCTCTTACTCGCACGTCTTTCTACATCGTTCTCACATATATGTTTAATCTCGACATGAATGATGTAACCGAGACTTTGTAACAACATAATGATTTAAAAGAGTGTCCATGGAGTTTCTTGCCCATTCTTCTCCATAGAGATCTACGCTTTGGGATGGGCAACTACAGTACTTTCACAGTTATTATGTCTTGTGACTGGGACTGTAGCTTCATTTTTTATTGCTGTCTTTGTTTCGACAATTCAAAAGTGCCTGTAATTGGCCTACTTGAAATAAATGCTTTGATTTTGATTTTGATTGATTTTGATTTTGATTTTATCAATAAGTGTATATTGTGTGTATATTTTTTTAATAAATGTCGTAAAAAAAAACTATCTAATTTGATTGCCAATTGCCCATATTCAGTACATATACCCTACTTGCAAACCAACAAAATGGCTGACTCGTGAGGTGCAAACTTGACATAGTCCTTGCCGTTGAGTTGCAAATACGACACAATCCAACGTTGAGAAGCAAATGCGTCATTGTCCGTCAAACTTTGATAAATATAAAGGTGATTTCAGCATTTAATTACCAATTCTTTCTTTCTTTTTCACAGCAAAGAATCAATGAACGTTTTCAAAATAAGTTTTAGAAAAAATTAGGCGTCCATAATACCTAGATGTAAAAGTGCGTTTTTCTCCATACCAAACAACTTGGATAAAGGCGTTTTTGCTTTTATACCCCTCAGTTGTGCACTACTAAGAAAATTTTAGATGTCGTTGTGTAAAATAATTATGTATGTATGAGCATTTGATATGTGTTTTCCACCAACGACATTGGTACTTATATTGTGTTTTGTTAGTAATTTATCACTGTGCCAATATGTCTCATGGTGGGCGGTCATTGTTAAGGGATTGTTAGGATTAGTTCCAACATTTCACCAATAGATGGCGCTTTACGTTTACTGTCGAGTTCTGAATCGCGGTGTTAAGATTCTCGCACAGTTAATGACCCTGTTGATGTACATTTTTTTTGTTGAATAAAAATATTGAGTTCACACCGTATGCTTGTGTTATTTGTTGATAACGCGATAACGGTACAACCCAGTTCATCCCTGACCGAAACACCTCCACACAGAAATTATTCGTCGGTTATTAAAAAAAAACAGCACATTTGCTGTTTATTATTACTAACCGACGAAAAATTTCTATGGGGGGTTCAGAATGATGAATGATGAATGATTCCACCCTGTGTTTATGAATCATAGATTAATAATAATAACCGTATTTTTATAGAGTTGCACAATATAGGTACGTATTTTATACACGTATCTAACGTTATTTTCTTCAGTGTTACCAGCTAAACTTCCGTTCACACGGCGTACATCTCTACGTTACTTTGCAGTATAATTTTGGGATCACATCACACATGGCAGTTCCATAACGCGTTATGTTTTTAACCATAAGAACATTGGGTTATTGACGTGTGATCCCAACTTTTTACTGTAAAATGTCGTGCAGGAGAGCGCCCGTGTGAACGGGGGTTTAGAGTTAGGCACTAACCACACGATAAAGAAAGAAGTGTGTAGAGTTTTATGCCCTAACACAGTTCCTCGGACAAGCTCCCTCACTGAGAGCCTTACTGCCAGGTACTGACCGGTAGCTCCACACAATGTTCTGCGCAGACAGAGGAGTGCAAGACCTACAAGATCATCATGAACAAGCTGGACGAGCTCAACCGGCTGTTCGCGGCGCGCGCGCGCTCCCCGCCCCCCGCGTCGCGCGTCGCGTCCCCTCCCGCGCGCTCCCCGCCCCGCGCCGCGTCGCGCCGCGCCCCCCCTTCCTCGGGCAGCGTGTCGGTATCCGACAAGCTGGTGTCCACCGAGCCCGACTGCGTCGAGCGGTCGCGCGACCTGACGCGCGAGCTGCAGGTCTTGCACAACGTCGTCACGGTAACTACAACCAACACTATTGTTTTGATAATTTTGCGCACACACGCACGCGCTGAGCCACGTACCCACTTGTAACAATAGCGCTTGTGAACAAGCCAAAATAGTTACAAAACTGTTATTCAGAGACTGAAGACAAAAAAGCCGTTTGTGAATTGAAATGGAGACTGACAGCGCTAGCGAGTAGCCGGCGCCGTCAGGGCTGCACTACTCGCTACTGTTGTTTGTGTGTGATACAGATCCGCGGCGGCTCGACGTACGGCGCGTGCGGGCCGTGCGGGGCGGGCGCGGTGCGGGGGGGCGGCTCGTGCGCGGGGGGCGCGCGGCACGCGGCGCGCGCGCTCGCTCGCGCCTGTGCGCTCGACGTCGCGCCCAGCGACGCGCTGCCGCAGCACATCGAGAGGTACCCCGCTTATGTTAGATGGCAAACCAGCCGACACCCCACCCGACGGTAAGTTATCATCGTCTATGACGCCTTGCCAAATCAGAGAAAAGCTGAAATGTGTGATGTGCCTGTAACTAGCCCGGTAGACATACCCTTCAAACAACAATGCTTGGCGGCAGACAAAGGTAGGAGTGCTTCACTGGACGAGCTGCTTCACATAGAGTTTAGCTACTAACTTTAAATCTTAACAAATATTGTGAGAAACGTTGTATCGATTGTTTGGTGCAGCGAGGCGCAGTGCGCGAGCCGCCCGGGCACTGGCACCAGCGGCGGGGATCCGCGCTGCGGGTTCGACCTCGACGACCCCGTGCATGTGAGTGCCACACTACGCGCTTTTCTCATTCTCCTCACAATCTCACTCACCGACACACGCGGGACGGCACCGACCACAAACGTACTTCAGTCTGAGAAAAAGATGGAATTATATACATAGTATGCGTTCTGTATAGCTCCGTCTCCTTTCCACACTCAGGTAATATTAAAATAATATTCATAGAGGTGACGGTGCTGGTTGCATCCCAGGGTGACTATTCGCGCGCGATTCATCGCCCACACAAGTTGACCGACACAATGTTTTTTTTTACGAGTGCAATTTACTAATGAAAAAAAAGACTGTGTAAAATAAAAAATATATCTAAATGTTCTTTCATACGAAACCTTCATATAAAACCTTGTACGTACACGTGGTTGTTGTAATTACGAAAACACCAAAATATAAAACAGCAAAACCGTCGAGCCGTTCTCAAGTGATGATCCTTCGTAATGCCATTGATTTTATTTATATCTAGATTAATTTAATTTGTCCCTGTATAATCAATGATTCAGTTGTACTCGCAAGCGAAGCGGTTGCAAGCGATGTCGGCGACGACGCGGCGCGCGCGCAGCTTGGAGCCCAGCGGGCGGCACTACGAGCGCTTCGGCCAGTTCGAGCACGACGAGCGCCGGTCACCGAGCGCGTTGCCGCGCACTCGCGTGCCCGCGTGCGAGCACCCGCACGAGCACTCGCTGTGCTCGCTGTGCCGCGGCTACTGGCGCTCGTTCACGCACTACCTCGCCGCGCAGATTTTCTGCTGCCCTGACGCCGCCAGCGCCGTGCGCTGACGTGTCATTGTTTTAATTATGTTATTGCAAATATATCATACAACTGAACTCACTCGTCGCTTTTATTAAATATTACTAACTACAAACACTATTTGATTATTATTGGAATTTCCTATCGAGAAAAATAACACAATTTTCATTCAATTTTATGCTGCCCCGTCATACTTTATAGGTGTAGGGGTAGGAGATGCATTGTATGGAATTTTCTAACATGACGGCTTTGTAACAGTGCTGCTGGTTGGGTTTTTGGCCATTGAATGAACTTGACGGAACATTTGTGAAATTGTCTATGGAATTGTAAAACAAGATGACACTGTTAGTTTCAGTAAAAGCCACAGTTCTGGAAAGGCGCGGGTGGCACTGGGCCGGGTAGAAGGCAAACGCACTCAATTCAGACGCGATCAGAAAATGAACTTCAGTGAAAAATGAAAAAAGAAATGCAGCGGTCTGCACTGCAGAAGACCGCATAGCTTGGAGACGCGTCGATGTGGTCGCTATCCTTAGCATTGTGGAAACAACATTAAACTTTTAAGGTTTTCCATTATTTTTTCCTTCTCCTTACGAACTTTTAACTATTTCCAAATCACACCTCCGGGCGCGTAATTCGCTTTAAAAAGGGTACAACGGTATTTCTTCGAATGTTGGGCCTACAGGACTCATGATTCAGACCTACGGAATAGGCTAATTTATTACACAATATTCGTATATCCGTATCCGCGTTTAAATTTAAGACAACCCACACGGACACCTTATTATGACAGCAGTGATAACGGCCCTGAACGAATTGTAGGTGGATACCAGGACGATACAGTCGAAGATTGATCGATCGATGAACAGCCGCCCGTCGATCGACCGCAAGCCGGCTACACTTCAACACATCGTCCAGTGATCTATGCACGACGCGTCGATTGATCGTATCTCCGTGGAGTAATCAGCGACGTCTGACAGAAGAGCTCTCTGGCTGCAAACACACGTCAGCGAAAAAAGAACTAGGTGACATAACAGAACAAAAGAAAATTTCGGCCATGACACAATCAAAATTACATGTGAAAGTAAAGAAATAAATTAAAAGCATGCGTGCAATCATCAACACAATGTAGTGGGCTGCACCGGTCTACGAAAACCTCACAAATATGAAAAATTCAAGCATTGGCATCTGGTGGCTTCTCTGTCTATTGCTACAGGTAGGAACGAGCGCGCGAGCGGCCCCGGCGCATGGAGTGACGGGGCCCGGGCCGCTTAGTATCAAGCAGTCGTGTTAGCCAGAAACAGGATAATCTGCGGCACACAATGCTTTAAAGTTGACATTATTCATTAGTGTGCATTTGTTGTCGCTGCTCTAGTGGTCAAAGCTTTACTGCTGACAATGAGATCCTGGGTTCGATTCTCGGGTCGAGTTTAGTAGTAGCCCGTTGTCTGAATGTGCCAGGTTGTTAGCATTCGACCTTTTATATAGAACTTAAACATAACTGGTGAAATGTGGGTTTACCTGAAACAGGGTACTGGCCAGCCTTTCGGGGGTGATGTTAATATATTTATGCCAAAAGCATTGTGCAGTCCAGAGCTCCGTGGATTCTGTCCCTCGTGCTAACCCCGCGTGTGTGGCGGCAGGTGGTGGGCGCCTTTGCCTGCGGCAAGAAGTCGTGCCGTCCGCCGCGCTGTCCCGGCGGCTGCAAGCCCCGATACTGGTGACGGCCCGGATGTGGACAACCACGCAAAACTATAAACGAGTTCGAAGCAAGGGAGAACCAGAGGGAGCTGTATTATGGTGAGTCACGCTACGTATTGGCAAGTTTCGCCGGGAGAAAAGAAGAGTTGTGTTGGCATGACTCCACATGCCTACTTCTTCCATGAGTGGTGCCGGAAGGGTACACTCCCGACTGATATCGGCCCGCCTGCTGCCCACGAGCGGCCAGCCAGGTCTGCGATTGCACATCCTTCTTCTCCCAGCTTTTTATCTAAAACTCGCTGTTATTAATATGCGGGGTTAGTCGGGTACTGCACCTATGCACCTGGGTGATTATATTTTCAGGTCTCCGTAGCCTTGACCATATCTGCCTATCGATCTTTTTCAATTTTATTATATTATATGTGGATATGAGGTACTACTATCTTCTCACATAAAGTTTTACAAGTTTTTCAATTGTAACAACATACATACGACAACATTTTTTTGACATACTCATGGATTATTTTTTCGGCCACAAACACAGTTGGTTTTTTTTTATTTTCGAGGAATAATATGAAAGACCATCTCTTGGCGGTTGATAACATCCAATACTGTGCATGGGTCGGTGAATATTAATTCCGAGTACCGAACCCTTCACTGTGCAAGTCCAATAAAATCAAAAGTCATCTGTCAAATTGACTACCTACTTCATGAAAAAGTCATTCGGTGGGATAAAATGAACTTAGCGGGTTGTATTGATTATTTTAATGATTATAACTCTGTAAAGCGATATATTTTGTTACGGTCGCAAATCATATTTTAATCAATATACAACCCGACACAGACCCGCAAATTGCAAAAAACTTGAATTTGCGCCTACCCTGGTATTGTACTGACTTATTCATGAAATAGTTATTCAATGGCATTGTATGAACTTTGAGGTTGTATTGATGATTTTAATGATTATAATTCTGTAACTAAATATCTATTACTGCCGCGAATCATATTTTGTTCAATGTACAGCCTGACAATGTACGGCAAATTGCAAAAAACGCAAGAAAATTTGAATTTCGCGGGCAACTCTGGCGCTTCCACCATGAGACAAGATGGCTGCGTTAGTTCTGTTATTGGTCACACGCCAACATCCTTGTCCAACTATAGGTACTACAGGCTGTTGTTTTATTTACATCAGCCACAGAATACATAATTATACAACCTCAGCGTCCAAATTTCTCCCAATTTCGAAGTGGTTGAAATAATTTTAGATAGTTGACGCTGATTTGTGTTGGCAGTGGTACGAGTGGGCGGCGTCGCTGTGGTGGTGGGCGCTGTGCTTGGGGCTGAGCGCGCTGGGCGTGCGCGGCTGCAAGAAGAAGACCATCTGCCGCCCGCCGCCCGGTGGCAAACCCGGCTGCGGCGGCGGCAGGTGACGACACGCACTATCTCTACACGCGTAAGTTAGTCATACTTTTCTAATCTTTACTGCGAAACGACACGACGGGAATAACTGAAGTCGACACGTAGTTGCTAGGTGTGCCTGTGCACAGCAGTGTTGCGTACTTGCGTTGCCGTGCCGTCGAGCAGCACAAGTTCGTTTTGGCTTTTAAAGCATGAAACCACAGAGTTCGCTTGTTGTCGTGCCCGACCTCTGTGTTTCACACTCAAGTGTGCGTCTTGAGCGACAGTGCATCGTGGATGCGGAATCCGCGGCGCACAAGTGTTATTATTTACATTCTTTAAAAACTGATTTGTTTTTTTAGGGAAACGAGTGATACTGAAGACTACACACTTTTTTTAACACAAGACTACTGTAAGTATCTGCCTACCTATGTCAATATTTTATCTCCTGATGATAAACCAAGATACAGTGCCAGTACTTAATTTATTCAGTGGTGAAAAATGCCTGACGTATACCTTACCGTCCGGGGAGACGGAGGTCCGGGGTCACCTGAAACATCGCCACCACTCATTAGGCCCATACAATGTGACGTCGATAGATTCCCCGATCGATATATCGCCCGCTAGCACCTCTTGGGGCATCAGGTCACTATGGCGCCTCCTCCGCCGCCCTGTCCTCCTGCGACGTATCTCGACAGCGAGGGAATCTTCCTCCCAGACGCGCTCCGCCGCCTCCTTCTGCGAGATGACGTCCTCGCTGAAAGACAGAAGACCCTGCTGTCGACCATGGCTTTGGCCACGGCCGGCAAAGAGGTCCGCCTGGATTGCAGGACAATGCTCGAGGGTCTGCAAGGCCGAGTGCTGCAGGTTCACTGGTGACACACTGGAGTCGCCTCCCGTCGACCTTCTTTGTTCAGGTATTTGTCAAAGCAGCCATGCCATGACAAGACCTGCACCAGATAAAAGAGCAATATCCCGGGTAGCGTGCGTACTCTCTCCTCCATAATAGGCCAGATAGCCGCCAAGGCCTTGCAATGGCCGTTTCCAGCCTCATCCTCCACGCTTCCCTAACGCCACCTCGAGACCACTTCAGACGGCGGGGACGAACTATCCCGAAACCTTTTTTTACGGGTGGAAATCCAAAGGATGGCCACCGCCATGGGGCTGGCCGAGGAGTCTGTCAGACTCCTACAGATAAAAATCACACGGTGATCCTCCTCGTCACTTCTAGGTGGGGTGCTGGTACACAATTGCATTCTTCACAATCACCCCAGCAGTGAACTTTCCCAAAACCTCACCCAACGTTCAGCAGCCGCGGTAGTGCGGCATTAGACCAACGAGGCATGACCACAGTAGACATAATTATCATTGCTGTGGTGTGGATTGACGGACAATCAAATTCTGCGTCACTGGAATCGCCTTATTTGCATCGAAATAAAGGTCAAAATTTGTGTTCTTGGTCAAAATATTCAGCTATGGAACCACCAATTCTATATTTGAAAAGTTTCACTGTGACTGCCTTGCTGGTTTAGTTCGATTCGGGGCCAGCAGTGTTATTGGGTTTTACCATCATGAATTTCTCAGTAGCAACCACAGAGTCTGGATTCGTGCCCAGTTGATGGCAATAGGCTCGCCCATGGAAATGGAATTATTTTATTAATTATTTCCATTACATGGAACTTGAACGACTGGTAAAATGTGGGTAACCCCTCGGGGTTACATACAATGTTATGTTAATAAAAGATTGACAGGAGCTCTTTGGGCCAGCTAGGGGCCACCCACGTGCAGTTTTCAAAAAAGGCAAAATACAACAACTTGCCACTCAGCAACATTACATTTTCATCTCATCAGATGGGGCCTGTTCCAAAATGACTTGACAAGCATAACTTGAGCTATTCACTAAATCATGTTGAATATGCATGCCAAGAGTCCCTCTATAACATGTCCTATCCACAGCCACATCTGTCACTTGCAATTTGTTGATTCCTGTATGTGTTGTCTGACCTGTCCGTGTTAGTTCAGGTGTAATGTTATAATAACTGTTGGCAGATGTACAACAGGCGTTTACACACATCAGTAAGTGGACTGCATCCCGACTGCAGGCTGCTATCTAGCAGCTACGTATCAATTGTGCGGCGAGTGCTCCCACGAGCGCTCGGACCCTTGTGATATTTTTATGATATATACTACTACTAAAATTAAAATGAAAAAAAAAAAACAAACAAATATTTATAGTTTTTTTTTTATTATTTTTCTTAAAATTAGGCTCCTTACATGACTAAATAACATCAGTAGTTCCTGAAACAAACAGAAGATGACATTACATACACATCCAACATTATGAACTACATAGGAACAGTACGTACACTTCAACCCACTTGTCGGTGCAGGTGGGAAACACCAAACTAAAATAAATGTACCAAGTTTGACATAACAATGCAAATTTTCTTAACAAGCACCGTCACCTTAAACACCATGTAAAGGGGTCATACTCAGGTTAGTTAGTTGGTTAGTTTCAACCTCTAACCTTAACCTTGCATCACTGCCAAAATCAAGTGAAATATCACTTAAAAACACATTTAATCACTCCTCTGATATAGAGGAGTGATTTAAATGTTTTTTTTTTGTCATTAGAAGCAATGTTGCTTGGCAGTTAAAATTAATTTTGAGTAAGCCAAATAAATCTTAAGCAAGGTTACACTGCGCCTTTGCCACTTGGCCCGCATAACATTTGGAGTGCTTGCAAAATGTTGGTTTGAGAAAAAGTTACTTGTCTCACAATCTTGATAGAAATGTTGCATTTGCCTTGCTATTTGACAAGTTCCAAAATGTCTACACAGTAGAAAAAGCAAATAGTAGCTCTTCATTGCATGTCATTTTTGTTAACGAAAAATGTATCAAAATTTTGATTACTGCATTTGCTACTATGAGGGTGGTAATTCCACAAATCCATAATATTATTGTTTTGATGTTACTATGCCAACCAGTACAGTACTACAATAGTATGGATGGTTTACTTTGCCAACAACACAATAATAATTATTGTACAAACACTTACTTAGTCAAAATGCCATCCTTCTTGGTGAGCCTCACGATGCAGTCGTCAGACTCCCCCATGCGTCTGATGGCTCCACACACCACATACATCTTGGATGACTCGGCGGCGCGGCCGGTGGCGGGGTCTACGTCAGCGATCACCAGCTGCACGGACGCGTGGTCCTTAGCGTGGATCAGACGGTTGCTGGCCGAGCTGGAACAGTACAGTTACACATAAGAATTGTGATGATTACCAGTCTTCCAGTGTGAAGATAGTGTTTGTTTCAGGATTATATTTCTTAGTAAAATGTCTCTCGAGAAGAAACAAGCATTTACCTTTCAAGGTTCAGAAATATTCAGTTGTAATTTTTAATTGACATGTAAATAAAGCCCAATTCAAATTGCTGATGAGGTATAATGTGTACCTCTCTAGGAGCAGACGGGCCAGAACGAGGTATCCTATTATCAATTTGATCACAGCTCAACAAAACCTCGGAACATAAATCGGAAATAACAATCTGTGGTCTTGGGCCATAGCACTGGAGAATAAACCTATATGCGATGGGTATGGAATATAAACCTAACATGGTTTCTTCATATTGAACAATATCACAGCACATTAGTATGAAAACTTATTATTTATTGTCAAAATCCGCATGCGATTCTCATATAACGCAATGTGGTCAACAATGTAAGATAACCTCAAACGCCACTCACCACTTCCTCGGGCAGTACAAGTCTACGAATTCACCGGCGTCGTTCTGCATGTTGAATGTCTGAAACACAAACGTTTACGTGACCACAAACCCAATATTTGTTTGAAATCACTATTATTTTAGAAGAAAATGAAATATTCACCTACTAAGCACACTAGTCACGGAAATGACAGAAGCGAAAAAGAAAGAAAAGAACATAGATGGCGGCTGAAGTTTATGCTAATATGAATACTAGTCTTTTAAGAAACCGTATATTTCAGTATGTTTTTGGATTAATTTACCAATAAAAAATGACTTTCTTTTATATAAAAGAAAATGTTATAAAAGTATCGTAACTCTACACTTTAGTTCAGACATTTGCTTTTGAGTTTACTTTTGGCAGCATCAACAAATCAATGGCAGAAACAACTGCGTACAAGGATCTTTTAGCGTGTTGCAAAAATCTGAACTAACTTAGACACTTGCCAACAAAACAATTTCTCACCAACAACTGCTTCCATAAAATATAGTAAATAGCTCTAGAGATGGCATAGCTGGACTCACTCCTCTGCCAAAGTACAGATGCCTGCACATCAAGCTACTCGAAAGATAACTTAGATAACTAATGGTGACTATGAACTACCTGCTCATAAATTAGTTCACTTAGGACTGAGTGATGAGTGCTGATGCCCTTTAACGTATACTTAGATTTGATTGGTATAAAGATTGAACGTGCAGATGATAACAAAGGGAACTCGTTTCCCCATAACTAAAAGTTGAAATAGCGCGCGGATCTGCCAACTGTCGCGTTCATAGAATGTCTATGGTCGCTTCATTCAAATTCCTCTAACTCGCCAACAGATGCCACTATGCAGTGACGTCACGTTTCTGAATCGCGGTGTTAAGATTCTCAGGCGTTGAACGACCTTCGCGTGGTACTGTAGTGAAATCATACTTACCTGGCATAGGGGATACCGTGATCAAGACGGCGGTTCCCCCAGGGCGAGGCCTTTCCATTGCACTGCGGTTAGGTTGACCCCTGCGATTATCCCTAATGTGGATAACTCGGATGCGTAATTTTTGGTAGTGGGGACTGCGTACGCGCCGTCCCCTCAGAATTCTCTCTAAATACTTGTCACATTATGGCAAAAAGCTCAGCAGACCTAGGTACGACGCAGGTGTTGGAGGTGGGGAATTGATATTAAGCTATGGCAGCCTCCAAAACGTATCGTGCTCCGTGGCATCGCGAAAGCGCAGCAATGTTTCGTCAAATACAAGTTTATACACCGCAGTGTCGTTTTTATTAAACACCTGCCTGCTGTTGCCCGCGAAATTCGTCCGCATGAGATTATTTTGAAAAATTACTACCTATTTGAATCGGATTTTATTAACATTTCTTTCAAGGTTTTTTTTGCAAGGAACACATCCTTTTTCTAAAATAAAAGTTGCCTATGCCTAAGTTATTCTTTTACTACCCATCTATTTTAACCGACTTCTATAAAAGGAGGTTCACTGAATTCTCCTCTATGTTTAAAAATAATGTATTAAAGAACATAGGTATTCTCCTTCGGGGTCAGCCGGGCAACAAAAAAAAAATATTACAACAATGCGCCTGTCCCTATTAACAATGTAGGATCTGCAAATCAGTAATTTTACAGGAGAGCGCGTCAAAGTTTAGATTGCTTAATTTTTTTAAAAATACATATACAAATTTGGTTTTTAAAAAAATACTATAAATATTATATACATTTAAAAGTTCATGTATATAGTAATGAAAAATATTTTTCCTTTTCTAAATATGTGAAAAGTCAGAAATTACTTTTAAAGCGGTATTCGATTCACTGGATTTAGTCGGATCTGTCATTATCTTACTGTGTTACTTGGTAAAACTTGTCGATTATTATAATTGTCGCAAGTTCCACATACATCATTCTTAATAGGAAGTCCTAGTCAAGTTTTTGCCGTATTTAAAATGAAATGAATTGTAAATAAAATATAATATTATTATAAATTTCAATATATTTATTTAAATAAATATTAATGAAAGTAGTCTCCAAAACAACAAAAATGAAAAATGCCTTCTACAGGCTTAACACAAAATAAAAGTTATAAATCGTTAGTAATAATCACAATGCTTATTAAGTTTTATATTGCGTAATATCACAATTTTTACTAACGATATAATTGAGATCGATCTTATAAGTAGTAAGAATAATATTATCTGGCTTTATCAATGGCATTAAATAATCACATTTTAGGTTTCATTGTCACATCAGAAAAAGTCTTTTTTTAACTAATGAATCATATAACTAATAAAAATAATAAGTCGTCACGACGATGACATAATATTTTAGAAAAACAGCCGTAAAGATTTAAAATCAAATATATCGAAAGTTTTCATCTCTTTTACTGTTTAAGGATTACCTTCAACTTTATCCCAACGAACGAGACAATACCATTCTTCTGGTACTTAAATGAGCTTTCGGTCGCTAGCACGCTCATTAATGTCATGAACACTATCTCGTTCTGGTCCTAAAACTGCGCCGAGCAAAATAGAAATCGTATAGCTTTTAATCGTATACCTTCTAGCTGCAAAAGAATTTGAGGTGACAATTACCCACAGATTTATGGAAAAGGTTCATACCCAGAACGAGGTAGTGTTCATGTTCTGTGTGTTTTTGTATTATTTGACTGCTTGTCTCGGACAAGAGGCTCCTAATTAATTTCAGCCTTTGTTTATACCGGTTAATCATGCGAAAATCCAACAGGAGTGCCAATCCAGAGATAGAAAAAGGAGCGTCTGTGGTTAAAGTGATTTCGCAGGGTTCAAAGTACGAAACGCGCGCGTAGGGGTAAAGAAAATGTATAGGTATTTTGCGGTAGTAAGAGTACTCAGATGCTTATTTTTGGCCTTAAAATATTTTAGTTTGAGATTGATAGTACTGTACGCTACAATTTTTTACGTACTTACTAATTCTGTGGTCAGGCAGGAAAAGTTGATAACTTTTTAAAATCCGGAGCCTCTGGGGGAGAGGCTGCCCCCCCTAGCGACGCCCATGGCCACGTCTACAGATTTATTAAATGTATAGATAGATTATGATAAGCAAAAAAAAAAACTCAAATACAATTTAAATAAGTACTATCCGACCTATACTTATCAAAGCTAAACCTGACCTTGTAAGTAGAACTTGAAAATACCTCAAGATACTATAATAATGATAACTAATATTCTAATTAAGTATATACGTAAATACGAATAACAAATTTAATGTAATCACCGACCAATGTACTCTGGGCGGCGCCCGGCAGCCCCACTGAATTGTCCGTCCGGACGGACACAGCCACGTGCTTGTAGCTTCATATCTAAACTGCGGAGCGCGCCTGGCCTGACTGTAATAAGGTTGAGTTGGGCAGTATTATAAATAAAACACAAAAGATAATCTCAAAAAATAATCTTTACTTATACAACCATTTTTTACACGTTCACACACACAAGGCGAGACGAAACCAACACATATCATAGAAAAATAACAAATTTGTTGAAAAAATAATTAAAATAAAACATCGACGAACAGAAACAGTATATAAATATTATTATGTACAGATACTTGAGTCTCTCGCACTCATATTGGTAAAAAAAACTAATAATACACTAGTTTCATGTTATTGCTGTGTTTTCGAGACATTTTTGCGAGTGTTGGCGACATTTTTCGAGTTTGGCGACATTTTTCGAGTTTGGCGAAATATTTTCGAGTTTCGCCGAAAGTATGTCGGCTTTCGGCGAAATTATGAGATCATTACTACAACATTAGTTAATGCAAGGAGTAAGAATTAATATTTTTTCTACTTTTTTTGTGATTAAGAAACAGGTTGATTTGACATCTATTTTTTAAAATAAAAAAAAAGATTTTACTTTTTAATTTCTACTTTTTTTTCTACCTGATATGTGTCATTGGTCTGGAGTTTCAAAAAGAGCATAAGCGCATCAAGATAATTTACGACAAGTTGACAACCTCCTTTTTTTCAAGACAGTTACTTGTTAACCAACTTCAAAATGAGGTGGTATGTTGGTTACAAGGAAATCTTCGAAACCAGCCACTAAAAGATATCCACCTGATTTTCGAACGAAACACAGTGACATGCCAAAATTAAACGCATTTTAAATGATCTGATTGGCTAATTATAAGTCAGACAACCAATCCAACAGCGTCTATCAATTTGTTAGCTAATTTTTGTGTTGATTTCCGTTCTAAAAACTAGATGTTAGGCTCGCCTATTACAAGGTACTTATTAATACATAGTACAACAGTAAAGCCTAGCCTTTACAATAATCTTTTTGTCATGAAAGAAATTGAGTATTATTAGAACAACAGAAATAAATACATACGTAGAAACGAATAAAAGTGACTATAAAAAATAATGAGGAAAAAATATATGACATGTGTGAATAGTGCCATCTATCGGTTGTTGTTGGCAATATCATGAAACTAGTGCTGACACCTAGCGAACTCTACTAACGACTTCCTAGAAGAATTTCTTCGCTTGCGCTTCTTTTCTTTCTCTGTGAACAAAAAAAAAGATAAAATTAATAGTGGATTTTTAAGTGGCATCCACACTTAAAGGACTTGCCAGTATTTAAAAATTGACATTATTCAATAGCTACCAGTTTGAGATCAACTTATTTTACACGGATAATAATTATGTTAACTGTCTCGTTGGTCTAGTGGGCGCAAGCGCGACTGTTGGGCACGAGGTCGTGGGTTCAATTCCCAGGTCGATGTAAACGCGCATCAGCATCCCTGCTATACAGTGTGGAAGGCACACCGACGCAAAAACGGTTACCGTGTAATCAGTACATCATTCTGAACCAACATTGAAAATTTCATCAGTATAAAAAAAAAAAAAAACAGCTGTTCCATTCATTTTGACCGTGTAGGTATTGTAGTTTTGTAGGAAAAAATAAAATGAAAGCTGCTTTTTTTTACCGTTTTCGCGTCGGTGTCCTTCCACCTTGTATGACGCAAGCACGCACTCCCCGACGGCTCTATCTTGTGGCGTCCTGTATCGATGTTGGGGCGGGTGATCTTGTTTACATGAACTCAGGGACAGACCCAGCGACAGCATCGCGACCGTCTTGTAATTTCATCGACGAGATAGTACAAAGCCGTGGACGAAGGCCCTTAGATAACATATTACTACTAGCTCGGACGATCCCCTTCACAAATACCACAAGATGCCTGTCTGCTCAGCAGTGGGCTACTCACTTGTACATGGCGTAGACCAGCATGAGCGCCAGTTGCGTCGCTACGACCACTAGCAGTCCCGTGAAACTCACGCAGCTGACTTCAGGACAGGCGGGGACGTTGAGAGCCTGAGGACTACCAGCTGCCGCTAGCCTGGAAACAATGGTGATTGGTTACAATGTACCGTCTTATGGGGGTATGAAGAACAGGGTGTAAAGTCCTCCATAAAAAAGGGAGGACCCTCCGATCAGACGAGGGTTGGTTGTGGTAAGTAACTCTACGCAAAAATTATTGCTGACATACGACATTTTTTTTAAATGAATTAATCAGAGTTTGCGGTAGAACTCAATGTAACGCACTCAACAACATTATGCTGATGGATGCATTGAATAGTCGTGGAAGTATTTAAAGTAAAGTTATGTCATTCTTTACTCCAAGTTCATTTTTTTAAATAATATTTTATATTGTACTTGTACTCTTAAACCTGTTTTTGGCCAAGATTTTGTGTCTTGATACATATAACACACTTTTGTTAAAACGTTTTTGGCATCATAGTGACATTAGAACACTTACTCCTAAGCCACACGATCTCCTGGTTTGGGAGTCAGGGTTTACTCTATCTGTATAACCTTTAAGTAACTGAAATTCATGCGACCTAGTTTTTAAGCAATGTTGAAGGTTTTTGTATAAAAAACGTTTTTCCACCTTTTTTAGTGTTTTTTTTTGGAAGTCGGTTATTTTGTTGCAAAAACGTTTTTATTTTACCTTTTTTTTAGTTATCGCATCACACACAAATCCTGTACCAATTTCGCAATTTCTTTTACTTGGATGACATATTTTTTTCAGCTATTTTGATTTAAAACTAAACTACTAACCGATTTTGATGAAATTTCTATGGGACCAATCGGGAAGTAGATGCATTCAGATAAAAGAAGAATTTTCACATCGGTTCATAAATGACGAAGATATGAGGTAACAAACACAAAAAAAAACAACCGAATTGAGAACCTCCTCCTTTTTTTGAAGTCTGATTTTTTTTTAAACTTGTATTAAAAAAAAAACATGTAAAAGTTGGAGCTTTGACCCCCAATATCTCCGCAACTAGAAGGTGCTCAGGTATGGTCAAGTACAAGTGAATTTCGGCTGCATCATGGCTGGTGTAAAAGTACCCTTACTTTTACACCAGCCATTATAGAAGCTACACATACCTTTGCGCTACTCCCGTGACTGTGGCCTTCACTTGCGCCAAGCTATCTCTCATCTCACTGGCGAACTGCGGACTGATCCCGCCCCCGCCCGCCCCGCCCGCGCCCGCCCCGCCCGCGCCCGTCGCGGCCGCCAGCGAGTCCGACTTGCGCGACACGTCGATTATGAAGCCTCTGTGGATAGAGATAAAGTTGATTTTGAAATGATGAGGAGTTATCTAGGCATTTAGATTAGTAATAGATCCTTTAAAGTTTCAAATTCTAAATGTTTGGGATTAGAAAGCCAAATTCCAATAGTATAAGATTTCTTAAAGATGACGGATTTCAACTTGATACCTCTACGCGTTTCTGAGAAAACTGGGTCTTGACTGACAGACAGACAGACAAGGTGATCCTATGAGGGTTCCTTTTTGCTTTTGAGGTACGAAACCCTAAAAACAAAATTTTGACAAACCGCGATATTCTTCATTTTAAAGTAATTTGTCTACTTTTTGTGCCCACTTGATGGCAATAGGGTCGCTCCCTATTACATACGACTTAAAAAAAAACTGGCGAAATGTGGGTCTACTACACACTCTGCCTAATACTTCGGGGATTACAGGTGTGATGTTATGTTAAGTTGTGTATTTAAAAATCAGCCATTTTTTACAATCATAAAACAATGACACACTTACTTTAATTCAGCAATAGTGTTGATCATAACTTGGTTGTTGGCGACCAACGCATCCCAGTCGTGGCGACCGATGGGCAGGCTTGGCATCTGGAATCATAACATTGTACGCCATATTTAACTACAGAATAACTATTAAATTCACCAATTAACAAAGAATTCCTGATGGTTACGATGTCGGTCGCGAGGAGAAAGTTGGTCAGTTTGATTGTCTATATCGCAGCCTTAAATAAGAGCACACCTTTCTGGTGCACGCTATACACGGTGGAAGGGACACCTCACCACGTATTCAGGACATCATTCTGACCCCCCACCCCTACATAGAAATTTTTCGTCGCGTAACTCTCAGAATGCGCGCGCGCAGCTAGCGCGCTAGTGCACAGTGGCGCTGCGTGGTACAGTCCGTAGTCTCAGTCCCCGGACACTTCTCTCGCGCCGTATGCGACGCAGCTCGTTTGTGTTGACATTGATTAGGTTTTTCCACTTGGAATTTCTCAGTAGCATCCACGGCTCGCCCCCTATTACATGGGACTTAAACGTAACTGGCGAAGCGTGGGTGTATTACTAGGTACACCTCTGCCTGACCCTTCGGCTATGGGAGGTGTGACGTTGTGTCCTATAGGACGAGGTTCTCAAGCTGACCTGCGCGGGCGGCACGGCCCCGGGCTGCAGGGGCTGGCCCTGCGCGTGCCCGTACACGGCCGACAGCATCGACAGCGAGTTCATCTGCTTGCCTATCACCTGCGGGACGGAGTAATCATTAGTATATAGAGTTACTTTATCGACACTTTCGGTGATAAGCACCCAGCATATGGGTCAGACAATAATTCGTTCGTAATCTTTATTGCGTTGCCAATAAGGTCGCTGTTAGACTGCAGCTGTCAGTGAGTAGATGAAGCGCCTACTAGCAAAAATTGATTAATTGAACTTCGATGCGAAAGTGTTAACTGGAGCAGTATGAATTTGATGATAACGGGAAACTTCCTTAGGAACCATTTCTTTGGTAAAAATGATGTTGACATACTTCATTTCGGGTAAAGGGGGACCTTACCTCTTAAGGAGGATCCGCTAAGGTAGCCCACGAAATTCCAATTTTCTTACGTTTTTTTGCAATTTAAGCGATTTTTTGACGTGGCAACGTCTTATAGTTCGATGGAGCCGGCTGCACGCACGAAAAAATGCGGCGTTATCTCGCTCTGAGGCGTTCCATTTAAGGCTTGAAGTGCAAGCGAGAGCGCGGAACGAGCGACAAAGAGGCACAATCGGTGACGTTGTCACGTTCAACTATCGTCAGTAAACCGACTTTACAGACAACCGATTTTTTTTTTATGTTTCTTGTAATTTGCAGGTCAGTGTCAGACTCTATGTCGAAACCAAATACGATTCGCTACTGTAACACGTATATACAACATTATTTTTAGTATATGCGAAACCAGACTATAGTTTGTTCAGATTAAGTAACTGAATCGATTCCAATAATTTTTATATCATGTTATATTTTGTCCCAAAAATATTTAAAAAAGGTTACGAGTTGAACACCGAGCGGCACTTAGTACGTATCCGCAGTCACACGCGCACAACGCGGCAGTAGGCGCGCGCGCACAGCGGGGGCCGCGCGGGGAGCGTGTTTTTGTACGGACAACCAGGTGACATAACGAGCTTATAACTTTGTGATTTTTCATGATACAGTTTTGAAATTTTGTACATAGATTCTTTGCATAAAAATAAAAGACACGTGTTTCAGGTTTCGCATATACTAAAACTAATGTTGTATTTACAGAATTAAAAATCTGCTGTAAAGCCATATTCGTTACGGTCGCGATTCATATTTTAATCAACATACAACCTGACGCTGACGTGCAAATTACAAAAGACGAATAAATATTATAAAGATATACTACTATACATATGCACAATGGACATTATCCTTCCCAAAGATCCTCCCCTTCCCAACCATGTTGGGGTCGGCTTCCAGTCTAACCAACCAGAATACCAGTATTTTTTTCATGGAGCGACCTGTCGAATACGATACCCTGTGGTAAGACTGGTTGTCTGACTTTCGGGCCACTGACTACTTGTAACGACTGTCAAAGATCTACAAATGACAGCCGAGACCATCGGCTTAACGTGCTTTCCGAGGCACGGAGGAGACTCGGTATACAGTAAAGGGTGGTCACCCATCCACGGGCCAACCAAGGTAAGCGCGGCTTAACCTAAAGATTGATCCGAGCGGCAGTTATTATTTAGCCACGAGCTCCTCCTCCTAGCTAAAAACAATATAATTTATTAATACAAGTTCTGCTTACCTCATCAACCTTCTTATTGAGATCCCTGAGTATGTCGTGTATCTGCGTCTGCCCTTGGAAGATCTGGCGCAACTCGCGCTGCGCGTCCGACTCGAACCAGTCGTCAAACTCGCCGTCCTTGTCGCGCACCTGCGGGGGCAGGGGAACACGGTGGGTAAGAGAGAGATGGCTATAGTGTAGGAGTTTTGTAGAGACGCAAGATTGCAGAGGAGGAATTCTTAAGTTTACACAAATGTCCTTTCTTTGGTATTGTTCGTCGTTTCGTTGAGCTTATCGAGTTATGAGTCGAGCTACACGATAACTGACAAATGCTTGCACTGGCTGGACAGGTCCACTCACATGTGTGGTTCTTTCTTCAAAAGACCATCTCAGACACTCATCTGCATAGTCCTCATGTGAGTTGACCAAGATTATGTCTGGACCTTAAAAGAGACTATGACCTCTGAGTTTGATTCGGCTGTTTCTTCTCAGAGAAGTCAGGTACGAAACACCGGCCTCATCTAGTCTTAAAAATTTGCTGCACCGACCGAATAAAATGCGTTAAGGGCTACAGGAACATGATGATGATGAATAGCACACAGACCTCATCAGGATGTTCCTTTCTGTAATCTTCCTTTTGCTGTTCCAACTTCTTCTGATACTCTTGGTATTCAAGCGACAGCTTCTGTTGTTCGTCTTGACTCATCTGCTGACCTCCTGGTGGGCAAAGGGGGGTGAGGATTAGACATATTTATAGCTAAATTATAATAGTACTAGGTCCCTATGAAACTAAGGTAGTCTGATCATGGTGATATTTGCAGATGGACTCCACAAAAAGTACTAGGCTCACATAAGGTACAGAGGCTCTCACAGAATCAAGGAAATATTACTATCATTTTGTACCGTCATTTACTAAAAAGTAACATAACATCACGCCTGTAATCCCCGAAGGGTCAGGCAGAAGTATACCTAATAGTACACCCACATTTCGCCAGTTATGTTAAAGTCTCATAAAATAACATCAACCGAGTACCAATCTAGACTCCGTGGCTGCTACTCAGAAATTCCTGACCCAGGGCCTCATGCTCAGCAGTGGCGCTTGCGACCACTAGACTAACAGTAGTAAAAATTACTAGACTTATAAATATAGGGCCAAGAGGGAAGTTTATCCAAAATATCAGGATCGATCGATCTAGCTAGGATCTTATATCTGCAAAAATTCTTTTTCTCTATTTTCACCCGAGCAAGTCTCGGCCATCAAACACTAACTAACGATCAAGGCAAGTTAAATAAAAGCTTTAAAAAGTACTAGGCGCGCATACAATCAAGAGGGTCTCATGTTATCGCTCTTCTTCCGTCTGTCTCGCCGAACACCAGTAAGCAAACTATTTCTGAATGTATCCGGCGGTGGCTTGACCAGGGGCCAACAATACGGCAAGCCCATAAGGCCAGCAGACTGTTCAGAAACCCTAACATCATGAAGAGCAGTAGGTTAAAAGGGCAAACCAAGCTTTTAGGCTTGTATGTAAGTACCACCACCGCCAGGAGTCAGGAGACTTACCGCTCTGCTGCTGCTGCGTGTGCAAGGAGGTGGTGAGCAGGTGTATGACGTCATGGTCGTCGGCCAGCCCTCCCGTGGCGGCCGACAGGCCCAGGAACCCTCCTCGCGGGAGTACCACGTTCTCGGCGCGGAAGCAGAGCTCGTAGTCGGCTTCGTTGTTTGTCATGCCTGGGGGAGAAAGAAACGTTAAGATATGTTTCTTTTAAACTATTAAAATCCTTGGAATGGTTTGGTGGCAAACTTTGCCTGACCTGGGAGTCGAACCCAGGGCCTGATGCCCAGCAGTCGCGCTTGCGACTACTACATCAACGAGACAGTTACTGTGCACATGTAATAGTGTAATATGCACCTAATAATCAACCTATTATGTTCTGGCTGTTATCCACCACGCCGCGCGCCGCGCCGCTCCACTGCGGGTTGGACTTGCTACATGTCACATGACTTCGAATTTTTGGTTGTAGGACATACTGGTTTCCTCAAGATGTTTTCCTTCGCCGTTTTTAGAGCAGTGTTCATGAAATAAATGACACAATGTAATGCTCCTGTCTAGGTTCGAACCTAGCTCGTAATTCGAGACCATAAGTGCACTTAAGTGTGTTAAAGTGCACTTCAACCATCTGTAGTACACTTAAGAAGTCAATAGTGCAGTTAACACTTAATTTTAGTGCTATGATCACTTTCGCTCCTTAAGTGCACTGATAACAACACATCCATGATAACAGTTTGACATAGACAAGGCTTTTATATCTACACGTAACATAACAAAGCTGAACAGTTAGTTCGAACGCGTATGATTTGAAAAAATCATTGGATGTGCTGTTCACATTGACTGGTGAAATTCGCCCTTAAGTGTGAGTTGAAGTAATTTTTCCAACAAAAATAAAAAAAAAACTTTGCAAAAAAATAAACGACTTCCAAAAAAGTGGAAAATAACTTTACTTTAGGAAGTCGGTGACTTTTAATTGTTTCATTGACTTTTTTTGCCATTTTTTAGTTGGGGTATCTAACACAAATCCTTGTCAAGTAACTATTTTACATTGTAACTAGAAAAAATACCCAAATCGCTTCAAGTGTGCCTATAAAATTTGAAGATTTCCCTCGATTTCTACAGGATCCCATCATCACATCCTGACCTGATGACCATGGGACCACCTGGGAAGTATACCCTTTCAAACAAAAAAAAAAGAATTTTCCAAATCGGTTCAGGCATCTTCGAGTAATAGGGGAACGTGTATCTTTACTAATATTATAAACGCGAAAGTTTGTATGTATGGATGTTTGTTAGTCTTTGACGCAAAAACTACTGAACGGATTTGGATAAAACATGGCATACAGATAGTTCATAACCTGGATGTGTTAACATAGACTTTTTATCCCGGTAGTACGATCCCGTGGGACAATAACGGAACTCCACGAAGTCGCGGGCATAAGCTAGTAACCAATAAAAAAAGATTCCGACGAATTGAGAACCTCTTCCTTTTTTGAAGTCGGTAAAATGTACTCACCATTGTGGAAGAACACCGTGAGGGTGTTGAGGTAGTACTCGATGCGCGCGCGCGTCGGAAACGGCTTGTTGCGGAAGTCGCGCAGGCAGCCCGACAGCAGCTGTTGGGAGCCGTCGCTGGAATACAGAGGTTGAGATGTAATACGGTATATCAATAATTAAGCTCCGCGACAGAATTCGTAATACCACAATACGCTCAAGAACTGGAATCGCTGATGTGGGCCATAAGACTGCTGGGTTGATGTGGGATTGGGCAGGCCTTGTCTGTAGAATGCATCAGGACTGACGGGCCAGAGTCGTCAGGCAGTGGGTTCCAGAAGAAGGGCGTCGCCGCCGAGGGAGGCCTATAAAACGCTTGCGTGACGGCTTAGTGGCGTTACTGAGAGATTGGCCGGATGAAACCGCACGAAGAGAAGAGTGGAAGGCTATGGGGGAGGCCTTTGCCCAGCAGTGGGATATTGGCTAATAAAAAAAAATAGTGATACAGAACTCGCTAAGCGCTTGGGAACTGCTCACCTTCCCTTACCGAAACCTTCATGTGCAAAAGAATTTGGCAACCAAATAAACTTTAACAGCACAAATTAGAGAAAATTGCAACGTTTTGTCTCAAGATTTGGATCCAAAATTACCGACACAGAGATATAACTATTCAAGAGGTATATCCGGTGGTGGAAACGAAGTTAGGGGATGGTGAAATCAGCGGAGCAGCCAGGAAACTCTTCAGTAGCGATGTGGTGGCACCTTGCTGTCCAAAAACACTCGCGGCTCTGAATAACAAATCCTCTGCCGCAGCGAAAGGCCTTTCTTTTCCTGACCCTCCTGATTCGGACATACCACTCCCTCACCATTACAGGTCGAGAGGTCGTCACAGCCGTTAAGCGGCTTAAGTCCTCCAAAAGCACCTTATCTGTTCAGGCGCCGCCGGGGAAGCTGGTGAGTGATTGGCGAGAGCTTAACAAATGCCACGCACCGCCGGGATGCTGGAAGTACAAAACCAGTTGCTATGGCGACGCTTGGAGGAGACCTACGTTCAGCAGTGGTGGGGACGATGTCCAGGAATCGTGCTTGTTTACGGGTTAGACGAAAATCATGTTATTATTATTGTCACCGCTACCGCTGGGAAAAGCCATTCCATTGATCACAAAACAAATTGTGCCAAGTCTTTCTTTAAAGTTTCAGGTCAAATCTCCTGGACTTGAAAGACCATGGGTCGCTGATGCAGGACAAAAGAAACTGTACCAACCTCTTATGATCAAAGACCTTGGTGCCATCGTTGAGCACCGCCATGATGTAGGGGTTGTTGTGTTTGTTGTCGTTATCGAACGAGTCGAAGATCACCGCCAGGCCGTTCCAGCGGTCGGAGGAGCCGAAGACTTCCCCGGTGTAGTCACCGCGCTGGGTCGTGTACCAGAACGCCTGGAGAAGTCAATGATAGTGATTATAACAAAATGTATATTGCATTTACTAATTAACTGTATAATGGGTGTAAAAATACCCTTAAAGCCAAAAGATGAGATCTCAATGACGGGAGAACAAGTGCTCACGTCATTGTGATCATTTTTTTGTTCTGGTGTACCATACCTGGGAACCTTCTAGTTACGAAGATATTTGAGGTCAAAGTTTTCTATTTCACCAATTTTTTTTCTTTAATACAAGTTTTTAATGTTATTACTTTACTTTAAATACCTCCCCGACCCCTGTAATATACAAGGCATCCATCTGTTGCAGTGTTTTGAGTGCGTTACATTGAGACCTAACTGTATTCCATGATCCAAAAAAAATGTCGTTTCGTTGCAATAATTTGAGCGTAGAGCTACTTAGTTCGATGTACAGAATGCTTGGTTGACGACTTCGTGAAGATTCCTTTTACACCTTGCATATTCAAATCCAGCGCTCGTCAGCACGAGTATTGGTGAGGTTCTTCAGAAAGGTCAGGTGCGTAGTGGACGAGGCAAAAGGAGTAAGTAAGGATCGTAGCAGGTGGCGTTCTGTGGTTTCTGCCTACGCCCATGTGAAAAAGGCGTGATTTTATATATGTGTATGTATGTTAATTATGAGTTCATGGGTAGTTACCCATGACTTACCAATCCGTCAGCCCCTATCCTGCCTCTGCCCGTGACCTTGAACATAACATCGATCTCCCACCAGTCAAAGTTCAGGGGTTGCTTCGTCCATATCGCTCCCTTCTGACTGCGGAGTGACGGAGCCAGGCGGACGCTCTCCCCCGAGGCTATGGCGTCTGGAAATAGACAGAATTACAGGGTTAGCTTTGTTATTGAACGTTACTTTTAGCATCATCAGTCTATAATTGAAGAAAAGAGTATGCTAGGCTCGTAGCAGGTGGCGTTCTCTAGTTTCTGCGTACTGCCATGGGAAAAAAGGCGTGCGTTTATGTATGTGTAGTGGGTCGGACGAGAAATAAAGACGGTCTTGGAAACTGCGAGTTTAATAAACGACCACTAAGCGAATCCACGTCGTGGTTCTTTTAAAACAACCACAATGCATTCTGGCAATGAGGAAATACCACAACTCGTTCTGAGCATTTTTCTATCAGCCACGACACGATGCAGTGGAAAGTAAATAGAACTTGTCAAAGATAACGGATGTAGTCGAGGGTGATTGTCTAAATGCAAATGCAATGTCAAGATGGCGGTTGTGAAAATTCCCAAATTTCGTCATGGGTGTCATTTTCAGGGTTTTCTTAAGTGCTGATGCCTGACCCCGGCAGCCGGCAGTATCGACGATGCGATCGGCAGCACGCTCTGTTTCTCGCTCTAGCAAATTACGGTTCTGAGCGACAGAAAACCTTACCGTGTTTGGATATGCGCGGAAGTGGTAAATCTCGTTCGGATACACGTGAAGTTTAATAATGTTTTTTTTTTACGATTTTTATTACTATCAAGGTATCATTATCAAGATAATTATCATGATAATTTCGACCCCTGGTTACTGCACAGTGTACAGTGACGCTAATTTAGTTCGAAACAGTTGAAATTGTTATGTTAACTAGTTATGTCATTATGTTAATGGAATACATTGCTAGACATAAATGCTCATACTTGAAAATTCTATTGAAACTTGGCTATACTTGTTATTACTGTTTAAACACATCTTCATCCGTCTGCCTTTGCCCAACTATGTCGGGGTCGGCTTTCAGCCTAACGAGATGCAGCTGAATACCAGTAAGTTACATGGAGCGACTGCCTATCTGACCTCCACAACCCAGTTACTGGGTAACATGATACTGCCTCTGAATTCCCATTGTATTTTATAGCGGGCGGGTGTCCGTAATTCCACGTACGAAGAGCGTATTTTGCGTACGGAAAAAAAATCCCATAATCAGAAAGTTCTAAACCCGATATTAGCACTGCCGGATCTGGGGCTGGAACTCAGGACCTCATGATTAGTAGTCGCGCTTTCGACCACTACGCCTAAAGCCAGTCTTTCTGTTTTATATGCCTGCCATACATTTTTGTGTTATTGAGTTTTTTCCATCAGGAATTTCTCAGTAGCAGCCACGAAGTCTGGATTAGTGGCCGGTTGATGGCAATAGGCTCGCCCCCAATTACATAGGACTTAAACATAACTGGCGAAATATGGGTGTACGATTACGCACACCTCCGCCGAACCCTCCAGGGATTACAGGCGTGATGTGATGTGATGTGATGTTATGTTATGCCTGCCATACAAGAATGTTGGCCTAGTAAACCAGTAGTTGAACGACAAATGATACTCGATACAACATGTTCAATAAATTATGATAAGTGTAATAAAGATTAATACTAACTAACTGAACCGAATTCAATGTGTAATATTATATGTTTGTATCTAATCATTCGGTATTTTTGAAGTAGTCTTCCTATATCAATTCGAAATAAAAATAATTTAAATTTGAACGAGTCTAAAGTGACTTGCATCACAAACACGAATTTGTACTTTCACCGAAACAAGTGATAATTATACAATACACAAACTCAAACTCAAACTCAAACTCAAACTCAAAGCATTTATTTCAATTAAACCATTACAGGCACTTTTGAATGTCAAAACACAAAAAATAAACTAAGCTACAGTCCCAGTCACAGGGCATAATAACTTGTGAAAGTACTGTAGTTGCCCATTCGAAAGCGTAGATCTCTATGGAGAAGAATGGGCAAGAAACTCCATGGACACTCTTTTAAATCATTATGTTGTTACAAAGTCTCGGTTACATCATTCATGTCGAGATTAAACATACATGTGAGAACGATGTAGAAAGACGTGCGAGTAAGAGCGTCCAGAATAAAAACATAAAAATAACAATTCAAAAATACAATAATCCATGGCAGCTGCGAGATGACCAGTCACAACTGACAGCGCCCGTTCACGAACATGACGCATGGATCAGCCATCATTCAACTCAACCATTTTGGAGGGAACTAAACGACCCGACACACGCGCCACCATCAGCGAGACATTTGAGTGAGCATGACATTCTCTCAGCCACCAGGGAAAATGCGAGTCAATAAAAGATGTAAATGGTAGCTTTAGCGTACATAGTACTCACACATGTGCTATGCAATTATACAACACTAAGAGATTGAATCTATACAATGCAAAGATATGTTTACAATCTTCTGCAGCTTCCACAATAACTTCCCATGGTAACCAATAAGTTTGCCCCTATGGTTGTGGAGCAGGACCAGCATTGAGCCAAGCATTTTTATCATCAATGTAATCTCCCAACTTATAGTATGCTTGCCTACATAGTGTGCGTTTTATACAAGATTTAAACTTCGTCTCATTCAGTTGTAGAATGCCGGGAGGAATTTTATTGTAACATTTTAAACAGTACCCCATGAAAGATGAGTCTACTTTAGCTAGCCTGAAACCTGGCTGGACTAGATGGTCCCTGGTTCTAGTATTATAGTGGTGTCTGTCGCCTCTTTTACTAAATAAATGCAGATTTTTCCTAACGTACATGATGTTTTCATAGATGTATTGGCAAGGTACTGTCATGATGTTAATTTCCTTAAACAGTTCTCTTAGAGAATCGCGCCTAAATAGATTATATATGGCCCTGATGGCTCTTTTCTGCAGAATAAATATAGACTCGATGTCTGCAGCCCGTCCCCATAATAAAATACCGTAAGACATAATACTATGAAAATAACTAAAATAGACTAGCCTCGCGGTATCTACATCAGTAAATTGACGGATTTTCCTAACAGCATATGCTGCTGAACTCAGCCGTCCTGCAAGAGATGTTAAATGAGGACCCCATTGTAGCCTTGAGTCGAGCGTGATCCCTAAGAAAACAGTTTCATCGACGAATTCTAGTTTCTCTTGATTCAATACTATGTCACAATCACTAGTTTTGACATTTGGTAGGGCAAATCTTATGCACTTAGTTTTTTTTCCATTTAATACTAAATTATTCGCGGTAAACCAATTATGGACTTGCAGTAGGGCGCTATTTACGTCGTCAAGAATTGTGGCACGTCTGTTTATCTTAAATATCAAAGAAGTATCGTCGGCAAACAACACCATTTGAGGTTGGTTTTTAAATAAATGGGGTAGATCATTAATATAGACTAGAAAGAGGAAAGGACCCAATATCGAGCCTTGTGGTACACCCATCCTTACTTTTAAACCCATTGAATTGACACCATTTATTTGTACTTGCTGATGTCTATCGTTTAAATACGATTTCACTAAACTGAGTGCAAGTTTCCCCAAACCGTAATGCTCAAGTTTAAAGAGTAGGGTTTCGTGGCTTACGCAATCAAATGCTTTCGAGAGGTCACAGAAGATTCCTATGGCATCTTGTGCCTCTTCCCACGCAGTGAATATGTGTTTTAATAATGTGACACCGGCGTCAGTCGTACAACGTCCTTTGGTGAAACCATACTGTTTCTCATGTAAGATCTTATTGGTATTAAAGTGGTTAAGCATCTGATTAAGCATTACCTTTTCAAACACCTTGCTGAAAACCGGCAACACGGATACGGGTCTATAATTATTCGTATCTTTACTGTCCCCGGATTTGAAAAGTGGTATTACCTTGCTGTATTTCATAAGGTCCGGGAAGACTCCTTGGTCTACACACAAATTAAATATTAAGGCTAAGTACGGTGCTATAGTCTCAATAATAGCTTGACAAACTTTAATAGACATTCCCCATAGATCTTCCGTTAATTTGATTTTGATTTCCTTAAAGGCTTTAATGACTGCTATGGGGTTTATATGCTTAAATTGAAACTCAACCGGACAGGCTGAAACGTTCGCTCTTAATAAATCAATAGAAAGCGAGGGTGAGGAATTTAAGGTTTCGGTAATTTTAAGTGGGATACTGGTAAAGAAATCTACAAATTCTTGAGCAACTTCGTTTTTAGAGCTTAGAAGACCACGTGAGGTCTCTAGTGTGATATCATTATTATATTTTTTATTTATATTAGTTTCACTATTGATAATTTTCCAAACCGTCTTTATTTTATTATCGGCGGATTTAATCTTGTTGCTAATGAATAAGGCTTTAGCTACCTTGCAAGTGTTTTTAAAAATTTTTGAGTATGTTGCTACATATTTATTAAAAGTTTCTGAGTTGATGTAAGGCTTAAGGCCGTACAGCTCGAACAATCGCTCCCTACTTTTCCTAATACCCTTAGTTGCCCAGTCACTGAACAAAAACTTTGGGCAAATAGATTTAGTTTTAATTTTTATTGTATTATTAAACTCTGTGTAAACTACCGAAAAGAATTCCTCATAAAATTTATTTACATTTTCAAAAATATATCCCGGAATGCCTAAATTACCAATTAAGTTATTATTAAAATTATTCAAATTGCTGGGTGTTATTTGTCTAGATTTTATCTGGATTTTTTTTAATGGTGTGTATGACTCGAAAACAACGGTTTGACCGCTGTGATCAGAAGGAAGGTAATTTACAATGGATTTATCTAAGTAGTCGCAACAACAAAAAACATTATCAATACATGTAGCAGTATTTTTAGTAATTCGGGTTGGTTCCGAAAACACGTTTAACAAATTAAATGATTTAAAAAGATGTAATAATCTACTGCTATTTGAGTTTTTCTCTAAAATATTAATATTAAAGTCACCACAGATAACTAGTGATTTATTACTAGTTGCAAGTTTTGCTAAAGCATCCTCCATTACTGACTCAAATAAAGAGTAGTTCTGATAATTTGGGGGTCTGTAAACGCACACTATTACATGCTTATCTAGCTCAACACAAGACAGTTCAATATTATGCTCAACCGATAGATCAACAATATCGTTACGAGACTTAAATTTAATACAATTTTTAACTAAGATTAATGAACCCCCACGCATCTTAGATTTCCGGTTAAAGCAACTGCCCACACTGTAATTTGCGTAATTAAGTATCATTTCAAAGTCTTTTAACCAATGTTCAGTGAAACAAACAATTTCAAACTTTGTTTTTTCTAAAAACAATTCAATTTCTAATTGCTTTGAAGAGAAGCCTTGAATATTTTGGTGAAATAATTGCATAGAATTCTGCTTAGCCCCTTTTTTACATTTAGTTATTTGAGAGCAAGAAGGTACCTGTGTGTTGTTAGTTAGAGTAACATTTATGTTACTGGTATCTTCTGTTGTCTTACTAACTAGTTTAAATGAGCATCCGGAGTGAGCCCCAAGACTCCTATGCCCTCACAAGACAATGAGACCCTACTACTAGTGGACCCTACTGGAGAATCTTGTACAGTTACACATGGATCCTCCTTTGTAAAAAAATTGTAAAAATGAATATTAGTATTATTACTAATAGTCGCAGTGTTAATAATAGAACTAAACATAGACATACTACTTATGTCTGAGTGAATATTATATGCTAATAGCCGAGCTATTTTGTGTCTACAACTAATAGGTAGATACACATTACCCCGTGTCGACCTAAGTTTATCAACAAAACTGTTGACATCCAGATACACAAGTTTGTCACTATAGTGACCTACTAAGAAATCTACATGCTTATTCAGCATGTGAATATAATTGTTTTTTCTGTTTGACAATTTTTCAAAATATGGGAAAGCACACAATATTATTTTACGACACTTCAACTTTAACAACTCAGTTACACTGTCTGTGATGTCTTCTTTTTTAATTTTTAAACTATTTCCTATAAATATAGTTATGTCGGTATTACTATTATAAACATTTCTAATTACTGATGCCATTATCTGTTTGTATGTTGCCCCTGGCATACAATGATTTTGATTGGGAAAACTCAGGTTATTACTAACTAATTTACCTACACCTCTTCCTATACTATCTGAGAACATTACTGAACACATAATTATGACTCCGAAAAATCAGAGGTGCGTGTGTCGGGTTCGAACTTGAGACCTATGACTTGGCAGTCCAACGGTCACACCACTAGACTTCTTCAATGTGATGCTGTTCCACAAACTATAGAGCACTTAAAATCGTGTCCTGCCTGTCCTGTTGTTTGCTCATTACAGGAGCTGCTGCACGCTACTCAAAACGCCAAACTTTTAGCGCAGTTCTGGGCCAAGTCGTAGACTGCCCTCGAGAGGCTACGATGCACGACCCGTCAAAGAGGCCACTGTATGAACCGGACATCCCGCCTTTCAGTTCTGAGGGAAAACCATTTAGACTTCACGTAACCTACAGTCATCGCTTCTTGCTCCGATAATATGATAAGACACTGTTATTAATTTAATCTTAAGCCGCCGCATTTTACTGATAACACTATTGACAACTTAATAGTCTAGTGGACGGTCTACCGTGAGGTCATAGGTTCCATCTTGACTAATATATAAGTTTCATGGATATACTTTTTTCTCCATTGAAACTGGCGTAGTCACCCCATAGCCATTTTGTTTTTTTTTTCCGAGTTTCTGAAACTCACAAAAAATCACGCAATATGAACCTGCAAGGTTAGAATAAAATTTGACACACAGGTACCTATACCATACCCAAAGTTAGGACAAAGGATAACTTTTATCCCGGTAGTGCATAAGGTAGTATCAAAGGAGTAAATGATGCCGTCACGTCTGACAGGGGAGAATGGAAGAAGAAAACGTGTTGCGCCGACCCCGAGTAGAGTGGGACAAGGGCAGGAAGATGATGATGAGTCCATGAGATGATTCCTAACCTCCACGAGGGGAAATCCGGGGGCAATAGCTAGTAGTATTAGAGTTAAGATCTAAATGACAGTGTAGGAACAAAACTGCAGTTTAAGCCAAACAGCTTGAATAAGAGTAGTAATTACAAAAATCAATTACGCAGCATTTCGTAATTATTCGCTGATACCATTGTTTGTATTATAAGAGCGTGTTGAAACAAGAATTACGTGTACTTTCTTAGTGAATTATCGACTTTTAAACACGTTTTTTATCAGAAAACTTGAGCTGGAATTCTAAGAATTGACAGTTTTTTTGTTAAATTAATTTTAATGTTAAAATCGTCACACAGTGGGTGCCTGAAGACGGTCGTGTTTACCGAGGCAGGCCTAAGAAATGCTGGTGTGCCAACAACCATTTGGACTCATTCCTGTCTGATTGGCCAGAGAAGGCAAAACACCGGTAGAGTTGGAAAGGAATGGGGGAGGCCTTTGCCCAGCAGTGGGACAGAATAGGCTAATTATAAAAAAAAATTGTTTTGTCTATTTGTTTGTATGCAGGGTGAATAAAAACGCAGCAGGGGTGAATTGAGATAAAACTTTGAAAGTGATTTTAACATTGAATTAATATGATGATAATGTTACCAACAATCAGTTAGTTTAGTTTATTAAATCGTTTTAATGTATTATTATGTATGGTTAGTTTAAGTATAAAAAAAATTATATTTAAAAAAACTAATCGGAAGCAACAAAAATATGTTACAAACAAGTACTCTACACACTGCACTGGCTGGACAGGTCCCCTCAAATCTGTATGGTACTGTCTTCGAAAGACCATCTTAGACGGTAAATGCATACATAGTCCTCATGTGAGTTTATCAAGATTATGTCTGGACCTTAAGAGACTATGACCTCTGAGTTTGTTTCGGCTGTTTCTTCTCAAACTAGTCAGGTATGAAACACCGGCCTCATCTAGTTTTAAAAAAGAAGACGTTAAAAGTGTTTGTAAAAACCTATTTGTAAAATAAACTTCATTTATCTATATACTATTTTAATAACTTAATTTAACTTAGTTGTTTAGAGACCTTATTTACAGTTTTGTCTCGATTCATCACTAAGTCTCTGTTCACCCCGTTTTACCCGGTGCCAAAACCATCACAGATGGGTTGCAGAATCAACGTTGACATTTCTCAAGTGCCTGTTCTCATGCACTGTGTACACTGGTGCCTCTGCTATTCAAACTCCATTTTTCTTCTCTTTACTTTTTGTCTTGATGTATTACAGCCCTCGGCTCAGCGCTATTAGTTGGAATCCATCAGCACAATTTTAGACTTTAATTTAGTTTAGTGACTGCCTTGTTGGTCTACTGGTCATAAGATCCTGGGTTCGATTTCCAGGTCGGGCAAATTGTTTTAACCCTATAATTCCCCCGCTGTCATTTTTTTTTCATTCCAACTCTGTCATCCATGCATTTGTGCCCGGTTGGTGGCAATAAGCTCACCCCTATTACATGGGACTTGTGGATGTACTATTAAGTACACCTCTGCCCATCCCTTTGGGGGTTACGGGTGTGATGTTATGTTATGTATATATATAGTTTAGACTAGATGTCCCTTAGAGATAGGTTAGATTTCACAGCACCCTGTGAGATTTTTCTGGGATCAAGAAATGGTGCTACACTTCCCAGCAATACATTTCTATGTTATGGTGGTGCAAAAAACACCATCCGCTGCTAAACAATGTGATAATGTATGCTTATCAATGGAAGGGACTGTTTTATCCCCCGCTAGTCTTGCTACTATAAAAGATAACATTGTTTGTATCTTATCTAGGGCTGCCAATCTGTCATGTTTTTCATTGTTAGAATAATAAATAAATAAATGAATAAATAAAGTTAACATAACTTTTGCAAACCGCACGGAACGAATATTTATGGCCTACCAGTAGTTATTCCGGGTCTGGCTGTTTGTGTATGTGACTTTAAATGTTTGTTAATGCACCCACGATACAGGAGAAATTCCTAGTGTGGCATTTAAAACACTGAATTAGCATAGCAATGATGATGACTGATTGATTGATGATGGTTTCCTGTAGTTTTTTTTAAGGAAAATCAGAATAGGTAAAGGACTTTTACATAAATGATCTCTTCACACCTGTTTTCCCTAAATAATAAAAATCTTTCAGAACATTTAGTGATTTAAGGATAACATTTTGTAAAGTCAAGATGGAAACTCTGGGTTACAGGTACCAATTATAGAAAGTATAATTTATGATTTCAATATATTTATTATACTGTTTACGATTTGGTTTTTGATTCAAATTGAAAAGAAATTAAACTTCATTCATACAGACAAATGCCACCATTTAATGGCATTACATTGCTTGGGGTTTACTGCAATAATGAAAGACTAGCCTAAAGCCATTTCTACAGCTCATCATGACACGTTTTTTTATAGAAAGTGCCAAAATGTTTATGAAAGAAAGAAATGATTGCACATTTCCTGACATGCTCTGTTAATACATTGTCATATCAGCAATTCGAATTAATGAATAAATCAAAAGATTAACGAACAAATTTTAAATAACAATAACGAATATTTAATTTAATATTATCATAAAATTATTTAAGGTTTTTAACCGTGTCGACTGCTTTCGTGGAACCAAAAAACATGATCTCGGCAACCACTTCACTTCTCTTTCCAGCACAGCAAGAAGTGTATAGTGCTGTCTTTTTCACACTTGACAGATTTCACTGACGTGTCGCTGTCAAATCGTATGAACCGAAACAACAAATGATTTTAAGTTTTTTATACGATATTTATAACTTAACATGAATATTTATGAACATAGAAACGTAAATAAGGAGTCTATATGTTAATTCAAATAGACTAATACCAATTTATCAGTGATGGATAACGAGAAATAAGGTTATACTCACTGCCTCCGTACTCCCAGAAAGGAACAGATCCATCTTTTTGCGCTAAATACGGCGGCTTGAACGAATATTTGTATTCGAAACGTCTGTGTACGGACTGGGTATTAACGCACACCAAAACGCATATTATAACACTGCACAATACTAAATTTAATTTAATCGACGACATTTCGACGGCTAACAGCAACCGTACTCGCTCACGTCAAGACTCTCAAAAAAATTTTGTTGATCGCGATATTCGACCGTGATTCGTTGTCAGCTGAGATTCGTTTGGATACACCGCATTTTAACCCTTAAGGTCGCATGACATTTGATCGAAATAAAACATCAAAATAATATCTGATTATGATTATTAGACCTATAATAAGGGTAGGAAAAATAGTAGAAAAAAACTAATTAGCTAATAATCAGAGATAATTAGTGTATATTATACTATACATTGCTCCCGACGTTAGTAAATCTCATTTGTAAGGAGCGTATAGCATAATATACAAAATACACTTTTGACATAGCTTGATCAAAATAATAAAACAATATAATATGCTTCAAAGTATAATAAAATAATGACATCAGTGCTTATGATAAGCTACAAAACAATTTCTTTTAGCCACGTAACACATATGCTTATTATAATGTCTCACTATTTGTGGGCAAGATACGTCTATACGTCCTTTTGATTGCTTATGGAATCTCTTTACTTTTTCGACGGGATATGCATCGACGTATGAGCTAACCAAGGTGACGGGCTTATTGTCAAACCACTTCACGATAGCAATTTTATTTTTATTGCAAGTTGCTTGACAATAAGCCCCGCGCCCTTTTTTCTGCAGAGCTTTGTCTGACAACAATAAAGCATTGGCATCTTGAAGCCTATTTTTTCTGGCAGTGCCTAAACTAAATATGCCATAATTATGCCTCAACAAATAAATAAGTTCGAGAGACGTAAAGCAATTGTCAAAATAAACGACACAATGTCGGTTTTTTATGGTCTTACATAAAGCCAACACCGTTTTAGCTCCAACACCGAGATTTTCCTCATCAGGTTCAAACTGGATGCCCCTAAAGGTATCGTCACCTGCATACAACATAAAATCGTATAAGATTCCAGAGACCCCTGCCCGTACCAAACTTTTAAAACCCCATTTGCATGGTTTGCTTGGGTTATACTGTCGTAGAGCATCCGCTTTTTTGCCCTTGTATGGAAAGATCATTTCGTCTACGCTGAAAACATTCTCCTCTTCAATAGAAAGACATTGGGCTCTAACTCGCTCAAGGAGAGGACGTAGTTTGTAGTAACGATCGGACTCGTCAGCTTGCGTGTTGTCTGCAAAATGTAAATACCGCCTTATTTGTTGAAACCTTTGATAGGCATAATGTCCGCAATCTTGGCGTAACGATAACTGGTCTTCCAATAATCCTTGTAAGAAGGCATAACAACAACTCCCATCAATATAATGATGGCCAAAAAGTCAATTATATCCTCTTTAGTTACTTTTATTGACTTTGCAGTTTCTTGAACGCTATATAAATTAGTGTTGTTTGCTATATCAGCAATAAGGTCTTCAGGGAAAAATCGATAGAAATAGTCTACCGCCGACCAATTTGATGGAACAGTTTCCTTGAAGCCTTCATCAGATATTTCAGCTGTATGTTGAAATCTTCTCTTACTCCATTGAAATGAAAGTTTGAATTTCTGTATGTTTCGTCTTTTTACCCTGTTAGCAGCAACTGCAGGAACTCTGCGTTTCCTCTGAACGCGTGTTGATGTAGGTGGCGGCGTCGACGGCGACGGTTGAACTGATGGCAAGGAAGGCAGTGATGCGATAGAAGGTATAGCATTATAATCGCAATGCGTATCGGAAGGAAATACTGTCGAAAGCACGGGTGTGAGTGGTGGTGGATCTTCGCATAGATCGACCACAGTTTCGGAGCTTTGAGAATCTAAGGATCCCAAGTCTGGATTGAGAATCTTCATCTGAGTTTTCTATGTAAGAATTGTTACTGAATGGATCTGGGCTATTGAATACAAGTCTTTCTAAAGATGAATTAATAGATGGAGCAGGGGACGAGTCGCGACTGTTCACTTCTTCTTCATTGCTTGTGGCATCACTGACATCGGAAGTAGCATTAAATTTAGGGACGAGTGCTAGTATGCGTCTACACCGATCGCGCTGTCCAGGCTAGAACAAAGTTGTTAAAAGAAAGCATGAAAGCAAGGCCCACACCATGCAAGAAAAAAGGAATAATAACAATGACCGAAAAGTAAAAAAAACGTAAACGTAATATGATCAAAGTCAAATTATAGTACTAATATCACCATTACCCATTAGTTCGCAGTGTATAGAATAATATACATCACAGACAAGATGTTTTTTTAGCAGACAGTCGCAATGTATGGTATATTATACACCCAAGATTATGTTCGTAAAAAGCGATGAAAATTAGTGTCTTACGTAGATAATTTAGCATTAGCTTGAGCTCAATACATTTGTGATTTGAATACACAATACACATTATAGATTTTTATAGTGAATAAGAAATTATAATAGATTTTACCTTCACATGAACAAGATTCCTCCGCATGGTTTCGCATTTACGTCACAACTGTCAAATTTACCACAAATAATACTTTCATGTAGTCATTATTTAAAAGAGGTATGTTCTGAAATGTTGTTTTGCTAAGAACATTTCATTTTAAAGTATTGGTTTTCTGATAATATTTTTTCTATTTTAGTGTATAGTATACTAGACAAATCAACCTTAAGGGTTAATCAGATGAGAGATTTCATGTTTTTTGAGAACCGATTGTTATTCTTATTGCGATTCTGGTTGTTTTAAAATCATATTATTATTTACATTCATTAGCTGGAGCCATTCAAGTGACTAAATAGTTCGTTTTGTACTATTATTGGGGCTTGTTTATTGCTTGTCCCAGTTTATGAGCCGTGTAACTGCGAAATTGTGCTTCTTTTATTTTCCATGAATTATATGAATATGGTTTGGTTTTTAATAACAAAAGGAAATGTAAGGTGAAAAATCAATAGAACTACCGCCACTGTGTATCCAATCATAGTACAGATTAGCAAGTAAAAAAAATGAAACCAAATGTCAAAGTGCCGTCAAAAGATAGTATGAAGTCTTACTGTTCTATACGTAAATATTTTGATAAAATTCGATTGTTACCAAAGTAATTTAATGAATGGCAAATTTGGGGATAATTTTGAGAACAAAATAAATGTAGGTAAAATGTTTCATTAATGATTTTCCTGCATTTAATCCTAGGAACTACATAATATGGTTTTATAAACAGACTTATCGTATGTTATGGTTTCATAACGCTCGTAACTTCTATATTCTGATAAGAAGTCAGTATTTTATACTTGAAGCTTGTTTATACTAAACATGGCTACAAGAACGAATCATAGCTGTGCATATGATAAAGATAAGAGAACCTTCTACTTATGTCCTAACATTTTAGTATTTGGGCGGTTCAATGGTGACCTTGAGGTAGTGGAGTGAAGTTTCATGGGTTCGATTCCCAGACGACGCAAATATTTCATTGCCCTAGTTTTTTTTTGTGTTGTATCTGGCTGGATGGACAGTCGCAAAAGTCGCGAAACCTGATAGTAAAATTCCTATTACTGATTTACTATGGAATAACTTATTACTCAACCTGTAAATCAAACCTAGGACCTGTCCAGCAGTTTCACTTGCATTGTGACTTCTTTGTCACAAACAGGCTATTAATAATTCAATACCCTGGGTGCCAACCTTCACTATGTGCCTACCCTTTACCAAACTTTATTGGAGTTGGCTTTCTGTCTAAATGGATGCAGCTGAATACCAGTATTTTACAAGGAACGACTGCTTATATGACCTCCACAACTCAGTTGGTAGTCATCTTCTGTAGATATAAAACACAAAAATTGTTTCAACCGATGTCCCATATAGACTTTGAAACCATCCAACCGATGTGCCCCGAACCGGATTCATTAGAAATGCAATAATGCGAAGATGGTTTTAGACCACTAAAACAATGCATTAGGCACTATAGCGTTGTAGCACACGCCAGGTATCCGCTAGTTGTATAATTTAAATAAAAAAGACCTCTGTTTCAAATTTCAGTACCATGACCGAAGAACCATTCTATCGTCGCCAAGTGTCCCGCCAGCACCTCGAAGTCCTAGCACAGTACATGGAGCGCTACCCTCCGCTAGCCCTCGCCAGCGCCCGTTCCAGGGAGGGCCACTTGCAGTCCAAGAGGATGTGGGAGAAGATAGCGAGGACCCTGAACAGGATAGATGAGGCTGTCACGAAGAGTGGGAAGAGTTGGGCAAGAGTGAGTGTTACAAGAATTTGGATTAGTAGAACTTGTTGTTGCTTTTTATGTTCTTGCAATAAGGCTGGTTTTCGTTATTCAAGAGATAGTGGAGGAGTTGGGTCAGGGAGCGTCCATTAATCAAAATTTTGGCGATTTTTCGACCCCCCTCTGTTGGTGAGATGTCGTGAGATTTGACTTGACCCCCTTACCCCCGCCACCCCTACCTAATATCACGTGAGATTATGAAAATGCGGGAAAAAAATTACGTGATATTTGCCGAGACCCCCCTCTCTCCCTCGTGAGATTGGGTGAGGTTCAGTTCGACGACCTCCCCTCTAAACGCCACACATAATTAATGGATGCCCCCTTAGGGTAAGTGGAGTTGTTCAATCGATCAACTCAGCCTATCACAGTAGACTGGCGGATTTGGGACTCTCCCAAGCTGTGCAACAACATCCTGTCCTCCATCTTCTACATGAAGTCTGACTCAGCAACCTTTTCAAATACCAGTACCAGTATGATACATGCAGTGACTGCCTATCCGACACCCTTTAGTAAGACTGGTTGTCAGACTATTGGGCTTGTTATTTGTGTATCTGAAACTTGGGCGCAACTCGCCTGACGTGAAGCGATGATGCGGCTCAGGGTGGAATCTAGCTCCAAGTCTATTTGTCCTACTTAAAACGCCTGATTTTTATAATTAACAAGCATTATTTTGTCCTCAGTACTGGATCGACCTAAAATTCAAGATCCGCCGCAAATACGCTGTGATCCAGAAGTGTCACTCGGAAGGCACTCACTGCAGCGTCCACCTGAACCCTCTGGAAGACAGGATCGTGAAGATCCTCACCGATGAGGAGGGGAATCTGCTGCCCACGGCGTCTGTCTATCATCAGATGAAGAGTTACCATCCGCTACATTATCCCTTGAAGGGGACGGGGGTATGTTGTGAAATAATTTTAATATATTTTTTCTATGATCTTTGTAATGTCGGACCGAAGTTTTGGATTGGGTTTCGACCACCTTGGGGCATAAAAACCGCCTTCGCCCGGACCTTCGGCTTCGGCCACTATGGACCAAGGTTTCCAGGAAGCAACATTACATTGAATAATTTTTAGCCAATCTTGAATTGAATTTCTTAGGGTTATCAAACATCTACGGCTTCAACAAGAAATCAACTTTCCGTCGGTCGCGGCTGTCATTTGTAATTCTTGACAGTCGTTACAGGTAGTCAGTAGCCCGAAAGTCTGACAACCAGTCTTAACAAGGGGTATCGTAAGGGGGGTCGGGGGTAGTTAAATTGGTGTTAAAAGTAAAAAATTCGACAATGTTAATAAAATATATTTGTACGGCTCTGGGCAAAACATAGAGGGTCTACCTACCTGTAACATCTCGCACACTATTGTAATTTGACCTATGTTTACAAGTAAAGCATTCTGATTCTGATCGTATTACCCAGTACTAACTGGGCTGTGGAGGTCAGATAGGCAATCGCTTCAAGTAAAATACTGATATTCAGCTGCATCCGGTAAGACTGGAAGCCGACCCCGACATAATTGGGAAAAGGCTAGGTTCATCATCATCTACCCACGCGAGCGCGGTGATTGTTGGTGGTTGCTCATCCAAGTAATATTTTACTAAGGCAAGAATAAATTTGAACAGCTGTATTTTTTAAACCACCTGTAGCAACATTTTTTTCGAAGTAATTTTATTTTAGATTAACAACATAATTGCCCACACATAAAGTTCAGTTTTCACTTCAATTTTGAAATCAGCTCAATTTACACAGTTGTAAAGTTGATATTTTTTTTTAAGTTTACCACATGTTTTGGTATAAGCATTTAAATAGACTTAGAAGAACGTTTTAGGATTGAGCCTTATTTATCAGCACCTTTTCTATCGCTCAGAACTGTCATGTGGTAGAGTGAGAAACAGAGCGTGCTGCCAAGCGCATCGTCGATGCTGTCGCGTGCGACAGCACACCCGCTCTGAACGGAGCATTAAAAAATGCGATTGAGCTCCCTTATTCACAAAATTTCGATTCGATTTCAGAAAGTCGTATGTCTATCTTTTTTTGGCATTACGAAAACGAGTGAGATAGACATACGACTTTCCGAAATCGAAATCGAATCGAAGCGTTGTGATTAAGGGGGCTGGGCTCATTAATGTGGCGCATACCTTTTTTTTTCTTCTATATTGAAAATCCTCATGGATGTCCTCCCTATCCGAAGACTCTAACTTACTAAAAACCACCCAGGTGTTCCCTTCCCACACTTGCACCGGGGATCATGGGAACTAGTGCATGTGGCGCAACCCTTACCCAACTGACAGACAGTTACAGGCCAAAAAGTAACATAAAACTATTTATTTTCACAGAACAGCCGTCTAAAACAAATAACAGAGCAAGACACAAAAATCGAGGACAGCGGAGGCCTGTCAGCCGACGACCAATCACAGGATTACCTCGTCACAGCTTCACCAATCACGGAGCACATAGACTTACCCCCATCAGACATTAAACCAATCATAGGGCATCTAAAACATGACGTCACAGACCCCATAGAAATTACAGGAGAGAAAAAAACAATTGAAGAGCTAAAAAGAGAGATAGTTGAGTTCGAGTTGAGGAAACAAAAAGAGTTATTTGAGATGGAGAAACAGTTTTTGAAAGAGAAACATGAAATGGAGATGTCGATTTTGAAGATTAAAAAGCAGTTAATGGTTAAAGAATTGAAAAAGTCTTGAAAGCCGAGAATATGCTTAACTTTTTCCCAATGTTGGGGTTGGCTTCTAGTCTAACCGGATTCAGCTAAATGCTGGTTTATTACGCCTTGAACATCGCCGCAAAGTTGCCAGCCTAGCCGGTTTTTTATCGGTTATATTTCGAGGAGTGTGCTTTGGAATTACATAATCTAATTCCCCCATCCCCATTCTATCATCGGACGAGCAGAGATACGGCGAAGTGTCACAGTTATATGGTGAAGAAGTTCCGCGGACCCGAACAAAGTGTTCCCTACCTATAAGGTCCTGGCACTCAATACAATGCCAAGACTTTGTGTATTGTGAATTTTTAAATAAAAGTGATACAAAATAGTCATAGTTTGTAAGTGTAAATAAAGATTTTTATTTTGTAAATGTTTAGAAATATGACTTTATTAATACTTATAGTTCCTCCTTTTCTCATTATTTTTTTCACAGCGGCAGCGAAGTTTGGATCTGTGCTCCGTCGATGGTAATAGGCTCGCCTCACATAGGACCTATCTGGTGAATTTTTTTAGTTGTTACAACTCTGTCTAATCCTTCGGGAAGTGCAAGCGTGATATTATGTCATACTAATGCATAGAAAACGGTTTCCAAAGTTGTACAAGAGGGGTCCATCATGGCCTCATGCCCCGCTTGACCGAGTAATACTGCCCTACTAAGCGCGAAAGCGGTATCTCAAAAAAAAACGTAAAGTAGATTTTGATGGCATCGGATGGCTTAAATAAATACGCGTCCAATGAACTACGCTAAATAGCAATATCTATAACAAAAAAAAAACCTAATAAGTAAAAAAACTAATCCGTAAAGTTTTAACCAAACTATATTTACAAATCTTCAATTTTCTCAAAACTGGCTTTCTCTGAGATACCGCTTTTGCGTTTAGTACGGCAAAATAGTCAGTGGCCCAAAAGTCTGACAACTAGTCTTACCAAGGACAGTACTAACGGGGTTGTTGAGGTCAGACAGGCAGTCGCTCCCTGTAACTCTGGCATTCAGCTGCATCCGGTTAAACTGGAAGCCGACCCTCGACATAGTTGGGAAAAGATGGTAGTATTTAAAATAAAAAACTTTTTCTGTTCACACGTTTTACTTAAAGTATCTGTGCTTAAAGTGAAAGATGTCGAATGAACGGAGAGTGAACAGTCTGCGTTCCTTTTTTTTAGTAACATTATTGTTGCGCCTGAGTTTTTTCGAAAGGATAGTAAGGATGGTCCAGCCACTTCAGTTGCGGGATGGTCCTATAGTTTCTGTCGAAACCTTTCAGTACATCTCTTTCTTCCTGAGTCAGACTGAAATCGAACACATCAAGATTCTGTTCGATGCGGGATTTTGTCAACGACTTCGGTAGCGGGATCACGCCTAACTCGATCTGGGAAAGAGAGAAGAGATGATTAAAATTACATTACCACACATGAAATCCGTTCATGGGGCGTCTATGAATTACGTGAGGCAATTTTGGTGATTTCCCCCCTTGGTGAGACGTCGTGAGATTTGACTTGACCCCTCCCCGCTTAAGCTCACGTGACATTTATGTAAATCTGTGCTTGGTTGCGTTGGATTTATTTAAAAAACAATTTGCTTAATATTTTTCATTTAATTGATTTATTATTCAATATTATTGTGTAGTATTTTAATGGAGAAACATGTTTACTTAAACCTAGTTTTCACGCAATTACACTGTTACTTTAAAAAAAATATTACGTCATATTGTTAATTGTTGTTATTGTGTTGTTGTTATATTGTTTTGCCGAGACACCCCTCTCTTGTGAGATTGGGTGAGATTCGGCTTGACGCCCACCGTCTCTAAACGTTTCATGTAATTAATGGACGCCCCAACGTTCCTACTTCTAGTTTACATGTCTCGTCTCTATGAGAGGGAGTGAGCTGTAACCTACCACGCGGGGCCCAGTGGTGGATGTCATGTCACAATGTCTTCCAATTTTTGGTTCTAGGACAAGCCGGGCTTCTCAAGATGTCGGATTTTCGTGACAGTTTTAAGATTGAGAGCAGTGGCGATGAAATAAATTGACCTACAACTCGTAAGCCAGAGCCGTTTCTATTGGACCAACACTCATCCCTTATCCAAGTGTAGAAGATTGCCAAAAGATGCCGCTAAACTTAGTGTATGGTTGTGCATCAACAAGATTCAAATTGTTTTAGATTTTATTCCGGTAGAAACATTATTAATTAATTAAACTTAATTTTCATACACAGTCTTTTAACAGTTTTTTTAACAGTATTTTAGTGTTATCTTCAAAATGCTGTTGTCACTACCATGCAGGCACTGTAGTAAGTAGACCGCTTTCTTTTGCATGACAGCGTGGAAGCCATCTGTGCGAGCCTCCGCGAACATTCCCGACGCACTACAGCGCCATGGCAGTCCCAACAGCATCCTGAACGCGTTATTAAATTGGACACTCGGACAGACATTAGAATAGAATAGAATAGAATAGAATAGTCATTATTATCTCCATTTTTTGTTTTTAAGATTATGACACTTTTTCTGCTGTCAACTTACCAGATATCTCAATGAGACTTGGGGCACAGTCTTGTTGTATTTCTTCGCGATCTCCAGAAGCGCGGGGTCATCAACTCTTGGGGGCGGGGCGTCGGGCTTCGCCTTGCTGTAGAACAGGGAGCCGAAGGGAGTGTAGCCCATCACGCGAATGTCCTGGCGGACACAGTAGGAGAGCAGGTCTGGTTGTTGCAGGTTTAGGTTGAGCTGTTGTGGGAAATAAGATTAAATTAGGACCTTATATTATGAAGGGGTAGGCAGAGATGTATAATACGCCCACATATCGCCAGTATTTTTTTTTATTGGCCTTAGAGAGGCAAATAATCAGGCAGTCGATGATCCACCTATGGATATTCGCAATACCATAATACCCCTTTTTTAAGTTCCATGTTATAGCGAACAAACATAAACCATTGACCAAAAATATAGATTATGGCATAAATCTAAGGGATGCTACTGACAAATTCCTGATGGAACTAGCAAATTATTCGCTTCTGCCTACCATGGACCAATAACATTATCAAAACTCATCGGCTTGGTCTGACATCATCCTTGTCACTAAGGGGCCATCCAAAAATTACGAATTTCATGATTTTTTACCTCCCCCCCCTCTCCCGTCTAGCCCCAGCTGGTCACATTAGTGAGACTCCCCCTCCATGTGTGTGTGTGACGTCACATATTTCGCAATTTTACAAGTTATACAGATAGTTGGAAATATTTTTAAGTTTTTCGCTAAAAGTTCAAATTTCGTGTTTTAATTCTTAGATAAATTATTAGACTTTGAAATGGGACGTCACGAAATTTAGGAAGCGTCCTCCCAGCCTTGACTCACAATGTCACACTTCGTCCCTCCCTCCCCCCTTGACGGCCCCTAATTACCTGTTTGTCTTGTGTAACAGCCTCGATGTGTCATTCAAGGTGTCATTATAACTTCAGATACTTACTTCGACTTGCAGCGCCGTAGGCTTCTCCAGCCCCAGTTCTAGAAGCCTATCAATCTGCTGCTGGTTGAAGTTGGAGACTCCGATAGACTTTGTGAGGCCCAGACTCTTGGCTTCGATCATGCCGCGCCAGGTCTCCACGTAGTCTGTGTAGTCGTATGTTCCGTTGTTCTGAAAGTTAAGAGTTTTATTGTGGTTTGAAAAGTAGAGAAATGGTTAAGGATGGTATACCAGCCCGGTGACATTTTTGCCAGGAGGGCGAGAAGGGTTCATAAATGAAAAAAGGACAAATGGGTTTTTTTTACAAAAAATTGTTAATCTTTTCAAAATTGAAGTTATAAGTAGTTCTATCATAAAACGGGATATTTACCATCTTTACTGTCCATTTTGAGTTCCCGATATTTATGCGCTGTTGCAAGCACCATGATCACGGATAAACATTCCGTACGGATCCCGTTTTATGGGTTACAGAGTGTTAGTGACCACGTCAGTTTGAAAACTGTTTAACCGTCACTGTTACAGAGAAATTCCTGATGGAAAAACTCAATAACACTTCCCGACCTGGTCATCGAACCCAGGACGTCATGCTCAGCAGTCGCGCTTACGACCACTAGACCAACGACTCAGTCTTTCGTAAGTCAAAATTAAACTTTCTGTTATTTTTGTAATGCCCCAAAACCTATACCTACCACACACAGCATTATGGCTTGGCGACTGAAATTAGTATCGTAGATTAACACTTCCCCATAAGAAAAGAAACCCTTCACAAGTAGTTCAACTACGTCTACATAATAGTTAATGAAGGTAACTAAGAACATTAGATAAACTTACAAACTGCCCAACAGGCCAGTGTACGAGGTACAGGTCGACATAGTCCAGCCCCAGGCTGGCGAGGGAGGCGCGCAGTGCGGGCACCACAGCTTCTTTAGCGTGCTCACTGTTCCATAGCTGTGGGTATAGAAAGCAACAGGATAAGTTATTGAAAGCTGTTTTTTTTAATACAAAATAGGCTAGCCGCTAGTCTATTTTGTATTAAAAAAAAAAACAGTTAGAGTTGCGGCCAAACGCTAGCCGCTGGCGTTTGGCCGCAACTCCACGCGCGCCTAGAGGAAACCGATTCACTCGAACCTTGAATAGATCCAGATTATAATGATCAGGGAACAGAAAAGCCGGCAGTGAATTCCACAGACTGGCGGTTCGCACGATACATGTGCAAATGCTTCGTTAGGATCCGCGGAACTTAAACCATATAACGGTGGCGGTTCGCCGTAGGTATCTCTGTTCATCCAATGATAGAATGAGGATGGGATTGGGTTGTCCATTATTCCATACCGCTTCATTGCTAAGGTGGGATAGGGGTCACCCATAATGTCGTCTGTAGATAAGACCTAAACTCCTGAACATCTTCATAATTTCAGCTGAAGGACTGCTGGATATAGACCTCTCTGATGTTTTACCAGTATCATCGGCCGATCTTCTGTTTCTCGCATCCAGTGGATTCTCATGACCTTCACTAGCTTACACCTTGTGAAGGTTCTGGGGATCCTAAGATATTTAAATATACTTACGGCGGCCGCGATCAAAATCGTGATCTACTTGCAAGAGCCAACTGTTTGCTGTCGGTACTAGCAGAATATCTTAAACCTGGCATTATGTAGTTTAATTTGCTATATAGCCTCACAACGGCATGAAATCATATATCACATAACTTCACGCGTGTAATCCGCGAAGGGTTAGGCAGAGGTGTAACTAATATTACACCCACATTTCGCCAGTTATGTTTCAGTCCCGTGTCATAGGGAGCAAGTCTATTGCCATCAACCGGGCACAGATCCAGACTCCGTAGCTACTTCTGAGAAATTCCTAAGGGAAAAACCCAATAACAATATGTCCGACCTGGGAATCGAACCCAACACCTCGTTCTCAGCAGTCCATGCCGGCATGAAATCACATATTTAATTCTATGAGTTATTCTGGTAACTTCTTCATAGTATCTTTTAAATCTCTTTGTGGGGTATCCTGCAGTGATGGAATGACATTTACCTAAAATTATACAAACCTTAGTAGTAATAAAGAGGTCCTCCCTCTTGATGTCCTCTCCGATCTTCTTGGCGAGAACCCTTCCGACCTGGTCTTCAATCTTGTAGATGAAGGCGGTGTCGATGTGGCGGTAACCTGCGTCTATGGCCCAGGCCACCGCGTGTTCCACCTCGTTCACTCCGGGCTCCAAGCGACCATGTGGGGGGAAAGGTCAGGATTATTTTTCTATTACATTACATTTGTGGGTCGTCTAGAGCTAGACGATATTGCTATCACTATCACTACATAGTATAAAACAAAGTCGCTTTCCGCTGTCTATCTGTCCCTATGTATTTATGCTTAGATCTTTACGCAACGGATTTTGAAGCGGCTTTTTTTTAATAGATAGAGTGATTCAAGAGGAAGGTTTATATGTATAATACTCGTACATGCATATTATAGTAGAGAAAACATTAGTATCTACATTGCACCCGTGCGAATCCTGGACGGGTCGCTAGTGCGTGATAAAACCTCCATTGTAACCATATACAAGGTGTAAGGGACACCGACGCTTAAAAATTCAGCTGTCCCATACATTTTGACGTACATACGTGTTTTTTAATAACCGACGATCATTTTCTATGTGCGGGGTTCAGAATGATGTACTGAGTACGTGGTACCCGTTTTAGCGTCGGTGTGTCTTTCACCTTGTATAGATAGGTGTCCCGTCGCTTCCGCGGACGACTTCAACACGAACGCACAAAGACATCGTGCAAGAGAAGTGAAACTAGGTAGGTACTAGTAGTATGTTCCTATATCCTAAAATGAATACCTTCGAGTTGTTTCCCAGCCAAGTCCCCAGAGCGATTGCTGGGATCTCCTTGCCATCGTGTAGTTTTAGTGTTGGAACTACAGGTACAGTCGCCGCTGTGAGCTGAAATCAGTAAAATAAGAGTGGTGAAGAAGTCCGGTTCCTCACTAGCCAATACGGGCACCGCGCCGGCAGGATTATTTCAAGGTGTGTTACATCTTCAGCTGCTCAAAGGGAGCTCGAAATTTTGCAACGCAATTCGAGTTTGTTAGGTTTTTGTTTGTCCGTCCATACCAAGACTAGCTTTGTCACTATGATGAGAATGTAGGATAGTGCGAGAGAAGTGAGCTCGAAAATTTTGCTCCGGTATACCTATTTGCTTTATGTTTCTGATTTTTTTGTTGAAAGGCCTAATTATAAGACGCTGGCGTGGTGACCTAGAGGCATTTGCGGGAAATTGCCCGGAGATTGCCACCCACTGGAAGGAGTGCAAAGCTGTGGGGAAGACGTTTGCTCAGAAACAATGGGACAACAGGTTAGTAAAAAAAAGGTTTCGAAAATTTTATTTTGAAGCCAGGAGGTCCCCTGTCCGGCACGCGCTAGTTGTACTATTTTGTAGTTCGAATCCCGAGCGAATAAATATTTTTTGTCTTATCATCATTAGTTATCAAGAACCTATCATGTGAAGTTTCGCCGTACAATTTGACCCTACCATGACCCTATTATTTATTATAAATTTATAAACATTGATAAAATAAATAATGTTTACGCAATTCTTATTGCGTAAGTTTTTGTCTACTACGAGTCTAGACAAGTATTTATAGTTCACACAAATAGGAGTATAAATACCTAATTAAAGCTACAAATAGGAATAGATATTAATAGCTGCTTAGCAATTTTCTTATTTCATTAATTAATATTTAAAAGTCGGTAAAAGATTTAATAATTAGCGTTTTTTATTTAAGCAATTTTTTTATAACATAAACACAATAAGTACAAATTATCAAAATCTTTCAATACAATTTTTAAAATAACTTAACAAAGTTTGCAAAAAAACAAAACATTTTAAGAAGCTTATAGTTAACTAAATGCATTTACTAAAAGCCATTAAAACCATCAACAATTTTAGAACCACGGAATATCTAAACATCAAACCGGTAATTAACATATGTACGAGTATATGATCCAAACTTGTCTCGACGCACAACCGCGCACAAAAACTTTGAAAACAAAAGAAATACAACATTCAAAATGTCAACTTACCGATATAAACGCGATAATTAATACGAAAACACAACCGTGTGACCCCATGGTCGATTTGAGCAATGTTGATCTATTCGATGTTTTCGTCGTAAAATTACTTGTTTTTTTACAAAAGGTCACTTGGCTTTTTTGTTCGATAGCCTAGCGTCTGACACGACGCATAGGTGTGGACTAAGTTAGGAGGGGGTATTGAGTTGACTAGCTTATTCAAGTCGTTATTATGTAGGTCCACGCTTCCATGCTTCAGAGGAATGACTATACTTAAACTTAGTACTGTTAATGTTTTATTTATTAAAACTCTATGCGCTAGTGAAAATAACCGTACAAAGGCAGACATTTTGCTATCAGTCTACTTTAGGGTCATGTAGGGTCAAAACATGATGATGTGTGTCTGTTGTGATGTGTATTTAATGCATAGATAACTATATTAATTGTGAATATTAGAGGAAGTTTGAAAGTGGCGGCTGTTACAGAAACATTGAAAGGAAATCGTCTGTCTTGGTATGGACATGTAATGAGGAGGGATGATACGCATGTTACTAAAAGAGTGATGCATATATGTAAGTGTTGATGGATGGAGAGGGAGAGCAAGGCCAAAGAAAAGATGGATGGATTGTGTGAGGAATGATATGAAAGAGAAAGGAGTAAATGATGCCGTGACGTCTGACAGGGGAGAGTGGAAGAAGAAAACGTGTGTGACAAGGGCAGGAAGATGATGATATATTAATTGTGGTGCCAAACAGCCAACACCACGGTTTAAAACAGGTGACAATTAAAAGAGAAAGTATAAAGGGTGTGAAAACACCCTTAAATTGGTACCCATTTAAAATATAATTTAAATCTTATTTAAAAAACATTATTACAAGGAATTCAGCAAAAAAAAGAAACCAAGGGGCATGTCCTTCCTGCCATTGCGATTTATATATTTTTTTTTGTTTTGGGCCTTACCTACCTGTGTTTGTCCGTCAGGAATTTCTCAGTAGCAACCAGCAACCCACGGAGTCTGGATACAAATCAGTGTTGAATGGTTTGTTCAGACTCCGTGTGGTCGCCCGGTTGGTGGCAATAGGCTCGCCCCTTATTACATGGGAATTAAACATAACTGGCGAAATGTGGGTGTACTACTACGAGCACCTCTGCCTAAACCTTTGGCGGATTACAGGAATGATGTTTTGCTATGGATTTTAATATTATATCGTGCGATGTACGCAAGCCACTACTACAAGCCATGTGGCAAGTCCCAGTCGAGTTTAGCCACCATGATTAAAACTTTATCGGAAGCATATTATAATTACATAAAACATGATCACATGCACATAACATACCTAGTATATTAAGCTTTTCAAACCTGTTAATTGTTTATTATATAAAACCCAGTTTAGGACTGGTTTTTATTATTAGAAACTGTATACAGCGTGTACCATAAAGGTGTTGAAATATTTTACGGATGTGGTACAAACAATCTATCAAATTGAAAAACTTTCTCCATCATCATCATCTGGTTATGCTTTTTTCAACTATGTTGGAGTCGGCTTCCAGTCTAAGCCAGTATTTTACATGGAGCGACTGCCAATCTGACCTCCACAACACAGTTATTACTGGGTAATACGATACCCCTTGTTAGGACTGGTTGTCAGACTTTCGGGCCACTGACTACCTGTAACGACTGTCAAAGATTTAAGAAATGACAGGCGGGACCAACGGCTTAACGTGCTTTGCGAGGCAGGGAGGAAATTCGGCATGTATGTTGAACCAAAGGTTGACTGGTAGAGAATGCCTTGTGGCATAAGTCCGCCTATGTACCACTATTGTACATAAAGTTTTAATAAATAAATATTTTTTTCGACACGATTATGATGATGGTCTCATGGACAAACTTAGTCATTATGATGTATAATAGTCATGTATCATGTACCAGACCCTTAAATATGACCACACTCGTCTGATACATGCTGTATGTATTACTATAATATTTTATTAGCAATTTAACATAGTGGAACAGAGTGTGAACAAAAACCTGCTTGATAAGTTTCGTCGATCAATGTAAAAGGTCGATGGACCATGAGTTTTGTTTGGCGGCTTGGATAAACACTTTGTTTTTTACTAGGTTTTTTTAATAACTACAAATATGTACTATCATTAAGCACCTGTATCACCATTAGCAATAAGTGATTCGAGCTAGCGACTAAAAACCGGCCTTGTATTGCCATTCGTACTCAAAAACGCCGAAAAATACTTGTTTGGTGGACGGTTACCTTTAATTCTTAACTTGCAACCACTGTACCATGACCTGACAAGCAACAACCTGACAAGCGGGCACGTGACACTAGACAGAACGATTTGTTACCAAGTTGTAACAAGAATTGGATTACGATCTTCTTCATCTTGTCCCATTTATCGCTCGTAAATATTTGATGGTCTTTGACTGCACCCAACCTACTGCAACTCCTGAAAGCCAGAAGCCAGATGTTGTTTGTTGCGCCGCCCATCCGTGCGTAGCGTGGCCGTGCGACGCAGTGGACGAGCCCGCCTTCATGTTCATACTAAGCGAAGCTAAGTACACGTGCGTAGCTTAGCCGACGCGTCGGCTACTGTGGAGTGATACCTTATGTCTTAAGATACACCCAGAGTTTGCTTCTAACAAAGGATTCTAATGTACTTTAAGTAGTATTTAGTATTTACTCATTCAATAAGCATACCAAAGGCATTCACAATGAACTCTATTTCGGATTAATAACCAAGTATGCAAACCCCTGGTGTGACTTAAAACTTACGCAGTCTAGGGTCTTACTTATTTTAGGTGATAAAACCATTTGAAAAGACCCGTGTTTTCATGTAATTTCTGCCGTGGTGAAGGTCATATAAAAGATTGGTTTTTATGTACTATTAAACCGGTTTCCCATTGTAATCGTGTATGTTTTGCGAAACCGTATCGTCAAAGATTAATTTCATAAAAGTGGCACTGCACGGCTTTGATTATACGACGTGTAAACGGACCCTTCATGAAGCTGCGCCGTCAACCAAGCATTCTGTACATCAAACTAAGTAAATAGAATGAAACGAAATGTTTTTGGGTGAAAAGTCACTTTTTACGGTAAAACACAATGTAACGCACTCAAATCTGGGAACTTTTTAGTTAAAATAAATAAAAATAAAATAAATAAATAAACAGAGAGTATAGTAGAGAGTTCGTATAGTTACGGAGATATTGGGGTCAAAGTTCCAACTTTTTCACAAGCTTTTTTTTTTAATACATCTGCCCTCGTATTCACAATGCTTCGATTCGATTTCGGAAAGTCGCTCGATTCGTCTCGCTCGTTTTCGTAATGCCAAAAAAAGACAGACATACGAATTTCCGAAATCGAAATCGAATCGAAGCGATGTGAATACAGGGGCTGGTGCGACTGCTAGTTCTCACTTATTCTACCTACTGCCACCTCTGCGACTCCAGATACAAGTCTAGGTTTGATACAAATACAAAAGTTGAGCTTACCATCGCTCAGTGTAACATCGACTATCAAGTGACCATGATTCTACTCAAGTTAGCTTCCATAGTGTTGTTGGCCGTTTGCTCTGTAAGTTTATATCGATTGATTTATTTATTCTAAGGAATCGAAAGGATCGTAACCAGTAGTGGCATTCATGTAGCTTCTGTCTATCTCCATGGGACAATGGCGTGAGTTATGCTTAAAAACACCCATATCGAAGCCGAGGGTTTTTTTTGTTCTGGACTATACCAGGGAACTTTCTAGTTACGGAGATACTAAAGCTTCCAACTTTTAAACTAGATAAAAAAATATAAGTTTTGAATGTTATATGTACTTATACTTGACTTTAAATATCTCCATGACTCGATCTTGTACTATGAATGCGTGCATCAGCACAATGTTTTGAGTGCGTTACATCACGATTACCCCAAAAAAGTCGTTTCCCAGCAATAATTTTTGCTCAGTGTTACTTAGTTTAATGTAGCAGTGATAGCCTAGTGGTGTGACCGTTGGACTGCCAAGTCATAGGTCTCTAGTTCGAACCCAAGACACGTACCTCTGATTTTTCGGAATCATGTGCGTATTGTATATATAATTATCACTTGCTTCGGTGAAGGAAAACATCGTGAGGAAACCATGCCTGAGAGATATTTCTCGACGGCATGTAAAAGCCAAGTCAGAGGCCCATGGGCGGCATAAAAACTCTGACACCAGGCTAGCCACTAACCACACGATAAAAGAAAAGAAGATGTACAAAATGATGATTGAACCGGCGCGCGGCGTGCGTGTATGACAAGCTTTTTGAACGTGGACGAGGCGCGAGGAGTTTGTAAGGATCGCAGCAGGTGGCGTTCTGTGGTTTCTACCTTACCCCATCGGGTAAAGGCGTGAGTTGATATGAGATCATAATTGCTTTGTTTTTGTTGCATCAAGGTTATGCAATCAAGTGGTTTGTTTGTTTAATTATAGGATGCAGTTGACCTTCGAGGAATCTTCCTTTTGTAATATATAAATAGACTGGCTGGTCACGTGCAATCGCATTGTTTATTTTAAATTAACTTTATTAAGACCTCATTTGGACTGCCGCGTTGGTCTAGTGGGAGCAAGCGCGACTGCTGAGCATGAGGTTCTGGGTTCGATACCCGGGTCGGGCAAAGTGTTATTGGGTTTTTCCATCAGGAATATCTTAGTAGCACCAATGGAGTCTGGATTTGTGCCCAGTTGATGGCAATAGGCTCGCCCTCTAGTACATGGGACTTAAACATAACTGGCGAAATTTGGGTGTACTATTAGGTACATCTCTGCCTAACCCTTCGGGGATAACAGGCATGATGTTATGTGAGTTTATTTATACCTATGACGCTGGTTATCCGTATTGAGTTGGGCAGCCGCCTCAAATCGCCAGTATGTTTAAGTCCCGTGTAGTTTATTGGGGCTCTTCAAAAGTCGCCTCGTTGGTTTGTGGTTGAAAGCGTGCAGGCGGATTTTGGGGTTTTGGGTTCACTTCAGGAGAAAGTGATATTGCATTTTTCTTTGTCGATTTTACTTTTTAGAGCTTAATTTTTTCGCCGACGTTGTGGCGGTCGCCATTGTTGACTATGGCATGCAGGAGTAGCTGTGGTAAACATAACTTTGTGGTGTGGCTTAAACATAACTGGTGAAATGTAGGTGTACTATTAGGAACACCTCTGCCTAACCTTTCGGGGATTACAGGCGTGATGTTATGTTGAGTAGCCGTGGTCGGGAATAGTGTGGCAGGCTTGACATTGGGTTTTTTTCATCAGGGAATTCAGGGAGTTCCTCAAGGAGAAATAGGTTTTACTCAGTCTCGGTAAAATATCTGCTTCGCTAGCAATCTTACAGCCGTAAAATTCATGAATCATTAAGTTTTCTGGTTCTCATAAATCGTTCTTCCACTAAATTATGGATTCACAAAAAAGTCCTTAGACTTTTTTGTGAATCCTGTCAATGTCATCGAAATGTACACACATCGGGGAGCGATGCTGTCAAGCGCCTGTCAGTTTGACAGAAACATACACAAAAATACATCAAAGCATGTAAATAAACAGGAAATAACCACAATAAAGAAATTACAAGAGTGCAAATATGTAGCAAGTTCGAAAAAGCATTCATAATCAAAATTATAAACTTGCAGACCTGACCATGCTTCACCCCACTCTTCCAAGCTACGCCACAACGCCCTGTTCTCAGTCTTTTGCATCCTTTCAATTCCAGCTACTGTTGTAAGGTCGTCGGTTCATCTAGCTGAGGGTTGTTCCACACTTCGCATGCCGCCGATACGCAGTCTCCGAACCAGGACACATTTGCATCATTTTTTATTATATACATCTCCGTTATCAATATTATAATTTGCATTTTATTCATCCTATTCATCTTGGTATTTACTCCACCGGCCATCGGTCCTGAGACTAGCAGACCTCATCATCATTTCTGCTGCTGGCTATAGGCCTCCTCATTCTTCTGCTACACTTCTCTGTTCTGTGCACCGCTCACACAACTGTTCCCGCGACTTTGACGTTATTGTCAAGTTAACGCGATTTTGGACGGTTCTGGTTTCTTTGGCCCTTCGCCACCATTGGGCCGAAACTTTACTCCATCGGCCATCTTCGCGAGAACTTGACTCTAGACCAAACCATGCCTAGCCTACCAAACCGGACCGTTGAAGAATTTGCGGAAGACTTCAAAAACACCAATCAGATCCTTCGTCCGAACCCTGATGTGGAAGAAGACCTGATCCAGAAGTGTGAAGTCACTCCTGAGATACAGGAGAGGGTCCGGACTTACACACAATTTAGGAAAAAGAAGCCCAGGATTGAGTGTTCTTGTCAGGTTGTTCTTTGTATGAGTAGGAGTAGCTAACTCTTTGTGGAGGGGTTCGGCTTCCAGTCAAACGAGTTGTATCTCAATGTATTTCACATGGAGCGACTGCATATCAGACCGCCACAATTCGGTATCTGGATAGCACGTCACCTTGGTTAGACTGACTGACAGACTTTTGGGCGTGTGACTTCCCGTAACGAATGTCAGAGATCTACAAATGACAGTCGCGACTGGCTTACCGTGCTTTTCAAGGCTCAGGTGGGTCTTAACTAAACATCATTTATATAAACATCTTAATGGAGCATCTACGGTACGACCTCGGCCAGCTTAGTTTTTACCTTCGAGCCCCTCGAGCGGCTGTTTTTGATTAGCCTCGCACCCCACCCAAAAAATAACCTACATATATGTCCTAAGGCCCGGATCGCACCAAAGCGGAGTCGAGCAGAGATATGCAAAGCGGTACACCGTATGTACACAGCACACCAGCACTCTCCTCTCTGCTCAACCGATTCCACTAAAGCAAAGCGGAGACGAGAAGTGTAAATAACAAAATTCTATTGGTGGTTTACAACACATCTTCTCTCCTCTCGTCTCGTCTCCGCTTCTGTGGAGTCCGGCCCTAAGTTTTTTCTGCCGCCAAGTAGCGTTGATGTTCTGAGACCCGACGTAGTTACGTTTACACCGCGCGCTCGTGATAGCTTGCTGCGCGTGCTCGGGCCTCTGCTTATTATCTTACTATAACTAAGCTTAGATACCTGGTATTCAGCTGCAACCGGTTAGACTGGAAGCTGACCCCAACATAGCTGGGAAAAGCCTTAACAAATGATGACCTGTATGTCAATGGCAACACACTTGCAACCTGTTACCTATTGTGGAATTCGTAGTTCTAGTATGTGTGTGCCTACTTGGCAGTTTTAGCAGCCATTTAAACTATACATTGATTTGTCTACAGGAAGCAGTAACCAGACCTGGTGTAGCACCTCTCATTGAACTGAACGATGGCAAGTCAATCCCTAGCATTGGTTTCGGTACCTGGCTTGGATTCGACAAAGCGGTAAGTTTAGAATAGCGCCATCTATTGACGAGTAGCTGAACTGCTTAAGTTTGTGAGATGGTTGTTAGTTCTAATGTTGGCCGCTTTTAAGGAGAGCGCTATTTCAGGATTTGTAATGAGATTGAAAAACATTTTCTGTATAGTTTATTATATCATCATAACACAGCTTTTCTATACACGTTATAAGCGGCCTTTAGTAGACTTAGCACAATAATTCAACAACGGTCCATTTGTAAAACTCAAGATTTTATATTTAAACTTCGTGTACAAGAAAGAGTGGTACTTATGAGTACATAATATGCTACAAGGCATTCTCTACCAGTCAACCTTTGCATCAAAAAGGACAGCATTGTGATCGAGTACAAAAACACTTTATATTATTATACATTGGTATACATATTTACATAGGTTTTATAAAGATAAAAGCTATCACATAAATAATATCCATCTTTATTTTATACCAGGGTGAAACTGTGGTAGCCAAAGATGACACCGTGCAGAAGGCGGTGGAAATAGCCATCGATGCAGGATATAGACACATCGACACAGCAGCCATATACACCACGGAGGAACAGGTATCAACCTACAGTACTCCAGCGTTAAGGTGGAAGAGCCAAGTTAGCCCGCGAAATTCAAATGTTGTTTTATTTTTTTTGCAATTTGCAGGTTGTATGTTGTTTGAAATATGATTCGCGACCGTAAGAAAAATGGCTATACTGCAATATAATCATTTAAATCATCAATACAACCCTCTAAGCTCATTTAATCCCATGGAATGAAATAGAATTAAATGAACGAAGAGGGTTGTATTGATAATTTCAATTCTCATTATTCTGTAAATACGAACGTGTTACGGTCGCGAATCATATTTGAATCAACATACAACCTGACACTGTCCTGCAAATTGCAAAAAAAAAAACGTAACAACATTTGAATTTCGCGGGCTACCCTGGGGCTTACACCTAATTTATATGACACGACCTTACAATGAGACTGTCCCACAGGTATGAGTTACAGAAAAAACGTTACAAAGAAGAACTTTTTCCGGGTTCCGTATCCCTAGCCATAAAAAGAGTCATTAAAATCTCGTCATGTCCGTCTGTCTGTCTGTCCGGATTGCATTACAGCGATTTTACTCGAATACTATTCACACCATATCGATGAATTGCACAGGAAATGTTTTTTGTGCACCACTATACTGGTGTATAGTGGTAATTATTTTTTTACATTCAAAGTAAAAAGTAAAAAAATAATTAAAAGGGCCACGCCATTTAATTTAACTCTTCTTATGTAACCGAATTGTGGAAAAATGTGTTTAATCGCTAACTCGCTGTGCCGTATTAAATTAGTGGCCGCCTAACTGTTGGTACACGATTATTCAATTCACTTTATACCTGCATTTATTTGATTTTGGGTTTTATTTCATCATTATTTGTGTACAGGTCGGCCTTGCGGTGAAGAGGAAGATAGCTTCAGGTGCTGTGACTAGAGAAGATTTGTTTATTACAACCAAGGTAATTAACTTGTCTATCAAATACAATCGAAGTGGTGAAGAGACCGACATAATGGCTGTAAAAATACCCTTGACGAAAGCAAAAGGTCCTTGTTCTGCCGTCATTGCGATATTTTTTTTTGTTCTGGACCATATCTGGGCACCTTCTAGTTACGGAGATATTGGGGGTCAAAGTTCCAACTTTTTCATAAGTTTTTTTTGTTAAATACGTGTTTTTAATGTTATAACTTTACTTTAAATGTAATACTTCCACCACCTCCGTACTAATATACAGTGTATTGAGTCCTACTGTAAAACGTGATTTTTCACCCAAAAAAAAGTCGTTACCCAGCAATAATTTTTGCGTAGAGTTACTTAGTTTGATGTACACAATGCTTGGTTGCCAGCTTTGTAAAGGGCCGTTTACACCTTGTATACGAAAATTCGAAGACATTATTACATCCACAGGACGCACAGGGCCCGCGTGGTGGACTACGAGTGTACGATTTCCCATTTCTAAAGCTCTCAACTCTGATGCAAAGAGACCAGCTTGTTCTCTTCTTGTTACAATTGTCGTGTAGCCTACTGTAACAATAATTTGTCGTAGTTTGTTTTGGCTGCAGTCTGTAGTTAATGTGTTCACATTATTTCCAGCTGTGGAACGACCGTCATGCCAAAAGTGACGTGGTGCCGGCCCTCAAGGAGTCTCTGGCTCGATTGGACCTCACATACCTAGACCTTTATCTGATACACTTCCCGGTACCAGTGTATGTAAGTATAGTTGGGACTGAATAAAAAAATGAGGTTATGAATTCTTACTGATACTGTTAGCTGCGTCATCCCACTGTTGGGCAAAAGCCTCTTCCCATGACATACAGTTGTTTCGCCCACTGGCGCTGGTCTTGTCCAGCTCGAATATGCATTCTTAGAGTAATATTATTTTCATGTGTAAAGTAGGATTATCAGAAACATCGTTGTTTTGGAACAGCTTATTTTAGGTAAAAGCAGATGGGCTGATAGACAAACTTAATGCACCCGATCAATTTTTGAGTAACCAGATCTGTTTTGAAATGACCCCAAAAAATCATCAAATAATGTTTTTTGACTATATTTTAAGCTAATTTCATTTGACAATGGCGTGCCTAGAGACCAGGAATACGACAAGCCCATTAGCAGACTGTTCAGAATTCTTAGGGTTTGGGATGTTAGGCTTAGACCTAACATTATGGCTAGTAGTAGGTTATGAGGGCAAGCTAAGTTTTTGGCCTTGTATGAAAGTATCGCCACTAATTTTACCCTGTATATTATAACAAAAATCCTTTATTTTCTAATATACAGTTTGGTTTAGTCGAGTTTGAAAAATCGTAGCAGGTGGCGTTTTGAAGATTCTTCCTACCGCCATGAAAAAAAGATGTGACTTTACGTTTATATGTAATTTTCAGGATAACAACACTTTCTACGACGTAGACTACTTGGAGACCTGGCAGGGCATGATCGAGGCTCAGGCGATTGGGCTGGTGAAGTCTATCGGGGTATCCAACTTCAACGTCACGCAGCTCGATAGACTCATCAGTATGAGCAAGGTTAAACCTGCAGCGCTGCAGATTGAGGTAGGAGTAACAGGGTTACAAGTTAAAGAGACCCATCACATGTCGGTTAGCTGCGCTTTCTTTACGTTTTGCACCAAAAATATCAATTGTAATGCAAGCGGGCCTAATATTTAGTTTCTATGCGGCTGATGTTGTTGACTTACTGAAATAACGATGAGTTTATACGCACAACTACCGAAGTACTTTATCTGGAACAAACTTTGCATAAGTTAGTGGACAACAACGGATAACAAAAGTTGAGCAAAGACCGCAAAAGTCACTTAATGTGCAAATTGTTGCTCTACAAAAACTAACTTCAGTGTGGATGCACCCTAAAGGCCATCTATAAAGTACGTCACACGAATTTAAAGTTTTTGACTCCCTCCCGTCCTTTTGACAGCTGGTCACATTTGTGAGACTCCTCCCTCTCTAGTGTTACGTCACATATTTTGCAATTATACATATTTATACAGATTACAGATAGATTTGGAAATATTTTTAAGATTTTCGTTAAGTTCAAACTTCGTGTTTTAATACTTAGATGTATTAGATACGAAATTTAGGACCACACCCACCCGTCGTCACACCATGTGTGCCCCATAAGGTGTGACGTAATTTATGGATAGCGCCTTAACAATTTCTAAACTAATATTTGTTTTATTTAGCCTTCTAGAAACCGGGTTTAAACCACGCTAAAAAAAGAGTAACACAATTTTCCTACCTTTCGACACCAGGTGAACCTAAACTTGCAACAAGCGGAACTGATCAAGTTCTGCAAGACGCACAATATAGCCGTCATCGGGTACACGCCCTTCGGCTCCCTCTTCCACAATAAAGCGGCTAAGGACGCCCCCCCTCCCAGGACGGATGATCAGGCGCTGCTGAGGATAGCTGATAACCACCACAAGACCGTGGCGCAAGTTAACCTGAGATATCTGGTAAGTAAAGCTTCGTTTTAATTGACGACAAAAAAAGGTGTTCAACTTACATCGTATTAATGAAGGATTTTTTTTCACTAGCCTGCTCTGTCAATTAACTCAGTTAAATTAATTAATTGGTAATTAATTTAACTGAGTTAATTAACCTTGTTAACCTGCATACTTTGGATAGTAAGTCGAGGCGTTTTTTTTATAGTGACCTAGGAATGGCCTACTTATTATGGAATGAGCCGATTATAACGATTCTTTTTTTTTTATTCATCATCTTCCTGCCCTTGTCCCATCCTACCCGGGGTCGGCGCAACACGTTTTCTTCTTCCATTCTCCCCTGTCAGACGTCACGGCGTCATTTACTCCTTTCTCTTTCGTATCATTCCTCACACAACCCATCCATCTTTTCTTTGGCCTTCCTCGCCCTCTTTTACTTAAAGTTAATATCAAAATCGGCCCCGTTGGTTTAGTGTTTGCACGCGTCCATGTGGTCCAGGGCTCCATTGCCATCAACCGGACACAAATTCAGACTCCGTGGCTGCTACTGAGAAATTCCTGATGGAAAAACCCAATAACACTTTGTCCGAACCGGGAATCGATCCCAGGATCTCATGCTCAGCAGTCACGCTTGCGACCACTACCAACGAGGTGGTCCAAGATTATATGGGATTCAAATATAATTGGTGAAATGTAGATGTATGTACCTAGTACAAGTGCACCTCTGCTGAATGCTTCGGGAGATGATAAATTAAATAGTTAAGCTTTTAGCACGCTATTTTTAAATTTTAACAGTGTTAAATTTGTAATAAAACTATTGCACGTTAGCGAGCGCTGATGAGGAACTACATATTTTTCATGTAGAATATTATATTGATGTGCTTTGCACTATTTTATGATTTTATTTAGTGTGTGTTATTTCTTTGAAATAATGGTCACAAACATAAAACTGTGCAACATTTAGTACATCTACTCGTCAATAGATGGCGCTGATACAAGCTTTCATTTCAGATTGAACTTGGTGTGATTCCTATCCCGAAGTCCGTGACCAAGAAACGCATTGAAGCCAACATTGAAGTCTTCGACTTCCAACTAAGCCAGAAGGAGAGAGATGTCATGAAGACTTACGACAGGAACTACAGAACCATCACTGTGAGCATGTGGAAAGACTCCCCGTATTACCCCTTCAAGAAATGAAAATAAAGTTCTAGAAATAAAGTAATTAACGAACATCTAGACTTTTTCTTTGATTAAGGTCCTTAAGGTATATTTATTTCCTTTATTTATTTTTCATTCTTATTTTTTACATTTTTAAATATCCGCATATAAAATAAAAAAAAAAACATTTAAAAATATAAAATATAGTAGCCCACTGGTATCGGGTACAGTGTCCAAGCTAACGGCGGTCAGGGCTCCAGAGAGAGAGGAACCTCCTAACAATACGAGCCGTGTCCAGGATCCAGCTGCCTAACGAGAGCCTCCTCAGGTATTGGTCGAGGCTTTTGGCAATTAAGCCATTGGCTGAAACGACTATCGGCACAATGATCGCCGAGTCCACTTCCCACATGTCGACAACCTCTCGAGCCAAGTCAAGATACTTAATTTGCTTATCTTTCTCGGCTTTCACGAGGTTCCCGTCATGCGGGACGTATATTTATTGTTATTATAAGCCTGTGTTGTCCCACTGCCGGGCAAAGGCCTCCCTCCCTCCCTCCACTTTTCGCGATCTAGTGCGGTTGCAGACCAATCCTTTGAGAAAGAGTCCAAATCATCCCGCCATCTCCTTCTGGGCCTGCCGCGTTGTCATTTCCTACCGTTTGATGTCCATTGAGTGATTATTTTTGCTCCTCCGACATGCGGCAGATGTGATCAGCCCAGTTCCATGTCAACTTAGCAGCTGTAAGGCCAGCATCAACTATTTTATTTGGGTTTTGGAGCGAAGTATAGAGTTTCGGATGCGGTCCGCAAGTTTGACACCCAGTATACTTCGCTCCATCGCTTAAGGTATACACAATTGGGAAATCGCTTTTGAAGTGTTTCGTGTTTATAGAACGACTTTAATGCTTTTCGATACCTAAGTAGCTCATGCGAATCTCTAATATTTTTTTTGACTTTTTCGACGTCATTATTGTTGCATATAGAATGTCGCTTTGTCTATGCACTCTGATCAGACATGACTACAATACCTACCTTACCTTAAACCGTTTCAAGGTACCAAGAAAGATTAAAAAACATGCATAAGTACATGAAGATGCTGGTCAAACCTCCTTTTTTAGAAGCCGGTTAAAAAATAAAACGAAAAAATATATGAAGAAACTGTTTAAAAGACAAAACACAACACAAAAACAAATACAAAACAGAAACGTACTAAAAAACAAAAACATTACAAATAAAAAACAAAAGATATCTTAAAAAAATATCGAGTAAATGTGGAGCACTACGATGGCCAGGTGTGTAAAAGCCAGTGAGCCAGCGCGAAAGCGACGATGGTTTTAGTCGAAAGCTGGATAAGAATCGCATTATTACACCAATTCCCGGTGCACACACAGGCGTGGAACCGCGCGTACAACGAGATACCTCGGGACACCGGCAGTAGAGTCGCCATCGGACTAATTATGCAGCCGTTTTCAACGTTCTGTGAAAAAAATGAAGGTTGTACAAGGTAATCTATATAGTGTTTTAGTTATGATGTTAACTGTTATGGTGTTGTATAATTATCACTTGCTTCGGTGAAGGAAAACAACGTGAGGAAACCAGCATGCCTGAGAGATATCTCTCGACGGTATGTAAAGCCAAGTCAGAGGCCGATAGGCGGCATAAAAACTCTGACACCAGGTTAGGCAGTAACCACACGATAAAGAAAGAAGATCATGTTAGTGGTACCGCTGCAAGCTGAGGTTCTTCAGAAAGGTCAGGTGCGTAGTATTCGCAACCGGCGTGCGTGTATGATGGCGAAGGGAGGATGTAAGGTTCGTAGCAGGCGTACTGTAGCTTCTGCCCTCATAGTAAGTCGTGAGTGTATGTATGTATGTGTAATCAGTGCTGCATTATTCCGTCAGGATTTTTTCAGAAGCTGTCACTGAATCTGAATTTGTGCCCGGTTGATGGCAATAGGCTCGCCCCCTATTACATGAGACTCCAACATAAGTGGCTAAATGTGGGTGTACGGTTAGGTACCCCTCGGTAGCCTAACCCTTCCGGGATAACAGGCGTTATGTTATGTTATGTACATGAGGCTAATTAAAGAGGTAAGTTCTGTAACTTCGGATTGGACTTCGGATTGGGTGTAATTTTCAGAACTAGGCACTGATATGATTCCTAAAATTCTTTCACTAATTGAAAGCTGCATTTGTTTCCCGAGTTTCCTCCGTGCCTCGGAAAGTACGCTAAGCCGTTGATCCCGGCTGTCATTTGTGGATCTTTGACAGTGGATAAAGGTAGTCAGTGGCCCGAAAGTCTGACAACCAGTCTTACTTACCAAGGGGTACCGTATTACCCAGTACTAACTGGGTTGTGGAGGTTAGATAGGCAGTCACTCTGTGTAAAATACAGGTATTCAGCTGCATCGGGTTAGACTGGAAGCCGACCCTAACATAGTTGGGAAATGGCTAGGCAGATGATGAATTGACAGCAACATTTATCTCCGAATGTCATAGGCTACAGTCTATATATAAAATCTCCCCGTAGGATAATTTCCGATTGGGCGGAGCAACGCCGTGTCCTCCTAGCGGCGATCGGCGGCGGCGACCTCTCGCGTCCGGCCCTGGTTCGAGCCATGGTCCGGAGCGAGACGGAATGGGAAGCCGTCACCTCCTTTTGCGAAGCAGTCATGCTAGCAAAGGAGGCGGCGGAACGTGAGAGAGAGCGTTCCTCCTCACGTCCCAGCCGCCACGGGAGACGCACCGGCCACCGTAGACGCGGGCCTGTGGACGGTGAGCTAAGGGCTAGCTCGCCGTCCCTCCGTCTTAGGACGACAGGCCGTGTCGACGGCGCGTTCGTGTTCCACGCGCGCCTCAAAGAGATGTCAGCATAGGGAAGGGGCCCGCAAGGGCCGATGCCTGCCGGGTGCTGCGGGTTGTTCGAAAGAGATACCGCGGCCCCGGTACACAAAGGGCGATGAAGGAACATGGGTGGGTTTTAGTCAGTAAAAGTCTGACACACCCTCCCGCTCAGCCCAGAGCGGGAGAAGTCATTTGATGATTTCCCATCCGAAAAAAAAAAAAAAAGGATAATTTCCGACCAGAACGCAAGTGAAGCTAGTTGACAATAAATAATTTCACTCACAACGAGCGCAAGTTCCAACTTGGCCATCCGCTTACTGGCGAAGTGCTTGCCCAGCAAGGGCCGGTACTTGGCGCGGCAGGTCCTCTGAGTGTAGACGCCGGTGAGGTCCGTCCACCTCACGGCACAGCCGCCCGTGAACCGTCCGTATATGGCTCGCGGTTCCAGAGGGTTCTCTATGTAGTTCTGGCTAAACAAGAAAATAAATGCGTTTATTGCATAATCAGCCTACAATGTTCCCAATACTGGCCCACACAACCCTCTACTCTCCTCCTTTAAGCTTAAATTAGGCAACTTTTATTTTTGAAAAATTATTAGGGTTCCGAGCGAAAAAATTAAACGGAACACGAAACACAAACCATTTTTCTAAAATAAAGCCTGGCCTTATAACAACAGCTATCTTTCAGTAAAATTCCCGTCAAAATCGGTCCAGCCGTTTCGGAGATTAGCCGGAACAAACAGACCGACAGACAAAATTAAAAAAAAGTTGTTTTAAGTACCGTATAGCCTTTCATAAATGCATTCAGTAAAAAGCTGTTATTTTGAAATCACAAACAGACACTTCAATTTTAGTTACTTGTTTATATCATTACACGCGGACGAAGGGTGATTTTAGCCCTTTTCAACCAGAGCTGTGCTAGAAGCGACGCTTTAAAAATGAAATGATCCTACTGGTGTATATTTTCCTCGTGCTTCGCCGTGCAAACAGGCGTAATTTATTTATTTGAGAAAAAAATTACAAGAAAACAGATAAATCCAGGAAACACAGTTAAAAGAAACGTGCTTACAATAAGAAATGATAAAAACATTAAATAAAATACTTTAAAATTACAATTTCTTGATAGTTTCAAGTATTTAATATTTTTATCAAGTCTTCTTTCATTCATCCTCTCACATATCGAGGCAAATAAGTCGCACTTCAGTGTCGATATCAGTAGCTAGAGCATTCAGCATTGCCAGGGCGCGAACCAAGGGAGAGTTTGAATGAGAAATTGTGCGTGCAGACGAAACATCCAACAATTTTCGCCACGCAGTCTCAGTTGGTATTTGGGCACGGGAGGAGTAAGAAGTCTCACAAGTTGAGCTAGTTCCGGGCAATCAGACTCACCACGAAGGACACAAAAAGCAAACATCAGCAAAAAGTAATACTTACATGTCTATATATCGGCAGTACTTGCGGAAGCCGGCTATCTTGCCGCGGGACCTCGCGTCGATGGGCATCAGAGGCAGGAAGTCACCGGCGAAGGCATCAGCACAGTATGCATCACGAGGAATTTCCGGGTCAGTTAGCCCGCAGACGAAACACTGGATAGTTATAAAGTTTATTTATAACTAACTTGTTTTTTTTTTATCTATACAAGGTGGAAGGGACGCCGACGCTAAAACGGAAACCACATACTCAGTACATCATTCTGAACCCCCAACATAGAAATTTTTCGTCGGTTATTAAAAAAAAAGCAGCTGTTTCCTACAAAACCGCAATACTTACACGGTCAAAATGTATGGAACAGCTCTGTTTTAAGCTTTCACGGTTTGTAACTAAACTTTCACTGTTACTTACGGGATATGAAATAGGGCAATAGGGCCAATAGGGCTTCAAATTGAGTACGTGGAATCCAGTGTTGAGTATGCTCAAAAGTAACAGCCGGCTTCGCCGGGATCAGGACTCCACAAAACCTAGCGATATTGTGAGTGTGTTTTGCCGTGTCTTTGTACCGAGTTCCAGCAGTGCGCGTAGCAAAAGACAAAGAAAGAGGGTAACCAGATTTGTCTGCACCTAACAAGTTTTCACTATCCACCCGCAGTCTCCAGTCATCTCGTGATCATGGCGCTTGCAATAGGTTGGTCGAAATATCGGGAGGTTAAAATAGATTCTAATTACGGAAGATATCCCGTAAGTAACAGTGAAAGTTTATGAAACAGCTGTTTTATTTTTAATAACCGACGAAAAATTTCCATGTGGGTGTCACTTCCACCTCGTATTCTGCCCGCGACATCGTCTGCGTGGACTCATTTACCGGGATATAAAGTATCCCATGTGTTAATCCAGGTTTTTATAGTTTTTTTTTGTTGTATACCAAAGGGGTTTGAATATTTTTTGTACGAAGTGTGGCTTGGCTAACTTCCACCATTTTATTTTATTTTTTCAAAATAGCACCACGCATCAAAACCTATATTAATCAATAGCTGGTAGAAACAAGTTTTTGGTGCGACAAAATTATCTAAAGTGTCACGTTTCCGAGATATTAGCCATCGTGGCTAATAAAATCAAGTTGTACTGATTGTTTCGTCATCATCAGTGAATAGATTCTAACTATGCGGTTGAGGGACATCTCCCCCACGCAAAAACTGGCGAATCTACACATGCACATTTTAAAAAGATTTTCTCTCATATAATACTTGTTTATTGATGCCAGCTATTTATTAATACGAGTAGTTACAGGTGTAGGTAATGCGTAGCCGTTATTTTGAAAATTAAATATAATGGCGGAAGAATTTAAATTTAATAAAAACCAGTCAAAACGTTAGAACCGTTGTCAAGTGATGATCCTGCTTACACGCGGCAATTCATTTTTATTTTTATAGAAGACTATCATAATAAAAGGTTATTCATACAATGTCATTTAATAGAATAAAAATTTCCATAAAAATATTTCATCACGGTTAAATATTTAAAAACACATACAACATTAAAAGGCAAATAATAAAATACTATAATGTGGAACTCAGTCGATCAATTTGAATTACCTAGCTAGTTAAAACTCCTTACTTGTTAAAGATGTAGGTGAATGAAGATTAGGGCATGCAATATCGGAAGTTTTTCAATTCCGTAACTGAGTTTCGATAGCGGGGTCCCAGCTCCGGAATTCCGCAACTGGTTTCGGAGCTGGGATAATTTTGGTTTCTAGAAAAAGAAAGGGTCTGTAATGCGAATCAGAGAAGATTTTACTGTCTCAGATTTTTTATCACTTGAGCTGGCATTTTAAGACTTGACGCTTTTAATGATCATATACTTGTGCGACTCCATATACTATAACTTCAGAAATAATAAAAAAAAAACGAAACGAAATGCGGGGCGCTCGGGCAGGTTAAAACGTTCCCTTGTAAGCTTGGCTTAATTCAGACAACTTTGTCATAAAAATATCACTAAATCTGACTAAATGTGTAAAATTTATGATTAGCAGAATCACTGTTACTGCTCTCAATTCCGGAACTGAAAATATCTTCCGGAATTCCATATCTAAGAGATTCCGGGCTTACGTACGGCATGCCCTAAAAACCATGTGATCATACCTTGGTGACTACAGAAGCGTTTTCGAAGTCGTAAGGAATCGTGGTTACGGTGGTGGCGGTCCACGCCCCGTCCGGACCCCATTTCCCCCCTCCTTTCCATGGACAGGTCGGAACGCCGTGCCTGGGGAAACGATACAGCTAAACTCATACTTTTACTTAGCGTGGCAACGCCAAATAAATATATCCATAATTCAGCTATGAGAACTCCGCTCGCTGATGCAGTCGTAAGATCGTCAAGTGCGCAGGTGTCATGGTATGCAGCGCCAGATGGAATGTGGGCCATTGTCTGTGGAGACACGCCGCATACATACACACTTGAGATCTGAGCATTTCATGAACCCCAAAAATTCATACTATACACTATACAGGCTGGAAAGTTTTTGACTTGTCAATTTTGTTTTGCATGCCATCGGCATGAAAAAAAAATTGTATGGTAGAAGTTTTTGGCAATTTCTGACTTTTTTAGTACTCCAACCTTGGTTGGTCCAATACAAGTTTTTGATAAGTATTAGAAACAGGATCGATTGGAATCAAAGAAAAAATGTGTAAAATGACCATTTTGTTGCTAACTGTATTTTTTTTTTAATCTGAGAATGAGGATCAAAACACGAAAATTAATACATAGTATCCTAAGACCATTTTCGTGTAGCTGCAACGGTTAAGGTAGTTCCCCTTACTGCCTCGCTGAAAGTTTCCACTCTGTATTGTAACTGAACTAACACTTTAAAGAGGTATACTTTGTAGGATTGGATGTGGGGGTATACTGCGCAAATCCTGCATTGCTAATCATAACCGCTCGATTGGCTGTCATATAATATGTAGTATCATATAATACGTGGTAACCGTTTAAGCGACGGTTTCGCTTCCACCTTGTATAATTTAGGCCCAACCATTGTAAGTCGACTTCTACATAATTGTTACTGGATTTAATAGCGAAAAGTTATGACTTTTTTTCAGCCCATACTATCCCGCTGCTGGGCAAAGCCTCCCCCAATTTCTTCCAGGAAATCTTTTTCGCTTTTCGCAGCACTTCGAACCAGTCCCTCTTTCTTAAACTAAATAAATATGCTCGCCCCCTATTAAATGGGACTACGATATAGCTGGGCTAAAGGATACCTTTGCTGCTATAAGGTACAGTCACGAGCAATGATGTGATAATTTGCTGTATACCTCTGCCTGACCCTTCAGGCACTACAAGCGAGCTACACACAAACATAAACTCATTCCTTTCTCCCATGGGGGTAGGCAAAACTACAGAAGGCTACCTGGTACGCTCCTTACATACTCCTTTCACCTCGTCCACGTTCATACATCTGGTCATACACGCACGCCGGTTGCGAGTACTACGCACCTGACCTTGCTGAAGAACCTCACTGATAAGGTCAGTGTATGTCCTTCTAGGGCGTCCCCTCCCGGCATTTCCAGACACCTCTGCCTTGTTACCTTTTGTTAGTCGACTCCCAGTCATCCTTTGAACATGATGTCTAAGCATACTCTTTTCAATTTTTGTCACTACATCTTCTTTTAAACCGAGCGTTTTCGTGACTACAAGCGTGATATTATATGAACCACTTACTCAATTACCGATTTGTTGAACGCCTCTGTGAGGTTCCATTCGTAGTCGTAAGTAAGGTTGGAGATGATGGCCATGATTTCGTCGATGTCTATCGGCTGTGGCTTGGTGGTGGTCGTGGTCGTAGTCGTCGTGGTTGTCGTCGTGGTTGTCGTCGTGGTTGTCGTCGTGGTTGTTGTGGTAGTCGGGTTAGTAGTGGTAGTGGTTAACTCAGGAGAAACACTGCTTTCGGTTGTCTGTGGCGGGGCTTGAGTGGTAGGAGAATCGGGGCTCTTGGGTGGTTCTGGCGGGGTTTGAGTGGTAGGAGAATCGGGGCTCTTGGGTGCTTCTGGTGGGGCTTGAGTGTTAGCAGAATCAGGGCTCTCGGGTGCTTCTGGTGGGGCTTGAGTGTTAGCAGAATCAGGGCTCTCGGGTGCTTCTGGCGGGGCTTGAGTGTTAGCAGAATCAGGGCTCTCGGGTGCTTCTGACGGGGCTTGAGTGTTAGCAGAATCAGGGCTCTCGGGTGCTTCTGGCGGGGCTTGAGTGTTGGGAGAATCGGGGCCCTCGGGTGCTGGCGGCTCATCTTGCTGTAAAGATTGCAAAGAAATCGTTTAACACCGGTACTGGGACACCATAGACACACGACCAAATTCAGTAAATTTTCGACAAAATCGGCTAATCTCAGCGGAGACTAGTCACCTACGATGCACGTGTGTACACGCTTTTCCCTTGCTGTCACAGTGTAATGGGCCGGTAATCCGACATGACGGGAGAGAGACCAGGCGCAGGACCAACGGCTTAACGTGATTGGCCGCTGCCAAATGGTTGGTTGTGCAACCTACCGCATGCCTGTGAGATACCGATGGCAGAAGCTCTTGTTCACTATGGATTTCCACTCGGCACGGCAGGTTAAGCTTGAACACCAAACACCAACCCTGTTCCTATCTGTAAAGAGGTGTGATTTTGTCGTCCAACGATGACGTCTGATTTAGTTTAACAATCTACGAGCGCATGTTCATGACATGCGCTTGTTAGAAAGAGGACGTAAACTACATGTATACCTACGTATTGATATCTACTTAATTATAATTAAGTAAGCTCGAGACCTAGCGGACTGTCTTACAGAGATGAACCGCACGATTCAGGAGTCCTGTACGAAGCAGGGTACAACTTCTACTTCTTTTGCCGATATGGTGAAAAAGGGGTCCAGCAATTTCATTCGTCCCAATAATCTTAGCTCTGTGGCGATTTTTCCATGCGACAATTCGAAGACCAGTGATGAATCCAAAAATATGGTACAAAAAATCATATGCCCTGGTGGAATGAAGCTGAAAGTACGAGGCGCACGTAAAATAAGAAAAGGAGGACTTATCATCAGCACTGAGACCAAGGATGACCTAGACAAGCTCAAACAAACAGTCCAAATTGCTTCATCAGGGCTTACCGTCGACGAACCTCGGAAGCGCAAACCTCGCATTATTATCATAGGAGTTCCCGCATCAATGGCTGAAAATGAGGTGTATAAATGCATTTATGACCAAAACATAACGGAAAAACTACCCAATATAAACCTGGATACATTTTTGGCCTCAATTAAACTTAGCCACAAATCTGGTAGAAAATATGCTGAGAGTTGTAATTACATCGTCGAAGTTTCAGCCGTCATTCGCAAGGCCCTCATGACGCAGGACAGAATATTTATAAACTGGACTTTCTGTCCAGTACGAGACTTCACACTAGTAACAAGATGTTACAAATGCCAGCAGTACGATCATGCAGCTAAGACATGCAAAATCGCTGTCTCTACTTGTGGACATTGTGGTGAAGAAGGACACTCTAGCCAAGACTGTGCTAAAAAAGGTGAAGATCCAAAATGTGCTACGGGTGTGTGCTTTAAAAAACAAGCCAACAACAAGACGGGAGACGCAGTATGTCCGGCTAACTTAGCTGCAGAATACATTAACTCTATTGACTATGAGGGCGCCTAAGAGCGCCACTTATTTGTTTAAACCTTAGACGTAATTAGTTGTTATTATATTTTTACATATTATGGATATTAATTTAATTACCGATATAGATAACTCATTTTCAACCGAGTCAATGTCATGTGAGGTTGAGGACTGCAAACAATATCTTTCTCAGTATCAGAAGTCACTAACCCAAAACATACGTAGTGTTTATAAGAACATAGATAGCTTTAACATTTTTCTTCATAGACTTAACTTTAATTGTATTATGGTTCTAACAGAGTGCTGGTTATCAAAGCGCCACGATAATATTCCATCAATACCAGGATACAACTTATTGTACACTAAAATTAATCACAATCAAAATGATGGTGTCGTTGTCTTTGCTAAGGAATCATTAAAGGTCAAAGTCGAAGAACCTGATCTACAAGACTGTATTAGTAACTGCTTAACTATCAAAATTGGTACAGCCACTGCGATAATTGCTATGTATAGATCCCCTTCCTCTAGAAACTTAACCTCTTTCCACAGTTCCCTAAATCAAATCTTTCAAGAACTTAGCCCTTTTAAGAACGTAATACTAACAGGCGATATTAACATTAACATTGGCTCTGAAAACTGCTATGCAGGGACTCAAGATTACCTGAACATCTGCTCATACCATGGTTTTCTCCCTAGTCACACTATGCCTACTCATCAAAGCGGTTCCTGCCTCGACCATATGATGATCAAAACCAGCTATGCATATTTTACGCTTATTACGAACTCAACAATAACCGACCACCATTCCGTCTTATTAGCCGTAAATTTAACGCTACCCAAGCAAAAACGTCCCCAGACAAAGACTAAATTAAACGTAAACAAACTCGAATATGGTTTAAGCAACTTCGATTATAGCCCAGTTTACAATACTGCTGATGTTAATTCAGCTTTATCGTATTTAATGAAACATATCCAACAAGCAATATTGCGTAATACAATAGTTGTACCAGTAAATAGTCGATTTCATAATATTAAACCTTGGATTACTTCTGGACTAATTCGGTGTATAAGACACAGAGATAAACTTCATCAGAGAACTAGGAAATACCCTGATAACCTAATCATTCTAAATACCTATAAAAGATACAGGAATTTTTGTAACAATATCTTAAAGAAGCTTAAAAATAATCACTATAAAAATTAATTAAATAAAGCAGGTAACAATAGCAAGCAAATCTGGAAGCACATTAAAAACGTCACCTACATGACTAAACAACGTGAATCAAATTCGAGGTTACTGCTTACTAATCCTTCACCTCTCATATCCGCTAACAAAGTAAATAACTTTTTTGTTAATGTTGGGAAAAATTTGGCTAAACAGATTCCGAAACAATGTGCCCAACAAAAAGTAAACAACAGCTGTAACCTGAAATCATTTGATGGATACTGACGAGGACGAAATAAACCGAATCATTTCGGGCCTTAAAGATGACTGTGCAGTGGGATGGGATAATATAAGCATTAAGACCCTTAAACGATTTAAGCATGTATTGGTACCTCCTATAACGCATTTGTTTCGAATCTGTCTTTCCAAAGGTATCTACCCTAATTGTCTAAAGAAGGCAGTTGTTATACCTATCTATAAATCTGGAGGCCGGGACCTGGTTAATAACTATAGGCCAATATCGTTACTCCCCTCAATCTCAAAAATACTTGAGAAAATTATAAACAACAGACTAGTTAGCTACCTAGAAAAAAACAACTTCCTGTCACGTGCGCAATTTGGCTTCAGAGCCAATTTATGCACAGCCCATGCGGTGCACAGCCTGACCGATTATGTCTCAGAAGAGCTAGGCAAAGGAAACCAGGTCCTGGGAGTCTTCCTTGATTTAGCGAAAGCCTTTGACACTGTCTCTATTTCTGTGGTTCTAAGCAAATTAGAGGCCAAAGGAATAAGGGGAACTCCTCTAACATTACTTGCTAATTACTTAGACGACCGATTCCAATGTGTTAGAATTGATAATTTTACGAGTGATGAGCAGAAAAATACTGGATTTGGTGTTCCCCAGGGGAGTATTTTGGGCCCTACCCTATTCCTGGTTTATATTAACGACTTGTGTAATCTAAATATCAAGCACGGCAAAATCATATCATATGCTGATGATACGGCGCTTATATTTACTGCTAAAAACTGTAGCGAACTGTTTGAAAACGCTCAAGTAGGTTTTAATACTTTGACTAACTTCAAAGCAATTTACTAACATTAAATGCTGACAAGACAAAATACATTCACCTATCCATGCGCAAGCTTCAACTTAATGCTGCTGCACGTGCAATTGTCCTTCTATCCTCAAAATCCTCCCTCCTGTAATACTAAATACCTCGGGGTTATAATAGACGACACACTCTTTTTTAGGCATCATATTGAAACTCTGGTTAAAAGAGTGCGCAAATTAATATACGTATTAAAAAAAATACGAACTTTTGCAGATTCAAAATTAATCACACAAGTTTACTTCGCCCTAAGTCAATCTATAATCCAATACTGCATCACTTCATGGGGTGGCGCACCAAAAACTATCTTGCTTCCTCTTAAAAGAGCTCAAAGAGCTATTTTAAAAGTAGCTAACTTCCATCCCTTTTTCTTTCCCACAGATCAGCTATATAAATCCTGCAACGTGTTGACTGTTCGCCAGCTTTTCATTATGCACTTAGTATTAAAACAGCACACCATGCTCACGTACAATGCTGACAATACTAACAAGAGACGGAATGATATACAATGTAGTATGCATTTCTAATGCAGCCTCCAAACATGTCTTTGTGGAAATATTCTTTTCATTTTTAGGTCCATTTCTGTACAATAGGTTAAATAGAAAACTAAGTATCTATAAGTTAAATTATTTTAGCTGTAAAAAATCCATATGCATTTACTTAAAAACCACCTCGTATGCGCCGACAGAAGATTTACTTGCTGTCTGTAAATAAACCGCGAACACGCTGTTTTTATTTTTATATAAGTTTTAATTTTAATACTTTACTTTTCACTTAATGTTAATTTTATTTATTTTAAGTAGAAGTCTACTTGCACTTTGTAGCCTTGAACACAGGTTCAACCTAGTTCAGGCAAATAAGCAACTGTGCTCAATAGAGCACAAAAAACAAATATCATAACAATTAAAGTGTTAATTGTTATGATATTTTATTGTGACTGTGCACCTTTTATAAATAAACGATTGATTGATTGATTGATTGACTAACCTGCTATGTCCAAACTCAACGTGTCACACTTTAAATAATCATAAAAAAATAAATATTTTGAATATGGGTTCAATTTTTTTAAATTACTGGTCTGTATATTAGTACATTTAATTTTATTTAAACGGTACATTAAATAATAAAAATAATTTTCGAGTTATTCATGTTCAAATTGTGTCCGGAGTGATTTTCTCCTTAACCTGTACTTGCACACTACCGCGCTTCACACATACACTATTACTTACTCCACATCCTACCCCCGCGCAAAATGACCAGGCAGTATCGGGCTAACCGCTGCAAAAGAAAGAATTATAGAAATTTGCGCCGCTTTTTTAACCGACTTCAAAAAATGGAGGAGGTTTTCAATTCGGTTGTAATTTTTTTTTGGTATGTTTGGTACCTCATATCTTCGTCATTTATGAACCGATTTGAAAAAATCTTCTTTTATCTGAATGGATCTACTTCCCGATTGGTCTCATAGAAATTTCATCAAAATCGGTTCAGCAGTTTGGTTTTTAAATCAAAATAGCTGGAGAAAATATGTCATCCAAGTAAAAGAAATTGATACTTGACAAGAATTTGTTTGTGATGCGATAACTAAAAAGGGTAAAATAAAAACATTTTTGCAAAAAAATAACCGACTTCAAAAAAAAAACACTAAAAAAGTGGAAAATAACTTTACTTTCGGAAGTCGGTGTCAAAAAAGTCAATGAGTAAGTAAAGTTATTTATTTTCCACTTTTTTAGTGTTTTTTTTTGGAAGTCGGTTATTTTTTTGTTAGAAATAACGTCGATGCGCCTCAATCGGAGTTTGTAATACGTATGTTATCTATAACCTGACTTTAATATTTTCATCTGTGGTTAAACTACTTTGCGAATATAAACGATACATTGTGTAATTTATTGCCAATTTATTGTTTTATAATTATAAACTCCAAAATCGTACTCGTCTTGTTGTTATTACATGATAACCATCATTTTTTCATTAATCTGTGTCTCTTTGGCCTGTTTGGAAAGCACAGGTTATTTATTGGTTATTCATTTTCGTTAACCTGTTTGATTCTCTTTAACCTGGAAACATTTTCTCATTAACCCGTACGATATCTCTTAATTAAACCTGTAAGTTAGTTTTTTTGAAAAGCTGTATCTTGTCTATTTATGTGAAAATTTTATTCCCTTAAAATAATTCAACATAAGAGAAATACTCAGAATGGATTTTTGTAAAAAAAACTAAATAATTGATATATTTTCTCAAAATTGATAAATTAATTCGAGCGGTGCCACTTTTCTGAGAAGGACCCAATTATACAATACGTACTGCGAGTCTTGGGTTCGAACTCGAGACTGAGAACGAACGAACTGAGAAAGCTTTTCAGTTCTTATTTACAGAACAGATCACAGTACGTCGAAATTAAGTCAGTTGAAAGCGGACATGAAAAAATTAACAAATCTAAGCTTGTTAGAGTACAAAAGGGAGTTCCACAAGGCTCAGTCTTGGGTCCAATATTTTTTATAATATTTCTTAATGACTTAGCAAACTATATGTATAAGATAGTACCAGGCATCAAAATGGTTATTTTTGCTGATGACACAAGTGCCGTTATGAACGATATCTCTGTAAGGGACGTAGAAAATAAAGTGAATCATGCACTGTCTGCTTTTGAACATTGGTTTTCCACTAATAATTTAAAACTCAATGTGGAGAAAACTAAATGTATGCTATTCTTCAAATCAACCGTGAGGAATAATGATAGTATTAAAATAGCTTCATTGGGAAATAAAGTGGAAATTGTACAAAACTTAAGATTTTTAGGGATACAAATAGATGCGCTCTTAAGCTGGAAAAAAGAACTGGAAGCAATCACAAATACTCTCAGCAGTGCATGCTATGCCTTGAGAAGTTTAAGGGACGAACTAACCATTGCACAATTACGAAATGTTTATTTTGCCTTAGTTGAGTCCAAGCTGAGGTACAGTATTAAACTATGGGGGAACAGTTATAAATACAATATGGATGCAGCTTTTGTTATGCAAAAAAGAGCCCTCAGAACTATTCTTCGCATAGACCAGACTGAATCTTGTAGAGAGCATTTTGTGAAATTAAAAATTCTACCTGTACCTTGTCTTTACATTTTGGTTCTACTAAGTAGTTTTCAAAAAAAACTTGGTAAGTACGAAACAAAGGAAGCAAGGGAAACTAGGGTAGAAACGCGCAGGAAAGATTTGCCTAATTATCTGCAGCCAAAATTAAATGTTGTCAGACATAGTTCAAAGTTCAGTCTGTACAAATCTTCAATAAATTGCCATTAGAACTAAAAATGATTAATAGTCCAAGAATATTTAAATTCAAATTAAACTCATTCTTAATGACGAAGTGCTACTATAGTATAGAAGAGTTTTTCAAGGACAAAAATAATGCCACAGTGTAACTTGTTCATTTAAGTTTAAGTCTAATTCTCGTCATGTTATTTTGTTGATTAAGTTGAATGTTTGTTTTTTTAACTAGGCTAATTGTGTTTTTTTTTATATTATTTATTTTATTTTGATATTACTTATTTTATTTTTGACATTTTATCTATATTATTGATTGTAACTTTTATTGATTATTATTATTGTATTAATCCTGTACCTATTCAACACAAATGTATTTTTGTTCAGAATAAATGACTAATGACTAACTAATAATGACTAATGACTTGGCAAACCTACGGTCACACCACTAGGATACCACTGCTTACACACTACTGTTATTGCTTTGTTAGGTACTGGTACTTACTCTCATGATAATTTTGCTAGGCATAGCTTTAAAACCGTCTGAAGACTTATACATCTGGAACAAAGAACGTCAGATTAGAATGTTATAAGATCTCTCTTTGTAAGGGACAGATGAATGCAGAATCGCTTGTGACTAAAAACGTGATGAATTTAAATATTGATGGCTAATATAAGAGAGAGAGAGGAAAAGCAAAAAAAATATGGATGTATTGTGTGAGGAATAATATGAAAGCAAAGGAATAAATAATAGCGTGACGTTTGACAGGGGAGAGTGGAAGAAGAAAACGTGTTGCGCCGACCCTGAGTAACATGGGTCAAGGGTAGGAAGATGATGATGGCGGTGGTTTCTGAAGGTCTTCAACCAGAAAACCCCATCACGGAGCGCTGTTGATTGGTAAACCGAAAGTTCTATAACATCTAATCCCATCATCGTTTTCTTAGCTTTATCCAATTTTATCAGTGGTTAGCGCTGCATGTCTTCTTCTTTCATACTTCTCTATTGGTCGTCATCTGAGCAGTCAATCCATTAATTTTAGCAGTTTTAGCAGAAAAATCTATCAGAAAATTCACGAGCAGAACACATTGTCAAGATTTTCTCAGCCTAAACCGCTAGGTTGCAAAGTTACCTTGAAATTTTGCGCTAGACTTTCGTATACATATGTACATATGGCTTGGGTCCAATTCCCGGGTCCGACAAAATGTTATTGGATTTTTTCATCAGGAATTTCTTAGTAGTCACGGAGTTTGGATTTGTCCCCGGTTGGCAACAGGCTCGCCCCCTATTACATGGGACTTAAACATAACTGGCGAATTGTGGATGTACTTTTAGGTACACCTCTGCCTATTTTGGGAGCTGACATGTTAAACTTAATTTTATGAAAAATATTCCTCTCTCTCATAAACTCATTATCTATACTAATATTATAAAGCTGGAGAGTTTGTTTGTTTGGTTGAACGCGCTAATCTCAGGAACTGCTGGTTTGAATTGAAAAATTCCTTAAGTGTTGGATAGTTCATTTATGGAGGAAGGCTTATAGGTTATGTAACATCAGGCTGCGACCAATATGAGCATCAATCAAATAAAAAATGTTACGCAGACGAAGTTGCATGGATCAGGTAGTTGTAACATAAAACATTTTTGTACTAGCTTATGCATGCAGCTTCGCCCGCGTGTAATTCGACAACTGCCCCACGAGATCCTACTACCGAGATAAAAAGTACTCCATGTGTTAATCCAGGTTATAAATTATCTGTATGCCAATTTCATCCAAATACGTTCACTAGTATTTGTATGAAAGAGTAACAAACATCCGTAGTTTTACAAATCCCATATGAAATAGTAGTGAGATTACCAGGTTTTCTTGATCATCAGCTACGATAGAGTTCCAGTGTCGAGCATCCAGGGTGCGGCTGACGATTTGAAGACTGACGGAAGAGCTCCGTTGCGGTTCATCGTCAGAAGAGCTAAACTCCTGCAGAAGGGGATAAGGCAGCGGGCGCCGTGCATGGTGCTGACCGTCCGAAGCATTCAAGCGCAGAAACTTCACAGGATTCAGGTGTTTATGTTTGAATATAGGGATGTAGGGCTCCAACTCCTTCACTACTTGCACTCCGGCGTTTTGCTGGTTCATCTAGAATTTTATATTGATTAATGCGTTGCAATGCCACGAAAACTGACAAAGTTAAGTAGTTTGGTTTGTATGATTTCTCGGGCCAGGAACCCTCGCGGGCATACACAGACGAAAACATAAAAAGCGTGGCCTGCCTAACTTCCACCATTTTATTTTATTTTCAAAATATCCGCCATGTATAAAACCTGTATTAATCAATAGCGGGTATCAATACAAACAAGTTTTGGATATGACAAAATCTTCTAAAGCGTCACGTTTCCGAAATATGAGCTTTCAATGTTATAATCTATTCACTGATGTCACAATCAGCACAACTTTGATTTTGATGTGAACTTTGATCTTCGTTTCCGAGATGTAAGTCATCAAAGTTAAAACAATCTTCGCCGTTGAACAACTTTGATAGCTTATATTTCGGAAATGTGACGCTTTTGAAGATTTTGTCTCATGCAATACTTCGTTGTGTTGATACCAGCTATTGATTGATATAGGTTTTATGCGTGGCAGATATTTTGAATATAAAATAAAATGGTTAGTTCCCCGTTGTTATCGAAAGAATATAACTGTCTTTATCTTCGTAGAAAGTCGAGTCTACGGGCCGCTTTATGCTCGGGCAGAAGAGATGTCGAGTTGTATAGAAAGAACTTTGTCTATTCTTGGTAGAATAGAGACAGAATTGCTTATGCCACGTGTGCAGGGCTACTTAATAATTGAGATTAATGCGAGTTCTAATGAAAGTACCTTTGAAATTGGGCTTTTTGCCATCGCGGGGTTAAAGTGCTGAACTTTGCTGTTATGACTTCTGTGCGGGAGCCTGCTCCTAGTGCTTATATCCTGGATACTGTTGCTAGGGCTCTGATGCTGGACCCACTGTCTTACATCTGCTCGCATGCCAGCGCTGTTGTACGGCGAGGATTCTTCCTAGCAAAAAAATGACACTGAAAACCAGCGCTGATAATGATATTAAGTATGGATGGATACTACGAGTATTAACTCACGCCGCTTTTACGGTATTACTTTCTCTTCGTTTAAGTTCACACACACATTTCGTGAAAACTTGTATGTTACATGGATCGATTCGACTGGCTATCTATCCGACAAAACCCAGTTATTAAGTAGTATGAGACCCCTTAGTAAGACTGGTTGTGGGACTGTTGTTATAGCTAAGAACCTGTCAAACTATTCATTAAAAGCAAGCATACTCATTGTTATACAGGGTGGGATAAATAATACGAATACGGTTACCACTTCCTGAGAACATCATCAAAATTTTCCATCGGTAGTTTTGAAAAAAACAGCTGTTTCCTACAAAAGTTCAATACACCTACAAGGTCAAAATGTATGGTACAGCTGTTGTTTTTTTTAATTGCCGATGAAAATTTCGATGCACTGCGTACGTGGTAACCGTTTTAACGTCGGTGTCCCTTCCTCCTTCTAGTCGAGTGCAATTAGACAAAAAGGTGGAACGAAGTTTATAGTGGTCGGATTTTCATGGGACTTTTTTGTTGAGCTGCTCCTAGAGGTGTGGAGAAGACAGTAAAAAAAAATTCGACGCTTCGAACTTTAAATTTTTTTATTTCTCGTTTGTTGAGAACTTGAAATACGATGAATTTATATTGTGGCGAAATAGTGTGACAGGTGTGCATCCATTAAATGCCAATTTGATCTGTTTATTTGTTCGTTGCTGTCGATGAAATGTTGTTGTTTAATTGTTTTTTTTTTGGAAAATTTCCTAAATTCCTCAATTCTTTTTAAAATACCGGATTTTTGGGCTAAGACTTCTTTTGTAATTGGTGACTGCTACTTTTTCAGGGATAACCGGGCATAAAAATTGCACCGCCGTGTCCTCGTGCAGGCGATCGGCGGTGGCGATCTCTCGCGTCCGGCCCTGGTCCAGGCCATGGTACGGAGCGAGAGGGCATGAGAAGCTGTCACCTCCTTCTGCGAAGCAGTAATGCTCGCGAAGGAGGAGGTGGAACGCGTAAGGGAGAGGCAATCTCTGCGCCCTCATGCCCCTAGCCGCCGCAGGAGACGCCCCGGGTGTCGGGAATCCCAAGCAGATTCCCGGCCACCGTAGGCGCGGGCTTGCGGACGGCGAGCAATGGGTAGCTCGCCGTCCGGTAAGGACCAGGCCCGGGTCGATGGCGCGTTGTGTTCCACGCGTGCCTCAAAGAGATGTCAGCACAAACTGACGGGGTCCATTAGGACCGATGCCTGCCAGGGTTGCGGATTTGTGACCCTTGGCACCTTGGCACCGGGTGGCTTTTAGTCAGTAAGAGTCTGACACGCCCTCCCGCTCCACCCAGAGCGGGAGAGGTTATTTGACGATTTCCGACCCCAAAAAAAACAAGCTTTGCTTTCTTTGACGGTTTTTACTTCGTTTAAATTCATGTCTATTGCGGAAAAAAATTGCAGTAAGTACTTACTTAAGCCCAACTAATTTTTTTTGCCTATAGATACGGGTGTCTGTTTTAAAATCCGGTATTTTAAAAACAATTGAAGATAATAGGAAATTTCCAAAAAAAAACTTGAAAAAGGCATTTCATCGTCAACGATGACCAAATAAACAGACAAATTGGCATTCAATCGATGCACACTGGTCACACTATTACGTAAGAATAAAAATTTAAAAAAAAAGTCGTGAGCGGCGAAATTATTTTTTACTTTCTTCTCCACACCTCTAGGAACTCAACAAAAAAAGTTCCATGGAAATCCGACCACTATAAACTTCGTTCCACCTCTTGAGTATTTTTTGGCTAATTGCACTCGACTATTCTATTGTTTTTATTTTTAACCGACGAAAAGTAAATTTTTTTAAAGAAATAAGTTTTTTTTTTATGTATGACCACGCATAACTTTTTACTGAGAGGTCCGATTTCAATGGTTCTTTTTGTATTGGACAGCGTATATCTCAAAGTTAGTCCCATTTTAATTTGAAAAATAAAATCCACCCCTAAGCTAAGGGGTAAATAAAGGGGTTCATTGCTTTTTTCTTACATTGATCTTGCTGATAGCGGACCAGCGCTGAACCAACTTTCTGACTTCGGCTTGCATTTTCAAAGGCCTATACGTCGTGGTATCTTGTGGGTCCATCTACAATGCAAGGTCAAGGTTTAAATTAGCTAGGGAAATAGATGGCTGATAATTTTTGGGGGCTCAGTGGCCGCAGGTAGTGTATCTCGTTTCCCCATATGTCGGGGTCGGCTTCCATTCTAACCGGATGCAGCTGAATATCTCAATAAATAATTGTCAATGTCTGAACAAAAAAAAATGATTTGATGATATTTTTGGTCTAGGGATCACTCCAGGGTTACTGTTTAGTATGAGGTTCCCGATTTTCTAGTCGGACAAAGTCGTGTTGGGTTTTTTCAACAGGAATTGCTCTGTGGCAGCTGGGAGGCTAGGTCTATAAATAATAATAATAAATAAATATCGCTGGACATTACACACAGCGCCATCTAGTGCCACACTAAGCAACGAGGCTTGTGTCGTGGACACCAGATAGTTGATATACTACATAGATACTTTTTGTTTGTAAATACATACTTATTATACATATAAACATCCATGACTCGGTAACAAATGTCTATGCTCATCACATAAACACTTGCTCCTACCGGGACTCGAACCCGAAACCCTATGAACGTAAGGCAGCCTCACTACCGCTGCGCCGTTCGGGTCGTCAAATAAAAAATCTATGCCCGTTTGAAGGCAAAAGGCTCGCCCATACTACATGGGACTTCAACTTAACTGCCGAAATGTGGGTATTTTCTAAGTACACCTCTGCAGAACCCTTCGGCACCCTTCGGGCATTACAGGCGTGCTCTATGTTTATTTACTAACGTCAACGTTGGTAGAAGGACTCCAGTGCTGGACCAACTTCTTGACTTCGGCTTGCATTTCCGAGGGGTTGTATGTCGTGTATTCTTGAGGGTAGTTCTACAAATAAACAAAGATTTATAAAAAAAAACTAATAAGAAAACCGGCCAAGTGCGAGTTGGACTCGCGCACCGAGGGTTCCGTACAAACACGTAGGTATTTTTGTTATTAAACTACATATTTACGGTTTTCCTATAAGGGTTCCGTTTTCCTTGTGAGGTGCGGAACCCTAATACCGGTATTACAAGTAAAATATTCTGTGTCCTAACCCAAACCATAGTGTAGCGGTACAGACCTATACCAAAGAATATCTTTCAAAACGTAGAGTACTTGTACTATTAAGTATTCTGTGACGTAGGTACCAAAAGAAGAAAGTGCGCCAGAAAAACAAATACGATTATTTTATGGGAAACAACACCTTCAACAATTTATATTATTACTACGAGAGTCTACTTAACTATTAACCATTCCGCTGCTATTTAAGTTTGAAAATACATACTCAAAATGATAGTTTTTTTAAACTGTTTTAGCATAATATTTATATTATGCTCTGCAGACAGCAAGAATCTTTGCTCCGCCAATAATCATCTTCTCAGATGCCCTTCTCATCGCTCTGGTTTTATTAAAGCTTCCTTCTTTGTCCAGGCGGTCTTCCTTTAGAATGCGCTCCCTCAGAATGTCAGGACGGTAACCAGTCGGTTCACATTCACAGTGAAAGCTCGAGAACATTCACAAGAAGTTGGCAGATTCGTCTCAGAATTAAGTTGTAGTAGTTTTTCTTGTTTTTCTCTCATAAATCTATATATTATCTTTCATCTACGAGTATACTAATATTATAAAACTGAAGAGTTTGTTTATTTGTTGAACGCGCTAATCTCAGGAACTACTGGTTTGAATTGAAAAATTTTTTAAGTGTTGAATAGTCCATTTATGGAGGAAGGCTATAGGCTATGTAACATCACGCTGCGACCAATATCAGCAGAGCATCAATCAAATCAAAAATGTTACGCAGACGAAGTAGCGTGGGTCAGCTATGTATGTATATATATATTAATTCTTATATTTTAGTTTCCTGGTTTATTTTCTGTTATTGCACCTACTGTGTATTGTTTCTGCATCACCCTAAGGTAGTCTGGTAGAAAATGCCCAAGGCATTAAGTCTGCCTTTGTACAGGTTTTACTTGTGCATAAAGTTTTAATAAATAAATTAATAAATATTTCAGACAATACAGACTTTTAATTGAAAATAACACCCAGATTTGTTTTACGATTAGAAAAAAGGTGTACAATTAACCCCCTGGCCGCTATTTGAGTTTCAAAGTACCACAAATCTGAATTTAGCCAGCAATATTTTGGACATTCGTCTGTAGGCGCAAACAATAATTATTGATTCGCTGGATGTCAGGCTACTACCCACTTATCCCATGGTAGAGATGTGCTCTTTCCTTTAGTCTCCCGTATGTCGTTACTTTCCAGAATTGGAACTCTAATAGCTAAGCTATCAATGGTGTAATAATACAGTGTGGTTTATTTTCAAAATCAACGGGTTCGATTCCTGGCTAGGAATACTTATTAATTTTTCAAAAATCCAATGATGCAGCATTTTAGTTTTCACCAAAATTGTGCCCGACACTCCTTTGAGTGTTTTTCGATATTCCTCATAGTTTCGGATATGGTGATTCACATAAAGGAAAGAAGAAATTCAATCTGTATAATATTTCACAAGCCTGTAGGTGGGTAATGCCATCTACGAGTGGAAGTAGAAGTAATGAGTATCATAATGCTTACATTAGGATCTTCGGTGTTCTCGGTGCTTTCAGTTGTGCCCCAGGTTTCGATTGAGGACCGGCTTGGGACTTCTTCTCTTATAGGCTGCAGTGTCCTTACTTTATTGTCGTACGTTGAGGTTTCTGGCTGGTACACCTATTTATTTATTTTATTTTTTTTAAAAACGTTGCCCCACACTAGGAATTTCTCCTGTATCGTGGGTGCGTTTACAAACATTTAAAGTCACATACACAAACAACCAGACCCGGAACAACTATCTGTAGGCCATACAAATATTTGTTCCGTGCGGGGATCGAACCCGCGACACGCAGCGCAGCAGTCAATCGCTCAGCCACTGCGCCAACCGTGCTGTCAAACAAACCTGCAGAGGTTGTTGGGATAAATGTATGCTACCATGTGAGTAAGCTCTTCGATATTAGAAAACGCGTTATGGAGCTGAAATAGAGTTAGGCAGGAGACCTAACAAGGCGCGGTGATGACAGGTGGAGTAAAGCAGTGAACGAATGGCGGAAGACCAGCCATCATCAGCATGTGTGCGGATACACAGACGCATTGTCTCTTCCCTTACTCTCAAAGTCTGACGTGACGGCAATGTGACAAAACTAGAAGAGTACTGCCAAATCGTCTATGCTAACCGTAACCTGCCTCCGTAAGCACAAACGCTTCACGAAATGCGCTGTCTATGTCACACGCTTTGGTTATGCCAAAAAAAGATAGCCATACGACTTCCCGAATCTATGTGCAGCAGGCAGTTCAACTTACAAAACTCCAGTGCTGTTCTGTGACACTTTCGCTCAAAGTTTCGATGGTATTCTCTTGTTTTTCGTCACTAGGGCTTCTTTTCTGGACTTCAAGAGTTGGCATCCATTGCTGGAACTCCCTTCCCAGGTTATTTGTGTCGCGGACAGCATTCTCGACGTAGACGTAGGAATCGGTGTGCTGTAGAGGATTTCGCGAACCTATGGATGCATCAGGCTTGTCTCCTTGAAGAATGTTGTTCAGTACTCCTGTGGAATGAATAAAAAATAGCTATGTTAAGAAAATATTCAAAGATTTAAGACGTCTACCAAACCGTACTAGGCCTATGTTCTGGATTAGATTCCATTCCCCCCACATTATTGCTGAAATGGACGTTTTTGGCACAGCCCTGAGGCGCACTATTTTGTTTTTTTGTATGTGCCTATTTTTTTTATTTTAAAATGTTCCAAGTATGCGGTTAGACAGTGAGAACTAACAGCAATATCCTATATGGCGATATTTAATTTCCCCGCGATTTATAGAAAACCACCGACCATATAGACAAACCCGACAACGACTGTCTCGCACTAGTCCACCACACCCAACATCCCTCTAGTCGGAGAATCCTCACTTTTCAATGGGCGATGAAGCCCTAACTGATGATGGGCGCCTAACTCCCCTAAATTAGTATGGATTTCTTTGGTTCAAACGATTACTTCGCGAGAATATTGTATGGTACCTTTCACATCAACAATTGGTTCTTCTTGGTTGAGTACTCCTAAGTCATCCCATCTTCTCAGGCGTGTGCGGCCTTCCATGACGCTCGTAACCTTCAGGGTAGGAGCTTTGATTTCTGCGAAATTAGATAGTAAAATTAGTTGCGTGACAATATACGGGTCGCTAAGTATGACCACAGTTTTATTACATGCTGGTCTGAGGAAGCTGTAGTCAGTGGCCCGAAAGTCTGACAACCAGTCTTACGAGGGGGTGTTGTATTACCCAGTACTAACTGGGTTGTGGAGGTCAGATAGGCGGTCGGTCCATATAAAATACTAGTATTCAGCTGCATCCGCGTAGACTGAAAGCTGACTATTTTCTCACTCAAGCAACGTACAAAAGATATAAGTAGGTCTCGAACGAGGAAAAAATAAATCTACGTATTTATATATTTTAATTAGTTGATCGCTAAATGATTCATATCGCTGCCGCCGAGAACTCTCGTTTGTCACCGCGACAACCGCTATGAAAAGGAATTGTTGCTAAGCGACGCTCTCTTGGCGGTTAGGACACTCTCTGACTCACTAAAGAATCTCCCTTATTACATACGCATACGAGCGAGCAGTCGCCCGCTGCCGCCGCGCACTGGCCATACTGATACTGTTAGCCTACGTCATCCCACTGCTGGGCAAAGGCCTCTCCCCATGATTTCCAGCTTTATCGATCCAGGGCTAATGTGGACCACTGGTCGTTGGTTTTGTCCAGCTCTTCCCGCATCTTCGTCGTCATCTCGTCACGACAAAATGCGCTCCAAAGCACAAATTACTGACGTTGCTCAAAAAGCCGCTAAGCTGAAGTGGGACTGGACCAGACACGTCTGCCGCATGTGGGACTGGTGCCTTCTCAACTTACCATCATTATATCTATCATAGGAATCTGCTCTGTCAATGTCCTCATCTGCATCATAATACTCTGCCCGGCAAACAGGCACGAATGCCAAGAGGAAAACTAACACGCGAGCCAACATCGCCGCGAAAATATTTATAACAAGAATTTTGCCATTTGTACAAAATAAAACATCGTTTTTATAACATAGGAAGTAAATAGGTACTAATAATACTTAAATTAAATAAGTGGCTAGAACTTCAACTCTTCATGAAATTGTTTTTATGGAGACTTTAATATAGTCTAGGGATGGAGACTCTCCCCTCAAAGATCTCGAATTTTAGAAGCCACAATTTTTATTTTGACATCTCTTTACGTGATGTGTACCATAGATTAGTTTTTGTTATATGAAAGAACTTTACGTATTCCACAGAGTACGAAATCGCAGTGCCAGCAGTGACTCACTCCTTGGGCGGCTTGTCTTGCGGTGCTGGAAATAGGGCCTATTTGGATTTCAACATAACTTTAACTGGTGAAATATCGGTGTACGCCTCTACCTACCCCTTTGAGGCCTACAGGCTGTTTAGAAAAGTTTATTCATTTTCATGAACTTTAAAATAAAATGTCGAATTTCATGGTTATGATTATCTAAACCTTTCGACCGTTATCACTAAATACTTGTGTTTTTTTTTTAATTAGGTGGGTTCAGGCAAGCCAATATTTAAAAATCTTTGAACGCAGTTCAAATTATTTAGTCTTCTTTCAGTAAAACTTCGTGTATACTTTCCTTCCGTGTGGCATAGCCGTGGGACGCTTTTTAAAAAGCATATCTATATAGAGTTTTATGTCTTGCTAACGGCGAGCGCTCAGGACTTCAAAGGAGAGAAACCTTATTCGAAGAGACTCTCATCATAATTGATATCACTATTCTACTCTTATCCCTTTTGTTTTCCTCTTTCATTCTTCTCTATTAACTACCTACTATTAAATAGTCGTCATCGTTTCTTTTAAAAAACGCTATTTCTACCATTTTCTGAATCATGTCATTTCAAACCTTTATTCGACCAGCTCCCTAACAAGACTCCTTCTCAGATGTAGCTGGCTCTGGATATCTCCATTTCTAATGTACTTACATATCTACCAAATCTCACTACAATAGTATTGCTTACTATTAAGTGAGTCATGGCAAAGTAAAACTACGGATAACGTTAAAAGAATGGCCGCAGAGATCTTATTTGTAAAGTTAGACGGCCATAACAGTAAATTAGGTGGCATAATAGAACGAAGGCGGAAGCTGGCAGAACAGGCTAATGTCTGTGCCTCCGTGGAAAACGAAATGCGGCAACATGGCGGCGCCTGCCTGTCTGGCGCCAAAATTTCCACGCGCGCGCCTTTGAAACGTCAAAACTCATAATTTGCTCCAAGTTCAATCTCGATCCTATATCTATCAGTTAAGGTTGATTTTCCTTTAGCATATTTATGTAGTGCCATTATTGACTTTTCAATATAAGTGGTATGCGTTTCGTGCTACCATTTCTGTCGTCAAACGATTTTTGATCGTAGAACTCTGAAAATAGGATAAATATTTGGTTGTATGGGAAAATTCGTGACTGTAATATTTTTTTTTTCGTTGGCGAAGCTTTGTCTGGGTGGCGCCAAGCGCTTAAACTACTTACGAAGTTATCCAATCAGTTTTGAACTGTATTTCGTGGGTGTTAGGGTTACATTTCGTGAGCATCGTATTAAAAGGGCTGCTCTTGCTTTGAAATGCGCGTAAAAGTAACATTTGGTAGCACATAGCTACTATACATACCACATTATTATTGTTTTTGTCTTTTATTCCGCTGCGTAAGGATGATTTTAATTTTCTGGAGTTAAAAGATCTATGCACAATACCTACTTTGAATAGATAGAAGACTTACAAGCTTTGTAGTTTAGGACTAGTAAAGTGTGAGTAACATTTACAATTGCCCAGAATTTGTAAAGATAGATTTAGGTAAGGTTTGTTCAAACTGGACACTACAGAATACCAGGTGTAGACGGACCCTTCACGAAGCCGTCAACCAACTTTCTGTAAGTACATAATAACTCCACGCAAAAATGATTGCTGGGAAACGATTTTTTTTTGAGTGAAAAATCACGTACGTAACGCACTCAAAACATACGGTGCTGACGGATGCATTCGCATACAGGGCTCTTGGAAGTATTTATAGTAAAGATACCTATATCATTAAAAAAAACTTGTGAAAAACCTCCCGTATCTTCGTAACTAGGAGGTTCCCAGGTGTGGTCAAGAACAAAAAAATGATCGCAATGACGGAGATTATTTTTAGCTTCGTTATGGGTCTTTCTACAACTACTATAGAATCCGGTGTCCGGAGCCGCGTCCGCAATTTTCCGTACTTACTTACCGGTTTGACTGAATTTTTTACATCAAACGAGCGAAGTTCAATATTTTTGTTACTTATCCCCAATTCTTTTTTGTGTAAACAGGAATACAAGCATTCTTTCGTTAGGATATGGTCTATAACTGCTGAAAATTATTACGCAATCGCTATGGATCCTGTTTGATTACCGACGTATAATATCGTTAAGAGACCTATTAGAAAAAAAAAAAACGCGAAATTGCAAGGTTTCCTCGTTGAAATTGTATGTTATCCGTTCGTTGTTTGAAATAACAATTACTTGTTAAAAGTAGTTCGTTTCCTCTACAACAATAATAATACGAAAACGAACTTCAGTGAAATTATAAATTTATTCTCAGTAATAATCATACTCTCGATGCATGTTTAGACAAAAACTCACGGAGACGTGATTTGGGAGCTAAAATTTGTAGATTCTATTGAATATAGACCATCAATTTTTTTTTTCCATATTACAAATATCCCCAACTTCAATAATGATTGAATACATTTTCGTTATATGCTTTATTGTAAAGAAAACAAAATTGGACTTAATTCAATTATTGACTTCGAAACAAGCCCCGATATCTCCGAAATCGCACATCATTATGACGTAATATTTATACCAAAATAATCTTCAACATTTGCCTAAACTATAGTATATTTTTTTTTTAATCGCTACTATATTTTTTTTTTAATGAAATAAAAGTGCAATTCTTCAAGTATAATTTCACTACGCCGTTCTGAGTGCAGATGGCCGACGCAGTGAAACATATTGTACTTTTATTTAATTCATTAAAAAATAATCGTAGCGATTTAAAAAAAAAACATTTTTAAGTTGGGGATATTTGTAAGATGAAAGAAAATATTTTGATGGTCTATATTAAATAGAATCTACAACTTAGAGCTCCCAAATCACGTCTCCGTGAGTTTTTGTCTAAACATGCATCGAGAGAATGATTATTACTGAATAAATTAATAATTTATCTAAAATTCGCTTTTTTATTATTGTAGTAGAGGAAACGAACTATTTTAACAAGTAATTGTTATTTCAAACAACGAACGGATAACATACAATTTCAACAAGGAAACATTGCTATTTCGCGTTTTTTTTTGTAATACGCCCCTTAAGTGGTCATCGTCATTCCCCTGCCCTTATCCTAATTTATTTGGGGTCGGCGCAGCATGTCTTTTTCTTCCATATTATTCTATTACTCGTCATCTCATCAGACACCTCCTTTCTTGCCATATTATCCTTCACACAGTCCATGTGAGTGAATCGGTTTCTTCTAGGCGGCATCATCGCTTCACATCAGGCGGGATGCGGCCAAACGCAAGCCTATTTATGTCTAGAAGGCGATCACTATATATTGTGAAGATCAACCTATGTAGAACCAAAATATAATTAAGTTCACTAGCTAGAATCTAAAAGCTAACAATGCCAATTTTACAGCGCCATATCTTATCTAGGTACGTTAAAGCCAGATTCTTACTACGAGGGGTGAGTCATCTGTCTAGACTTTTAACCCTCGCTTGAGGGTCGTCTAGCGAACTAGCCAGATGTGGAATATTGTAGCTATCGGATTAATAACTATTATGACATGGAAGTTGGGGTCACGCTTTCATTTACGGCTAGTTGAATTATGATGAGAGATGTCTGCACGATACAGGAACTAATGGCAGCTATTGAAGGAGCTATTGAAGGAGTCAAATTCTGGAATTCAACTTAGAAGAAAGTTGAGGAATGACCATATCCAAAACTGGCTATAACTTTTGCTGGCGAGGAGGCCGTGAACTGCTAAATGATGCTAGATACTAACAGGATAAAAATACTCTCCATCTAAACACAGGTCAGGTATATCCGTGTATTTATCAAAATCCGTTCATAAGTAATTAAGAAGTATAAGGTAGCAAACATACAGATTACTTTCACATTAGCCATTGCTGTTTTGTATTACTGTTAGGTAGATTAGATACTGATGATGAACAGAAACCTGGTCAGTCTTGCAGGAACCCATTACATAGCTACAAAAACCTGCATTTATTGAGCTCGAACTACCATTCACCGCTAAATACAAGGAACGTTGTTTTTCACCGAACTAAACGGACACAGAAAATGGATGACTCCATGTCCCCCAAAGAAAATTTGAACTTTTCAAAATGGCGATTCGCGCCCACCTGTTTGAGAACGCTGTGATTGGTCGGTTGGGTTCCGCGTTCGGATACACCCACCGCTAAGGTGTGTCGAGGGAAAATACCTTATACAGCCAAAGTGTTATTGTAGGTAAGTAGTTTTGAGGACTGTCTGAATAAGATTGAGGAGAAAAATTTAAATTATTAGGTTGATATTTTAAAAGATGAGTTCTTTGTTTTTTCTTTCTTTTTTCTTTAACACTCTCCCTGCCGACAATATATAAAGCTTTTTAAGTTCAGGAGGCCATTGGAGGTCGCCCGCGGGTCCCAAATTTGCTGATTGTGAACGTCGTGAGTCAAAAGCTAAAATTATTACAAGAGGCCGTGGGAGCCGCCGGCGGACCAAAAAAAATCTTCCAAGAAGCCGTGGGATCCGCCCTGACCTGAATTCAAATAATTTTACAACTACTGGCGCGCTGTTATGGAAAATGTGATACTTCTCTAGAAATGTGCTGTAGCCTACTGAACAAAATTTATTGGGGGTCGCCAGCGGTTCCCATGGCAGGGAGAGTGTTAATCTCTGTTCTTTTCTCTGGATCTAAAAGAACACTGCGCACACTGAGAACATATGGAACATATCGCCATTTAGGATCTTGATGTCAGTTCATTTGAGTCACAGATGGCCCTGTGATGCTATAATACATTGCACTGTTCAGAATCTGAATTAGAACGCTTTATTTGTAAACATAGGTCAAATTATAATAGTGATGTTACAGTACAGATAAGTAGATCCTCTATGGAGGCGTACAAAAATATTTAATTAACATTGTCTTTCCAACTTTCGGATCAGATCTAGTCTCATCTCTTACCCACTCTCGACATAAGTAGATATAAAACGTCATAGTAGACCTACTGAGCGTAAAAACTCTGATAGTAAACTTCTATTTACGTGTAACATTCAAGTTTTAAAATTCTCTACCGTTAAATCATTTGTTTTAACAAATATACGTATCTCTCCCGGCTCCCCCATTTTTATATGCATCGCTGGACTTTTAATATTGTCGTTCACAAATTGCGGTAACAAAATGTCGTTTTTAATGAGTTTGTGTTTTAATGTTAGGGGGTAGTTTTATTGTTTACTGGCTGACGGTATGCCCCTAATTGTCGTTGGATATGATCTGCAAACTTTTATAATTATTATACACTGGGGCTTTTGAAGTTGTTATGAAACATCACGAGAAAATATGTTGGCTCTGTTTTCTTTTTCTTTACATGTTTAGACTTTTCCCAGGAGGAGCTCCTGGCTAAATAATAACAGCCGCTCGGGTCGATCTTCAGGTTAAGCCGCGCTTGCCTAGGTAGGCCCGTGGATGAGTGACCACCTATACAAATAGAGTTTCCTCCGTGCCTCGGAAAACACGTTAGACTCTTGGTCCCGGGTGTAAAGGCTTTTCCCAACTATGTTGATTTTGCTTTCAAGCAGATTAATTGGATGCAGCTGAATGTTCCAGAAATATTAAGTTCATAATAGTAATAAAAAAAATTGCTGCTAGAAGGTTTTTTTCCTTTTCTTTTTGTTAGCTGATCAAGTGTCCCACTGCTGGGCAAAAGCTTCCCCGTTCTCCTGCCAGACCTCTCTATCTTGTGCGATCTCTGGCCATGTTCGCCCCGCAAACAAGATCAGATCGTCACACAACAACTTCGCCACGGTCTACATCGGCGGTGATTTCCTCCATCAGGTGCCCACCTCGCCGGGTGCATTCGTGCCATGTGGCCAGCCCAATCCCATTTTAGCTTGGCTGTTTTTTCCCCAACATCTGCAACTTGAGTTATGGAGCGCAGGATCTGTTCGCTTAGCACCTATTTTGCTGCGCTCCATTGCCCGCTGGTAAATTTTGATTTTGGACTTCTGTTGTTCAGTAAGGATAAGAAATATCAGAGAAAAACTGATGCTGTGAGCCAATGACACCTTGCTCAGTGATGTTTTATAGCAAAATGACATACCTACCTACCTGGTACCTTAGTACATATTTACCGATATTAACTAGTTGGTAATTGCAAGTTAGTTACAATTTTGTTCGCTATGTCCCGCTACTCGTAATTAAAAAGAAACCAATCAAAATCAAAATATTTTATTTCACATAGGTAGGCCTATGTGAAATAAAATATTTTGATTTTGGGCATGGGCACTTATAAAACGTCGAGCAAAGGTGCACGGTTCGGGTTGGCCGTTTCCTATGGAGAAGCCCCGGCAGGAAACTCCATGGTTACTCTTTTATAATCAGCGTATGAGCCTACGATTTAATATTCAATGTCGTTTCATCTTCCAAGAGCTAAATTCCCTTTTACACGACGCATGATGACACATGCAGCGCCACACTCCCCCACGACTGCTATAATAGCGATAAATCACTGCAATACTACACTTTTATTGTTATCTGTTAGTATCGAGCGCGGCAATCGCCATCTTTGTTGAGTTCGGATACGCGTCCACTTTGTGATGTCGTCTTCGGATATATTTTTTATATTTTATTGTTGCAATTTAATACGTTGAAGAAATATAATCGCGAAATATGTATTACACACAACATAACGACTGTAATCGTCGAAGGGTTAGGCAGCAGAAGTGTAAACAGTTGGTGATGATGATGTTGTTTACTATGATTCACCGAATGCGTGTCGCGGGTTCGATTCCCGCATGGAACAAATATTTCGGCCTACAGGTTCCGGGTTTGGCTGTTTGTGTATGTGCCTTTTAATTTTTGTAAACGTACCCATGATAGAGATGACTGTCCTAATGCGGGACAAAGATACATTGGGGTCGGCTTCCAGTCTTACCGGATGCAGCTGAATACCAGTATTTTACATGGAGCAACTGCCTATCTGACCTCCACAACCCAATTTGTACTGGGTAATACGGTTCACCTTGGTAAGACTGGTTGTCAGACTTTCGGGCCACTGACTACCTGTAATGACTGTCAAAGATCTTCAAATGACAGCCGAGACCAACGACTTAACGTGCTTTCCGAGGCACGGAGGAAATTCCCCACCCGTGCGGCTGGTATTGTGTAGCCACGAACATAGTATCTACCTACCACTTGCACAATAAAGGACCCGTACGTAAATCCACTTCACCCCCATCCCTCCTGAATTAATCAAGGCGAGTGCTTCCACTCGACTACTCCAGTTATGACGGCTATAACTAATACTCTCTATTCGGCAGCCATTTATCACAACTACCCTCCGTGAGCTGGGGATTAGTGCTAAACTAACGTCAATTTTAGGATTCCGTAGCCAAATGGCTAAAACGGAACCCTTATAGATTCTCCCTGTCCGTCTGCCTGTCCGTCCTAAATAAGTCATAAAAAACTTTCAACGAAAATTGGTTTGAATAAGATTTCATGTTCAGTTTTTGAGATATGGGACTTTTTCGTCAAACTGCAGCAGTAACTTTATTTTTAATTAACATACCATGAAAAACAAATTTAGTTTTGCTGATGAGTGTAAATTTACATAGACATGAGCGTTAAAAAAATGTTATTATATTGTTTGGTGTTGCGGAACCCTATGTGTTGGAGTCCGACTCGCACTTAGCCGGTTTTTGTTGTTGTTGTTGAGCGAGTTGAAATTGGAAGATGCTGTGGTCTACGATTGTAGAAATGGGATTTCTTTGATCAAAATTCAGTACCTAGGTATAGTGTAACTTACTTACCTCATTATCAGGTAACGTTTTGCAAGATTGAAAACAAAACTACATCGATAGGTTTGTTGGAAAAAAACAAACTATGACTATGAGCTCTATATTCTTTCAGGAAAATTGGTTTGTATTGTATGCAATGCGAGCCTTTGAATTTGAATGTAGCCAACAAAACAATGTTTTTTTTTTCTAGTTAGACTAGTCTTCGGTTTTTTTTTAAATTGTGGTTATAATGAAACAATTTTATTATAACCATCATGTCGACAATATAAGTCAAGAAGAAAAAAATATGCTTATTAAAGTAGCTAACTCATAAACTACTCAAGCCCAAGTTAATAAAACTTAATATTGGACCAACTGCACCGTGCGAGCTGCCTCTACCAAATGTTAAAATAATCACGTATTCAGTAATCACGGAGTAATCGGTGTACATATTATGTACATGGAAAAAAAAGTTGCTGGTGGAATACGTAACCTCCTCCTTTTTTTAGAAGTCGGTTATAAATAAAAGTGTGATGACTTTCACATTTTTCAAGACGACCAAAAATGTATCCATAAATATAACCATATACGAGTATATTGTCTTTATAAGCAAAGCATAGCTAATTACGATGACTCAACCACAAAATACATAAAAATAATACCCAAATAGTTTTGCACTAAAACCGTTAACAAACTCCCCCTCGTTTCACCCCGTCCACCCCGATTCACACCCGGGGACGAATAACATTTGTTGTCGCAGCCATTAACAACTGTTTAATTGTTTATAGTTTCCATAGACAATAAGATTATCTATGACAACATGACTGGCGTTGGGGGATCACTTTAGTTTAAGAGGATGATGTTTTTTTATGGCAGTGTCTTTGATTAATGAACATCTTGGGATCTGAGATAATTAGCCGTCTGTCTTTATTGTTCCAGAGTTTTAGACAGTCATCGTTATTGGAGAAGTTTTCGGGGCTCAAAAAATGGCAGAGGAAAACGTAACATCATAACAGCACGCCTCTAATCCCCGAAGGGTTAGGCAGAGATGTACCTAATAGTACACTTCTGTTCAAACTTTATGGCGGCTCGGAAGTAAGCTGCGAGTGACGGTCTGCGCATTATACAGTCAAGACGATGCGTCCTCTACACCCCGATGATACCTAAAATTGTATTCTGCGCAGCTTTAAGTTAGATGTTCCGAGCAGCAATAAAGTTTGAACCGTTAAACTTGCGCTAACCGTCACTCGCAGCTAACTTCCGAGCCGCCATGAACAGAACTATACACCCACATTTCGCCAGTTATGTTTAAGTCCCATGTAATAGAGGCACCCATCAACCGGGCACAAATCCAGGCTCCATGGCTACTACTAAGAAATTCCTTATGGGAAAACCCAATAACAATTTGCCCGACCCGGGAATCGAATTGAGGCCCTCATGCTCAGCAGTCACTCTTGCGACCACTAAGACCAACAAAGCAATCCAAAAAAAAACTATCCCAGAGAAAAATAACAAAGTATAAAGTCAATGATCCGCATCTCCCAGCATCAAATCTAATCAATCAATAGCTACAGAGGCGAGTGACTTGCATCCCTCCACAGATTTGTATATAGATATTAATATTGTACATAAGCTATATAACTATGGAAGTAACAATAAAACTTTATGAGCGTGTCTTACGGTTACAAATTGTTCTTGTTGGGGTGACCATGGTATCTTAATGGAGACAGAACCGTCACGTCAGTCGATTATAGTTTGCTAAACAATTTTTATGTAAAACAAAATGACTTTAAAAGAGTAACCATGGAGTTTCTTGCCGGTTCTTCTTCATAGGAAACGACCAAACCGTACAGTGCACCTTTTCTCGACTTTTTTAAGTGCCCATAAAGGCCCATGTGAAATAAAATATTTAGATTTTTGATTATGTATGGGATTCTAAGAAGCACGTTAGTTTAAACAATAATGGTAAGTCTTGTATAGCCAAGGAAGTAGGAAGTTAGGTGTAAAAACTTTTTTGCAAAAAAATAACCGACTTCCAAAAAAACACTAAAGAATTGCAAAATAACTTTACTTTCGGAAGTCGATGACTATTATTTGTTTCACTGATATTTTTTTTGGAAGTCGGTTATTTTTTGCAAAAAAACCGACTTCAAAAAAAGGAGGAGGTTACCTCATATCTTCGTCATTTATGAACTGATTTGAAAAAATCTTCTTTTATCAGAAAGGATACACTTTACGATTGGTCCCATAGAAATTTCATCAAAATCGGTTCAGTAGTTTGGTTTTTAAATCAAAATAGCTGGAAAAAATACGTCATCCAAGTAAAAAAAATTGGGAAATTGATACTTGACAAGGATGTGTGTGTGATACGATAACTAAAAAGGCTAAAATAAAAACTTTTTGCAAAAAAATAAACCGAATTCATAAAAAACACAAAAAAAGTTAAAAATAACTTTATTTTCGTAAGTCGGTGTCATAAAAGTCCGACTTCCGAAAGTAAAGTTATTTTCCACTATTTTTAGTGTTCGTTTTGGAAGTCGGTTATTTTTTTAAATAGCTACAAGTTTTCACCCTTATTTTGAATACCTCCATAAACCCTGTACTATTCAATGCATCCATCAGCACAATGTTTTGAGTGTGTTTCATTGAGTCCTAACGTAAAACGTGATTTTTCACAGGAAAAAAAAAATTCCCTGCAATAATTTTGATGTAGAGATGCCAAGCATATCAAGCTACCCAAAATTATCAAATTTGCCCGATCAACCTTGAACTTAATTCTTTAACAATAAAGTTGAAAATCTATTAACCTTTTGAACGCCAGAGCATAAAAACGCGCGTGCCCTCCACGCCAAGCCACAGTTTCACTGCATCCAAATTAGGCGTGTTATGCCGTCCGTTGCGACGTGAGCACTTTTTTATTTGACGTCCATAGGCGTTCAGAAATTTGACAGATTGTTGTAGCTAGATGTGCTAGCATTTGTACAGAATGCTTATTATGTAGATTGCTGTTAGCTTGCGTCACCGAACTAGGTGTGACTTAATTTCTGAAAAACCAAAAAATACTCATACTTATTTATGGTGACCCTACCCCGTCGGCCCCCGGTAGTGACGCGACTGCCGGAAGTGGCGGAAGCTGTACGATCTGTGCTCGCCGCTCTCCGCTTGCACATTTACTGCATCGTCGTCGTGTTTGTGCCACGCCATGTTTGCGCGCGATGGTGGCTGTCACGGAGACGGCTCCTTTTGGCTTTTACTTTGTTTTTCTTAGTTTGACGTGCTTTGTTTTAGTTTGGAGGATAGTCTGGTTTATTTCATCTTGGCTTTTGATTCCGTGATTTCTGGATCATTTGAAATGTCTCGTAAGGCAGGTCGGCGCTACGCTTACCTAGTGCTTAATCGGTTTTTGGGCAAGGGAAATTATAAATTTTTACTCAGTAGGAGAAGCACATTTCACGTTAAGCCGCACTTGCCTAGGTTGGTCTGTAGATGGGTGACCACCATTTACATACCGAGTTTCCTCCGTTCCTAGGAAAGTACGTTAAGCCGTTGGTCCCGGCTGTAATTTGTAGATCTTTGACAGTCGTTACAGTGGTCCGAAAGTCTGTTAACCAGTCTGACCAAGGGGTATCGTATTGCCCAGTACTAACTGGGTTGTGGAGGTCAGATAGGCAGTCACCCCATGTAAAATACTGGTGCTCAGCTGCATCCGGTTAGACTGGAAGCCGACCCCAACATAGTTGGGCAAAGGCTAGGCAGATGATGAAATAAAATTTTACTCAGTACCAGCACAAAGTTTGGATTTTTGCCTAGATCGTAGAAATATTTAATCGTTATTTATTTAGTCATTATTCTGGTATGATTCCCAGGTTGCACATCCACAATAATTTAGAGTTACTACTATGTCCTCATCATCATCATAACCATACGCAATAAAGTCGTATTAGGTATTACCCCAAACATCTTCAACGTACCAACAACGGCTGGGGAGCATACTCAGTGACAAGACAGACAGTCAGAGATCAATAAATCAAGTCCGCCCCCTCGATATAGCGAAGACGCCTCATTGACCATGCATTTACATACAGCTTCACCATCCTCACGATGACTTCAAATAAATCATAACTCAAGGATAAAAAAAAACCGGTCAAGTGCGAGTTGGACTCGCGCACCGAGGGTTCCGTACAAACCTGTGGGTATATAACTTTTTTTTATATGACGAAACTAAAAATTTACGGTTTTCGTAATTTTTCCTATATCTGTACTATAAGACGTGACTTCGTACAAAATTTCAAGATTCTAAGTTCACGGGAAGTACCCTGTAGGTTTTGATTCCCGTGCGAGTTTCGAAAATTTGCGGAAATTTGCGGCCTAAGTGGCTGTATCTTTTGATTGCGTTGACTTAGAAGGTTGATTTTTCTACAGTTGATTTTTCAGTTTGATACCTCCACGCGTTCCTGAGAAAAACGGTCTTGACAGACGGACGGACGGACGGACGGACGGACGGACGGACGGACAACAAAGTGATCTTATAAGGGTTCCGTTTTTTCCTTTTGAGGTACGGAACCCTAAAAAGGGGTCTCAATAAAAAAACCGATTGCGTATGGTCCTTGTACTTGTACACAAAAAACAATTTGCAAAAAAAAAACCGACTTCCAAAAAAAACACAAAAAAATTCTAAAATACTTTTACTTTCGGAAGTCGGAAACTTTGTTTGTTTCATTGCCTTTTTTGCCACCGACTTCCGAAAGTAGTTGTATTAGACTTATTGAGTATTTTTATTGGAAGTCGTTTTATTTTTTGCATTTTTTTTTCATTTTACGTTTTTAGTACCTACTTTATAAATTTTCGTAATTCGTAAACACCACTGTAAAGTCACAGAAGGTCTACTCTCTAAGCACGAAACCCGTAGTTTCGGCCGAAGATACGGGCGTTTTCTACTCCGTATCACTTACGGACATACGATTAGTGAGGGACCCGAACTAAAAACGAATGACAACACTATTGGACAGTTATCCCTACTCCCGATGTATTTTCAAAACTCATGAATCAGACAATAATAGGGCGTAGGGTTCATTTAGAAGTTTCGATGTACTTTCGTACGGGCCCGTATTTTCGTTGACAGACTTAGAGAGTAGACCCCCAGGAACGGCAAATACGCAATTTCGTTTAATTGGATGACATATTTTTCCAGCTATTTTGGTTTAAATGCAAACTACTGAACCAATTATGATGAAATTTCCATAGGACCAATCGAAAAGCACACCTTTCACATAATTTTTTTTTCAAATCGGTTCATGAATGATGGAGTTATGATATAACAAACTTCCTCCTCCTTTTTTGAAGTCGATTAATCGCGTGTTAGCGACAAACTTCACTTCAAGGTTTCCGTAGCCAAAAGGCAAAAACGGGGCTCATATGTCGTCAGTCCGAATGTGATAAGTACAGCCTATTTACTTGGAGAACATTTGCAATTAATCGAAGGAAACTGGAAAGAAGGTGGAAAATGTGTCGCCAAACAATGGTGTTGTGAAATTACGAAAATAAATCAATAGTATTATTAAAAACATGAGAATTTTATTATTTCATTTACTGAAACGAGGTGTAGTTTTGCATCCTCGTCAAAATTCAGGAGGTTGTAATACTTAGGAGACGTAAATAATCAATAAAAATTACGGTACCTGGTCAATAATCATAAACGTTGCTTTTTTTGTTGTTTTAATTTGACATTATTTCAGAATGAAGAAAGAGGAGAATCACCCGTTTATCGAATAAACGTCTGCGTTTGTTTGTGTGTGTGAAAGCGCGGTTATAGGGCTAGTATTAGACAGGCCGCGTGTTAATAAGGGTGGTGTACATTTGCAAATATTAAAAAAATAGCTAACCATTTTATTATTGTTTCGGATCGAGAATCATTAGCATAGTTACTTCCTTGAATTTGACGAGGATCCAAAACTACACCTTATATAAAAACATGATCTGTCGTTAGAAAAGTCAGTCCTAAGTAAACCATTCACTATAAATAACTTTAGGTACTTACTTTACAAGTAAAAAGAAATGACAGTCACCATCTCTCGTGTTCCGCCCCTTCATTACACATGGCTGCCCTCGTGAGTCGTCCGTCCGTCTGTCCTAGAGGACCCTCGGTACTTCGTTCGTCCGTCTGTTCTGCCTCGAGGGTCGAAGACCATACTAATTGTGATATATGCTCGTAGAAATATGTATGGTAGGCACTTTGAAGCATTTAAAGTTGATTTGAAAGTCGGTTTTGTCATCCTAATTACTGTCGAATCGATTTCGTAACTTTAAGGCGACGTTAAACCAGTCCGGTCATATTGGGGACGCGGCTTCAGATACTGGACAGTGATGGTAAGTATTTTACTGACATTTTGTCAGTGTCCGGGTTTCTGTAGCCGGTCCGATACTTTTTAACCGACTTCTAAAAAGGTGGAGGGTCTCGATTCGGCTTTTTATTATATTGTTTGTTGCCTCATAGTTCAAGCCTTTTCAAGCTGTTTTAAAACTATAAATGTCTTCTTATACTTTATTCCATCCATAATCACCCATCCAATTCCTAAGCGACGAAACATTTTAAACTAATCAAATGACGTTGTTCATAAAACCCAATTTTCGAGCCTAATCAAATGTAACTGCTCATAAATATCAGTTAACTGTGACTGGCAAGCTCTAACTCACGCCGGTTAACTTATAAGTTAACGATTTATATCGAAGGGTCTGCTGATCAATGGGTAACTGAGATAAACTTTTTGTAATTGAATTAAAATACTTTTAACACTTAAAATCACGCCTGTTATCCCCGAAGGGTTAGGCAGAGGGTGTACCTACTAATAGGTACACTATAAGTAGGTACACCCACATTACGCCAGTTATGTTTTAAGTCCCATGTAATAGGGGGCGAGCCTATTGCCACCAACCGGGCATAAATCCAGAGTCCGTGGCTATGCTACGCGCTACGGCGTAGCTCTCACTTTGCTACACGGTCTCTCTACGACAAGGAGTTTTTATGCTGTCGATTCTTCCTATATGCAAGCCTTGTATCGTTGTGGCGTTTAACGATAGTATGTACTTACTACAATCCTTATAATTTTTACAACTAACTTAGCTCAGAGCTAATATCATCAAGGATCAAAGTATCAGATTTTTTTTTCTTAATATTGAATTATTGCTCGATCAAATCTCTGCGTCAATGTGGTTACGACATTTAAGCAAGTCTTCGTTTAACTGTTTGACAAGGAATTGGTTTGTAATCGGACACGTTGGCATTCGACAAACATACACAAACAAGGGGTTTAACTTGATACTTAGCGGTTGTGCAAACGACAAGGGTTTATTTAATACATTACATACAACAGCAGCTAGTATGTAATTATGTAATGTATTAAACGAACCCTTGTCTACAGTTTCTTAACCTGGATTGACACATAGGCTACTTTTTATCCCGGCAGTACGATCCCGTGGGACAATAACCGAACTCCACGCGGGCGAAACCGCGGTCATCAGCTAGTATGTATATGAATGTTAAAGAATCAAGTAAATCGGCCCAGCAATCACGGAGTAATCGGTGAACAAACATCATCATCACCATCTGCACGCCTTTTTCCCAACTTTATTGCGGTCGGCTACCAGTCTTACCGGATGCAGCTGAATAACAGTACTTTACAAGGAGCGATGAAAAAAAAAGATGCTGGTCGAATACATAACCTCCTCCTTTTTTAGAAGTCGGTTAAAATTAAAACAAACAAACCCCAAACTTTTCTTAATGAGATGACCATAAAGGTCTCGGATTCAATCCCAGATATCGCATGTTTCCCTCTGCCTTCTCTGCATCTACCTATACTGAGAGAGTCTGACATGTGGTGACGTAATGAGCGATAAAATCGGACCCTGCCGCAGTTAACAGATAATTTGATAAGTCTGTGGTCAGTCGGGTCAGTGACCTTCGAGATTTTAAGTGAGTTTCATATCTGAACTGACTTAAAACGTATGTACTTACAGAATGGTAGTCATTAAAATCGTCAATACAACCCCTTTTAAGTTCATTTAATCTCATTGAATGACTATATCATGAAAAAGTCCTTCATTGGGTTTAAATTAACGTGGTGGGTTGTATTGATGATTTTTATAATTAGAACTCAGTAACGCCATATTTGTTACAATCGGAAATCATATTTTCATCAACATACAACCCTGACACTGACCTGCAAATTGCGAAAAATCGTGAGAATATTTAAATTTCGCAAGCTTCGATGGCGCTTCCACCTAAAACGTGTGTTGTTCGCTAGAACCCCAAAAATCATGAATGAAACTAGGCTAGGTATAGGTAAATAAATGGCTTTCACAAAACGTCGCCCCTCACTAGGAATTTCTTCTGTATCGTGGGTACGTTTACAAACATTTTAAACTCACATTACAAATACAGCCAGACCCGGAACAAGAGGCCATTGTATTGTCTAGCGGGCTGGTGTCCGCAACTCAATACTTTTATTACATTCCACATGTAGGTATTCTTAGGTGGTAAACTTATAATTAGATCATATGGACCCTGTCGAGCACAGCACAATAAGTGAGCTAGGAGAGAGGAAGGCATTTCAATCAATCAAATATTAATTGTTAATTATATAACATTACTTAAACAAACTACTATAATTATAATGTAGGTATTTTCTGGGATTATAAATAACTCCACGTCCAAAGCGCACATTTTGTCATACAAGCCATACAAGTATTTGTTTCGTGCGGGATCCGACCCCGTGAGGAGAAAATCCTAGTATATAGGTATAATAATTTTGAAGTAGTTTCTAAAAAACATAAGAGAGTACCATTTTGCTTAGGAACTAACTCGATTTAAATATACAACATGTAACATAATTAACGCACAACCTCTTATGGGGTAATTGTACTCATAATTATGAACAACTTTTACTATGGGACCAAACCTAAAATCGCGAAAAAAAAAACAGCTGTTCCCTACATTTATGTTCGCTTAATTCGTCAAAATGTATGGAACAGCTGATTTTTTTTTCGCGATTTCAGGTTTGGTCCCATAGTAAAAGTTGTTCGTTATAATGAGTACAATGACCCCTTAAGAAGGTGTGCGTTAATTATGTTACATGTTGTATATGTACTTTCACTGAATTTATCACGGTGACCAATAGAGGCATGATGCATGATATCTATAAAAGTGTAAGCCCTCAGCATAGTTTTCTAGATCTAATTTCTTATGCGAAGTCTTTTTTAATTCTGATTTAATGACGTCGGCAATACATCCAAACATCCAAATTATTCATCCCGAAATCGATTGCCATTCGGTTCGTAAAATAATGTTCTTTGACCCCCTCAGATACAACACCCCAATCTAATTCTTACTTCGTCTCTTCGGAATAGGGTTTAAATCACCTTGACACTTTATCCATCAGATATATGTAGCAATTTTCAACCATGTGGCAATGGAGTAGGGCACGTTATAGGTTGTGTGGTAACATTTTGTTTTTCATTGTGATTTGTAAATGAGCCGATGAAAAAGTTGTATTAAAATATCATAAATCTAGTAGAATTGATTATCTACGCTGTTTTTAAGTGAAAAGAAAAGACACTTCTGTGGCATAACATGATAAACATTACGCCTGCTACTCCCGCGGGGTTAGGCAGAGGTGTACTATCTCCAAAAGTTGAATCTGCTCATTTTTTTTTAATCAAAGTCCCCCACACAACAAACGATGAACATAATAATATGTATGTTTACAAGATGGAAAGAATGAAACAAAAATAAGAACCAAAGAAGAGAAAGTGTTTATACGGGGTGCAAGGGACACCGACGCGAAAACGGAAACCACTTACTCAGTACATCATTCTGAAACCCCCGAACATAGAAAGTTTTCGTCGGTTATTAAAACAAAAACAGCTGTTCCATACATTGTGACCGTGTAGGTATTACTAACAAAGCTTTGGACTGTGTAGTCTGAAATTAAAGTTTAATTTATTTTATTTTATTTATTACACTTTTGTAGGTCAGCTGTTTTTTTTTAATAGACGACGAAAAATGAAGCAGATGTGAACAGATACGTGTAGGGTGCCCACACCGATAGAAAGTTACAGGTACACTGACCTCATTGGTGAGTTAGTGAGGCACTTCAGAAAAGCCAGGTGCGTAGTTGCAACCGGCCTGCGTGTATGACTAAATGTTTGAACGTGGGCAAAATGAGTATGTAGGTAGGTCCCAATCTAAAAAAAATAAACAAAATCTGTGACAGCAAAAGGAACGCACCCAAAACCAGACAATGAGACAAGACCTGTCAAAATCTAAATACTGAAACAAAGAGTAGAATACATGAACCAAACATCAAAAATGCAGGCAAAATCGTAAATTGTAACCGCAAACAAATTCTTGGAGAAATTGTGGCGTCGCAACTCTTCAATATCACCCAGCAATGACGAGAGACAGTTGAAGAATCAGTTCCTGAAACCAGGACCAAAATGGATGATGATACCGGTAACCAAAGACGTCTTCCGAGTAGCAGGAACTCGGCGATATTGTTACTAGTTGTGTTCGCATTTATATTTATAGGTGCTATCATAACTTGCGTCAACTATGTCACTGTTCTCTCGGTGAAGAAGGAAACAAGCGCAGGAGAGACGCGGTTGAGCGACATAAGTCGCGCGAAGAAGTTGCTGAGCCATGTCGTGTCGCTAAGCGCCGACAGCAAGGTATATCGGAATCGCACGACGCGTATGGCTGAACGGTTCCCCTATGTGGTTGCTGTGACTCGAAACTCTAGTAGGGTGTGGCGGTTTGCGTGCTTTGCTAGCGTTGTGTTGATGAAGTGGATTGTTACTACTGCACATTGCAGGTGAGTCTTCGTCAAAGCATTCATCATCATCTTCTTCTTCTTTATCGTGTGGTTACTGCCTAGCCTGGTGTCAGAGTTTTTATGCCACCCATGGGCCTCTGACTTGGCTATACGTATACATGCTCAGGTGGATATTTATAGACGATTTGAGCCTAGAGTGTAATAGTGTTGCTATTCCACAAACGATGGAAGACCTTGTGTCGTGTCGTGCGTGCCTAAACATATTTAACACTCTTTAAATACTTATACCCATAATTATAAGTTTTAGAGCTTTTGTTACGCAACAAACATTCATTCACACTACGAAAATTCGTTCGTGATCGCGGCTGTGATTTTTATTACCTATATTTACCGGTGTTTCTTTGATATTTCACTGTTCGTATTATGTATGAATGTTCGTCGCGAACCTTTCTAAGAGATGACCAAAGAAAAGATGGATGGATTGTGTGAGGAATTTTTATGAAAGAAAAAGGGATACATGATAGCGTGACGGTTGACAGAGGAGAATGGAAGACGAGAACGTGTTTTGCATCGACCCAGGAAGCTAATGATTCAGCCGCTCGGGTCGGTCTTTAGGTTAAGCCGCGCTTGCCTAGGCTGGTCCGTGGATGGGTGACCATTACATACCGAGTTTCCTCCATGCCTCGTAAAGCACACTAAGCCGTTGGTCCCGGCTGTCATATGTAGATCTTTAACAGTCGTTACAGGTACTCAGTGGCCCGAAAGTCTGACAACCAGTCTTACCAAGGGGTATCGTATTACCCAGTACCTACTAACTGGGTTGTGGAGGTCAGATAGGCAGTCGCTCCATGTAATATACTGGTATCCTGCTGCATCCGGTTAGACTGGAAGCCGACCCCAACATAGTTGGGAAAAAGCAAGGCTGCAAGCAATGCAAGCATGATGATGACTTTACAAAATAAAAACACTTTGTTTCTAAACAGAACAAGAAAAAGAACGCACTATTTTAGTCTTTGGAACGCATCCAACATTCAACTTAGAAAATCTGTCAAAATTGTATGACATACCAGGTTCTGTCAGATTCAGGTCTGAGATCAATGAATTAAATTTCGCGTACAAATCGTCAAAATTATGGTCAAATTCATAACGTAACATCAAGGCTATAATCCCAAAAGTAACCTAAATTCAAAAAATGGTGGACAGAAACATAAAAATATTCGTAGTTGCAATTACCATAGTATTTTTTCTGGTTCTCGCATTAGCTTCGCAACTGAATACGGTAGCAATTGAATCTGCCAAAGACAAGGCAAACCCTAATAGTAAATGTCCTACAAAGTTGAGCCATGTGATTGCTCTGACTGATGATAACATGAATTACTCCATGCATCTGGCCGAGCGGTTTCCGTACGTGGCTGCAGTGACTACAAACTCATCTGATAGCGTTTGGAGTTTCGCGTGTTTTGCTAGTGTTATACTGGTCAAATGGATCGTCACCGCGGCACGATGTCGTTCTAGGTAAGTTTATCATCTGCCTAGCCCTTTCCCAACTATGTTTGGTTTGGCTTCCAGTCTAACCGGATGCAGCTCAATATCAGTATTCTACATAAAGCGACTGCCTATCTGACCTCCACAACCTCTATTTAGAAAACATTTAGATTGAAATACGCATGCACCTTAGAGCAAAAACGGTAAGACATGGAAAATTTAGGGGCGTCTTCCAGTTTCGGATGCAGCTGAATACCAGTATTTTACACGGAGCGACTGCCTATCTGATCTTCACAACCCAGTTAGTACTGAGTAATACGATAGGTATCCTTTGGTAACACTGGTTGTCAGACTTTCGAGCCACTGAGTACCTGTAACGACTGCCAAAGATCTGCAAATGACAGCCGGGACCAACAGCTTAACGTGGGTTTCGAGGCACGGAAGAAAACTCGGTATGTAATGGGTGGTCACCCATCCACAGACCAACCTAGGCAAGCGCGGTCTAACCTGAAGATTGATCCGAGCGGCAGTTATTACTTAGCCACGAGCTTCTGTAGGTAAGTTGTAGGAGGGCTTATAATATTTCTGTGAGTCAAGGTTCCTCTCTGAAAGAGTGAGCGGGGCTGTAATCCAACACGGTTCGGTTTGTTATATTTTCTTATCTTTGGTTATAGCAGTGATAGTCTAGTGGTGTGACCGTTGGACTGCCAAGTCATGGGTCTCGAGTTCGAACCCCAGACACGCACCTCTGATTTTACGGAATGATGTGCGTATTGTACCTATAATTATCACTTGCTTCGGTGAAGGAAAACATCGTGAGGAAACCAGCATGTCTGAGAGATATTTCTCAACGGCATGTAAAAGCCAAGTCAGAGGCCCTTGGGCGGCATAAAAACTCTGACACCAGGTTAGGCACTAACCATACGATAAAGGAAAATCTTTGGTTCTCCGAGATTAGATAATTTTCTTCAATATTTTGAGAACGGTGCAGAAATAAATTAAAATTGAATTTAAACTACATTGCGTGCCTTTTCGCTCCCACAACCTAAGCCAAGCTCATCATTGCCAATTAATCACAACTGGTCAACTGCTCTCAGATCTGCAATTATTAATTACTTCTCGATTTAAGCTTCGTCTTTTTTGACAATGCTTACTGACTTTTTAACTGAGTCAGCTGTGAAATGCATCATGATAGTAATGATGGCATGTCATCATCATCGTCATTCTCCTGCCCTTATCCCAATTTATTTGGGGTCAGCGCAGTATGTCTTCTTTTTCATACTTCTCTATTACACGCCATCTCAGCAGTCACCACCTTTCTAGCCATATCATCCTTCACACAGCCCATCCATTTTCAATGATGACATGTATGGGTTATAAATATGTTCCATATGTCAGGGTTGGTTCCGGTCTAACCGGATGCAGCTGAATACCAGTGTATTACATGCAGTATCTGCATACTTGACCTTCACAACCCAATTACTAGGTATCGCGATATCCCTTGGTAAGACTGGATGTCAGACTTTCAATCTCCTGATGACCGGTAACGACTGACAGTCAGGACCTTTGTATTGTATATCGGGCTGGTGTCCGCAACTCCACGTCCGAAGCGCGTAATATCCGCACTTATAAATAGGTCTCAACTGGTAAACATTACCTACAAGATAATTTCTCCTTACAGGCTCCCAGGACACACCCACCGCGCGATCCTCTACCACGACTATGCTCTTAATCATACACATTCCTTCCCCATCCTCTTCTGGCGACTCCACGAGAAATACAACAAGACTTTACTCACCCCAAGATACGATATCGCAGTCGCCAAACTCAACATCGAGAACTATCACTTTATTTTGCGACCGTCAGTCATTGATGAGTCCATGGCAACAGAGATAGAAGCGAGTGTATGGAAGACTGTTGCTACAATGGATAAGAAGCTGTATCTGACCAACCAGTTTGATAAATATGATGTGAAAATTGGCAATGCAGGAAGATGCTTCGAGAGCTACGGCATCGAAATCGATGATGCGTTAATTTGTGTGGATATGTCTGAGTTCGAAGATTGTTTTACACACGATTTTGGACCTATATATTCAGGGGATAAACTTGTAGGTCTGGTATTGATTAAGCCTGTGGATTGTGATATGAAATTGTCTATTTTTACAAATATTTCTTACTACACTAGTTGGATTTTAAAGACTACTCGTGATTCGTGATTTTTTTGTTTGATTTTATTTTCATTACGTAAACTTATGCCTTTTTCCCATGTGGGGCAGAAACCACAGAACGCCACCTGCTACGATCCTTACATACTCCTTTCACCTCGTCCACGTTCATACATCTGGTCATACACGCACGCCGGTTGTGCGTAGGTACTACAGACCTGACCCCTTAGGATTTTATTTGTTTATTTTTATGAATGTTAAACCGAAATAGAATTGGGCTGGTCACGTCTCGAATGCCTCATATGCTGTGGGTCATTTACCACTGGATTAAGAGGAAACCTGACAGCCAGAAGGAGTCGTGGTACACGTCGTAGAAGATGGCGGGACGTGCTGGACTAAACAATCTCACGAATAAATGTCCAAATTAGCCCTGGATCGAACCTGCTGCAAGTCACGGCACGAGGACTGTCCACGTCCAGCAGTGGAATGATTTCGACTGACTGTAACTAATTCCATATCATTATAGACCACGCACACCGTAACAGACGCCAGTTCATCTTTGGTGGCCCAAGTTACGTTGGGCAAATAAAGTGGTTTAGTAGCTCTCAAAAAAGTACACAGCAACATAGTACAAAAAGTACTACAACGCCTTCTATGACGTAAATGAAGAAGTAACATCAAAATTCTGCATTACGTTATTAAAGTTATCCGCGACTTAAGACAACAACTGTCGTCCAGTAGCCCACCAGACACAACACCTATCTGGTCGGAGGATACTCCCTTTTCCAGCGAGAGAAGCGACTACAGGTGGCGAGTAGCAAAAACCTACACAGTGAATGTTAACTTGCTACTGTCCGATCAGTTTACACCACTGTCCTTACCACTGATACTTCTCTAAACACTTTTTTATCGTTGTCCTGAACAAGGATTTCCTCCTGTTTTGTGCGTGCGTTTACAAACATTTAAACTCACACACAAACACTCAGACCTGGAACAACTACCTGTAGGCCATACAAATATTGGTTCCATGCGGGAATTGTGACCCGCGTTACGCAGCATATCAGCCAGTAGCTCAGCCACGGCGCCAACTGTGCCGTCCGAATTGACCAATTGTAAATCAGGGTTTTGGGTTTAACTCACTGAGTCCAGTATCCCGTTGGGCAGTTGGCGGCACATTACAACCCATACACAAGTAACTATCGGGACTTACTACATAAGATTCACTAAAATAATAAATAGTCCTGCGTCATTCACTAAAATAAAAAAGTCCGCCGTTTTCGATCTCGGTGGCCAATCTCAGCGAAGAATAGCCATCGGCCCGGGAGATATTATAGAGCACAAAAGTGTGCGCTGGCACTGGTGCACCCCCTCTTCCGTCACCCTCATAGTCCGATGCGACGGCAATCGGACGCGACCGGAGAGAGATCAGTCGCATGAACCAACTGCCTAACGTGCTTTCTGAGGCACGGGGGTATCATACCGCCAACTTTTAAACTCTGAGCTGCTGCTGAGTAATTCCTAATAGGAAAACCCAATATCACTTTGTGCCCGATCGGGTATCGACCTCAGGCCAGTCGCGAGACCAACGGGGCAATTCTCTGCACCGCGTTGCCAACGAGTCGTCAGAGGGGACGACGAGAGCGGGCGGTTTTAGGTGGTATCTGCCTTTTCTTAACTACTGCGTTGGTATCGGCTTCTTCACTCTAAATACAAGTATTTTCGCGCACTAATACTGTATCGTAGAACACCGTAGGTCATCCTAGTAACATTTGGAGGATAGTGAAGGGATTTTGCGCAATATTTTTAAAAGAGTCGTCGCCGTAACTTTATAGCTGATATTTGCAATGATATTGACAAGCTGCGTCCTAACTAAAGCGGTTGTTGCGCCATTGCGCTACCATTTCAATTTATTTGACAACGAGAACGCGTACTCGCTCCGACACAAGCCACCTTGCGGCTTCTCGAGCGTGAATATCCTGCGTTCGCGCTTTGATCCCTTTCAGACACGAGGGCAATCTACTAAATAAAATAACAAAAAAACATTCAAACATCATCCATAATAGGCAGTATGTGTAGCTTTCAAAATCCAATTTGTATAGTACGAGACATTAGTGAAAATCGCCAGCTTCATATCACAATCCTTAGGCTTCACTGTTAGTACACCCACAACCTTATCACCAGCGTATAGAGGTCCAAATTCGTGTATAAAACAATCATCATGATCGGAGACATCTATGCATATCAGGCTCTGATCCAGTTCTATGCCATAGCCTTCGAAGCACTTTCCTGGATTCGTGATTTGGACTTCGTATTTAGCTAAATCGTTGGTCAGGAAAATCCTCTTGTCCATTGTCGCAAGTGTTTTCCAAACGCTAGCATCAAGTTGCGATACCTCTCTTTCGTCGAAGACTGAAGGTTTCATGTTATCGTAGGGGTAAAAGTCCCCGTTAAGCTTGGCTACTGCGATATCGTGACGGTGTTGGCTGCTGGTGTTGAATTTCTCGTGGATGCGCCAGAATAAGATAGGGTATGTGTGGGTGTAGTTGCGGGCGAAGTCATTGAAGAGGAGGACTCGATGGGTTTGGCTGTAGCCTCTGTAAAAAAGATGTACATACATATGTTAATATCTTAGGCTATCTGCCTCGTTGGTTGAGTGGTAACAAGCGCGACTGATGAACGTGAAGTCCAGGTCGGGCAGTGTTCTTGGATTTGGATTTTTTTACATTTTTGTCTGTTTGTGTGTCGGTCTGTCTGTCTGTTTGTTCCGGCCAATCTCAGAAGCGTCTCGACCGATTTTGACGGGGCTTTTATTGGCAGATGGCTGATATTATACGGAGTAACTTCGTCTACTTTTATTTGAGAATCATACTATTTTTATAAAATAATAACTAGCTGTTGCACTTGACTTCGTTCGTTGAAACGTTCGTGAAATTTGGGAGAGATTTACAGACAAAAATTAAAAAAATAATCTTTTTTGTTTTAAGTGTACCGAATATACTTTCATAATCTTTATATATCTTACATCTATCTATGTATATATAAAATAAGAAACCGACTGGCTGACTGCTTCACTGACTGATCGATCAACGCACAGCTGAAACCGCTGGGCCTGGAGGCATGAAATTTTTCACAAAAATGTACAGATTTCCCGTTCGCGGGCAACAGCTAGTATTTAACTCAAAATAACGTAATATTGAACCACCCAATCACAGCCTTACCTGCAATGAGCCGATGTAACCATCCACTTCACAAGCACAATGCTAGCGAAGCATGCGAAAGACCACACATCAGACGAGTTCCTCGTCACAGCGGCCACATAAGGGAACCGCTCAGCAATCTTCAGCGACGAGTTGTCCACCAGGGAGATCACCCCCATTGACTTAGTCTTGGGGTACTGGAACACAGTCTCTCCGAGCATGAACTCTCTCTTCCTCTCCTCAACAGTTATGTCCGTGGCGAATTTTACCATCACACAAACAGCCATGATGGCTATTAATATGAAAATAGTTAATACGATGCATGCTGCTTTCATTCTGAATCTACACACGTTTTCTTTACATATATGTAGGTTTAAAAAATTGTCTTGTTGGTGAAAGAATTCCGCACGGAGATTTAGTACAGTGCTGCAAGCTGCAACCAACGTTCTTTTGGCGTTTGATTGACATTGTGATTTTGTCACTGTCGCTCGTGGTAAACATTTATGGAATTGTCTATGGAAAAACTACTATTAGAGCTGATTTACGGAGAAGCGGCGCGTTGTGCGCCGCGGCCCGCTTTCAATTCAAACATATGGTGATTTATGGGAGTGCGCGAGCGGTTACGGAGAAGCGACTTTACGCGCGTTTTGCTTGAAATGCAGCGTTGCCCGCTTATGACACGCCGCGTCACACGCGCATACGAACATACGGCAGTGCTCGAAACTCGTTCGTTTGTCTCACCTTTGCAATATTCCATATTAACAACAACACTGTTTCCACACCAAATAGTATAGTTGTATGTTCGATTTGAATCGAACCAGAGATAGATTTTTACAATAAATCGACATGGTTCATCGTGCGGGGTGCGCTGCAGTGTTGCCTGCGCCGCGTCTCGGTAAATGAGCACTATGTTACGCAGATGACATGGCGCTACTGAACCCAACGGTCAGAGCGCTTAGAGAACAGAACAAATTTAATTTAGTTTGGTAATCATCGACACGAAGAAGAAGACTTATTATTAGCTACTTATACCTGTATAATTTTTTTGGCATTTCTTCACAGGCAACTATCAGCTAGAAAACAGTGTCGCCACCTAGTTATCAGTGTCTCAATTTGAAGTCAGAAAACGGGCAATAAATGCACAAATACAAATCACTTGACTCCTGCTAATCCTGTTCCCGTCAGTCCACCGTGATGTTTTGTCCCATGAGTGCAGAGCTTACGGCTATGGTGTCCGAAGCACAAATATTGACACGCAAAGTTTAACGTGCATTAGGCTTATTGGTCTGCATAGAGGTGCTGGAAGTGGCTAGAAAGTTGAGGTGGTTAGAATTCAAAACATGGTTTGTCAAGTAAATATCGTAAAAGAATGACTTGTTATAGAAGTGCCGAGCTGCAGTTTTGGCAGAGACATTTATTTCACATACAGACATTTAAGAATACAATTCACTTAATATGAGAAATACAAGTTAATCTTGAAACTAAATAAAAAAATTACTTAGCAAGAAATAAATAACTAAGGATAATTCGTAGTGTTACGAGCTGGGTATGGGATAAATTAATTACTACCAATCAGACAATTTAATAACTTCATTAAACACAAAACACTTAAATCTTAATCACAAGTACACTACTGATCACTATTCGCTTAGATATCGCACTTCTAGTTCACTTCGATTCGCTCCGTTGTATCGCCTGAATCAGACTACTCCATGTGTGTCGGCGCTTGTGCTTTTTATACTACCCCATTATTCACGAACATTCCGGCGATGTGTAGAACGGTTCGATAAAAACATCAACAAAAAAACATTACCAAGTAGTAGGCAAAAAAAATAATAACCTACTTGTACCGAATAAAGAAGTAGGTACTTTATGCCCTCGGCGTACGGTCGAAATTACAATGACAATTCCTAATATTTTTTTATAAGTAGTTACCTACTTAACTTTGAACTAATAATAATGGCACGCTTCTCGAAGTTTTTAGCGCAAACACACTGAATCACGTCCTTTCTCGAAAGATCTCGTACGTACGACGTAACAGTAGATACAATTTTTACGGTGTTGTGGGTAAAAGGAAAAAATTTGTGTACTATTTATTACATATCGATTCTTGAAAGCAAGTCAATAGCAATTAAGTACCTACACATTGAACTATTTATACCTATGTACTGTTATGCTTCGGAAATAGAGAGATAGGGTGGATAGATATCCTAACTATCCTTATACATAGATTACTAAAAGAAGAGCTCTTTGCTCTTTGTAAAGATAACCTTTGGGGACGGCGAAAGTAGGCACTAAAAAAACTTTTTTTTGCAAAAATAATAAACGACTTCCAAAAAGAAACACTAAAAAATTTAAAATAACTTTACTTTCGGAAGTCGGTGGCAAATAAGTCAATGTCAATGTCAAGTCAAAGTCACCGACTTCCGAAAGTAAGGTTATTTTAATTTTTTTAGTGTCTTTTAAAGTTTTCATTTTACCCTTTTTAGTTATCGTATCACACACAAAGCCTTGTCAATCATCAATTTATTTTACTTGAATAACATATACCAGATATTTGATTTAAAAGCCAAACTACTAAACCGATTTTGATAAAATTTCTATGGGACCAATCGGACATTTCAGACCAATGAAGAATTTTTCAAATCAGTTCATAAATGACGAAGATAGAGGTAACAAAAAAAAACAACCGAATTGAGAACCTCCTCCTTTTTTGAAGTCGGATAAAAACTCAATGAAATGAGTAGATGTCATATTGTACTGGTTTAGATTGCGCGTCACTACCCATCTCGGAAGTTTGGCTTTTTAATGAAGAAAGTAAATTCTCCCAATTGTGAGGCATGTGGAACGGTTGAAGATGTTCACCATCTACTTGTAGAGTGTACTTACAACAAGCTACAACGCAACGTTAAACAGTTCATATATTCAAGTTTTAGCACAACCTTCACCTCCAACAAAAAAACTCCATTAAAAACTCTTTATTTCAACTTATGCCACATTTTGCCAGACATGTTAAAGTCCCATGTAATAGGGGCCCAGCCCATTGCAATCAACCGGGCACAAATCCAGACTTCGTGGCTGTTACTGAGAAATTCCTGATGGAAAAACCCAATAACACTTTGCCCGACCTGGCAATCGAACCCAAGACGTCATGCTCAGCAGACGCGCTTGCTACACTAGCCAACGAGGTAGTCACAGGTTATAGTTAGATTAAATTACTACATTAATAAAAATCTAACATTATTTATAAAATTAATTTTAGAATCGTTTGAATCTTTATAACTATCTCCTGTAAACCATGCAGTGTTTAGACATGTCGCTTTGTGTACGTAGGAACCGTCGGCGTCGGCGTCGTGCCTCATCTAGCGAGTGTACATCTCCGTTATTTCTCCCCTCCTGTGGAAGCTTAGAGTATTTGTACAGATTTGCGCCGCCGCGGTTCACTTGCTAGACTTAAGTGATATACTTTACTACAATTGATTATATTTTCTGAAGCCCTTTAGTGAGGGTATAGTGGGAGAACTATAAATATGAATTATGAGAGCTTCCACCCGTAGGTGGAGGGCAACACTTTTCGCATTTCGCAAAGTGCTTTCATAAGGAGCCTTTAAAAGTAGTTACGTTGATAGATCTGAAATCGCGGACAATATCCTAGCTTTTTAACCGACTTCAAAAAACTATTTTATGTTTTACAAGCTGACCGGCGCAACTTCGTATGCGTAACATTTTTAATTAAGGCTCCGCTCCTATTGGTCGCAGCTTGATGTTTTATAGCCTTTAGCCTTCCTCGATAAATGGGCTATCCAACACTAAAAGATTTTTTCAATTCGAACCAGTAGTTTCTCATATATATTAAGTATAGATTAGTAAAGATTTTCGCGTATGTATGTACATATTGTTGTGATTTGTTATTTCTCTGTTTAGGTGCGTGATTATATTTGGTAGAGGAAACCCGCGTGCTGGACATATACTAATTATAATAGCTTTGCTTGAGCAGTTTATGATAAAGTTGGCTTCCATATTATGTCGATGTTGGTTTGCATTCTTGCCACAATGCTTTCTTCATCGTGTGGTTACTGCCTAACTTGGTATCAGAGTTTTTATGCCGCCCATGGACCTCTGACTTGGCTTTACATGCCGTCGTGAAATATCTCTCAGGCATGCTGGTTTCCTCACGATGTTTTCCTTCACAGAAGCAAGTGATAATTATACAAAACACAAATGAATCCAAAAATCAGAGGACTTGGCAGTCTGACGGTCACACCGCTAGGCTATCACTGATACTAAGTTTCGTATAAACGAGATATTCTAGCTTGCCTTGTCCTGCAGTTTTTGAAAGTCGATCGTTCTCACCCCAATAACCAATAAAACAGCAAACCCAATCAAAATACTCCAAAATAAATCAGTTCGTTCATCTGATAACTGTATACAATTGTAGCGGGGTCGGTTTCGCTGTAATTTAGTGCTATCTGTCGATGTGCCGCGATGTAATATAGATACGTATCGAGATATATCGAGATGGACGCCCCGTCGAGACGACTTGTCGGGAATATGTGGAGTTTGTGAGTTGTGTGATATAGTTTGGGGGTGAGAGGAGCTCGAAGTAAATAAAATAGAATATGATAATATTTATTTGCTTAAAAACATGGTTTAAAAAGATTATAAGCATATTTAACATCTTTTGTCAGAGCAGTCGTCTTTGACACTATAAAAACTATGACTACACATTCATGCAATTTATTTTTGAATAGGTATTCTCATATTTAAGGTCTTCAAAATCAAAATATTTTATTTCACATAGGCCTACGTTTTTTATGTGCCCATACATAAAAAACGTCGAAAAAAAGGTGCACGGTTCGCGTTGGTCGTTTCCTATTGAGAAGAATCGGCAAGAAACTCCATGGTTACTCTTTTAAAATCATGTGGTTTTACAATATTTTTATGTTACAGCATTAGTAGGTACTTAAGTGTGGGAGGACATCGTAGGCCCGACAGGGAATTTTTCTCTGAGGGACTCGCACGGGCCCATTTTATAGATCGCGCGGACTGCTCTCTTTTGTAAGATGAAAATTAAATCAACGTCTGCTGCCGGTCCCCACAGCAGAATGCCATAAGACATAATACTGTGGAAATAAGCATAGTATACTAACCTAGCGGTGGCTACATCAGTTAACTGCCTTATTTTCCTTACTGCATATGCAGCAGAGCTAAACCTACCCGAAAGAGTTCTAATATGCGCGCACCACTGCAATTTTCAAATCAATATTAATCCCTAAGAATACAGTTGCCGCTATAACATCAAGTTTTTTGCAGTCAAGATTTAAACTTAGATCACGATCGATCGATCACGAACTTTAGACAACATTTTGTTATGATATGATATGATATATAATCTTTTACTGAATGCGAGCATTCAGTAAAAGATTGTTAGCTGCGAACCATTTCGAGAGAACAGGGGGGTTACCGCGATCTGTTAGATCGGTAAGAGATGGCGCTAGACAGCCGTCTAGCGCTGTCACTTTCCCACTCTGGGAATAGTACTAAAACGTTCCTGCAGTAAAAGGTCATGGTAACCCACCAGGTAGACTTTCGTTGACAAAATAAGACATCCGTGTCTTTTCTATGTATTTTAAAAATTAGCGAAGTTCGGAAAGCTTTAGATTACTTGGCATATTATCTTGTTATACATATGTATACACAAGGTGTAAGGGACAGCTGTTCATACATTTTGACCGTGTAGGTAATGCAGTTTTTAGGAAACAGATGTTTTTTTTTTAATAACCGATTTGAGACGCAAGAGCTGCTCCTCTAAGCCTTTCTGATTTTCATAGCTACTTATTTAAATCTATGGGCAAAATCGATTTACTAGTATTTTTATTGATAAGGTGATTTCTTGATTGAAGTTTAAATCACTGTTTTACATAAGGATACCTAAGTGAAAATATAGTTGGCAGTTAAAATTTTAAGACATTAGAAGAGAAGAAAAAGAAAATTCAAATTCATTTATTTGTCCGAATATGGTACACAACATGGTCGTAAATTAAATCAATGGTTTTATCACATTCTGCCACGTGGGGCGCGCAAATATAAACCCAAAAAAAAACCTCAAACCAACCAGAGAGGAGAGGTTTAGAGGGAGGAGGGGTTTGGGGGGAGGGAGGGGGTATTCTAGAGGTTTTAAAACCTCTAAAATATTCTAAAAAAATGTAAATATGTTTTTATGTACAAATTGATTTCAATTTAATATTTTTGTGTATTCTATGGATTATTATTATATGAAAATAAATGAATTAATTTCCGCAGCTGGCAAAGGAATTAAAAGCAGTGCCTGCTCACAGTCGACTGAACGATTCCTTACCAAATAAACAACAATTATTTAAATGAACGAAACCATTAAGGGACGCCCAACCGTTTAAGTTTTAACTTAATTATGACATCTTTTCATTGTGTTGATGATTGTACGGTTGGCCAAACAAAATGAGTCGCTATTTTTTTTTTGGTAATTTAAAATTATAGGTGGCTCAAATTGGTACATTTACGTAATCTCTGCAATGTAGTGTGTGTTTTTCTCAACTAAATAAACACTTAAATTACAACTAACAAACAATTAATGAATTCTGTTGTAGTTTTAATTCTGTAGACGATACATTTGTGGAATGTGTTTAAAATTGACGTTTGACAAAGTACCTTACCAGTAAAGGGCCACAGTTACCAAGACATCTGAAAATACGTAACACTTCGTAACCAGGAAAAACTGCTTTGTTAATATCATAATTTAACCCCAAATAACATTTTTCTGAATTAAGTTTCCGCACGAAAATAACATCAAAGCACAAAAGTTGTAACTTTCTGTGCCGACGGTACACAATCAACTTATTTCGCAACTACTACCCACCCTTATTTCAGAACAATAAAAATATTCATATCGCTTTTCTGTCCCTTTCTCTCTCATAGCCAATTACTTAGGAGAGAACGAGAGGTGAATAGGACAATTTATCAAAAAATTCGCAAGGGAGCGTTGAGATATTTATCTCTATTAGTGTTTCGTGTCTTCATCCCTTGTTGTGTGGGGGATAGGCATAAATGTATGTTGTTTTTGGCGAGATTTTTTCTCTGTTAAGTGGGATGGAAGAGGGTAGTTGAATGTTTTTGGGTCGTTAAGTTTTTCTCGCTTATGGGGTGCTTATGTGGCGACTACTTTTATTTTTTAAATTAGCTAGTAGGTACTTAGTTACTCCTTTCATAGTTACATCAGCTATCCGCTAGTAAAAGCACAGGTAAAATTCTCGTCAAAATCAATCGGTCCAGCCATTTCAGAGATCACCTAGAACAAACAGACAGCAAGACAAAAATTTAAAAAAAAATTAAGTACCGTAAAGATGAAGATAAAGATTCATTTATTTGTATAAACATGTATATACATGGATGGAAATGAGTTTCATAATGGTGTTTCAACATGTTTTGCCACATTCAGCGTACAAAATAGTATACTTTCATATGCATTCAATAAAAAGCTTTTATTGTGAAATTACAAACAGTCACTTTAATTTTATTTATTTGTATAGATGGGACATCATATTATGGGGCAATAGGCCCTATTACATGGGACATAAACATAACTAGCGAAATGTGGGTGTACTGTTAGGTAAACCTCTGCCTTACCCTTCGAGGATTACAGGCGTTATGGCATGTTATGGGACAATAAACATGCTCAGTAGTAAGGCTTTCGACCACTTAACCGAGGAAGCAGTGAGAGACATTTCAAATTGTATTATCAAAATCAAAGCATTTATTTCAAGTAGGCCAATTACAGGCACTTTTGAATTGTCGAAACAAAAACAGCAACAAAACTGAAACTACAGTCCCAGTCACAAGACATAATAACTGTGAAAGTACTGTAGTTGCTCATTTCAAAGCGTAGATCTCTATGGAGAAGAATGGGCAAGAAACTCCATGGACACTCTTTTAAATCATAATGTTGTTGCAAAAACCTTGGATATTTCATTCTTGTTGAGATGGTACATTATGTGAAAACGATAAAAGTGTCCATAGTACAAACAAAAAAAGACAACTCAAGAACAAAATAATTAGTTCAAATAAACCGTGGCAACTAAGAGATGACCATGCAGTCACAACTGACAGCGCCCGTTCACGAACATGACGCATGGATCAGCCATCATTCAACTCAACCATTTTGAAGGGAACTAAATGACCCGACACACACGCCACCATCAGCGAGACATTTGAGTGAGCATAACATACTCTCAACCGCCAGAGCACATTCAAGGCGATGGGACCAAAACTTCGCTTCATCACCAGCTCCACGGCGTCGTTTGTAGCAGGGCAGGGGTCACTTTGACGGCAGGTTTTCGGGCTCAGAGGGCAGGATAGGAGATGGAACATACAAGGTGTAAACGGACTCTTCACGAAGCCGTCAACCAAGCATTCTGTACATCAAACTAAGTAACTCTACGTGTAAATATTGTTTTTTTTCTGGGGTTTAAAATCACGTTTTTGGCCCACAAAAAGTTGTGCTGATGGATGCATTGAACAGTTAACGGGTCATGGAGATATTTAAAGTAAAGTTATACTCGTATATAACCTTAGAAACTAGTATCTCCGTAACTAGAATGTTCCCAGGTATGGTCCAGAACAAAAAAATATCGCAATGACGAGTAGCACAAGTGCCTGTCGGCTTCGTGAAGGGTCTATTTAAACCCTTTAGTTTGCCACACAGTTCCACATCACCTGCTGCCGTTCCGTCGACGTAGCCCCACTTTACTTGGTTGGGGTTACATCTTCGCAGTTTGGTTCGGAGTCGGTTCAGGGTTTCCAAGTGGACCATGTATAAGAAGAAGAAGATAATACCTAAACTTTATTATTTACTAGCTGACCCGCGGAAATTCGTCTGAGTCACGTAAGAGAGAGAGAGGGTTAGGTTATTCTTCATTGATGCTCCGCTCGTATTGGTCGTAGCGTGATGTTATATAGCCTATAGCTTTCCTCGCTAAATGGGCTATCCAACACTAAAATATTTTTTCAATTCGAGCCTGTTGTAGTTCCTGTGATTAGCGCGTTCAACCAAATAAACAACAATTGTCTAATAGCAGGTGACTTTAATGCTCACCATACCAATTGGTCGAATCGAAATGACTCTAGAGGTGGACAAATATATGATGCAGCTTTGGAACATTTTGTTTCTTTAAATAATGGTCATTCAACTAGAGTGAAATTAGTTAACAATGCTGTTCAACAAACATCTCCAGATATTTCATTTATGTCAAGTGATATAGCTATGTTTTGTGATTGGCAAGTTACGAATGATAGTCTTGGAAGTGATCACCTGATAATTAAAATGAAATTTAAATTTAAAGATATCCAACGAGTACGCAAAAAACGTAATTTTAAATTTGCAGACTGGATAGAATATAATAAATACTTAGGAAATTATTACTTAACTATTTATAACGAAATTAGTAATGTTCAAATGGAATATAATAATTTTGTTAATAAACTTAATAGTGCAGCGGATCTTTACATTCCCATGACGAAAGAATTTAATAATCCTAGTCGAAATTTCCGGCCCCAGCCATATTGGAACCAATCACTGTCGAAACTTATTGCTCATCGTAGGTTAGCTCTTAGTCAGTTTAGAAGTAATCCCACGCCATCTAATTTAAATAAATTAGAACACATTAGTTCTAACACCAAATTAGCTATGCAGCGAGCTAGAAGTCAAAATTGGCAGAAATATTGTGATGACGTTAATGAAACAACATCTATATCGGAAATGTGGAAAAAATTGGGTTGGTTAAAGGGACGTCGGTCGCCTGTGATTTATATTTCTGATGATAAAAAAGAAGTCCTTTTAAATAACCTGGCTCCTGATTATGTGAACCTATGCTCACCAGATATACGATCAGTTAATGACGTGTTAGAAAGCCCATTTACAATTCAAGAACTGTATAACTGTCTTAAAAAAAAAGATACCGCTACAGGTGACGATGGGATTACATATTCAATGATTTACCACTTACCGCTTTGTGCCAAACAACATTTATTAAAGTTATATAACACGATTTTTGTAACTGGAGAGATCCCTGTCCAATGGCGTGACATACGAATTGTACCGATACCAAAGAGAGATAATCCGTCTAACAATGATGTTAAGTTACGTCCAATTTCTTTGATGTCATGTGTTTGCAAAATTTTGCATGCTATGATAACGAAACGTTTGGAGTGGTATGTAGAAAATAATAAACTATTGACACCTTTTACGACTGGATTCAGGAAGGGACAGTCATGTTATGACAATTTAGTTCGCCTTGTCACACAAATACAAATAGGTTTTTCGAATAATTCCCCAACACTAGCATGCTTTTTAGATATTGAGAATGCCTATAATAACGTACTGATTAATGAACTAATAGTTAAGCTTGATGAAATAGGGGTGGGTAAGAGAATATGTTTATATTTATGGAATTTTTTGACGGAAAGACACTTGAAAATTAAGGATGATCTTGAGGACAATAAATTTATTATGAGATATGCCAGCAGGGGCCTCGCACAAGGTGATCCTATGTCTCCTATCCTTTTTAATATAGCTACAATTAAAGTCAGTAAAGAAATAAACAATATCTTTATCTGCCAGTACGCTGACGATTTTGTTTTGTATACCTGTAATAAAAACATGACAGAAAGTTTAAATAAAATTCAAAATGCACTTAACACTATAGTTGTTATATTGAATCAGTTGGGGTTGACATTGTCGACTAATAAAACCAAGTTATGTTTATTTAGCAGAGGACGTAAAAATCTCCAGTTACCGGTCTTAATTAATAATAGCCCGCTAGAACTAGTCATATCGTATAAGTATTTAGGTTTTTGGCTTGATCGTTGTTTAAGATGGGGTAAACAAATTAATGAATGTTACCAAAAGACGCAAAGACATCTTAATTTGCTCAAAGTCTTGGCGGGGTCATCATGGGGGGTGCATCCAAAGCATTTGCGTAAACTTTATGTATCTTTAATTAGAAGCAGAGTGGATTACAGTTCATTCTTATTTGATAATAGTTGTAAGATCAATACGTATAAGCTGGACAAAGTTCAGAACCAAGCACTACGCATTATAGGTGGCTTTATAAGAAGCACACCCATACATGTAATGGAGTCAGAGCTTTGCGTTTCTCCTCTACATTTACGTAGAAAATATTTAGCATGTAAATTTTGTTTGAAAGCTTTCTCTCAGTCTGATAATGTTACTATAAATTTACTATCCGAACTAAGTTCCCTTTGTAATAATAGCTATTGGATCAGGAAAAAAACTCCTCTACTTGTAGACATTTATAATTTGATGAAAAACGAAATTATGTCATCGTCATCTCCGTTAAGAATGTTTTCTCTTAAAACATGGGTGACTAACATTGATGTTAATAATGTAATCGAAGTTCACCTAGATAGTATAGTTCACGCAAAAAGAAATCACGATTACAATATTTTAAAATTCAGTGTTATATCCGAGTTAAGAGAAAAATATGACGGTTGGTATGTAATATTTACCGATGGCTCAAGAAGCGCAAATGGTCGCGGTGCGGCTTTTTATGATCATCATGTAGCAAATAATTTATCTTACAATAACTGTTTTAAATCAAACTATGAATTTTCAGTTATGTCGATGGAACTCATAGCAATTTTAGAAGCCCTGTTGTATGCTCGATCAATTCAACAGAATAAAGTCCTAATTTGTACCGATAGCAGAAGCGCTTTATATCATATAGCTCGATGCGCCTCTGGTGGCAGAGGTACATCGATAGCTTTTGACATCCTCGCTGAAATTTATGAAAACAATTTAAAGGGCACTCAATTGAAATTGCAATGGATTCCATCACATATCGGCATCAGAGGTAACGAGGAGGCTGACAGGTTGGCGAGACAAGCAGCAGTAGACGGAAAAGAGGTTTTAATACTGCCAAATTACACTGAGTTGTTGCCTAAATACAAAAAGTACTGCCATAATAACTGGACGGAATATTTTAACGAGAGATCTTTAGAAAAAGGAATTTGGTACAAAACAATACAATGTGAGCCTCCTCGAATACCATGGCTCACTAATGTCAATTTGAGTAGATCTTTGATTGTAACAGCGCTTAGGTTAAGATCTGGCCACGTTCCACTGAACAAGTTCGCGCATATGATGAAGAAATCAGACTCTCCAAATTGTGACGTGTGCGGTGTAATTGAGGACGTTCATCACTTGTTGGTGGAATGTGTGCGTTACGAGACGGATCGAGAGTTGCTGATAAGTACATTTTACTTGAGCAGAACCAGTGTGGGTATGTTCCACGAAATGTTGTCCTCTCCTTCGTCTGAAGCCGCCAAAGCGCTGTTTATGTTATTTAGCCGTAAGCCATAATTAGTGAGTAGATGTTTTTTTAGTTTAGGTTAGGTTACGATGGAATTGACATATACTAAATGTATAAAAATTCCTTAAATAAAGAGAAAAAAAAAAAAAAAAAAACCAAATAAACTCTTCAGCTTTATAATATTTGTATAGATTAATAATCTAAATAGGAGGGAAGGGGAAATTATGTTATTCCTACTCCTCCGCTATTATTTTCTGAATAAGTTCGTTGCGGGCTCCAAGACAGTTAAATTGTTTCTCTGGGACTTCGTCGAGCTTCATTGCCTCGACGATTTTGTGATGGGCGTCACTGTTGATTCTGGCTTTCAGGAGTTGCAGTGGTTTGGGAATAGTGTTTCTCCCTTAAAAAAAATTTATAACCTTCTGGTTGAATACTGCACGCAAGCTCATTTGGAAGCTTGGTGGTAGATATGTGAATGGGTCGGAAGATTTATTTGAAGACTTCAAAAAAGATGGACTGGCGAAATACTTGTAATTTCTTCGCTTATGTTTGGTCAAGCCGTTCAAAGGTTCGCCTGAGCAAGAGCGAACCACCTGCCGACATGGCGCATGTTGTGATATAAACACAGGCGATACAATAGTACCTACACCTTTACTGATTTTTAGAATAAAATGTGGATAACAAATTGCGGTCACAAGAAAATATTAACATAACTACCTTACTACAAAAGCTTCTATATTTTATTTAATGTGGTAACACTACAATATGATTTTCCCCTTGTTATTTTCAATTAAAAATGTAATAAAATACGTAATCATCATTGTTTGTATAAGAGTAAGAAAAATGAAGAGTAACAATAATAAAGAATTTAGCTTGAATTATCAATTGAAACCTGCGATGATTTAAGTTCAGTGAGAAATATGTCGCACTTTCAATTTAGTATTTCTACTCGACAACAGAGAGCGCTGTTACAAGTTTTATAGAGGTCCCCATGAAAATGCTTGTGGGTTTGTGGGTAGTAAATCAATACACCGGGATTGTTTTTCACGCTGAAGCATTTGCTGAAAACATCTTTTGTAACGGTTCATATATTTTATTTAGTTCAAAAGAGATGAAAACGCAACAAACTGGTGGGAAAATCTAATTGTCTTGTTTGTTGCCAGAATTACCGCGCCGCGGTTATATGGTTAGGTATCAAATAAATACTTTTATAAGACTAATGCCTGTTTTACAGACTTTCACTCATCGGTTCACATCAGGTGAGTTGCGACCAAACGCAAAACAACTTAGTATTAAAAAAAACCTAAATGAATAATTATATTATGTATTATTGCGCTGTTCGATTTATTCATCGCATCCAGCGCATTTATATCGGTTATTTTGGGTGACTCGTTGTGTTAGTGAAAACGGACATTGGTATTAAAAAATCGGTAATATCTTAGTCATCTTTCAAAGTTACTCTGGGCAAGTATCAATTTCAAATTCAAACATGTTTATTTGTGACACATAAAATATAAATAAAGGAATGTCTCACTGTGTGCTGCCTTGCAAGGAGGTTGCAGTTTCAATGAGTATAAAAACTACTGTTATTACAGCTAATTACCTAATATTCAATCTAAGTATCAATTAATAATCACAAAAAACGCAAGGGTTTTCCTTCAAAACATCTTTCTGCAAAAATCTAGTGTTTTTTGTCGTGCCGCTGCGAATCACAATATACCCCCTACATACGTGTATTGCATCTCCTGTCTAGGCGAAAATATTAGCCAGTATTGTTGGTCGTCCATATACATAAGTACCTACTTCAAATAATATGCAAATTCACTACTGCATGAAGCACCTAACTAACTTCGGGAACTGCCCATCACGAACTCTGGTCACTCTGCAGTGACCAGAGTTCGTGATGGGCAGTTCGTGTGGGCTACTGCTAGCCACCATTAATCTAAACAGAAGTTATGACGTAACTTACTGGACACTACTAGACAGCAATAAGGCTAGGTATGTTTTGGCAGAACACAGAACTAAAATTTTGGGTAAATTATGAAGGTACATAAATCTCCTTCTTCGGATATTTAGGTGTGTAGGACCATTCAAGGCTGTAGTAGGTAGTCCTTCAATATTATTGTGGGATAAATCTTAGCATAATCAACAGTAAATAGCTCAGTTCCAACTTAGGTATTCCAGTATTAGCACATCACAGACTCAGAGCGGAAGTCACTTGACAGTGTACAAGATAAATCGATTGATTAGCTTTCCTTACAAGTCGAACAAGCCTACGCCGACCTTGATTCAATGAATTCCTGAGATGAAATCAAGATCTACCCAAGTAGCTGACCACTTACCATATTTGACCATGAGCTCAAACAAACAATTTTCTAACTGATTATAGCATTATCAACAATAAAGTATCAGTCAGAACTTCGTAAAAATCGAACAAAAATAACGATGAGTCAAACTTTGTTCTCGATTGCGCGAATTCGGACGTCCTATTACATACATTTGTCCGCTAGTGAATCAGCTGCGGGAAAAAATCAATACTGCGCGCGTTACATGAATTTATTCCGCATTTTCAATCGACTGAGGCATCATTAAGCCTTAAAAGTGTGTGTTTTGTTACAAAATTGTCCTCAATAATTGTTATTTTATTTAAAATTAGTCATAATTTAAAGTGGACTACGTTAATTACACCGACAAAATTAAATTAACACCGCAGTGAACGTAGCCACAGGTAATTGCTGCATTAGATCAAGAACGCACCAGATGGCGCAGTAGTACTCGTGATGTTGTTACATACCGTATGGGCGTGTGAGTGCTTGTGTAAAAAATTTAGTGTTTTGTGTTGTTTAAAGCGCTAATGGAAAACAAAAACGGTAAGAATAGTCATATAATATCCCAAACTTTCCTATACGGTGATCGCAACATCGTCAACTTTACAGAAAACTCGTAGGAAACGAGAATTCTTACATCTGTCCGATCAGACGTATAACCCGACCAAATTTGGGTCGCGTCATTATCGATGCACTTCCTACTGGACGCGACGTTTTCAATTCGGTAGGGTTATATTCCCGCCATCTTGTGACTTGAGCTTTCAGGATTTCGTATAAATATATCGATCGGAAGCTCTGTGTAACCTAATTCTTTCGTTATTCACGTAGTACATGAAGCATAGCGTCTGTTAAATGCTGATAATTAATTTGGTTTACATGTTAACCCGTCTATATTGGCGCCGCTAGGCTTTGTTGACATAGAGTTACATGTAATTTTTTGTATAAAACTTGAAGATTAGCTGTTTTTTTTTGGGAGGAAGCCGTGTAAAATGCAAATTGACGCTTGTTTGGCTTAGTATTACTTTGAAACAGTTTTCTAATTGCTAGTAATGGTAGTAGTTTACGTGTATTCTATCGGCCTTGCTCGCGGCGCCTACATAACCATGAGTGACATCAGATTTCTTAAATAGAATTTACTAAAGAATACTTTGTTTTTGGTGGATGTTACTACATTGGACGCTTCGTCTCGACTCGTTTACCTTTGGACGCGACATTTAATATCTCCAATGCCACTTACGATGATATATTGAGCTGAATCGATCATGTATGGTCAAAAGTGGATGACCTAGCTTAGACTTCTTGTTTTGTCTATTGCTAAAATTTTACATAGCATTTTTTTTTTTAATTCTAATTTCTTCACAGATTGTCAAATGTTTTCATACACAAGTATTAGGCTTAAGGAACACTGATTAACTGCCTAGTTGGTAATCTAGATTCTAGACATAATATTGATTATAACCTAACCCAAGTATCTATAGGCAAAGTTACAGTATTTTGTTGAAAATATTCCAAAGTGAGTCTGTCACTATAGTTCATTAAGCAATTAATAATACATTTTTGATGATTAATTCAAAATGTTCTCATCCATGACTAATAATATTGAGAATATCTGTGCATGAATGAATTAAACTCATTCATGCTAAATTCTAGGAATTACTCCAGATCAATACAGTAAGTAAACAACATATATTATTTACGACAATAACCTAACTGCAAAAACAATAATAAAATAACATATTTTTCAAATCTGTATTTTAGTAGACTCAATCAGTTTGTCTGATTGTTTTTAATGGTTCGTTATAAAATGCTATAATGGGCCCTATTATGCCTAAAATCTGTTTATCTCAGTAATCACAATGATTAGCCAGAACTAAGATAATGCATGAAGAAATGAATAACATAAGAGTAAAAAAAAAAATGGTAATTTCCAAAATAAGACATGTGTCCAGCTAATGGAACTAATAAATAATATATACCCTATAAAGCGTATTTTCTGCTAGCTATTATGTTGGCTAATAGAGAAGTATGGAAGAAGAAGTCATTCTGTACCAACCCTAAATAAATTGGGATAAGGGCAGGAGTATGATGATAGTATGTTGGCTAACCTGGGGTATTAATGATTCCCCTGTAGAACATTTTTACACAATGCTCATTGCTCACATATACCAACTTCATAGCTAGCAGTAAATGAACTGTCATAGTTTTAAGTTAGGACTCAAACTCAAAGCATTTACTTCAAATAGACCCGTGACAGGCTCTTTCGAATACTCAAGAATAAGCTACCTACAGTCCAGCCACAGGCGTAATAACTGTGAATGGACTGTAGTTGCCTATTCCAAAGCGGAGATGAATGGGCACTCGTTTCAAATCAAGGTAGATATTACACAGTCCTGGGTACACTATTGTTGCTTCTATATGTGAGCACAATGTAGAAAGAAAAGAATAAACAATTACAAACCTAAAGATTAAGAAACCCCTACAAACCATAATATAATGTCTACATGACACAAAAAATAAAAAAAATAAGGTCTTTGTAATCTCACAGTATCAGCCCAGATAAAATATGAATTTTACAATAAATCACCTATTGTTTTAATTGGTCATAGATTAAACCATATTACATTAACAATTTAATGCTATTAACCACACACTTTTTCTTTATTTTATCAACTAATAAACTGTTTGATTTATTGAGGTAAAATACGCATACTAGGAATAAAATGAAGTACTTACCGGGTAAAACTAAATAAATAAGTATAATTAAGAAAATAAGATAGACTCCTTGTTGTTAATATATTGTCTCGATTCAGCCCTGCGTTTCTATTCACCCCGTTTTATGGTAATGTTGTGGTTTAGTTCAGTGAATTAATGTTTATTTTTCCTTGTAACAGTAATTTTTAGATAATTTCCCTTTCTTTGAAACCTTTCTTTCATACTAAATAGGCATGCGTTTGGAAGCGATGATGCGGCCTAGGGTGGAGCACAGTTATGTCTGAGTAGGAAGAAATTACAGAACTTAGAATTACTTACATATGTACAGTTTTCACATTCAAAGACATCATCATCTGCCTAGTGTTTTTCCTAACTCTATTGGGGTCGGCTGAATACCAGTACTTTCCATGGAGCTACTGCCTATCTGACCTCCACAACCCAGTTAGCACTGGGTAATACGGTACCCCTTGGTAAGACTGGCATTCAAAGACAATACACATTCTTCTTCTTGTGTGTAGATACAATACACATTAATATTATGTTTTATTAATGGAGCAATCCATTGTAATGTTGTGTACAGTTTCTTATCAGTAATGCTATGTGTACAATGCAGATTAATTTATTCATCATATTAAGGTTTGGTTACACTGTTCACACTCAACCTTCGAAATAAGGCAGAATTCATACCAAGATGGCTTTCCAATGACATTAATCAATGTTTATAAAAGTAAATTATTTTATTTAACATTTTGACTGCCTCGTTCGTCGATTGGTCACTATTGCGACTGCTGGGCATGAGGTCCTCGGTTTGATTCCCAAGTCGGGCAAATTGTAATTGGGTTTTTACATCAGGAACTTCTCAGTAGCAGCTAGGGCGTCTGGATTTGTGCCCGGTTGATTGCAATAGGCTCGTCCCCTTTTACATGGGACATAAACGTAACTGGCGAATTGGGGGTGTACTGTTAGGTACACCTATGATGTTATTTTATTTTACCGTAAACTGCTGTTGGTCAACACTGGGCACAGTTAATAGAATAGATACTAAGATATTATTAATATATGTTACCATAATTACAATTTCTTTAAGCCTAACACAAACGCCAGACAATTCGCAGCGCGTTTATTGCCAAAATACTACATACTTACTTCAACTCTCGCCTTTCTCCCATGTGGGTAGGCAGAAACCACAGAACGGCACCTGCTACGATCCTTACATACTCCTTTTGCCTCATCCACGTCCAAACATCTGGTCATACACGCCGCCGGTTGCGACATATGCAATAAAAAAAGATGTCAATTAGGAATTCAACCTAAATTAACCATGTTAACAAGCTAACGATTGCTACAACCGTCGAATTAGATCAACAAAAGGGCAGTGTTCTTGTAAAATACCGAAAAAGGCAGTAACTTGACTCGTTCGACCGATGCTAATGTTCAGACTAAGCAGATAAATAATTGTGGGCGCGACAAGGCAGTGACGGAACACGACGACGGGGGTCTATTCTCTAAGCACGAAACCCGTAGTTTCGGCCGAAGTTACGGGCGTTTCCTACTACATAGCATTATGAGGCCCGAACTAAGAATAAATCAATAGGGTGTAGGGTTTATTCATTACTTACGAACTACCTTCGGACGGGCCCGTTTCTTCGTTGACGGACCTAGATAGGCCCCCAGACACACAAAGAATATAATATTAAGCTATACGTGTTACTTTTCGAGTAATAAGGTACACTTCCTAAGGTGACAGTAAACGACAGTGCTGCTGCGGTTTTAATTGCCGTCGCGGAATCGCTATGGCACTTCTCTCTAGTCCGTCATACGGCTGAAGTTTCGCGGACCCGAACAAACCGCTATGCTTCCACATTTAATCTGCTAACCGCCAGTCTGTGGAATTCACTGCCGGCTTTTCTGTTCCCTGATCATTATATTCTGGATCTCTTCAACGTTCGAGTGAATCGGTTTCTTCTAGGCAAGCGTGCTATATCCTAAGCCGTATCATCGCTTCACATCAGTCGAGTTGCGGCCAAACGCAAGCCTATTTAGAATTTCGCAAAACACACTGACTGCACTAAACTACTGGTATGCCGTCCGCAGTGACCTCTCGAACTCTTCAGCAGGTATCCATTCCATCTAGAAATACGCGGCGGTCTGTCATGGCAGTTTGGCGGCACAGTCACTGCCGTCGCCTTCAGAAATGTACCTTTACGACTTCGTATTGTATAGGCTCTCTTCACAATAATAGCGTAGTTTGTACTGGAAATGTATACCTTGATTTGTCGCCGTGTGTACGTGTTCATCAAACGTCTCACGTCTGGCCCAGTCCTTATGTTTATGTAGATACACTATGTAATAACATTGTCTGCTATAATTAAGTATGTATGTAATGTATTGGATGCGTACAGCTAATATTTATTTTAATTAGTACCATTTATGGAAGTGGCACAACACACTCTCCAGCTTCACACTAACTACCAACATACTGCCTTCATACGTACTTCTGTCTGCCACCAAGCAGCATTACAAAGCACGGCCTCTAGTATTAGAGATGTCCATCCCTACGACTTACCTTGGGCCACCTCGTTGCAGTCAATAATTAACGAAAACAATAAGACACTAGCTAAGAAAAACGTCGAGATTTCGAACATCTTCGTCTTTGCTTCGTCTCACGTCGTCTCTATCACTCTTACCTGTGTGACACTCTCTCTAAACCCCGACGTGTGATATTAACGCCTGCTGTGCTGTGAAGTCGTTGGCTTCTCACGTAGGGTTTCTAAGATTGTTGTGTTAACAGGAATAGCCTATTGGGTTAATTTTGTAATATTATTGTGTAAGGCTTGGCGAGCTAAGTAAAGCAAAGGGTGTTATGTTATATTAGTCGATGAGTTATTAGTTCAGCTACACAATAACTGCCAAAAGATTATGTTTGGCACAACTTGTCTGGTCTTGAAGTGGGACCTCGACTTTCTTATCGAAGTGGTAGTATAGGAAATACCAATGTCATCTTGTTTTCTGGTTAATCTAGTGTTCTGAGTTCGATTCCCAGGTCGGGCAGACTATTATTGGGGTTTTCCAACTGCCAATTTCTCAATAGGAGACCGTAGTTTGGATTCGTGCCCATTTAATGGTAAGTGGTTTAATCATAACTGGCAAAATGTGAATGTGGCACACCTCTGCCTAACCCTTCGGGTATAACAGGCGTGATGTTACGTATCTAGATTTTATTCCAATCTTCCTAATGCCAATTTTTTAAGTTCTTGTTTATTGGGCAAATATCTGAAATGACACAATCTGTACAGATTTTTGTTTGTTGATAAAAATATCTCGATAAGAGTTCGTTGACTCGCTGATAACGTCATCCCAATAATGTTTTATTAAAACTCAGCCCTATAAAACAATGTTTTACTAAATATTAGGCGTAAACTAGGGCCAATCAATAAGATTGATTGAGATTGGAAAATTCAATAATACTTTTCCCGACATGAAAGTGAAAGCAAGAAACCTACGTAATAGACTTTGCATCAAAACATATACATAGTCTCACGCGTTTTTCGTAAGGGGGTAGGCGGAAAGAACGCTAACTGCCACGATCCTCACATACTTTATTCCGCTCGTCCACGTTTATACACCTGGTTTTCACACTCGTTGCAAGCACGACATGACCGAGTACCAATAGAACACCCACATTTTGCCAATTACCATGTACTTTTTATCGATCTTTTTACCGTTATTAAACTTTCCAAATAATACAAGGTGTAGTTTTGCAACCTCGTCAAAATTCAGGAGGTTGTCATAGAAGACGTAAATAATCAATATCATTTACGGTACCTGGTCAATAAAAATAAACGCTGCTTTTTTTTGTTTTAATTTGACACTATTTCAGAATGAAGCCTTTTTCAAAAGAGGAGAATCACCCGTTTATCGAATAAACGTCTGGGTTTGTTTGTGAGTGTGAAAGCGCGGCCGGTTATAGGGCTAGTATTAGACGGGCCGCGTTTTAATACGTGTGGTGTACACTTGTCGATTTCCGATATTAAGAAAAAGTATAAAAAATTACCTACCCATTTTATTATTGATTCGGATCGAGAATCATTAGCATAGTTACCTCCCTGAATTTGACGAGGATGCAAAGCAACATCTTGTATACACTAACAAATAATATAGGAAACTGCGCTAGAGTCGTAACACAATTGTAGCAAAGTAAATAGGGCAGTCTGAAATAGCGCAGGAAGTGAGGTTTCGACATGTACCTGCTGGGAATATGTCGACGGAGCCGTTCATTTGTGTTCAGCAGCTATTTTGCGTGGTGTGACGGGAAGGTATGGTGAAGAATTTGGATGAATGGAGTCTTCTTTTACAAGAACACAAGCACAAATGTTATGTGAAATAAGAAAAGGTCAGATAGAATAGCCAGTCTCCAAGATAATAGTGCTAAAATCTGAATTCCATCACAAAAACTAGCTTGACTCAGTAACTCAAAAACAAACACAAAATAAACAGTTTAGTCTACGTCCGTGAAAACACAGGCGTTAATTTTAATAATTGCATGTATGTTTTGATAAATGTTACAAACGATTCTGTATCCGTTTAATCCCAATAAAATGCTGAGGAGTTTGTTCCGCCACTTCTCAGCTACTACTAAAAACACAAAAGACATTAAACCAAGAAATAAAAAAGTAAAAGTATAGGGCATTTTGAGAGACTGTCTCATGTTATTTTGACGTTCAAAAAGTCTTGATTCCCAGCCTATTGCGACTATGACTTTGTTCATATAGCCTGCAACCCCACTCCAAGCCAAAAGACTCCCATTCCGAATTACCGAGTAAGAACAAGCATAGATCACCCCACCTTCCACTGTTGAATGTTGATATAAAAACAAAGACACGCTAACAACATCGGCGCGTGCCAACAAATGGGTCAAGACTATGACATCGTCACTAAATCGATCGATGATGTCACCCGAATTACAGGAACACCCAGATAATGAAGCATTACCTACTGCTGCTCAATGAAAAGAAAAATGCTCTGAAAATCGTGATCAGAAGTTGGTATGCTCTATTTTGCCTCCCAGTTTAACCATGGAGTTTCTTGGTTAGTGCCTAACCTGGTGTCAGAATTTTTATGCCGCCCATGGGCCTCTGACTTGGCTTTACATGCCGTCGAGAAATATCTCTCGGGCAAGCTGGTTTCCCACGATATTTTTCCTTCTCTGAAGCAAATGATAATCATACAATACTCACAAGATTCCGAAAAATCTGAGGTGCGTGTCTTGGGTTCGAGCTTGAGACCTATGACTGTCGTTGCCGTGGCCGTGAAGTGCACGAAGTTCCTTTATGTAATTTTTTAGGGTTCTGTTGCCAAATACACACATCAAAAGTGTCTAGGGATCAAGCATTTTTATGCGGATTTCTTGAGATTGAGATGTGGCTTTGTAATAAATTTATGATTTTATAAATTTATATGGATCCTTTTTGGTGCATTTCATAATTTGAATCAGGAACTCTCAATCAAATTCGAGTAAAAGATGAAAATAAGCTGTCAATATTTTCCCTATAAAAACATACAACGCATTGAAGACATTATTAGTGCTACTGTTTCCCTACTACTGATTAAAACCAACGTTATTATGGAGCGGCGACGTCATTTAAGCAGGGAAGAAATGCTCAGAGCCGTGGGAATGATAGAAGCTGGTTCCCGGCAACGTACTGTGGCTTTAGCTCTGAATACAAGTCAGAGTGTTATCAGTCGACTTTGGACACGTTACCGAAGCACTGGTACCGTGGCTGAGCGCCATGGAGGACGGTATCGCTGCACCACACGGAGACAAGACCGATACATTCAAATCTTAACTCGAAGAGCTCCAACAATAACCGCCATGATGTTAGCCGTTAGGCTTCATCACTCTTCAGGGAACTTAATTAGCGACCAAACAGTCAGAAACCGCTTGCATGAAGTGAACCTTCATTCCCGAAGACCGCTACGGGTACCACCTATAGCAATGCACAATCGTAGGATTCGATATCAATGGGCTCTTGAACACAGAAATTGGGCAGAAGAACAATGGCGTTTCGTGTGCTTTTCTGATGAGTCTCGTTTTGGTATGAGACCGGATACAAGACGTATACGACACTGGAGAACCCCTGGACGCCAACAGCGATTAAAATCCTGCCAGGAAGTCCATCCTTATAGTGGTGGAACCATCATAGTATGGGCGGGTATTTGGATCGGCGGAAGAACTGAGTTGATTTGGATCAGAGGCAACCTCAACGCTCAAATTTATGCTGAGACGATTGTATCAGACGTCATCGTTCCTCTACAAGTGCAAATCGGTCCCTTATTTCAGTTAATGCATGATAATGCACGACCGCACACCGCAAGAGTTGTAAGACAGACTCTCGCCGCAGCTAACATCAATGTCCTGCCCTGGCCTGCTCAGTCGCCAGACTTGAACCCGATTGAGCATGCATGGGATATGCTACAGAGAAGAGCTCTGCCGAATATGGAGGGTATCCAGTCGCAAGAAGACCTTTTTTTGTTGTTGCAACGAACATGGGCGGCCATTCCACAGCGTGATTTGGATGAACTCATTTTGAGTATGCCAAACCGATGTTCTTGTGTTGTTAGTGTTCGCGGTAGAAACACGGATTATTAATTGTTTAAGTTACCCAATAAAATTTTAAAGAAAACTGTTATTTCAGTCTTTTTTTCGAACTTTAATGTTAGTGGTTCAAATGTCAAAAATCCCTTTATTAGGAAAATGGCAAATTTCTTTATTAATGCAAAGGTGACTTGGTTTATCGTTACTGTGACAAACGAAAACACTTTATTTGATGAATCCTTAAAGAAAATTTTAATTAATATCAATCAGGAGAAAAGTTATTGCAAAAATATATGTTGATCCCTAGTTTTACTTTTGATGTGTGTAGTTGTCTTCTATGAACCGCTACACAAAAGTTCGCGAAATCCCTTACATGGTATTTAAACATTACTGGTGAAATGTGTATGTAACATACACATACACCTCTGTGACCTACCCCCTTCTGTGTTATATCCGTTACTTTATACTTCAAGTTAGAACAAGTTATTGTAAACAGTTTTCGCTACGGCCCGCGATCAGTTCGTTCCGCTTCTACAACTAGATACAATCCGAAGTTCCGGTGTCTAGTATTTTTACGTCTAAACTTAACCTTGTGTAAACAGCTGTGTTTATGTAAAGGTAAATAACGTGTTTGTGGTTTATATACTACGTAATCAGCTTATTAGATAACATTCGTACTGCTGGGATTAACGCTCTCTGTCTGAGAGGGAGTGGAATGTAATCTACTTTGGGGTAGCAGTGATATGGTGGTGGTTTAACTTAGATTGATAACAAACACTGGGTTAATTACCAAGTGCTTATCGAAATATTTTGTCTTAGATTTCTCAAGAATTGTCTGAAGCTTATAGTTTTTTTAAGTATGTTGTCCCACTGCTGGGTAAACATCTCCCCCATAACCTTCGACTCTTCCCAATCTCTTACAAATGCGTCTAATTTGTCACGCCAGCGTTTTCTAGGCCTACCTCAGCAACGACGCCCGTAAAAGTTAGCAAAAATTAAACTCACGCCTTTTTTACCCGACTGCGGCAAAGCCCAAAGTGAGGATTATAGGTTTATTCCCATGGTGTTGTGCAGGAACTACAGAACGCCACCTGCTACGATCCTTACAATTGCTTCGTCCACGAAGAAGTTCTAGCTGCTGTTGCCACTGCACCATTCGGTTTTTACCCTCAAATTCAATGGTAAACATATTTATTTTGCATACAGACTACCACTACCAGTGGCGGCCAAGGTTAGGTCAAAGAAACCGTCAAACCAGGGCCGTCCTAAAGCTCGTTGGGTTGACGATATCGTCAGAATCGCGGGAAGCTCGTGGATACTGCCTAACCTGGTGTCAGAGTTATAATGCCGCCCATGGGCCTCTGACTTGGCTTTACATACCGTCGAAAAATATCTCTCAGTTATACTGGTTCCCTCACGATGTTTTCCTTCACAGGGGCAAGTGATTATTATACAATACGCACATGATTCCGTGTCTTGGGTTCGAACTAAAGACCTATTGGCAGTCCAACGGTCACACCACTAGGCTATCACTGCTTGGGTGATTCGGGCTAATATGTTATGTTATGATGTGATAGGATGACTACGCCTGGGTTTTAGCATAAAGGATTTTTGAGTTATCTGCTAGTGGCCAGTATTTTTTCTGGCCCACATAATTAATTTAAGTGTAACAAGCAAAGCCGCTATACAAATCAGTCCTATATTATCTTAATCGGACACCGAAGATCAGAGAAAAAAAGTTGTAAGGATGAGCTAATCATTTTATCAAACGTTGGCCCAAATGTTCTGGCAGTTGGCCAAATATGGGCTCATGGCTGTAAGAGCCAGCATAGATGAGTCAGGACCGGAAGCACGCGAATTTGTATGTATTTCTTACATCATGACTGAAGAAAAGATGAATGGAGGAAGTCGCCGAAAGTTACAATAGCGAAGCGATCTGTTTTAGATGTACAGCAAGGTAAAATAGGTGAATTGAATTGAATCGGTTTCTTCTAGGCGCGCGTGCTCCACCCTAGGCCGCATCATCGCTTCACATCAGGCGAGTTGCGGCCAAACGCAAGCCTATTTAGTATTAAAAATACAACCGAATTGAGAAACTCCTCCTTTTTTTGAAGTCGGTTAAGAAAAAAACAATGCAGATCATAGAGTTTCACTCATAATCCCACCTATCACAATTTTGACCTTTCATAGATCTCGAACTCGAACCGAAGACACGCACCTCTGATTTTTCGGAATCATGTGCGTATTGTATAATTATCACTTGCTTCGGTGAAGGAAAACATCGTGAGGAAACGAGCATGCCTGAGAGATATTTCTTGACGGCACGTAAAGCCACGTCGGAGGCCCATGGACGGCATAAAAACTCTCGACACCAGGTTAGGCACTAACCACACGACAAAGAAAGCGCTGGTTGGTAACAGTACAGGAGATTACGTACACCGAAACTTACAGACTTTACCTCCTTGCAGTAATAATTTCATTTACAAATGAATTCTTAGATCTACTGATGATTTCTAACAAGAAAAATAATGTTTATAGTACAAGACAGCTGTTTATAATCAAAACAAAAATAGTAGTTATTCAAACTATTATAATCTAAGCAAATACAAATATGTCTCTGACTCATCATTAGGTAACAAGGCCATGTACATAATTATGTATTTAAAACATCGACCGTATTCCGATACCATTAAGGTTCTAAAAATGTTAATGCATTTTCAAAGAATTTTGTGCTGTATGCCTTAACAGTTATAGTTTAAAATTGTTTCCTGCGACAGGTTGACTTAATAAGTTATTGTGATAAGTTCCTTGTGACTAAATATGGAAAAAAGAGGTCTTTTGAATACTGTTATTGACTAATACAGTCTTAGGGGCAAGTACGTCAAACCACTTGTTTTTCTTCGTCCATTTCGGATGATCCGGGACTTTTAATACACCACCTCTCACTGGTTATCGCGTGGTGGATTACGACCTCCCGTCTCGGAGAGGAGGCCTGAAACCCTGGTTAAAATAAAATTCTATAACGACGATAGAAGAGTAACCATGGAGTTTCTTGTCCATTCTTCTGCGTTGGAAACGACCAACCCGAACCGTGCACCTTTTCGCGACGCAGAGGTTTTATAAATGCCCATGTAGGCCTATGTGAAATAAAATACATATTTTGATTTTGAGAAAAATGATTTCTTGTCCCAGTAGTGTCTAACCTCACCCATAAACGTAAGGCCATCGATGTGCTGGATCTGGGTTTACTTCCAGGTGGGTCTATTGGACGAGTTCTCACAAGACAGAAATGAAATTCATTTCCATGTCTACCGCAAAACTCACTGCGGCATTCTTTGCGTCCCGTTCCTACTCCTCCGCTATTTTTTTCTGATTAATTTCGTTGCGGGATCCAGGACCGTTCAATTGTTTCTCTGGGACTTCGTCGAGCTTCACTGTCTCGGCGCTTTTCTGGTGGTCGCCACTGTTGATTCTGGCTTTCAGGAGTTGCGGTGGTTTGGGAATAGTGTGGCGGGCTTGTCCCAAATATTCTTTCCGTCCAACAGACCCACACGTGGGAACATTATAGACCAATTTTAGTCTATAACTTCCCACTTTCTGATGTAGGCCTCTTTCAAGTTATTTTCGTCCTCAGTCTCCTTAGAACTAGGCTGATTAGACTACTTATTTCCTAGCTGTTTATCTATCTCAATTTGCTAAATGAAGATTACTCAATTACGGTATCCTGATTAGCAATTGAACTAGGGCTACATGCCGAGACAGCTAAATTTATCTCAGCATGTAGCTCCACCTATTCTAAAGAAAATTAGGCTTAAATTGCTCTGGTATAGTTAGGTGCAGTGCAGCGCCTGTGACACAGTTGTCACTACGGCAGTTGCCGAAGCTCGTGTTACTGCTGATATCATCATTTGCCTTTTCCCAATTATGTTGTGGTCGGCTTCCAGTCTATTCGGATGCAGCTAAATACCAGTATTTTACATGGAGCGACTACATATCTGACCTCCACAACCCAGTTAGTACTAGGTAATCCGATAGCCCTTGGTAAGACTGGTTGTCAGACTTTCGGGCCACTGACTACCGACAGGTAGTCAGTGGCCCGGTGGTCAGGCTGTCAATTGTAAATTTTTAACAGTCATTACAGACATGTAATGACTGTTAAAAATTTACAATTGACAGCCGGAACCAACGGCTTTACGTGCTTTTTAAGGCACGGAGGGAACTCGGTATGTAATGGGAGGTCACCCATTCACAGAGCAACCTAGGCAAGCGCAGTTAATCTAAAAATTGATCCTCATCCACGTGCTACTAAATCAAAAAGATCAAAATAAAGTCAAATACAAGGTGCAGTTTTGCATCCTCGACAAATTCAAGGAGGTAACTATGCTAATGATTCGAATCAATAATAAATAATGGGTAGGTAATTTTTTTTATATTTTTTCTTAATATCGGAAATCGGTAAGTGTACACCACCCGTATGAAAACGCCGCCCGTCTAATACTAGCGCTATAACCGTGCTTTCACACACACAAACTAACGCAGACGTTTATTCGAAAAACGAGTGATTCTCCTCTTTTAAGAAGGGCTTCATTCTGAAACAGTGTCAAATTAAAAGAACTAAAAAAGCAACGTTTATATTATTGACCAGGTACCGTAATTTATATTGATTATTTACGTCTTCTTATGACAACTTCCTGAATTTTGACGAGGATGCAAAACTACACCTTGTATTTTGTTTTCATACTCAATAGGCTTGCGTTTGGCCGCAACTCACCTGATTTGAAGCGTTGATGCGGCTACACGTATACATATATTTAAATCAGGCCATATACCTGCCTTTGACGACCCGAACGGCGCAGCGGTAGTGAGGCTGCCTTACGTTCATAGGGTTCCGGGTTCGAATCCCGGTAGGAGCAAGTGTTTGTGTGATAAGCATAGACATTTGTTACCGAGTCATGGATGTTTATATGTATAATAAGTATGTATTTACAAACAAAAAGTATCTATGTAGTATATCAACTATCTAGTGTCCACGACACAAGCCTCGTTGCTTAGTGTGGCACTAGACGGCGCTGTGTGTAATGTCCAGCGATATTATTATTATTATTATATACGGTACGGTATCACTGTTTGAATCGACTTTTGCCCCTTCCTTGTAGCTTTGGATAAAATATGGAACAAAATCTCCAGCTACACATCTTCCGGGTACCTTTCTCCTTGTCCAACTTCATACGTCTTGTCATACATTCGTAAACTAACATAACATCAAGCCCTGTAATCCCCGAAGGGTTTAGCAGAGGTGTACCTAATAGTACACTCACATTTCGCCAGTTATGTTTAAGTGCCATGTAATGGGGCGCGAGTCTATTGTCATCAACCGGGCACAAATCCGTGGCTGCTACTGAGAAATTCCTGATGGAAAAACCCAATAACAATCTGCCCTACCCGGGAATCGAACCCAGGACCACATTACACACTCACAAAACATTACATTTTACATTCATAAAATCATTGCTACAATAGCAATAATGTTAATGACTCATTCATTGCCCGTGACTACGAGTCTACTTTTAAAGATGTTAATGTATAATCATCGCCAAAATCACTGACATAACGGTAACATGACATCAATGGTGTTTGAAGAAAACCTTGGCATATACTTCGTATGATGACTATTGAATTCGATGAGAAATCAAAATTTGGATATGAATAATCTTGAAAATTTTGAATATGAATGTTGTTGGACATGAATTTGAAGGCAATGTCTTCTTCTTTATCGTGTGGTTAGTGCCTAACCTGGTGTCAGAGTTTTTATGCCGCCCATGGGCCTCGGACTTGGTTTTACATGCCGTCGAGAAATATCTCTCAGGCATGCTGGTTTGGTTTCTCACGATGTTTTATGATACGCACACGAATCTGAAAAATCAGAGGTGCGTGCATGTCATGGGTTCGAACTTGAGACCTCTGACTTGGCAGTCCGACGGTCACACCACTAGGCTATCACTGCTTAGACGTGTGGTACTTATAACGGCAGTATGATACATTTATGGGGATTTATCAAAAGCCATTGATTCATCTAGATGACTCATAGTTCGTAGGAAGCCAGTAGTGGATGCTGATACAAAAATACTTCCTCTCTGTGCGTGCCTTTACGCTAAATTAAAATGACTAATGCAAATTGTTATAGTAAATAATGATTATTTAATTACAACGGCGGTGTTATTGGAACTGGGACCTGTAAAACACGATTCTCAATGCCGTCCCTGCAGTGGAACAACACCCACGCCAACACATGTTACTAAAAGAGTGATGGATGTAAATGTTGATGGATGGAGAGGGAGAGGAAGGCCAAAGAAAAGATGGATGGATTGTGTGAGGAATGATTTGAAAGAGAAAGGAGTAAATAATGCCGTGACGTCTGATAGGAGAGAATGGAAGAAAAAAACGTGTTGCGCCGACCTCAAGTAGAACGGGCCAAGGGCAGGAAGATGGTGATGATGTAGAACAACACCCAATCAAAGACATTTAATATCTTTATACTACTATTATAAATACGAAAGTATGTGAAGGTGGATGGATGGATTGATGTTTGTTACTGTTTCACGCAAACAACGAACTAAAACTTCTGAACGGATTTCCTTGAAACTTTGCACAATGCTTTATGACCTGGATTAACATAGGATACTTTTTATCCCGGTAGTACGATCCCGTGGGACAATAACCGAACGCCACGCGGGGGAAGCCGCGGGCATAAGCTAGTCGAGCATATCTTCTGAATTATATGTTCCGTGGTGTCTTCAGTGGTGGTTTAAGTTATGCATTCTGCTAATGAGTCACTTCCAAAACTGTTTTAATTTGTAGCTTATGCAAAAAATACCTAAAACAAGATCATACTGTAATGACTGCCTACCGTATTGGAAATAGTCGCGAATTTATACAATCAAATAATTATGAAACGATGCAAGACCATTTCATATCCTTGAGTGTTGAACTTGCTGATAACTCGTGTTGCGACGACATAGTAATTTATTGTGTAAGTATATAACTAAGTGCATGTTTCCAACGATATAGCTGTTATCACTGACCTGACCTTACGCTATATAGAGTGACTAACATACCTACCTACTTACTTCAGCAACTATAATAGTCATTTTAAGAGCATTTGTATCAGAGGGCCTTATGCTATTTTTCGCCTACGTTTTAATATTACTCCTTTGTACTGAAAATGAACTAGTGGGGTCATCATGATCGTTCTGCGGCCTTTATACCAATTTATTTGTGATCAGAGCAGCATGTCCTCTTCTTCCATACTTCTCTATTATTCGTAATCTCAGCAGACACCTCCTTTCTAGCCAAATCATCCTTCACACAGTCCATCCATCGTTTCTTTGGTATTCCTCCAATGGCTAGAGAGACATACACATTCATACTCAAAACTTGTTTGTCAATATTATTCCATACAATTTGAAACCAACGAGTAGGTACGAGACCCATAGGATGTTTACAAGAGGAGACGAGGAGTCATGGAGAATACCACAGAGTTCTCGAGTGTTGTAGCACCTTACCTTGACCTACTGAAAGAATCATGGTGAAATAAACGGGTTATGATTCAGACTATCTAAAGCGATGATTCTTGGAAGGTGGCTGGATGAGGAAAAATGAGGACAGGGAACAGTGACGTATATTTAGCGAGGACTATGGTCAGCAGTTGACTGATGAAGGCATGGTGATGATTCAACCTACTGCCAAGGTACTGAAATTTCCAAACGCCTAGTGACCCTTCCCGTGACCCAAGTGCTGGCTTTGACCTCGGCCAGAGACTAAGTGTTGCCGTATAACGTGGCAACGCCGCCAGTCTCTTGGGCACGTTATCAGCTGACAGCGTCGAGGAGTTTTTTGATTCCCTTTCTTGTTAGTTTAGTTATTTGAAATAAAGTTTTTAAATGGATAAAGTAAGGAGGAATTAGAGGAAGTTTGAAAATGGCCCCTGTTACAGAAAAATTGAAAGGGAGCCGTTAGTCTTGGTATGGACATAGTAATGAAACGCATGTGAACAAAAGAGTGATGGATATGAATGTTGATGGATGAAGAGGGAGAGGAATGAGATGAAAGAGAAAGGAGTAAATGATACAGTGACGTCTGACAGGGGAGAATGGAACAAGGGCAGGAAGATGATGAGGTGTATGGTGGATCGAATATTATTGCTCAAGACTGTCTCCGTACATTTTGCTCCACTTCTCCATGCTAATATCACAAAAAACAACGTGTTTTCCTCATCCGAGCGTATTTCAAGTAGCGCTAATATAAACGACATTGACCCACAAGCGATTCGAATGATTCGCTTGTTTTTGTTTTTACCTAACGGGATGACTGGTGCACTGTTGTGTCATTTTGTTGAAATAAATGTTACAGAATGATTGGCAATTATTTTTAGTTGTCAACAGACAGGGCTTATTGCTACACTTTGATTGTGTAGTGATTCTGAAGTCCTGGGTTTGATTCAGGCCGGGCAAAATGTTACTGGGTTTTTCCATCAGGAATTTCTCAGTAGCACCACGGTGTCTGGATATTTACCCGGTTGATGGCAATAGGCTCTGCCCATATTACATGTGACTTAAACATAAGTGCCGAAATGTGGGTGTACTATTAGCTACACCTGTGCTTTACCCTTCTGGGCTTACAGGCGTGATAATGTTATGTTGTATCGTATCGATCAATATGGCCACTTTTAGGCTAAAATGTGCCCACTGAAGGACTAACCTCCTCTCATTTCCAAGGAGTAGGCTGTTATTCACCACACGTGGTCTGTCTGTCATTGTATTTCCTCAGCAACTTTAACATACCTATTTTATCCCATCCATTCAACAACCGATACATAATATTATTTATTTTACAAACATTAACATACAAACACGCATGTTTTAAAGCAGTTTTCCTCGAACTGGTCATGACACACGGCACGTCACGGCCATTCATAACGACGTTACGTCATTTATGCAGTCATGAGATAATTTTATTCAGATCGTATTTATAATTTTACCTCAAACTAAAGATTTAAACCGGTAGATTTGCCCTACAGCGTCAGAGGAGCTCGTGGCTAAATAATAACAGCCGCTCGGGCTGATCTTCAGGTTAAGCCGCGCTTGCCTAGGTTGGTCCGTGGATGGGTCACCGCCCATTACATACCGAGTTTCCTCCGTGCCTCAGAAAGCACGTGAAGCCGTTGGTCCCAGATGTCATTTGTAGATCTTTGAAAGTCGTTACAGGGGCCCGAAAGTCTGACAACCAGTCAATATCAAGGGTATCTAATACCCAGTAGGTACTGACTGGGATGTGGTGAGCCGCTCCATGTAAAATACTGGTATTCTGCTGAATCCGGTTAGACTCGAAGCCGACTCCAACATAGTTGGGAAAAGGCAGGCACATGATTGGCCCTACAGCGTCAAAAGATAGTCGTGTTTCCGTTTCGTTTTGACACTTCTGACACAATGACAATGCTGCCATGGCAACGCCACTAACAGGTGTGTTCTCCTTCTGAATATTGACACTCGGTGAGTGATTATTCATGAGTTGGTTTTGTAACCACAGAATATTACCGATGCGTTGTTTAAAAATATCATTCTGAGCCCCCGCACAAAGATATTTTTCATTGGTAATTTAAAAGAAAATCAGCTGATCCGTACATTTTGACCGTCTAGGTATTGCACTTTTGTAGGAAACAGCTGTTTTTGTGTCCCTTCCGGTATCATATGCGCTGATGTGCAGAAAATCTCAATGGCAAGTAGCCTATACCTTTTTTTTTTTTTTTTTCCGGATGGGAAATCATCAAATGACTTCTCCCGCTCTGGGCTGAGCGGGAGGGTGTGTCAGACTTTTACTGACTAAAACCCACCCATGTTCCTTCATCGCCCTTTGTGTTCCGGGGCCGCGGTATCTCTTTCGAACAACCCGCAGCACCCGGCAGGCATCGGCCCTTGCGGGCCCCTTCCCTATGCTGACATCTCTTTGAGGCGCGCGTGGAACACGAACGCGCCGTCGACACGGCCTGTCGTCCTAAGACGGAGGGACGGCGAGCTAGCCCTTAGCTCACCGTCCACAGGCCCGCGTCTACGGTGGCCGGGGGCCACCATGTGGCCCCCGACGCCCGGTGCGTCTCCCGCGGCGGCTGGGACGTGAGGAGGAACGCTCTCTCTCACGTTCCGCCTCCTCCTTTGCTAGCATGACTGCTTCGCAAAAGGAGGTGACGGCTTCCCATTCCGTCTCGCTCCGGACCATGGCTCGAACCAGGGCCGGACGCGAGAGGTCGCCGCCGCCGATCGCCGCTATGAGGACACGGCGTTGCTCCGCCCAAGCGGGGCAGACCTCCACCGTATGCACCACCGTGTCCTCCGGTCGATCCTCGCAATGGAAACACCCGGGCGTCTCCTCCCGCCTGATTCGATGCAGGAACCTCCCGAAACAACCGTGTCCGGTGAGGACCTGCGTCAGGCGGAAGGTGAGGACGCCGTGGCGCCTCTCAAGCCACTCCTCAAAGAGGGGACTTATCGCCACTATCGTGGCGTGCCCTTCACGGGGTTGCGACAGTCGCTCTCTCCATGTCACCATGAGATCGGCTCGGAGGTTTGTCCGCTGAGCGGCAATTAGCCGCGGCAGCGGAGTAACCCCCCGGCGAAGAAGTAGCCTATACCTAGTATAATAACTTGAAGATAATTACATTAAATTTATCAAACCTTTAACACTTATTTTAAACTACAGTCAACGGTCTCCGTTCACCGTCCATTCGACATTGACATCACTTGCGCAAACGCTTACGACATCGTGTTTGAACTCGCCGTTTATTCGCTACATCGACTAATATGGCGACTTTTGTACGAGAAAACATTTGTAAAACCTTGATATCTTTGAAGAATTTAGTTTGGAAGATGAAATCAAACCGTGGCACATAAAATGTCCGCTAGTTTAATAAAAACGAAAATAAAAAAAAGCTGCCAAACTAAAATGGGACTGGGCAGGCCATATCGGCATGGCACAAAACTGGTGCCCTGACACAGCTAGACGGGGTCGCTACAGACCGGGGAGAAGATGCCGGGACGCCTTGGATGGCTTTCTAGTGAATTGACGAGAAGAAGCACACCATCGTGAGAAATAGGAGTGGGGGAGGCCTTTGCCCTGGAGTGGGACAGTTCAGGCTAACAAAAAAAAAGCTTCCAATTTTGCGTTCGCGCAGTGGACAGTCAATTCCTTTACCACCTTACCGTAATCATCATATAACTTCCCCACTGCTGAGCACAGGCCTTATTCCTGGCAGAGTGGACCGTAATTAACCACCACAGCCATCAGATCCAGAACAGTTAGCTATATGTATGTCACATGTCTTGAAAGTTTTTGTTCCAGGACATGTCGGCTTCCCCACTATAATTTCCTTTGCCGTGGTAAAAAATAAATTGTCGTTACATTTAGTCAGTGGCCCGAAAGCCTGACGAACAGTCTAACCAAGGGATATCTTATTACCCAGTACTAATTGGGTCGTGGAGGTCAGATAGGCAGTCGCTTCACGTAAAATACTGGTAATCATCTGCATCCGGTTAGACTGAAAGTCGATCCCAATACAAGGTGTAGTTTTGCAACCTCGTCAAAATTCAGAAGGTTGTCATAGAAGGCGTAAACAATCAATATAAATTACGGTAACTGGTCAATGATAATAAACGTTGCTTTTTTTAGTTGTTTTAATTTGACACTATTTCAGAATGAAGCCTTTTTCAAAAGAGGAGAATCACCCGTTTATCGAATAAACGTCTGCGTTTGTTTGTGTGTGTGAAAGCGGGGTTATAGGGCTAGTATTAGACGGGCCGCCTTTTAATACGGGTGGTGTACACTTACCGATTTCCGATATTAAGAAAAAATTACCTACCCATTTTATTATTGATTCGGGTCGAGAATCATTAGCATAGTTACCTCCTTGAATTTGACGAGAATGCAAAGCAACACCTTGTATAGTTGGGAAAAGGCTTGGCAGATGATGATGATGGTCAAAAATAAATTGGCAATAGGGCAGGCCTATATGATGATCAGCTAAAAATATGGATAAATTTCTACGATTGTGCTAAACGAAGATAGAACCATTGTAAACATGACTATGTCTGTAAGACCAATGAGCTAAATTGCAGGGTAATTGACCGTGTAAACATAGCAAAATAATCAGGCATGCAAGCAAACAATCAACGTATGAGATGTTGATGTTACGTAAGAAACTGTCATTAAAAATACTATCTACTCATCATCACTATCTGCCAGATCGAGTGTCCGATGTCTGAAGCCGCGTCTGCTTTTTGAGCGATATTTTAGGGCTTTCCATCGAACAACAATCCAATAAAAGATTGAAAAATAATTGCATCCATATCCCAATAGTTCAAAAATACCAAAATTCCGTTTCACTGCCCCACATTCCGTTTCGCAATCCGGGACGATTAAAAACTCGGCTTCAGCCCACACGACAACTTTCTCCGTGATTGCACGGGCCCTGCAACCTTTTGCAGGCGTAGGCAGAACGCCTACTGGCCGGATGTAAGGCCTATTCATGGTGTTATGGTAGGTAGTGCCTAGTAGGAGATAGAACGTAATGTGTTGCCGCAAATAGTTGTGCGAAATGAGGATTTTATATCGCCATTTTCATGTGCGTATTGTTTAGTTATCACTTGCTTCGGTGAGGAAAACATCGTGAGGAAACCAGCATGCCTGAGAGATATTTCTCAACGGCATGTAAAGCCAAGTCAGAGGCCTATGGGCGGCATAAAATCTGACACCAGGTTAGGCACTAACCACACGTTTGGTGTCGATCGCTGGTGATAATTATTTTAAATCTGCCAACTTTACTGATGGCTTGAACTGAAACATTTATTACTAGCTTTTGCTCGATGCTTCGCTCCCGTAATGTACGGAACCATGTGAACTTTTTAAATGTCGTTTATGACACTCGGAGATAATGTAGCTTCCCGTTAGTGAAAGAATTTTCGGAATCAGATAAGGAGTTCCGAAGATTACCCCTAACATACAAACTACCTCTTTATAATTTCATAGTATACATAACCGTCTACGAAAACCTAACCTAATCTATTTCTGACCTAGAAATCGAGATAGGACACAGTTTTGTTTTTTACTACGACTCAGCTCATTGTCAGTTGATAAATAATCAAACGTCAGTCCGCTTGGCAAGCGTGGAAATAAATTCACACAAGATATTTCATAAATCATACCATCAAATACCATGACAAATTATAACAATATATGCAACATTCAACTAATCTATCCTCAAAACTGGACCACTGACCTCCCACGACACTAGCGCCACAGTTAAATCCGCGGTTATTTCCAGAACCATTGCCTCATGAGATATTACTGCTCAGAAGTGGGTTACCGGGCCGTTTATGAGGTTGATAAACCCACTGTCCTGATGCAATGTGCAAATATGGCCTGACGCCATCGTTTGTAATCCTTTAAAATTAGGGTTTTGTTCTTATACCCATGTAAAAGTAGAGAAACCAGAATTTGATGTGTTGATCGTCGATTCAATTCTTACGTTATCACTACATAGTATAAAACAAAGTCGCTTCCCGTTGTCTGTCCCTGTGAATGCTTAGATCTTTAAAACTACGCAACGGATTTTGATGAACGGATTTTATAGAGTAATTCAAGAGGAAAGTTTATATGTATTATTATAATACATGGATATTATAGTAGAGAAAACATTAGTATCTACATTGCACCCGTGCGAAGCCGGGGCGGGTCGCTAGTAATTCATATAGCAGGAAGTTGTTACAAGTACATCATCTGAAAACCTGTTTCAAAATAGGGTCATCCGCTGATGCATAATTATTAACACCCTTTTTTCTTGAAGTTGTTTAGTTTTTGCATAAACCGACAATGATCTGTGTGCCATTCAAATTGCCTCGCGAGAACAACAACATTCATTGCGTATGTTACGCTGTTGAGCAGACGAGTTTATCAAACATATAAAGCAATGTATTAGGAATTTAGGAAGGCGATAGAAAATTGTGTTATCCAATTGGGGTGCTGCATTGATCCTGTAAGCAAAAATATTTCTTCCAAGTCAAAAATACGTTAGCAACATTCGCACTCACGTCAATTCCAAGTCATCATCTCACCTACCTACATAAAAGGTGTTGGATATAATCTGATGACAGGTTGTCGAGCGCGCCCACGGTCGCCATAACTGCGTTACTTATGGTCACTGCACAAATTATACGTGGGTGGAGATCTATATAGGCAGATGTACTACTAGTGCCATTCATGTTAACTAAGATGTTGGTGTTGCGATTATTTTGACAGCCCGCAACTATTATAAATCAGCTGGTGCGTTACCATGATTTGTTAGTGCAGGAATGTTTTAGTACTATTCCGAGAGTGGGTAAGAGACACCTACCAGTACCAGTTAGCTCCTGAGATTAGCGCGTTCAACCAACCAAACAAACAAACAAACTCAGCTTTATAATATTAGTAGATATGGACTCTCTTGTAAAATTCCGAAATAAATATCATTTTATCTCCACACCTTACCCACGACAACCGCCGTCTATCTGCCTCTAGTCGAGCATAATTACATTATAAACACTCAATGTAACTTAGCCAACAGTAGCGTGATTGTTAGCGCGTGCCACTGCGCCCGCGCCGACCGGCACGCGTCGTTACTTACGATCAACCGCATGTGAGCAACAATTTGATTAAAAGCGCCTTTATTTCAAAGCATTTAGGAGTTAGGGTCGTGTTGCCCTGTGACTGGGTTGTGGAGGTCAAATGGGCATTCGCTCCATGTATCATAACATCACGCCTAGAATCCCCGAAGGTTTAGGCAGAGGTGTACCTAACAGTACACTTACATTTCGTCGGTTAAGGCGCGTTTCCATTATGCAAGTGATTTGCATACTAGTTGCAAGTTGCATGCAAATTGTATAGTGGAAACAACAACTTGCAAACAAGTTGCAACTTGTATGCAATTAGGTTTAAATTTGTACGCACAATAATCAAGTCGGCACATTTGCACGCAAGTTGCAACCGCATGCGGTCGTGCATAGAGGATTACTTTATTACTTTGTAAAAATGACTGCTAAATGGGATACGGAGAAAACAATAATGTTTATTGAGGAATATCGTAGACATGATTGTCTTTGGGAACCAAAAAACAATCTTTACAAAAATCGAGACGCACGCGAATCAGCATATAGAAAACTAACTTACTAGAACTAACTTGTATACCACTAAAATCTTGTATGCAAGCTGCAAGTTGAACAAAATCGTGTTTCCAATTCAAATCACTTGCACACAAGTCTGACGTCATACATGTATGCAAACACTTGCATAATGGAAACGCGCCTTTATGTTCAAGTCCCATGTAATAGGGGGCGAGCCTATTGCCATCAACCGGGCACAAATTCAGACTCCGTGGATGCAACTGGGAAACTCCTTATGGAAAAACACAATAACAATTTGTCCGACCCGGGAATCGAACCCAGGACCTCATGACGATTGCTACCATTAGATCAACGAGACAGTCGCTCCATGTAACATACTGGTATTCAGCTGGATCCGGTTAGACTGGAAAGCAACTCTAACATAGTTGGGGTAAGTCTGAAAATCGGGACTCGGACACGCGGACAGTTAAAGTGTTGTGTGTACGGTTGACTGTACAACACAATTGGTTGATCAATTATGATGTGAGAGGGGTTCCATCTGCAGTCAAGTGAACAGTTTTTGATCTTATATTCTGTTAGGTCTGCTTCCTCTTCTCGTGTCGATGGCTCTTTGATTTGAATACTTTATATGTTCTGTGTGCCCCGTAGACGGAATGACATTGATTGCGGCATCTGTTGTATTCTGTAGGTTACCAAATGTGCATACACGGGCACTTAGGATGTTTCAGCTAAGTCTACAAACGACTCTTTGTTTAAGATGGAAGCGAAAGTGTAGTCTACGAAATTCAAATTTTCTTACGTTTTTTGAAGGTCAGCGTCAGGTTGTATGTTGAAAAAAAAAACTGTTTTCATGAAAATTAAATAGTTATTCTATGGCATTAAATGAACTTAGAGCGTTGTATTGATGATTTTAATGATTATAAATAACTCTGTTAACATGAGTTCATGTTTGTTACGGTCGCGAATCATATTTTCACACCTGCAAATTGCAAAAACCGTAAGAACATTTGAATTTCGCGGGCTACCCTGGCGCTTTCGCCTTAATGAAACAATTACATTAATTGTTTTAGGACTCCCCGTGTTCAGAAATCGTGCTTACGACCACTATACTGATAAATCGACACTACAGAAACAAAGGACTTAAGAAAAGTAAATGGTTTTGCAAAAAATATGTCGTTAGCGCCAATTGTCACTAAAACATTAATCTAGTACAAAAAACAGGAGCCTGTTTATTATAGCACGTGCGCCGGCGCAGATAACTGGCTACCGACACGTGTCCGCACAGCCACGCGCTGTTCTATAACGACATGTGTTTTTTTAGCTAGAGATTTGTTTAACATGTCTTTGGTTTGTGTTTGATTTGGCTGATGTTATAATGTTGGTGTTTGCTTGGAGACAGATTTGTGCGGCTTCTGAGTTATTCACGAAAACAATTAATCGAAACTCTTTCGATTAAATTAATAAGGGCCCAATTCTTCTGATAAGTAGACGCACCTGGTTTTGCTAGATAAATATTATTTGATATTTGCGTTTGGCCGCAACTCGCCTGATGTGAAGCGATGTTACGGCCTAGGGTGGGGCACGCGCGCCTAGAAGAAACCGATGCACTCGAACTTTAAAGAGATCCAGATTATAATGATCAGGGAACAGAGAAGCTGGCAGTGTATTCCACAAACTGGCGGTTCGCACAATAAATGTGGAAGCATAGCGCTTTGTTCGGGTCCGTGGAACTTCAATCATAAATATTTGATATTAAATCATCTAGATCGGTCAATGGTTTAGCATCCCAATGAAATATTCAATAATAATATATTCAAAAAGCTCATATAAAAGTCATAAATGTAACAAGAGCAAACCTACGGTGTTTATTGATCTGGTACCCACGCGAATCAGCTTAACAGCATCGCAATCTGAAGTACGAATACCATGCGTAGGAGAGGAAATGATTTTATTGAAGCTGATGTTATTGCAAAAGCACCCAAATTTCTCGGCTAGAATCCACACGGAAATTAGCATAATAATTTTGTATGCTTGTTAAGAAAGGATACAAAAATACATGTCCTGTGGTCCATAGTTCCATAATATTTTCTTTATGTTTTTACTTTACTTAACATCACGCCTGTAATCCGCGAAGGGTTAGGCAGAGGTGTAGCTCATAGTACACCCAAATTTCGATGGTATGTTTCAGTCCCATGTAATAGGGCGCGAGCCTATTGTCTTCAACCTTCATTTTTAGCAAATTTAGTTGCTGACATTGTATTTTATGAGATTTTGTACTTTTATAATTAATTTAAATTTGATATTATTGACTATAGCGACACTATTTTGTACGCCTTTTGGCGGAACATAAGATGGACCAAACATTTTTATAAAACATCATTTGTATAAATAAATGAATTTGAATTTGAAGGCGAACAAGTTTAGTCACACTAACCAAACCATGTAAGAAAAATATATAAATAAAAATAAAATAAAAATACTTAATACTATTATTGCTGCCTACCCACCTAAACATATAACAAAGCTTCACTTTTACAATGAGCACCACACGCAAACACGTCCTCATTCATGTAATAACTAGAAGGCATGTGCTTATGTCATGATTGACCTATTTACCGCTGGTAGGTGCCGAGTTGCCCTCAATTCTACTATATGTACTGGTGCGCCCGATTAATCTCACCTGTCTTTGTCATTTCCTTTGTAATGAAACGGGACAAAAGATAGTGGTATATGTAATGGGTGAGATGTCTGAAAGCCTAGGTACTTACTAGAAAATTTCCCGATATGTTTGTCAAATATTGCCCTAAAAATCTGATTTACGGTGTAATTAAGCTGACAAAAAGTAAAAAAAGATTGAAATAACTGATATACTTACTCAATCGTCAATTCGTTAGAAGGATTACATACTCGTATATACATGTAATATGGTTATAAATATCAGTTTATTATGTTGGGAAGGAGGGTAGTTTGGTAAAAACTTTAAGTCCTAAGTTACATTTTTGAGGTGGTAAAAAATTGTGCTGCCACGGAAAAGGACCGGTATTTTTGTCAAAAATATCATTACATAATATGTATATCTTTACCCTTGTTATCCCAGAAGGGTGAGGTGAAGGTATCCTATCTAATTAGTATACCCACATTACGCCAGTAATGTTTTAGAGCCAGGTAGGGACGAGTCTACTGCCATAGAAAAAAATTGTCTTATTTGCGAAGTTATTATGCAACTACGTTAATTCTGATACTGTTGCGCAATTCTCGAGAAAATAATAGTAAAATCTCCATGTTACAGCTAAAATCATGTTTCCGCTGCATCAAACGAGGTCTTGAAAAATCACAAATAATCCTTACATAATACCTAGTGGATTAACGAAACAAGGGAACGAGAACAATTTGTATCATATTTCACTCTTATCTCCTCTTACATTTAATGCCAAATATCTCCATAACGCGCATTGAAATTTTCGCGAGTTAAAGGACGAATTCCCGGGCTGTGGCCGGGCTCAGGTTATGTAAGAGGCTCCATGGAGGCGGCAGACGACTGCCAGACGGCGCCAACCCGACTGGCGCCAAGACAAAGACAGACGCACTCTCTATACCCCCTCTCTGTCCCCCACAGACTGTTGGCGCCCAACGTGGGACAGTTACTGAATAACTTCTTAGGGGGAAAAACTGTTTTTATAGCATTTTGATTTGTTTAAATTTATTGCATTGTTATTTTTTTCGATTGCAGAGTTTTGGAGATAAATTTGATGTAGTTTTCGTGTCGGTTTTTTTAATTTATTGGTTTGGGAGGGTAGGTGGTAGCTTTCGGAGGGAAAACTGTTTAGATGGATGTTAAGATAACTGGGAGACAAGATTGCGAAAACTTGTATCTTGTACTATTCAGCAAAATTATTTCACATGGATTAAATTAAGTTTTTAACTCCATTACTATTTTAATTGATGAATGATCCTGAATGAAATTTGAAAGCAAAATGGTCATTAAAGAAATAGTCGTATTGACAATACCACCAGAGTCAGATATAGACTTTTATTTGTGGAATAAATCGGCCAGTCTTTTATGTCGGACAATTTGCCTGGAAAAACTAAAATTCTAAAAAAATCGTAGTTAAAGACTGATTTGGTTGAATTTTCTCTCAGTAAGGTCAGGGGAATTTTATTTATTTTTAACAACTATGAACTTGATTTTCCGATAATCATTTAAAATGAAATGAAATATGAAATGACTATAGCGGCATCTTTGTGTACCTAGTATGTCTTTGTTTCTTTTACTATACATTACATCAGTGGTTTCAAGACCTAACAATTCTTGTAGACATACACATAAGCCTTGAAATAAATGAGATTACAGCTCGCTTGCCAACGAGCCTGCCCCTAGCAACACCGATTACTAATGTCAATGACTGGAAAAGTATAGAGTTGCCAAACTATTGTTTATTAGTACTTGTTTCTTTTTATTTTCTCGTGTTTATGTCATAGTATCATTTATAGTTTTAGGTTAATGAGTATGGGTTCTGTTAGTTAATCCTGAAGTTATTAGGTGTTGTGTCGCGATATTTTTTTCTTCGGCGATTATTCATCGTTTTCCAAGTGGGGACTGTTCAAAGTCAAAGTCAAAGTCAAAATTATTTATTTGCGTTAAATGTGGTACAAAAGATGGTAAATATAAGATGTAGTGCAGTGACACATTTGTTCTAGGTTCTTCTTCTTAATTCACATAACATCACGCATATCTCCCTCAACCGGGCACAAATCCAGACTCACCTGTGTGATCTGGATCACAGACCGACCTTAGCAACCGCGGCTTAACCTTGAAGAGCGACCCGTGCGGCTGTTATTATTTAGCCAAGAGCTCCTCTCTATGAATATCGATACTAATGAGCTTCTCCTTCTTCCCCAGGTAAACAGACTGCAATGTGAAGAAGACTTAGTGAACCACGCCACACGAGTGCCTTCCAAACGACTAAGTGCCTATTTTGTTAGAAATAGTTACGTTTAGCTACGAACGATACGAAGAGACGATACGCGAATTACTGGTGAGTACCACCATTTGTTACTAACTAGGTCTTGTCCGCAGATTCTTCGCCAGGGTTTGTACGAGATCGTACTACCGGGATAAAATGTATCAAACTTTACAAGTCTGATCTTGGAACAACACCACGATCAGACGAATAGGGTTAGTTACTTGTCAACTACGTTCCAAGCTCGGTAAGTTGCAGAAAGGTATCCGACAGAGTTCTTTCGTCTATAACACGTCTTTTTTCCTGGAGGGCTGAACCTATAGAACGCCACCAAAGCGACCTACAATCCTATCTTCATAGGCATATAAAAATCACCATAATCAACTCCAGCTCCATTTCATCCACTCTTGGACATAGGTCTATCTTTGCTTGAGCCAAACCCTACACCCGTGCCCACCCTATCCGGGTTTTACCCACTTCTCTAAACCCTCAAGTAGGGGCGGTATACATTCAGGTTGTTACTTTTTTAGTCAGTGTTTATTATGATGCATTTAAAAGTGTAGACCGCCGCTTTGGTCTAGTGGTAAGCGCGACTGCTGAGCATGAGGTCCTGGGTTCAATTCCCGGGTCGGATAAAGTGATATTGGGTTTTTCCATCAGGAATTTCTCAGTAGCAGCCACGGAGTCTGGATTTGTGCCCGGTTGATGGCAGTAGGCTCGCCCCCTCTTACATGGGACTTAAACACAACTGGCGAAATGTGGGTGTGCTATTAGGTACACCTCTGCCTAACCTTTCGGGATCACAGGCGTGATGTTATGTTACGTTAAAAGTGTAGCTATTAGTCAACTTATCCGTAACACGAGATGCCAATAAAATTTATCGTTTCAAGTGGATTGTTGCAGTTAAAGGCTACCACTTGGGATTTCCCACGGCGTTTTTCACACTGCTGTATTTGGATTTAATTTTAGATGTAAGGTTGCAACACGGTTTTCTCTACTGAAAGGCTACTGCCCGACAGTTGTCGGGTTTCTGTATGTATACAGGGTCGCCATTTAGTCACTTGCAAGCGTCAAGACGTCAGACGGATAGTTAATATCGTGATCTGATAAATAACAAAAGTTCGTAAGGGCTGCTACAGAAGTCGCCACAAATTTTGCATAATTATTCTCCTTCTTTCGCAGCCATTCAATGATTGTTTTCACAGATTTTTCAGTAAAAATCTGTGAGGGTCAGTACCCTCGCTAGGTTTCTTCATCTATAAATATCAGTAACTATGGAAGCTTTTTTTAGAAAAAAATGAGCAATTTTCACAATCAGTTTTTTTTTCGAATACCATGCCAAACCTCCAAATTTTCTGTTTATTTTCCCAAAAAACGTCCGCGCAGTCAATATTCATGTAAGAGACAGACCCTCACACTCAACCAAATGTATTTTCTATGCAACACAGCAGGAGATGCGTCTTACTCTAAGTGAAACCGATTCACTGAACGTATCGACGGACTTTCGCTTAAACAAAATACTAGAGAAAAAGATATGTTAAAAAAATAAAGGGTCTTGCCCGCATATTCGTCCCTTAATCGATGACATGCATGGTTTAAAAAGGCCCTTCTAAATTCAAAACTGAAGAAAATAGCTATTAAGCTCCAAACTGGAGAAAATAGAAAAGTTACCTAGCTATCATTCTAATTAAGCACTTTGTCTGCCCAACCAGTCATCTTATGTCATTTCAATTTTGGTCTTATGTTTATTTTGTAACGGCCGTCGGCCAAAAAAAAATGGAAAAAAATCATTTCTGTGGCCAAAAACATTCATTCTCCTGCCCTTATCCCAATTTATTGGAGTCGTAATTCATTTGGGGTCGGCGTAGCATGTCTTCTTCCATACTTCTCGACTCGTCATCTCAGCAGTCACCTTCTTTCTAGCCATATCATCCTTTACACAGTCCAGCCATCGTTTCTTTGGTCGTAGAATAGAGGAATCTACTCTTATAGGCCGAAAAAATCATGTCTTTAACTGAAGACAGTTAAAGACATTATTTTCTATATTATTATTATTTTATTAATCATTTTATTTCGGACAACTAAAAGATCCATAAATTGTTAGTAACAGTTTTGCACTTACACACTATTGTTAGTAACTTAACTAAAGACGAGTTTGTGAGAGGACCACCCATAGTCCTTAGACCCAGGACAACGGAATACTAGGGTATAAGTCTTCTCACAAATCGCCTTATTATGGTGGAGGAAGTATCAGCCGCCACAGCCTTCAGGATGCTATTGCGACTGCCCCTTATTCTGCTCAGGAGCGAGGCTGTTTTTTTGCGGATGATGGCATCAAACCCATCGGTATGAGTTACCGCGAACATCCCAGAGGCACTGCAAAAACGAGGCAATCGCAACAGCATCCTAAACACATTATTGTATTGGACGCGCAGGACTTCCAGCGACCTTTTCGAGTAGTTGACCCAAAGATTACCGGTGTAAAAACTCTGACAATACGCTTTAAAAAGCGTTACCTTTACTTGGTCAGTACACCGAGCAAATCTTCGTGCCAGCATATTTCCCCTGACCGCCAGAGCCCTACGCTCCCGTTCAATGTCAACATGGTCACTGAGGTCGTCGGTAAGAAAATGCCCAAGATACTTAAACTGTGTCACTCTACGTATTGACGTACCGTTTATGGCTAGTTCGAAAGTACTTTCCCGGCACCTACCAGCGACCTCAAAGACCATGTATACACACTTTTTGGCATTATAAACCAGTCCTTGTGCAGCAGCGAAGGTCTCACATACATGAAGCATCTCCACGATCGCTCCTGGCGACGGGCCCAGCAGCACCATATCGTCCGCATAACTGATGTTGTTACAGCTAACGCCATTTACCCTGCATCCGACACGCATGCTGCTGAGCTCGACAATGAGGTCGTTAACATATAGATTGAAGAGCCGAGGGGACGACAGACCACCCTGCCTTACCCCGCACTCCAACCCATATGACTCCGAGAGCGCATTCGACCATTTAACACGGTTTGTCTGGCTACGATACCAATACTGCAATACACTGAGCAATTCCTCCGGTATACCCCTACCTCTCAACTTGCTCCACAGCACGTCGTAAGAAACGAGATCGAAAGCCTTGGAGAGGTCAAGGAAGCAGGCGTACACCGGCGTCTTACGATCAGTGTAGTATTTGACAGTATGCTTAACACCTAAAATAGCACTTTCGGTTGATAGTCCAGGGCAAAACCCAAACTGTGCGTCGTGCAACTGAACATATTTCGCCAAACAAGAGTCAAGCATACTGTCCAACACCTTGGCCATAATAGTTGCAAGAGAGATTGGGCGGTAATTGTTTATGTCCGAGATGTCTCCTGTCCTATTCTTCACGATGGGTACCACAATGGTCTTTATTAAGTCTGCCGGTAGATACGAATGGCTGAGACACATCGTATAGAACAAGGACAGGACCCTCGGCATATGCATACCTGCATATTTTAAATGCTCAATGCTAAGCCCATCATGCCCAGGGGATTTGCCCCTACTCATACTATTTATCACCGATCTTACTTGCTTCATGGTGAAACGTAGCCGCGGCTCCTGCCCCCGGACATGAGACGCAAAGCCGATGCCCGATACTGAGGGGCCAAGTGGAGACCTTACTTTGAAATGGTCTTTAAATAAGTTTGCGATGTCCTCATGCTCAGCAACCCCACCTACCTCTGCCGCAAGACCAGGCCTAGCCTCCAACTTACCTGTGGACTTCCAAAATGCACTGAAATTATTTGTCGCCCTTTGTTCGGCTAATACGTCCATTTTTAACTGATCTTGCCTATTTTGGCAGTGCTTTAGCCGGCTTTTGAAAATTTTGCGCGTCTCGTACATTTTATCGTAAACAGCGCCAGAGGTTGGTCGATCGGCCAAAACCCAATGTTGGAATCTAAGCCTGGCCTCTCGGTGAGCGTCTCGCACATATGTGTGAGGTTCTGTGGCACAGTAGAATTGATAAACTCCAGTTAAGAATACATTGAGTACTTCAGAATTAACTATTCAATTATTACGACGAAGCTGTGAATTTCAACATCACTCAATTCCTTTTACACCTTGTCCTCAAGTGGCACTATAATCATCACCATAAATACTTATGGCATACCCACAATATGAACCTCAAAGTGTTCCTAACAAGTACTCAGCAAGTACTCTAGTCATACCACAGAGCACGGAATAGCCGTGCAGTTGCCGGCAGCGACTAGAACCGCAACGCACGGCTCGATCCGCGGATGGGTCATTCATTACCTACCGAGACCCGTTAGTGCGTAGAAATTAGTTAAGATAGGCTCCGATAAATATTTCTTTGACCGTCGTTAGGGCTGTTCAGGAGCCCGAAAGTTCCGGAAGTCTGACAACCAGTCTTACCGACAAGTATCGTGTTACCCAGTTACTGGGCTGTGAATGTCAGGTGGAATAGTCACTCCATATAAAAAACTGATATACAGCTGCATTCAATTAGACTGGAAGCCTAGCACAACATAGTTGGGCCAAGGAAGACAAGCGATGATCTAATTTTAGGCAATGAAGTCACGTCGATTTCATGCACTGTGGTGTTGACATTGTCTTCTCTAGCAGCGATTGACTCTATGACTCATACGTTACTAATAATTGATTCGCGTGATACAACTGTTATCATAACATTTACTTTGATAATGGCTTTGCTAGAGGAAAAGTAACCTTGTTAATAAGCAGCGAATGGCGATGATCAGGGAAGGGTTCTATATGAATAAGAATAGAGGAAGACCAAAGAAACGATGGATGGTCTGTGTGAAGGATGATATGGCAAGAAAGAAGGTGTCTGATGAGAAGTGTGGAAGAAGACATACTGCACCGACCTCGGATAAATTGGAATAAGGGCTGCTGAATGATGATGATGATTGAGAATAGAGAAGCGGATGATGTGTTGAAAAAAATATAATATTCGTGAGAATTTCATCCATTAAATGCCAAAGTAATTTAAAATCGCTTTCAAAGCGTCACATGCGATTCGGCAGTATCTAGTAGGAATGACCTAACATCACGCCTAGTAATGCAAGGGTTAGAGTTAAGAGTTAGGCGGAGGTGTAACTCCAGTATACCCAAATATCGCCAGTTATTTAAGTCCTATGTATTGGGGGCCAGCCTATTGCCATCAGCCTGCCACATATTCAGACTCCGTGGCCGCTACTGAGAAATTCCTAATGGAAATACTCAAAAACACTGTCTGACCTGGGAATCGAACCCAGGACTTCAGAATAACTCATAAGACTCAGTCACTCATAAGTGTCAGGACTCATAAGACTCGTACCAATTGGCAAATCCTGTTCGAGATCTACCACAGCATTTATTGAATCATGATCAAGTCGCCCCGGCACTATTCGACCTAAGCCGAGTGGTTTTTTTCCGAACGGATATCTATATTTGATTCGAATCATGCTAACGCGAAAGTAGCATCCTGTACCGTATACAATATCGAAATCCAAGAAATCTTTGAATAAGAATAGAATACTCTATTTGTAGCCTTTCTTGACGTAAAAGTGGACGAGGGACGATTATGCATGTAGGTGGCAGTAATAACCGATGCCCTGTGCTACAAAAATCATACAGGGATATTATTGTTAGATAAATGTTTCTATATAACTGTAAAGGTTTGGAAAGCAAAGAATAGAAAGGTAGAATTAACTCTTGCCCAGTATAAAACAGAAAAGAAAAATATTTTTGTAAGCTTCTAAAAAAGGCCGATCACAAATATAGATAGAGAAAAGTGGAAGGGCATTTAGAGCAAAGGCAAATTAAAGTGAATTGAAAAAGCAATAAACCACAAATTTGAAAGTTCATCCAAAATTTTTCTAGTTCAGTGGACTGGGAAAGCTATAGCTAATGTCGTTGAAGTCTTTTCTAAACGCACAACGAATGACCGTGTAGAGACCAGTCTTAATCATATGTTAATAATATTTGAGGAGACTAGAGAGACTGTAGTGTGAAAACATTCAAGCTAATGAAAATAAACAAGTTTGTTAATAATAAACAAACAATCGTTTGATTTTCAATATGTGCTTCATCTATTCGAATAACAGTAGCTCCCGCCGTTAATCTAACTAACGCAATTATCAAAGACATAAACAATATTTGTAACGACATCAATATCTCAATTTGCAACATCAACAGTTTCACTAACATCAGTGTTGCCAGCGTCTCAACCCTTCACGTCGCTACCCATTACTTCTGTTCCACCGCACATTGCACTCCGCTACGTAAATATTCATAATTGTACTCTATAACAACACTCTTTGGGGTAACATCTCGGCCCACTTACTATTATAGTACATTGAACTGTTTAAAATCTTCTGTGGGTAAGAATAAAGGTGATTTTGGCGTGAGAGGTGGTGTTTTTTCAAATTTCCTGTCAATCAGCAGCCTTTTGTCGCGCAAAGTGGCCACAGGTGCATTGTTAAACCCAACCCTCATTTATAATTCTTTTATTGTTGAATTGAGTCGGTGCTCGCAAAATTTCGTCCATCATCGAGGGAGATATTAATGGCCAGTAAAAAGTTTTATTAGTAACTACAGCACTAAATCTTATAGTGACATGATAAGGGGATTAATAACTTTGGCGTCCCCAAAAAGCATCCCATGGAAGTCTTGTCCCGATACGAATCAATAAACAAAATCACGAGCTCCGGAAATCCGAGCGGAGTCCGAGATGCATTTCCATCTTTCATCGTCTTTTCACCCTCCGAATATCATCCCTAAAGTTCGTTCCCCCATCTCTGCGTATCACGGGGGTGCGTAAGGGATGGGAGATTCGCAGGGCGCGTGCGCGGGTCAACCCCTCATGAGCTTCCGAGACCGTTGATAGTGGCAAGCGCGAGATCCTGGCGCGATGCCGGGGTCGCGGAACATTCCTCCGTGGACCGTCCGCGGAGGCGGAGGTCCCGCTCTCTCACCCTCAGCTAGCAACCTTGCACAACTGCACAACACTTCCAAGTGTTAGGTGCACCGCAGGGAGCCACATTGGGCCCGGACTTAGTACAATTAAACTCAGTCTTCTTCATTCTCCAAACTCTATTCAAATCAATTCTCCAAGTCTTCTAAAGTCAAGCTTAACAAACAAGCGGGGTGTGAGAGAGCGAGAAGGTAAAGTATTTTTCTAAAGTGGGAACGAGACGACGAGATGGTACGCCGCTCCCGATCGAGGTAAGCACCACTTGCACGGGGCCACGTGTTCCAACTTTTAGTTTTCAGTTTCAGGTGGTTGGAACTCGCCGCTGGCCGTTGTTTCGTCAAAAGCTTTTGTTCCCCTTCAGAATTCATTTCACAGATTTCCTGCGTTGGTAATATGTACTATTTATTGATTATGTTGTGTGTTGCTTTGTTAATGTTTATCCAATTGGTTTCTGTTTGGTGTCCTACTTAGCGTTGGGTTTATTGTATTATTTAGGAGCTTCGTCATTAATTCTCTATTTCTTCGCTATTTTGTGCCCTTTGAAGGTTTGACTAGGTTTCGTAACAATTCTATGTTTCGTTTATTCCTAGTCAGGGGGGAAAATCCTTTATTTTCCAGTAAGACCGTTACCGGTTTTAAATTAATCTAAATAATTCTTAGCTGCTATGCTGCAGGATTTTGTCATGCTGAGCAGTTTATTTTAGAGGCAAGCTTGGGATGTGTTATTACATATTTATCTACTATTGTAGGTTATTTCAACGGTTTCAGCTCTTTTTTTATTCCTTACCCCTAAACCATATTTTTTGTCCATATCGTCTCAAACCCATTCAGAATCAGCACTTGCCCAATCATTTCATAACACTATAATTCGTACCTTTCATTAAAACCGCACGTTTCCCCATATTAATTCCCTTTGAACCGCGTATAATTATCGCCTGCATCCTCTGTGATTACAACTCGTTAGTTCTCTTCAAGGTTCCCAGAGATCGGTTTCATTTGTATGCCTTTCAATTAACTAGAATTTTCTTCATCTGTTTGGACGTTCATTAAATAGTCTTTAAATCAATCAGTTTGCTTAACCCGTGTTTATCCGGGATTGAATACAGTTTCTTTAACTTAGATACCTTGTACCTCATTTTCTCAGTAACTCCTACACATATTTTACTGCCTTTCACAGTTGCGTCATCGGGGCATTACTTTGTTGTCCCCTTTCTTATTCTTATCCATTAAAAGGTTGTTCCATTCATAAAATCTACTATCGTTACAACAGTTGCTCTTGACATTCAATTCGTATTGCCAATCTTATCTTAATCCTTATCTATATGAATAGTAAATGCATTTTACGTAACGTACTTCAATAGACAAAAGTCAAAGTTGTACTTTGTTACGTAACATAGATATCATTATGTCCGATTTCAATGTCCATATCTCCCTATTTTTGCACTTTTACGATTAAAATACTCAGTTACGTTATCATTACTATCTTTATCAATACCCTGATTACCGTTACGTTGTCCCATAACTATCTTATCAGTATAATTCTCTAATCAGACGAAGTTGATGTGTACAAGAATAGTATCGTCATTCATTAGTTCTATGCTAGGATCGTTAGAGTCAATTTTGTCTCCACGGGGGTCACCTCCTACGGAGATGATTGGCTTGTCTCCTATCCCACCTTCATCGATTAAGGGGTGATGGATGAAAGGGAATTAGTTTGGCTTGTTTACGGATTATCGGGGATTATTTAAAGAGATACCTTTATTTGTGTTTCCCTATTTGGGAGTTGAATTTTCGTCTTGTATTTTTTTTTTTTTCGTTTCTATGGTATTGTTGATTTTAATTGAGTGATATCTTCATTGGTCAGTCATGAGTATCCCTAGATTCAACATCCAATCACGCCTGTTCCTTGCGAAGGGGGTTGCAGAGGTGTACCTGCGTGTAGTACAGCTACAGCCACATCTCGCTACTATAGCAGCAAGATTATAAGATTGTATAATAAATGTAGGTACATGTATGAGTGATGTTAGTTCAATGATGCTGTCTAGAAGCCGTGAATACTAGTTTAAAAGAATTCTCCCTTTGTCATAGAAAATACCAGTATTTTCATCTCATGTATGTGTGTGGTAGTTATATCGTCATTCACGGGTTTTCCTTAAAAAGACTTAAAACTGCGTTTTTCCTTCCTTATAATGTATATTTCCCCATTTCACTATGATGTTAATATATTAGTTTTGTATTATAGAGTACAATATTGCTTTTATAAATTAAAACCGTAGTTCTTCTTGGCATGCCGATGCCAAATTGAGTCATGCCAGAATTCGGCTAGGAGTTAGGCTTCTTCAGGCACGTCCATCAGATCCTGTTACGTGCATACAACAGGACACGTAATATAATTATGAAAGCAAAGAGTACTTAAATCAGGTTTTATATTATTTAATTTGTGTTTTCTGAATATATCATTGCAATTTTCCGAATTCAGGTTTGAAAATATATGTTTTAATTCCAAAAATCTGATCATAGTTCAATCATCCTAACAAACAATTTGACCAATCATCCCCTAAACATATTAAAATGGCGGAGCCTCCCCTACATCCGGCCACTCAATAATCCCCTAATTCGCTAATAGAAAAACAGAACTATCGGATTTCCCGCGCACGCCGTGACGACTTCCTGCGGAGGCCGGAAGTTTGTTGGCGGACATGTATGGACGATTTTATCTCTCCTTGAGATATTCTTGTTTGATCTTCTCGTTATTTTTAGTCATATTTCATGGTATTTCTGAATCTATTTGTTCGGAATCATTGATATTAATAGTATGGCAAATTTTAAAGATTTGTGAGTGTAGAAAACGTGTGTCATCAAATCTACGAATACGTTTTTTACCCGCATGGCAGGTTAAACCATACCCTCAAACCCAACATGTAACATCTACACTAACCCGCACTGGGCCTGCGTTGTAGGTTAAGGTCCGTTCGCTCCTAGAGAGTAAGCCTGTGTACCTGATGTGGGCACATCATCATTCTCCTGCTCTTATGGTAGGCTACTTTTGCTGTGCTTGTGTTCATGTGCTAGTAGAACCCTCTAAGTAAATCTTACTCTTTTGTCGTTGGTGCTAGCTCTATGGTCTTTGATTTTGGTCTTGCTTGGGTCTTTAGTTCTCTATCGACTGTTCATGTAAGCAGATCCCTGTGCGGACTTTCTTAAAAGGTACGAGTATGTACTAACATTTGTTCAGTATTGTCCGTACAACTATCTATCTATCTTTGGCTGTATTTTTCGTAGTATTATTAGTTATTTGAAGTGTCAGTATTTTTATCATAATGACTTTTGTCATTATTTAATGTTTTTCTCATTACATGACGATAATTTTTGAATCAATCATCTTTTCTACTTTGAAACGCCGATTCCATTACGAAAAATTTACTTACCACGATTTTCTCAGATTAGCAAATTCTAGAACCTACCTAATCTTGTCAACCACGCCCGCTTCGTCTCCTATTACATCGAAATCTTCCATTTCACTTAACCTAAAACCTATTTCTCCAAGAGTGAGTGAGACAGCATCTCCCCGGCGCCAGACACGGCGGCGCCGGAGTGTATCGATCCTCCCCAGTGGAGGGGGTGACGCATGCGCGTTGATTGTTTGTGAAGATTTCTTCCGATTATAGATTTTCTTTAAGTACATTATGTACTAGAGGTTTATTAGCTTTTAGTTTTATGGTGGCGTTTTTACATTTAGTTCGGGTTTATGTGATTTGTTTGTTTGTTCTGATTGGGCGATGGACTAACTAGATTGCTGTAAGAAATTAGTTAGTACTGTGATGTGATATGGAGATTCTTTGATTCAGGTATGGATTTTGATAGTATTGGGAAATAGTCAGCATTTCTTTTATTTCTAAATTACTAATCAGATAACACTAAGACTGTTTTGCACCAAAGCAAAGCACTAAATGCGTTCATCATATTTAAAACATTCTGTCTTCTTCTTCCATCTTTAAACGATTGTTTTAAATTCGATTGGCGATAAACGTATTTAGCGATTAGGGGTGCAAACGGGTTCTAATCGGCGATCGTCTTTAGTTTTTGGGGACATTACCAGTTGAAAGCGTTGAGGAGTTTTATTGTTAAGAATTAAAGTTATTAATATATTTCACATATTTAACAGGGTTGGGGGGGGGGGGTCACAAATTATACGTGGGTAGATCTATATAGGCAGATAGATGTATTACTAGTGCCATTCATGTTAACTGAGATGTTGGTGTTGCGAATATTTTGACAGCCCGCAACTATTATAAATCACCTCATGCGTTACCATGATTTGTTAGTGCAGGGATGTTTTCGAACTATTCCGAGAGTGGGAAAGTGACAGCGCTAGACAGCTGTCTAGCGCCATCTCTTACCCACTCTCGGAATAGTCCTAGAACATTCCTGCGCTAACAGGTCATGGTAACCCACCTGGTGTGAGGTAAGATGATAGGCTTGATAAACGTGTTACTAAGTACCAATTGTTTTGTGTTATGTTATTTTGTTATGGATCTCGGGTCTCACCTCTCTCACATAATAGAAACCCTTTCTAAACACCTAAAGGAAAATCCCTTGCAATATCGGATTAACAGCTCCACCCATTGTCTCCAAACAAAAAGAAGCCTCGACGTCACTTACACAGTAACATAACACTATAATAGTGTCGACAGTTGCCATTGTGCTGTGACTCTATGGTCAGTGACGAGGTGTGACACTCCCTTTGTGTCTGTGTATTGTTTGTTAATGTATTGATTAGGTGTTCTTGTTGCTGCGGTTATGACGTATGTCACGGGTGGGTGGGACAAAATTTGAGATGTGTCGCGTGTAGACTGTACCATCTGCACACTTCACTCATTGCTGGACATAGGGCTCTCTTTGTTTGTGCCTACTGTGGTCTTTATCATCCGCAGCCTGAATTCATCCACTGCTGGGTATAGGCCTCTCTTTTCTTGTCCCAATCTCAACGGTCCTGTGCCAGTCTCATCCAGGTTTTTCCTCCGATGGCAACTAGGTCATGTGCCCATCTCGCCGCCGGACGACCCGCATTTCTTTTTCCAGTTCTTGGACAAAGAAAGTTTGGTTCAGTTCTTGCTGTGGGCTAAGTATCAGTTTTTCTCTTCCACGCAATATTTATGAATATATCATGCCCGTGTTAAAACATTAGTCTATCATCAAGTTAGGACCCATAGAGAATGCACCGGAGTACATTTAGTACCGTGCATTCAATTACACTCCTAGAGACCATAACTATAAAGTGTAAGATTCCTTTTGTGCAAAGAAAAAAACAAGGTATCACCACATTCACCATGTGGGAGTAACCGTTTTACATCATTTACTTCAATTTTCCTTATTACATTACCTCGATGACGTAAGAATCAAAAATTTCGCTTCAAATCCAAAAATACCCCAAACCAAATTAGACGCAATCATTACTTATTACCAAAAATACCCCAATTTTGCCTTTAATTCATCCCACGCACCTTTGAACCGAGTTTCCAATTGATTCAAGCTCCCAACTTTAGACTAAGCGACACCCGTTGCTAGGCAACCGGCGCGACGCAGCGTCGCCACTGAAACTTCGAGCTTGACTGACTTTGAAACGTATTGTAGGGTAGTAGTAAATTATTTTGACATCAAGGCTTTGGCTCGGGGAACTAGGGCAGAGTTTACTTATGTTATCGAATGTTTCTGCGTTAGGGATGAGCTCTTGTGGGGGTGGGTTTTAAATTCCTTTGTTGAAGTTGTCTTTGTTTTGTTTTTTATGATATCTTTTACTAGAGGTGAATTTTGTTGACTGCCTTGTTGGTGTTGTGACCGCAAGCGCAACTGCTGAGCATGAGGTCCGTCCGATTCTCAGGTTGGGTTTTTCTATTAGGAATTTCTCAGTAGCAGCCACGGAGTCTGGATTTGTGCACGGTTATTGGCAATAGGCTCGCCCTCTATTACATGGGACTTAAACAAAACTGGCGAAATGTAGGTTTACTATTTAGGTACACGTCTGCCTAACCCTTTGGGGATAACAGGCGATGTTATGTTACGTTAGAATTCAAGCTGTGTTAGTTTGTTTCATACTATTAAATTAGTTTTACTCATGTCAAAATCGCGTTCATTACAAATTTTTGAACTTAACATTTTACCAAGTTGTTACATCCCGCCTGTAATGCCCAAAAGATTAAACACGTGTACCTGTACACCCACTTTTTGCCGGTTATGTATAATTCCTATCCAATAAGAGGCGAAGACTTAAATTGCGTCGTCACTAATCATCAGGTTCATCATTTAAAAACTGAAAATTCTTATTCTTCTTTAAGCATTGATATCCTAGTGGTGTGATTATCGAACTGCCAAGCCATAGGCCTCAAGTTCGAACCCAAGACCTCTGACTCATATGCGTATTGTATACTTGCTTCGGTGAAGTAAAACGTGAGGAAACCAGCAAGCCTGACAGATATTTTTCGATGGCATGTAAAGCAAAGTCCAAGAGGCCCATGAGCGGCACAAAAACTCTGACACAAAGTTAGGCCCTAACCAAACGATTAAGAATATCTTATTATTCAATTCCATAGACGCATCTGCTAACACAAATCGACGCGTTAAATCGAAATGTCCACGTCCATCAGCTTCCGATGAAAATATTCTAAAATCCAGTGATCCGTTAACAATGTGTACGGACATGCTTTGAACGCTATGAATATTTTGTTAAGGCGTCAAGTTTATATTCACCCTCACTTGTTTATGTTTTCAATTTTATTGATCGCGTTTTTACGCGTGGTGCTTAGAATGGAAAAAGATCATTTCGTGTGGTAAAATGTAGCCTATATTTTAAGTTAGGCATTTAGCAGTAGAGCGGTGAAAACTGCGTTCAAATCTATGCAGTAGTTTTTGCGTGATGCGCATACAAACATACAGACAGAAAGACAGATACACAGACGAAAATTCTAAAAATTTTTGTTTTGGCTTCTGTTGCTCTAATAAAGACCCCCCATATAATTTCTTTTTCAATATCTCCAATGTACAGACATCGGCCTGTTACAATTTTTTTATATATATATACAAATATATGTATAGTTGATCCAGTAGATATAAAGACAGCGGCGCTTGATCTTGTGTTTATGACTGTCTTCTTTAACGTCAACAACACTAACATTTTAAAACAGTGTATGCTTCAGCTCACGTTTATTCATAGCTAAATATTATAAGCATTATCAAAATATTCAGTCTTGGACTCACTTGATTTCTTAACTTCAATCAGTACATGCCATGTAAAAAGATTGCTTGTAGCGGACATGATGATGTTAAGGTGGATGTGTGGTGTGACAAGAATAATTAAATTAAAGTATGTTAGAGGAAGTTTTGAAAGTTGCGCCAGTTACAGAAAAGTTGAAAGGGAATCTACTGTCATGGTATGGGCATGTAATGAGGAGGGACGAATCGCATGTTACTATAAGAGTGATGAATATAAATGTTGATGGATGGAGAGGGAGAGGACGACCATGATGAATCAGTACACGCCACAAACATTCTCGCTGACATAACGACACTAATATTTAGCAACTTTTGAGGAGAGCGCGTTAAAGATTTAAAAAACCCTTATATTAACTACAGTTGACTCTCACTTACAATGTTTTGACACTATAAAAATCTTTACGTAAAGGAATTTAGCCGCAGGGGTGAGTGAGAGAGAAAATCTGCATTTTTGTACAGCAAGAATATGATTGTAACTCAAAATTGCCTAAAACTGAGTTACGATGTTATTCCTTGCAGGTGTCGATAAGTAATATAGAATTACGTGTTAACTCACTGTTATATACTTGAGATAATTCTCAGTAGATCACCCCTTTTATACTTAGTAAGTTATTTACTGATGAATGTCTGGCGTTTGTCAATTATACCGGGTAATTTGATTACGCGCGTCCCCATTTCTATTGAATGTCAACTAAGAATTAAGTAATTCGTACAATCTAAGCTGAATTATGTACTTTAGGAGCTAGATATGCCGATGACGTCACTGAAAATTTTTCATCAACAGGCTCTTAGTCTACGTCGTTCGGTCATAAAACAATAAAGTCGTCCATATAAACGAATGCAGACAAACTTATATTGAACTATTAAAATTCCAACAGGGTGGTGTGTTTCGAGTGCCAGGGGCTCCAATGATGCCTTTTTATGCAAAACTGTATGCAATAACTCGCCCGTTATGACTATGGGCTTTTTAATGAGTCCATGCGAATTTGTTAATATCCCGAATCCGTATCCAGTCACCCTTATGTGTGGGGAGTAAGGTTTAATGTTCTCTTTCGTTCGAGATTGGGTGAAATGCCTTCGCGTCGGTTTTTATTGCATCTCGGTTGAGTTGTCGAGGGGTCTACTCCTTAGTTTTGTTAAGAATGAGTTTATAGATCTAGATATTAATTCGAGGGTTAGTACTTTTTACGGATGTTAAGTTTATTGGTTAGTTATTTCGTATTGGTCACGTCCTCGTCATTAATAGGTCGTTTATTATTTGATGGGGTTTCGGAATTATCATTAAATCGTGTTAGAGCTTTTGGGATACTTTAAAAGGTCACTTCTCCTGTACAGCCAATCTCGCCGTTGTGTCGTTACAGTTGAATAGCACCTTTGTCTCGTAGTAGTAAAGGCGGGTTTTCAGGTTCAGTTCCAGTACTACTCACTTACAGATCATCATCATCATTCTCCTGCCCTTATCCCAATTCATTTGGGGTCGGCGCAGCATGTCTTCTTCTTCCATACTTCTCTATTACTTGTCATGTCATCAGACACCTCCTTTCTAGCCATATCATCCTTCACACAGTCTATCCATCGTTTCTCTAGTCTTCCTCTACTCTTATATTCATCCACATTAATACTCAAAAGTTTCTTCAAGACATTTTCCATTTTTTACTTACTTACAGATGACAGAAATTATTTAGTGAAGCATCTTGTTAGGTTTTATCATGAATTGATGTTATTACATATAGTGCGAATTTACAATAACGGTTCAAATATTATCATAAGGGTATACGCTACCAGCTAATTTATAGTATTATCTATCTACGTCATTAGAATATTAATTATCCATCTACAACTTTGTCATCTGCTTCAATTTTATCCAAAAAAATCTATCCAGACTTCCTGCAAGGAAGTACAAACCAAACATTAAAATTCTAATCTCATTCCCATATATACTTATCTCCCGAATTACTATCAGCTGTGTCTACTCGTTTTTTATCCGAACCCGCATAGCATACGTTTTAAATACCGACTCTCTCATACATTACGGGTTACAGAAATAGATGAACTCATAAATATTGCTTTGTGGCCAATAAACGGAATGAGTTTCGAAGTTTTAGACTCTGAGACTGGTGTACAGTTTGCCGGTCGTACATGGTAAACTATTTGAGATTTATTTTGTACTAGCGACCCCGCCCCGGCTTCGCACGGGTGCAATGTACATACTAATGCTTTCTATAGCGTGTATTATACATATAAACCTTCTTGAATCACTCTGTCTATTGATGGAAACCGCCTCACAATCCGTTGCGAAATTTAAAAGATCTAAGCGTACAGACGGTGGGAAGCAAATTTGTTTTATACTATGACGATGAAAAGATAAGATGGGCGGTTTTTACACTTAAAATTTTACTTTTGTTGCTTGGTTGACTGTACCTAGTCGTGTTAAATAGTCTCCGTGTTATTTTTATTTAGTTTAAAGCACGAATCTTGCGTCGTCGTTAATCTAAAAATTGACTCACTCTGTCACAACATTCTGTGATGATTGATGACACGGTTAATAGTCTGAAAACAGGGTAATAATTGTTTGATTCTAAATCTACGTTTTTTGTTATAGACATATTCTTGAAGAATAAACACTACTGGAACTTAAGTTCCAGTGTAAGCTTCGAATACTCAATAAAGTGTATTTCTATCTATAAAGATGGTATTTGCTGTTGACAACAATATCTAAAGCAGAGTGAGAGTCTTAGAGTCTCGATGGCAATCTAAATTGTGCCCAGAACTGAGCTACTAGTTTGGCGCCTTCACTGGCGTCCATCACTTCCTGTAGTGAAAAAACAGCAGGACACGCAGGACACAATATTAAGTGCCCCATCGTTTGTGGTGCACCACATTTACGCTCCAACTTTTAGCTGTTAACTATTGAAATTGATAGTTTTCGTAACCATTTTGAAGACCATTGCAAGCTAGTTACTGTCTCATTATAACAGAACGTAGTTAGTAAAAATTACGTCATTCACTCTTAATGATAAAAGACCATACACATGCCAAAAGCTTAAAACAGAACTCTTTGTTCCGTCCAGTATTCCATTCTGCTTCTAGACAACACATCCAATTTAACTAATTATCATCAACCGCATCATTAACTTTTTCTCTTGCTCTAATATGCCGGAAGATATTCTCGTCTAAGCATACGCAACAAATCATAAATAAGAAGAGGAATTTTATATTAATTCCATATAGCGTGCCATTAGGAAGATGAATATTTTTAGAATGTTTGTTAAGCCGAAATACGTGACAGTCAGTGGAGAGAAAATCCAAGACGTGTTACTATTCCTAAATAAAAACGTAAAAATAACATCACGCCTGTTATCTCCGAAAGGTTAGGCAGAGGTGTACCTTAGTACACCCACATTTCGTCAGTTACGTTTCAGTCCCTTGTAATAGGGGGCGAGCCTATTTTGCCATCAACCGGGCACAAATCCAAACTCCATGTCTGCTACTGAGAAATTTTTAATGGCAAAACCCAATTAAACTTTGCCTGCCCTGGGAATCGAACCCAGGACCTCAGTTCAGCAGGCGCACTTGCGACCACTTGACCAACAAGGCAGTCACCAAAAAATAAATAAACTGAGAAACCTGTTGATTCCCTAAATCAATGTTGGATCTCCAACCTAACAGAAATATGTTTTGCTGGGGAGTTTGGTTTACCCCTTCTCCCCAGCTAAAACAAGGAAGTGGCGAATGGCGGACGCTTTGGGGGACCGTCTTAAGTCATTTTTAACCGACTTCAAAAAAAGGAGGAGGTTCTCAATTCGGTTGTATGTTTTTTTTTTTGTGTTTGTTACCTCATATCTCCGCCATTTATGAACCGATTTGAAAAATTCTTCTTTTATCTGAATGGATCTACTTCTCGATTGGTCTCATAGAAATTTCATCAAAATCGGTTCAGCAGTTTGGTTTTGAAATCAAAATAAGTGGAAAAAATGTCATCCAAGTAAAATAAATTGCGAAATTGATACTTGACAAGGATTTGTGTGTGATACGATAACTAAAAAGGGTAAAATAAAAACTTTTTTGCAAAAAAAAACCGACTTCCAAAAAAAAAACACTAAAAAAGTGGAAAATAACTTTACTTTCGGAAGTCGGTGGCAAAAAAGTCAATGAAACAAACAATAGTCTCAGTCTAGTTGAAGGATACGAATATAATAGGTTATATTAGTGTCTTAGCAGACCTACTCTTTCAACTCTTTATTTTTATCGGCGGTGAGTAACATTTTAAATGACGACATTGTTGCCAGCGCGGGCATATCTTGGATGAGAAGAAGGTGGAGCTTGGCACAAGCAAATAGAGGCCTTGACCCAGCAGTGGGTGAAGTCGGGCTGTGTATGATGGTGATGGGTAGTATTTAATGTTGAAAATCAACGGTTGGGAGTTGGGTCTCACGACGGACATTAAACGCGATAGTTACGAAATATTAGGTTTATGGATGTAAGGATTGACGTGTGGCACACACTGTTGTCGATAAGACAGAGAAAACAGAAGGCTCAGATACTCTATCGTTATAGCATGTCGATTTGATGGCAATATAAATTAAGTCAGCCCGGAATTTGCTTACGAAATTGGCGCATTCGGAACCGAAGAAGGCAAGACATAGTGAACGGATTTGCACATACAACCTGGATTAACATAATTATTATTATCAAACATTGTGTCCCACTGCAGGGCAAAAGGGTCCTTTCTCTCCTTCCACTTATGCCTATCGAGTGCTGTTATTCGCCAATCCTTGTGACAAGAGTCGAGTTCGACCCGCCAACTCCTGGGTTTTTTTTTTACTAGCCTGTTCTGTCCCACTCCTGGGCAAAGGCCTCCCTCCACTCCTTCCACTTCTCGCAAATCCACGCGTCCTCCTTCCAATTCGGACGGAACCTGTCCAGTTCGGCCCGCCATCTCCTTCGTGGCCTGCCGCGACCCCGCCTCTCTGAGATTAACATAACATATATTTTTATCCCGATACACGAAGTAATTCTACAAAAATGTGAGCGACTCATCATAAGCTACTTGAATACATACGCACATTTGTCACAAACACTCAAGTTCACAAGCAACAAACTGTAGTAAATCCAGTGAAATTGAGCGCAAGCGACACGCCCTTTCAAACGCTTCGCTTCAATTATTTTTATGGAGGGTGCAATAAATTGTACGACGAGCTCGATACGCTGTATTGCACGATGTGCATTCTTTGTCATAAGTTGGACAGTTCGGCTTGTTATAGCGTAATTTATGAAAGGATTTTGGTGTATTGCAGGTCCTGGGTTTTGTCCTGTAGGGTTACCTACAATACAAGCTTGTTTATCTTGAGTTGATGGTATCGTTTATTTCATCATCACTTCTCTCCACCGACATGTCCTAAAACAAAAAAAGATATGTGACGCGTGGTGGATTATTATTGTGACTGCCTCGTTGGTGAGTGGTTGCAAGCGCGATTGCATAGTGCTATTGGGTTTTTCCATCAGAAATTTCTCATTAGCAGCCACGTAGTCTGGATTTGTGCCCGGTTGATGGCAATAGACTTGCCTCCTAATACATGGCACTTAAACATAACTGGCCAAATGTGGGTTTACTATTAGGTATATCTATGCCTAACACTTCGGGTATTACAGCCGTGATGTTTTTTTATGTTTATATATGTACTCAACCCAACATTTGAAAGTGAAGGGAAATCTACAACCCGCCTGGTTTCGCACAGTGGATTACGGCTCACTCCTCACAGAAAACAGACCTGAGTCACACACACAACATTATAGGTTGATGATCTCATGTTATTCCATTACTTTCTTCCCAAACTGAAACTTCTACTATATCCCTTCAGTTCTCATCTATAAATAGCCGTCTATATTTGCCGTCACAGGTGATGGCGCTTGCTGTAGACATACGCCATGGTGTGCCATGCCGTGCCCTCGAACATTGACCGGCTAGTGAGTTGAGAAATATGCTGTGATGTGATGTGTGTGTTAGATTGAGGAGTTGTCATCGGTGTGTGAGTGACAAATGTGAATTGATGAGGGGTTTTAGCCTCATCATTAGATCTGTTTGGGTTCAGATTTTTCTTTTAAAGCTTACGATCTTTTATGATTTTATTTCTAGCCCTTTTCGCAAGGGTCTTTCGACACTGTTCACTCTTGCCCGCCATTACCATTCCGTTTACCGTTGAGAATCTACATCCCTGATAAAAATAACTACTAGCTTTTGGTCTTCTTCTTCTTCATCGTGTGGTTAGTGCCTAACCTGGTGTCCGGAGTTTTTATGCCGCCAATGGACCTCTGACTTGGCTTCACATGCTGTCGAGAAATATCTCTCAGGCATGCTTGTTTGCTCACGATGTTTTCCTTCACCGAAGGAAGTGATAATTATACAATACGCACATGTATCCGAAAAATCAGAGGTGCGTGTCTTGGGTTTGGAGTCGAGACCTATGACTTGGCAGTCCGAAGGTCACACCACTAGGCTATCACTGCTTGCTGAAATTACTAGCTTTTGGTAAAGAACGTTATTATTTTCTCCACTAAGCAGATTGTGCAGTGTTTTAGAGTTGCGACAAAAAATATCAAGAGTGTATCTTTAGTTTGTTTCTAACCATTATGAACCCTTTGATTAAGCAATCCCGAGTGACCCCACATATTGAACACGCTCAAATTGTCAACAGGTACCAACTGAGGATCCATCACCGCAAGCACAGACGCAGTCGTGACGAAGCCTGCGCGCGCGCATCGAGGACGCACTACACGACAACTGGCGGCGGCTGACTGCCTCACGCACTGTAAGACATCCATCATCATCAATCTATTGTAAATAGATCCTTAACGACGCCGAAAAGCACTTCTTCTCCTCGTCACTGCGATCTTTTTTTGTTCTGGACCAAGCCTGGGAACCTCCTGGTCACGGAGATATTGGAGGTGAAAGTTCCAACTTTTTCACAATTTTTTAATACTTGTTTTTAGGGTTATAACTTCACTTTGAGTACCTCCATGGTCCCTGTACTATCCAATGCACCCATCAGCACAATGTTTTTAGTCCTTTACATCGAGTCCTACCGAAAAACGTGATTTTTCACCCAAAAAAAATTAAGTGGTTTCCCAGCAATAATTTTTGCGTAGAGTTACTTATTGATGTACAGAATGTTTTGTAAATGACTTCGTGAAGGGTCCGTTTACGCCTTGTATAGCTGTAAAAAAGTTCTAACTAGCTAGAGTTTGTAAGTTGTTGGTGTGACACCCCTGTGCCTCGGAAAACCTGCCTCACGCCTGATCTCTATCCGGTCGTGTCGGACCACGGGAGTCAGGGGAGAGGGAGTGCATCTGTGTTTGCGCTCACACTTGTGCACTTTAATGTCTCATCGACGTTATAGCTTTTGCTGTTATCGGCGACTTAGACATGGGAAACATTATTGTTGGCCGCTTTTTCAATGGAAGAGCGGATTACACCAATAAAACTAAATTAAGTTCAATATTCATGCTACGGAATATTGGCAGTGTCAATTATTTTTCATTCGCCCTCGGTAGTCCAGCCTAACCCCTTACCCTTGTCACATCTCAACAAAATGCTCTCCATCATTCCAGGGTTCATTCCAAACCCGGGCGCGCCTCCGCTCGTTCAGCCAGGAGCGGCGTCGCCGGCCCAGCGCCTGCTCGCTTGACCTACAGGACTTGGAAGACAGACCTCACAACACTGCTACTATACACAGGTGAACTTCTTTTCAATACTATGGATATCTGTGTCATCTTTGACAGAGTAGCCCGCATGTTTAACAACCAGTCTTACTAAGCGGTATTGTTCGAATGTGTACCTCGCAACCGGCGTGCGTGTATGACCAGATGTATGAACGTGGATGAGGCAAAAGGAGAATGTAGGGATCGTAGCAGGAGGCGTGGTTTCTGCCTACACACATGGGAATAAGGCGTGAGTGTATGTATATGTATGTGTACCCAATAGCTGGGTTATGGAGGTCAGGTATTCAGCTGCATTTACAATTTATGTTCCAATTAATATAATCTTAGAAAGTGACACCCACGAATGAAAATTTAATTTTCAATTCAACCTTAAAATTTTCCAACAGTACACGCTGAAATCAACTCAATTTCTACTGCAATTATGTTGAGTTAGGTAAAAAAACAACAACAATTTAACACAACATCCTCCGTTTTGTCCACAGAGCCCACTCGCTAACCAAGATGGCGGCGCTCTCGCTGAAGATATCAATAGACGGCGGCAAGGTGGTGAAGACCATACAGTTCGACCCCTCCACCACCGTGTACGACGCCTGCAGGATCATCCGCGAGAAGATCCTAGAAGCCAGCAGTGGCGATCGTAAGTATTCACTGACTAACTTTTGAAATGAACCCAAGGGAACGTTTCAATACGATAATAGAATAGAATTATCTTTATTCAAGTATCAGATGACTCAAAAATGATTAGTAAGACTAATGTAGCTCCCCGTTAGTGAAAAAATCGGATCAGTACTTCCGAAGATTACCCCCTAAATACAAACTTAGAAACAAATTTCACCTCTTTATAATATTATTAGTATAGATTGAGCATGCCTGGCCCAGTCGTAATGACTCCGACTTACCAATTTCTCGTCGTTTCGGCCCCTAGTACAATGCTCACTGAATTAGTCATTCGAATTTGTAGAAAACATCGTGAAGAAACCAGTTCTCACTGAAAATCCACCGACTCTGACAGAGAGACTGAGTCTCATTAAGAAACCGATGTAAACGCAATAGTTTCAGTAAATTACCATACTCGGTGAATACTCACACTCCGGGACAAACTGTATCTGGAATTACTTCCACTATTTACTACACAATTCTACTGTCATAACATATTCTACAGTCAGATAAAACTATGAACTAAACTACAGTACAGTCAGATTCGTCGCCGTCGAGGTCGACCGCGGCGAAGGTGGTGTGACGATCCGATCATGCTTGTCGGGCAAACGTGGCCAGAAATTGCACAAAACAGAGAGGTTTGGAAGGTGAAAGGCGAGGCCTTTGCCCAGCAGTGGGACAGTAGTTTTATTATAGGCCAAAAAGAAAAACAGTTAGATTGCCAAGCAAATAGTTGCTGTTTAAATTGCCAAAAAAACGAGATTATTTTACAATCTCATAGCAATTGGCATCCTCTTACAACACCCACAAAACCAGAGTGTTGCCTTTTTTTGTAAAAACTAAAGCACTCCTCTATCTTCAACAGCAAAAGAATACGGCCTCTTCTTAGCGTCAGAAGAGGACAACAAGAAGGGGATATGGCTGGAGGCGTCCAGAAGCCTGGACTACTATATGCTGAGGAATGGAGACCTGCTGGAGTATAACAAGAAGACCAGGAATCTGAGGGTGCGGATGTTGGATGGTGAGTGGCTTTTGCTTATTGATGCGGTGGTAAAGTGGCCTTTTGCTAAATATTTTGACGTCAGCTTCGCACGGCCTCGTTGGTCCAGCGGTCGCAATAGCGACTGTTAAACGTGAGTTCCTGGGTTCGATTCCAAATCGATCAAGTTGTTATTAGTGTTTTCCATTTCTAATTTTCTCATTAGCAGTCACAGCGTCGGATTTTTTGCCCAGTTGATGGCAATTGGTTCGCCCATATTACATGGGACTTAAAAATAACTGGCGAAATGTGGGTATACTATAGGTATACCTATTGTGCCTAAACCTTAGGGGATTACGGGTGTTATCAAGTCAATGAAAAGGGGAAAAAATACATTTTGCCAACTGCCTTAAATTTTTAATTCCTTTGTTTTTTGTACATAATTTGCCAATATCAAAGGCCCTTTCTTCTATACACTTGTGAAACATTTGTGACGGCACCCTTGTTGTTACAGGCACGGTGAAAACCTTGTTGGTAGACGACAGCCAAGTGGTAGCTAACCTGATGGTGGTCATCTGCACCAAGATCGGTATCACCAACTACGACGAGTATGGACTGGTGAGTAAACACTTACAAACTTTTTGGTCAGTACAGATAAGTCACCAAGTTACTGCTGTACGTGGAGGCCTGGGTTCGATCCCCAGGTCGGCCAGTGATATTGTATTTTTCCATCAGGAGTTTCTTTGTAGCAAACTCGAGGCTCAAAATGGGACTGGCCAAACATTTCATCCCTCCCGTCCTGATCCTATCAAGCTGACACAAAGATGTATGTAGCCCCCCACAATGCTATTAAGCTGGTTTACTATTACATGAGAGTGAAATATAAGGTCAACTGTTGTACCCATGGATGGTTTTACCTATGGACACTAGTAATATTTAAAAAAGGCGTAAATTAACGCTCTTCGTCCTAATCCGTGTTCTAAGACTATAATTTGTTTGAGTAAATTCCTAAATCAACACCCAAGCAAACATCATTCTCCTGCCCTTATCCAAATTCATTTGTGGTCGGCGCAGCCTGTCTTCTTCTTCCATACTTCTCTATTACTTGTCATCTCATCAGACACCTTTCTAGCCATATCATCACACAGTCCGTCCATCGTTTCTTTAGTTTTCCTCTACTCATATACCCATCCATATTCATACTCAAAACCTTCCTAACGACATTTCCTCAACAGCTCAACACCCAATCAAACATTATATTTAAAACATCAACAACGACATACTAATAATACAACCTTCATTTTCTCCCCAAAGGTCCGTGAAGAACAGAAAGACGAGCCAGATCCCTGCGAGAAACCCAACTTCGGCACCCTGACCCTCAAGCGGAAGCACCAAGAGAAGGAGAGGGACGCCAAGATGGAGCAGCTCCGGAAGAAGCTCAGGACCGATGATGAAGGTAAACATTAACATTATAATCTGGATCTCTTCAAAGTTCGAGTGAATCGGTTTCTCCTAGGCGCGCGTGCTCCACCCTAGGCCGCGACATCGATTCACATCGGCCGAGTTGCGGACAAACGCAAGCCTATCTAATGTAAAAAACAACGTTTTTCTTCAAGAAACCAGCTCAGATCTGCCTCCTATTCCTCCGTATTCACAAACCCTTCGATGCGGTTTCGAATCGACAAGTCGTATGTTTATCCTTTTTTTGGCATTACGAGAGCGAACGAGATAGACATACGACTTTCCGAATCGAAATCGAATCGAAGGGTTTGTGGATATAGGGCCTGGTCAATACAAGAGTAACAGTCAGTCTGTCAATAGAACAGAGATCAGTACAGAGTTTGTTTTGTTGTTTTTTTTTTCCAAATTCTAAGCTAGTAACTATGTCTTATGGCCATATATAGAGCATAGACACACCTTTGCCGTACCCTTCGGGAGATAACAGATGATGTCAGGTTATTTTAATTGAATTAACAAACCCTTGCTCCCCAACAGTGAACTGGGTGGAGCCCTCAAAGACCCTCCGCGAGCAAGGCATCGACGTGACGGAGACGCTGCTGCTGCGTCGCAAGCTGTTCTTCTCCGACCGCAACGTGGACTCGCGCGACCCCGTGCAGCTGAACCTGTTGTATGTGCAGGCCAGGGACGCCATACTGGACGGCATGCATCCTGTTACTATGGATAAAGGTATCCTAGCTTATCACTACTACGTAGTATAAAACAAAGTCGCTTCCCGCTGTCTGTCCCTATGTGTGCTAAGATTTTTAAAACTACGCAACGGATTTTGATGCGGTTTTTAATAGATAGAGTGATTCAAGAGGAAGGTTTATATGTATAATACATGCATATTATAATAGAGGAAACATTAGTATCTACATTGCACCCGTGCGAAGTCGGAGCGGGTCGCTAGTAGCTATAATAATACCACAATGTTAATATCACTGATAAAGATATATTTATTTTGTATAAACATGAGCAAGCGCGACTGCTGAGCATGTGCTCCTGGGTTCGATCCCCAGGTTGGGCAAAGTGTTATTGGGGTTACATTACGAATTTCTCAGTAGCAGCCACGGAGTCTGGATTTGTGCACGGTTGATGGCAAAAGGCTCGCCCCCTATTAAATGGGACATAAGCGTAACTGGCGAAATTTGGATGTACTATCAGGCACACTTCTGCCTAACCCTTCGGGGATTACAGGCGTTATGTTATGTCTTTTCTATTCACTTTTTTAGGCTCTTAGGTTAGGCAAATCGTTATTGTGTTTTTCCATGTGGAATTTCTCAGTAATAGCCTGGAAGTTCATTATAATAGCAATAAGGTTGTTCCTCTTGTACTTCTTCTTCGTCGTTCCCTCACTGCTGAGGATCGCCAGCACATATGACACGTCTCCAAGCTATGCGGTCTCCTGCAGTGTGAACCACGTCTGACCATCTCGCTCTACCTTCTACGCGGCCCAGTATCATAAGCCTTTCCACACAATTCCTAGGCAAACGCATAATATGTCCGAAAAAGCTGAGGGCCCGTTTCCCAGGCAGATTGTGGAAGGCCGTTTGATGATGTTGAGCTCTTCCAGATCTCTGCCTACCACTTCAGATATACATAGGTGATGTTATGTTATGTTTTACCCCGTGGTTTTACCGAATGAAATGTTTGTATTGTCAACAGCTTGCGAGTTCGCGGGCATTCAGTGTCAGATACAGTTCGGTGACCACAGAGAAGACAAGCATACAACCGGATTCCTAGAGTAAGTATTTATGATTGGCTGGTTGTTTTCACTACTACTAAGTGTTACCTAAAATTCGGTCTTCAATCAGATGACTAATTATTTATGTATGATGAAGTTTCTCTGTTGCTTACAAAGTATTGTAGATTTGACTGATAAACCTGTTTCGCCATTTTTTTGCGTAAAATATGAAACATTGATCAGTAAGCGAATCATATCCTTAGTAACAATAGTCATCAGACTAGGTATCTGGCATATAAAAATTGCCTGACCTGGTGTCAGAGTTTTTATGCCGCCCATGGACCTATGACTTGGCTTCACATGCCGTCGAGAAATATCTCTCAGGCATGCTGGTTTCCTCACGATGTTTTCCTTCACCGAAACAAGTGATAATTATACAATACGCACATGAATCCGAAAAATCAGAGGTGCATGTCTTGGGTACGAACTCGAGACCTATGACTATGGCAGTCCTGTGTCAACACCACTAGGCTATTACTGCTACAAAATTGAAAAAAAAAGAGTTTTTTTTTTTTTAAACAAGGAGATCGTTTAAAAAACAATACTTTTTTTCTTTTATTTTCTTCTCCAACCTGATAAATAAATATTATGTAATTTTCTTTCAGCCTCAAAGAATTCCTGCCAGCCTCCTACGTGAAAGTCAAAAACATCGAGAAGAAGGTCTTCAAGGAGCACAAGAAGCACCTCACTCTGACCGAACTCGACGCCAAAGTGTTGTACACCAAGAGCGCCCGGGACCTCAAGACTTACGGCGTCGCCTTCTTCTTGGTCAAGGTAAATCTTTAGCATAACATCATTCTCCTGCCCTTATTCCAATTTTTAGGGTTCCGTACCTCAAAAGGAAAAAACGGAACCCTTATAAAATCACTTTGTTGTCCGTCCGTCCGTCCGTCCGTCCGTCTGTCAAGACCGTTTTTCTCAGGAACGCGTGGAGGTATCAAACTGAAATTTCTATATGATACTTAGTTCTACTGTCCCTGGAAGCTGTAGAAAAATCAACCTTCTAAGTCAACGCAATCAAAAGATACAGCCACTTAGGCCGCAAATTTTCGAAACTCGCACGGGAATCAAAACCTACAGGGTACTTCCCGTGAACTTAGAATCTTGAAATTTTGTACGAAGTCACGTCTTATAGTACAGATATAGGAAAAATTACGAAAACCGTAAATTTTTAGTTTCGTCATATAAAAAAAAGTTATATACCCACAGGTTTGTACGGAACCCTCGGTGCGCGAGTCCAACTCGCACTTGACCGGTTTTTTTATTTATTTATTTATCTAATTACATTTACCATTACAGGCTAACCCAATGCGATAAATGCGCCTTAATTAATAATAACTTAATTTATACTTACAACTAATACCTATACTAACTAATATCTATAACTATTGATAAACAATGCATTCCTTGTGAATTCACTCAGAGTACAATAAAATAAGTCCGTCTCACTCGCTATGAGGTTGAGCGTGCGGTGTGCACGTATTTATTATTTACTAGCGGATACCTGGCGTGTGCTACTACGCTATAGTGCTTAATGCATTGTTTTAGTGCTCTAAAACCATCTTCGCATTGTTGCCTTTCTTATTAAAACGGTTTGGGGCACATCGGCTGAATGGTTTAAAAGTCTATAACGGACATAGGTAGAAACAATTTTCGTGTTTTATATAGATAGATTAGGCGCAGAATTTCCTAAGTACACTGCCAAGGGTCATACTCGGGGAGAAAAAATTGATTAGGGAACCACCTCATCATCATCTGCTTGCTTTTTTCCAACTGTGTTGGGGTCGGCTTTCAGTCTAACCAGATGCAGCTGAATACCAATATTTTATATGGAGCAACTGCCTATCTGACCTCCTCAGTCCACAACCCAGGTAGTACTGCGTAATACGACACTCCTGGGTGACTAGGGACCCCCAAGACCGTTTCTCCGATTTTCGGGCCACTGACCTTTACCGACTGTCAAAGATCTACAAATGACAGCCAGGACCAACGGCTTAACGTACTTTTCGAGGCAGGGAGGAGACTCGGTATGTAATTGTGGTCACCCATCGACGACCTATCACGACATTTAGTACCTCAACATTGTCAAATAAAAAAAATCTAAATCGAATACGTAGATACCAGATGTAAAAACAAGATATCAAGTATTATCCACATTTTTTGTTCACAGGAAAAAATGAAAGGCAAGAACAAGCTCGTCCCTCGTCTGCTGGGCGTCACCAAGGACTCCGTGCTCCGCCTGGACGAGAAGACCAAGGAGATCTTACAGACGTGGCCCCTCACCACGGTGAGGAGATGGTGTGCCAGTCCCAACACCTTTACCTTGGACTTCGGAGACTATAGGTAAGGTCTACAAACCGAACTAACTTCAGTTTATCCGTGATGTTGTTGCTTGCAACCGCGGCGAAATATCGGGAACTCGAAATAAATAGTTAACATGGTGAATATCCCGTTTTTAGTGTTAATGGTCAAGGTCTAAAAAGTTTTGCGTTGCCAATAGAGAAAAGTGATAAATAGCGCTAACTGTTTGTTACCTTCATTCAGCGGCCATGGAGTTCCTTGTGATGAACTCACGCCTTTTCCCCCCATGGGAGCAGTAACTTCAAAACGCAACCTGCTGCGATCGTTCCATAGTCCTTGCGCCTCGTCTGCGTTTATATATCTGCTCCGAATTCATGCTGATAACTTAAGCTTTCAAAAACTCAAATTTGTTTACATATTCGGAAACAAAATTTCTAACACAAACAAGGTCTTCTTCGACCGCTTTACTCACTTACTGTGTTGTGAAGGCTTAACAGGTAGTCATACCATGTTCATTATTGGTATTCAGCTGCATTGGTTACTGGAAGCTAACCCCAACATAGTCGGGGAAAGGCTATGCAGACAATGATCTTCTGACTGATTCGTTGGTGGGACCCTTTGGACGTAGACTTGCGGACACCAGGCTGATATACAATTCTGATTCGTTGTTTTAGTGGTCACAACTGAACTGATACGATAAAATTCTTGTCATAAGTACAGCGTACGGGCGTACTCATTCTAAATCACTCTTTTTGTCATTGGTAATAGTTTATCCGTCTAAACGCCGCTTATTGTATTTTTTTTTTCTTATAAAAACTACATTAAATCTCTGTTTGCCCCCAGCGACCAATACTACTCGGTGCAGACGACGGAGGCTGAGCAGATCCTGCAAGTGATAGCCGGCTACATCGACATCATCGTGCGCAAGCAGCGCGCGAAGGAGCACCTCGGGATAGAGGGCGACGAGGGCTCGGCCATGTTGGAGGACTCTGTGTCGCCTTCCAAGTGAGTAGAATAATTAGAATGTTGTTGAAAAGTATGGAATCTTCTGGAAATGTCTGGAAATGTGTGGAAAACGTCATTTCCAGAAATTTCCAGCTCTTTACATATCGATTTCTAACGTCAATCAGCGTTGCTTGTTCTGGTTTGAAGTTTTTGAAGGGTATTGATGCCAATGTAATTACAGGCGACATTTTAACTTTGTCTCTCAAACAGCAATGCATCTGCGATGCCCCAGGTTTTTTCACGTACCGGTACGTTTTCCACGCGGCCAGAAAACAATTAATTCTAAGTTGTTCAAGCGCCTTCGGCTTTCTATAAAAGTACAATTCTAAAACATACAAGTCTTATAGCGTTGGCTTTCCCGCTGCTGTTTGCAGTCGTCTTCTTAATTGTACCTTAATCGCTTAAGTGAGAAATTTGTCTAAAATAAAGAAGCATTCGATAGAATGACATTCTAAACAGCTGTAACATTGATTACAGTGACATATGACGTCTTTAGCAATGATTTAAGCGGAATGCAACTATAGGTTTGACAAGGATGTCTGCTGTAGGAGGCAGCGTATATATACCGAGGTGGTACCTTATTCTAGGAATACGATTTGGTAGACAACGAAAACCGACTTGAGTTCAAAAATGGACTTGAGTCGGCTTTTTGAATATGGGTGTATGTCTTAAAATCAATCTGATAAGGCGCTAAAAACACTTAAGTTGAAAAGAAAATTCAGCACAACTTACTAATCTAACCACATTTATTTGCCAACAGAGCCAACATCATCCAACACGACACGTTCAAGTCGGGCAAGGTGAACACCGAGTCCGTCGCGAAGCCGGCCGTACATAGACCTGGCGCTGAAGGTAATGTATATTATGTTGTTATACGTAGACTAGGTTTATGTTATTATTTTGTTTGAAAAATTGTTGGTGGAACATCATAATATGCATTTAAGAACTGTAGAATTGTGTGATAATTCGTTTAAAAGAGGATTAGATGATGTAAATAATGAACAATCTATAAAGAAGTGTCTGTTTTTAATTTAAAAATAACAGCTAATGGATATGAAAGTATATAACGGTACTTATAACAATACTAGCTGTCCCGGCGAACTTCGTACCGCCTAACAGTCAATGAATCCTACCCCATCTACCCTACCTGCCCCACCTATCCTACTTACTCTACCCACCCTACCTACCCTGTCTACCCCACCTACCCTACCTACTCTACCTACCCTATCTACCTACCCTCCCTACCTACCTACCTATCCTACTCTCCTAGTACCTACCTACCTATCCTACTCTCCTAGTACCTACCTACCTATCCTACTCTCGTAGTACCTATCTACCTATCCTACTGTCGTAGTACCTACCTACCTATCCTACTCTCCTAGTACCTACCTACCTATCCTACCCTCCTAGTACCCATCTACATATCCTACTCTCCTAGTACCTACCTACCTATCCTACTCTCGTAGTACCTATCTACATATCCTAATCTCCTAGTACCTGCCTACCTATACTACTCTCGTAGTACCTACCTACCTATCCTACTCTCCTAGTACCTATCTACATATCCTAATCTCCTGGTACCTACCTACCTATACTACTCTCGTAGTACCTACCTACCTATCCTACTCTCCTAGTACCTATCTACATTATCTATTCTTCTATTTCCTACCTACCTATCCTACTCTCCTAGTACCTATCTACATATCCTACTCTCCTAGTACCTATCTACATATCCTAATCTCCTAGTACCTACCTACCTATCCTACTCTCCTAGTACCTATCTACATATCCTAATCTCCTAGTGCCTACCTACCTATACTACTCTCGTAGTACCTACCTACCTATCCTACTCTCCTAGTACCTATCTACATATCCTACTCTGCTAAAAAATAATCTGACAGATTAACAACTGAAGTTAGCTAAAATTAAGTTTCTCGAAGCCGACCACTATTTATGTACTACTAGCTTATGCCAGCGGCTTCGCCCGCGTGGAGTTCGATAATTGACCCAGGGGTCGTTCTACCGGGATTAAAAGTAGCCTATGTGCTATTCCAAACTATAATCTATCTCTGTGCCAAATTTCATCCAGATCCGTTCAGCCGTTCTGGCGTGATTGAGCAACAAACATCCATCCAAACTTTCACATTTATAATATTAGTATAGATGTATTTTGTGACTATGCAATTTTGTCGCGTTTGCGATTCACTTTTGTACACTTTGGGAACGCTACATTAGATCCTCCAACGCGCACGCGAATTTGAACTTTATGCAGCGGTAATAAATTACAAATTGACTCTCCATTTTATTTAGAAAATGTTTGTATGGGAAATAGAAAAGTGCTGTTTTGAGGGTTTTCCCGGCAATTATTCGAATTTTTCTCAACTTTTAAACCTTCTCTAGACCTCCACGAACATTTCAAAACCAAGATAAGATAAATCCGTTCAGCCGTTCTCGAGTTTTAGCGAGACTAACGAACAGCAATTCATTTTTATATATATAGATTAGTGACCCGTCCCGGCTTCGCACATGTAAAACCGCATTACAATCCGTCGCGTAGTTTAAAAGATCTAAGCGACGGCGACAGAAGTGACTTTGTTTTAAACTATGTAGAGAAATCATTCTTTTTAATTTTTGGTCTGTCTGTCTGTTTGTTGCGGCTAATCTCCGAAACGGCTGGGCCGATGACGGTACTTTAACTGGCAGATAGCTTGTGGTATAAGAAGTAACTTAGGCTATTTTTATTTTCGAAAAATGAATAGGGTTCCGTCAAATTGGGAACTAATATTTTTATAATAATTTAGAACAGTGATAGTCTAGTGGTGTGACCGTTGGACTGCCAAGTCATAGGTCTCGAGTTCGAACCCTAGACACGTACCTCTGATTTTTCGGAATTATGTGCGTTTTGTACATACAATTATCACTTGCTTCGGTGAAGGAAACCAGCATGTCTGAGAGATATTTCTCGACGGCATGTAAAAGCCAAGTCAGAGGCCCATGGGTGGCATAAAAATTCTGACACCAGGTTAGGCACTAACCAAACGACAAAAAAAAATTCACGCGAACGAAGGTCGAGGGCAGCAGCTAGCTGACTGTAAATCTCGCCTCCTCCTCACACACACATCTGCCAATATACATGACGTTCCACCAAACCACCACCACCTTTATCCTATTATAATTTTGCCACCGCTTCACACGATATAATTTGCCGCCGCTAGGGGCCAAGGTGTTCGCCGTGAACCACATGACGGGCGCGCAGCAGACCACAGTCTCCGGACAGATCATCACGGGACACACGCCGCCTGCTGTTCGTATTTAGCTGTTTATCTTTTATTTTGCCTATTTATAACTTTCGGTGCTAAGCCCCCAGCATATGGGTCGAACAATAATTCGTTCGTGTGCGCACAACCCGCCTCCCGAGTCGTCGCTATACGTAGCTATAGATGACGCGCATACTAGTGAAAATGGATTATTTGAACTTAGCAGCGTAAGTGTTCCGCTTGGTATAAAAAAAAAATCAATCAATCAATCTTATTGATTGCTTGTTTGTTTTTTATTGAATCGTATTTATTGGGAAAGAAAGCTGTTCAACAATTACGAAGAATATCCGTGATCATGGTGCTGGCAACAGTGCCGAAATATTGGGAACTCAAAACGAATGTAAACATGGGAAATATCCCGTTTTTAGTGTTATTGATAGAGCTGTGATAGTCTAGTGGTGTGACCGTCGGACTGCCAAGTCATAGGCCTCGAGTTCGAACCCAAGACTAATTATCACTTGCTTCGGTGAAGGAAAACATCGTGAGGAAACCAGCATGCCTGTGAGATATTGCTCGACGGTATGGAAGGTCAAGTCAGAGGCCCACGGGCAGCATAAAAACTCTGACACCAGGTTAGGCACTAACCATACGAAAAGAAGCATAAGAAAAGAAAGTTGTCAGACAATTTCTAAGAACATCAACACCATGAATACAATTCCCGCAACATAGAAACATGTTGCCGTGACATTGTTGCAGAACTTTTCCCAGTGAATATGGGATCCTTAGATTTTAGTGAATATTTTCTAATGAGTGTCTGAGGGAAAGTGGCTATGCTTTTGCGGAGATGAAGAGGTTTATAGAACCACGTCTTGTCGACTTGTTCCAAGTAACAAATTGTAAATTCCAAGACATTATTTATTTATGTACACACAATATACATAACAGGACATTACATTAAGTAAGATAGAAGAACACAAAGGTACTGATTATTTCATAAGAAATTTCGTCCAGCAACAAAGGAGTAAACTGGAAAATTAGTACTTAAAACAAAAATATACCTAACACATTGACATTCTCATTTATTTTTTAATAGACAAAAAAGGGTGATAGGATGTATTAAATTGATGGGTTTGGGGACCCGAGAAAGTACATCATTTCTGTAATGAAATATTGAGAGCAGTTTTAAATACTTATACTTTTAATTATAAAAAAACTCGGCTTAATAATAGAAAATGTATTGCCACGTTCGCTCTGACACCCAACTTCAAATCTTATTTGATTATACAATAATAATAATGTGATAAACATTTTGTTCCACGCTGCTATTATGGCTACATGTAGTCATCGAAATGGGCTGTGTAGGTATATATTGTATACAAAATTTTATTCATAATAGAAATACCAAAAAAAAAATGGTACCTTGTTAGCGTAGTTTTTGCACGCAACTATTGACCGGCTTGGATTCGAACCCCAGGTTGGACAATGATTGAATGTTCTAATGGCTGGTGTAAAAGTACCCTTAACGAAACCCAAAGGCTCCCCGTCATTGCGATATTTTTTTTTGTTCTGGACCATACCTGGGAACCTTCTAGTTACGGAGATATTGGAGGTCGAACTTCCAACTTAATCACAAGTTTTCATTTTTTTTTAAATACAAGTCTTTAATAACTTTACTATAAATATCTCGGTACATTGAGTCCTACTGTAAAACATGGTTTTTCACCCCAAGGAACAGTCGTTTCCCAGCCATAATTTTTGCGTAGAGTTACTTAGTTTGATGTAAGTACAGAATGCTTGGGTCACGGATTCGTGAAGGTTCCGTTTACACCACAGCCTAACCCGTAGTTTTGATGCTAAGTAAAACATACATTTTCGAAAACATAATCTAAAACCAATATTTCCATGTACCAGGCTTCACAAATGCAGCAAACGCGAGTGACATCGATCATGACGGAGCCACAGCGCGCGCTACTGTCCACCATCAGCAGTGGAGTCGAGATCATCAAGCAGACCGAGGAGGGACTCAGCAGGGTACGTAATCTTCTTATTAACAACCACTGACTGGCTTAGGTCTTTTCGCTTCTTTTTCGGCTTCCAGTCTGTTTTTGAGAAACTGGTATCCCTACCCCCATTAGGGTTCTGTGCAAAAAAATTAAAATTCTTGAAATTTTAACAAAAAAGGATTCAAATAGAGAAGTAATAATTTCACGCTAACGAAGGTCGCGTGCAACAGCAATTTTTTGGAAAGGGCTTTGGCTAGCACTTTCACTGTTTTCTATAGATTATTCTGGGAAAAAAAAAAAATTACGATTGCTGTCTATTATCGGCGATTTAAAAAAGGAAACTTTTATAAATAGTCCTAGTCAGATGTCAATTCTATTTTCGTTTCACTTTCTTAAGTGAGCGTGGAGCGAACTTCCGTTTCAGTGTGGGTTCGATAAGATAAAAAATATTTAGAACGTTGTAAAAGACGTTTTTCTTTTTGTTAGCCTGGACTGGCCCAGTCCTGGGCAAAGGCCTCCTCCCACCCCTTCCACTTCTCTCATTGTTGCGCCTCTTCTCGCCAACTAACGAGAAGGCCATCCAAGGTGTCCCGCCATCTTTCATGTTAAAAAATGAAATGCCATTTACCGATTGTTAACACTTGTCGAAATATTTCTTTCCAACGGTTTAATAAGTTCCAGAAAACGTTTTTCTAATCAAATCTTATCATAGTTATTAATTTGCAATAGAAATTGGATTTTTTTCCGAATACATCGTTTTCTATCATTATAAAATAACTAAATAAAGAAGCCTTATTATGTAAATTAAACTACAGTTAAGTTACATGGAGTGAATTCATACATACTCTATACTTTAATCCACAAGAAACCCTCCGCAGGTGAAGGCCTCCAAGGAAGCCCATCTCACTCTATTTTTGGCTTTCTATGCATTAGGTATGACAAACTACGAATAAGTAAGACAACTCCTCTAATTGCTTAGGATACCAAGAAGATCACGTGTACTTCAAGCTTCTATAGAGATTATAACCGATTTTTTATCTCCCCAGGCCACACTACCCGCGCTAGGCCACGACGCGGCCTCCGTGAAGTGGAAGCAAGTGACGATGGACACCAACAAGCAAGTCGTGACGTCACAGATCGCCGCCATGAATGCCGCAACCGCGCAGGTCGTCACTCTCACTTCGGGTAAGAATGTCAATGTTTTATAGGACTTACAGTTGAGATGTTGCCGCTGGAAGCTGCGACTTGCGGCTATGGAGAAGCATCGCGAGAGATTTTTTTTATATTACAGCACCATGCTGAGATAGGGGCCTTTTGGCCTCGTACAGGACCAATTTAGATAGCCTTATTTTTATTATTTTCTTATGGTTACTTTTATATAATTTTGTTTTGGGTCTTCAACCTCTGTTAGTCTAGTTACTTGCTGTATGAGTTGAGAATCTAAGTTTTTTTTTTTTCACGATACGTGGTTGATTTCCTTCACCGTTTTGAGAGAAGGACGACGATATCTTAGAACATACATAAGTCCTACCAAAACCGTTACACACTAAAAACCTCGTCTCCCCACAGGAACAGACGAAGTAGACCACACAGCGGTTGGCGCCGCAATCACCACGATCACCAGCAACCTGCCCGAGATGACGAAGGGCGTGCAGATGATCGCCGCGCTCATGGACGACGGCGACCACGGGGACAAGCTGCTGGACGCCACCAGGAAGCTGTGCTGTGCCTTCACGGATCTGCTGAAGGCGGCTGAGCCTGAGACTAAGGAGGTAAGCTCTACAGTTCTGTGTAGGAGCTCGTCCGTGGAAGTACTACTACCACCACCGCACACATGGTGTATGAAGGGTGAGTGTGCTGGTGACCACCTGGACACGAGTTGCCAAGGATGATCCGGAAGTCTTTAAATAGACTCCGTACACAACTTGACCGAAGCAAGGAAAACCTGTTCATCTCTCTGACTCTGTGATGATTCTGCCCTGGAGTGTAAATGTGGTGTTGCTCCACAAACGATGGAACACTTGACATCGTGTCCTGCCTGTCCTGTTGCTTGCACATCACAGGAGCTGATGGACGCTACTGAAAGTGTCAAACTTGTCGCCAAATTTTGGGCTGACTCAATTTGAATTGTCATCGACACGCTAAGAAGATGACATGCTTAACGCACTAACTTTAATAAAACAATATGATCCAGTAGTTCGACGAGATGTTTGTTCAAATCAAAAAGAAAGATGACGCTACATTTTTTAAAACACTCTTTGCCATATTTACGACTACGACTTTCATAATCTATACAACATCAAAATCAAAAAATCAAAATCAAAAATGTTTTATTTCATTATTACACGTTGTACATTTTACAGTTGGTGGCGTCTCCTTTTAAGCAACAACAGTAACATAAACTGACTCTATCTTCATCTATTTCCAGCCCCGCCAGAATCTCCTAAACGCAGCCTCCCGCGTCGGAGAAGCCTCCACAACAGTCCTCTACACCATCGGCGAGGAGACGGAAGAAGATAAGGAGACCCAGGTAAACGACCCCAAGCGAAACCCTAAGAAATCATTCTTGTACAGAAAACTTAACTATTGCTACGACAACTTCTACAAAGTCTTTTTTGGCAAGGAAAAAGGGGATTCCTATGACACCGACTTTGAAAATATTGAAATAGGCAATGGCAAGTCTAAAGACTCCATTGATGATGGCATCTACGAAGATGTCGACACTACACGTAATTGGGGACTAGATGTTATACAAGAAGAGTCTGATAGTGATTATTATAGGAGTATCGATTACTGTAACATGCTGTTCAAGAATAAACCGGAAAAATCGAATAGCGATAACGATTTTGAATCGATTGTCCAGAACTGTGAAGGGTATCTAGATAGTAGTAATCCTAAGTTGTATCCGAAGACGATTTACGATAAAATTTATAATTTCAAAAAGGATTTCTCTAATCATGATTACGCTAATGTCAATTATGATAACGTTAAAAGTAATATCGATAAATCTAACTTGAATAACGAGAAATCTAATATTAATATCGATAAAACTAACTATGACAACGGAAATATCGACTTTAACAGACGTTCTAAAAACGATATACTCCGCGAACAGTTCTTTTTATCAGACAACATCGATAAAAATGACATTAACGATAAATTCAATCGGTTTAACGGCAAGAAAATCGAATGCCACAGCATAGTAAATGACATCACAAAATCGGGCCCCGATGTCAAAGTGTCAGGCTCTCTAAACATGAAATTGCTGAACCCAGATCGATACAACCGCGTGTTGACGACAACGGAAACGTTCATGGAGACAGCCGAAGCGAGTTTCACTAAAAGCCAAATTTCTAAGTTACGTCGCGATGGTTTCGAGAATTTCGTCAAAAAAAGCGAGAGGTACTATACGAGCGAGACGGGGGATAAACATACTGAAATCTTAAATAATACTACTGAATCTAAAGGCAAAACAGAGATTAGGATATTTTATAACCCAACTTTTAAAACTACAGGTGAAAATATACGCGGTTTTTGTCAATTTTGTAAGAGGAAATGTCCCAGGACGGCAGAAAAGTGTTGCCCTAAGTGTGAGTGTTTGGAGATTGAGTTAGCTACGATATGGAAGGATAATTGGTTGAACATTTTGTGTTTGCTGTCGATTATCTTTATGTTGCTGGCATTGTTGGTTCAGTGTTTCATGCCTGAAGATGCGTGTGGGGGAGGTAATAGTACGGAAGCTGGGGAGAAGTGTTTTGATATGATGTGAAGGGGGAAAACGGTGAAAGAGTGAGGGTATGGGTGTTATTTTCCAAAAATATAAAGTTTTCATATCCCAGTTAGCACAAGAAACAGAAATATGCCAATGTCTGTTCCATAATATTATTTCTTTAATCGAATCGAATATTAAAATCATTAGTGCCCTTACCGCACTTAGGTCGTGTAAAAGTGTTTATACTTAGAAGAGTGAGCTTGCAAATCCCGCGTGGCAAGATAGTATGAGTGATTTGGACAATACTATACAATAATTGTCACTGTCAATGAAACAAAAATGTTTTTATTAAACGCAGTTAGGTATCTAAAGATTTAAATCAGTGGGATTTTGTTTCAAAACGAATTCGTACTTATATTTTTGGAAAATAAAAAATGGATTGTGGAAGTTTTGGCTGTCGGTGGTTATTCCTATGGTGTAGGGACCTATAGTAATATTATGTATCCTTTATTGAACATACCCGGTGTGGTATTTAGTTCCTTATCAATATCCCTCTGTTTATAAATGCTCTCTTAACGAATCTCACTAAAAGTAACTTCATTATGGCCGAAAAAAAAAATACAAAACCCTTGAAAACTTCAGGCCAGAATCTAGATTTGTGCCCAGTTGCCGCCAGCAAAAGGCTCGCCCTCTGTTACATGGGGCTTAAACATAACTGATAAAATATGGCTGTTCTTCTGACCAACCCTTTGGGGAGACAGATGGTTACACATGTTTTTATTTGTGTTAAAAGAACTACATCAGAGAGCACAAGCTTCTCAGAAATCTTTGTAGGACTTAAAATCCAACATTAACTTTTATTAAAAAGAATCCTGAAATATGGCGGTTGCCAAAACATGGTACCAGTTACGCGTTTAGATATATATATTAAAAAAGATATCCGTTTAAAGTATTCAAAAATATACAAGGTGGGAGGGACACCGATGGTAAAACAGTACCCACGTATTTTACTAAAGTATTCCTTTTATTCTGCCTCTCTGTACAGGCATTATTTACTTATTATTTTAATATAAAAAAGCACTTTCTATAGTATTAAAAAAATTGTCTTTTTCCTTCATCTTCACATTTTCTTGTTGGATAAAAGTTAATAATCAAAATTATAAAGACAAACGAGTAAGGGAAAAGACTGCACTATGACATTTTTTTTATTAGTACGTAAGGATATTTAGTTTATGTGAGTATGTGATTCACGTAAATGACTTTAAGATGTTGGAAAGGAAAAGAGGCAAGAGAAAAATTACTTCGATCCCGTTATCAAACATTATGGCTAAGAATCAATAGAAACGTATTTAAAAATAGGTATATTTTTGCATCAGTTTGTCGTTTGTCATGCATACAAGGTGTAAACGGACCCTTCAGAGTAAAAAGTGTTTAAAGTAAAGTTATTATAACATTAAACACTTGTATTACAAAAAAAAGTGTGAAAAAGTCGGAACTTTGACCTCAAATATCTCCGTAACTAGAAGGTTCCCAGGTATGGTCCAGAACAAACAAAATATCGCAATGACGGGGAGGGCAAGTGCCTGTCGGCTTCGTCAAGGGTACTTTCACACCCTTTATTATTAAAAGAATGATGTAAATATGTGAATCGCATACTCTGGTCTGGTTCCACAATAAAAAGTTAACGTACTAACTAACAGTTAGTGTCACTTAATCTTTAGTTTGGTAAGCAGTTGGATAGTAAAGTGCTTAGCTTAGCCGTGGGCGGAGACTTTATAGTGGATTTGAACCGTTCAGTCAAAACGTAATGCACTAACTTCAATGTTAGTCTTTTAGGTTTTATTTTGTAGGTTTTTGTGGAACTGGGTAAGTTAGATAGAAGACCAGGTCATGCTGGTTTAGTGGCCGCAAGCGCGACTGCTGAGCATGAGGTCGGGCAAAGTGTTATTGGGTTTTTCCATCAAGAATCTCAGTAGCAGCCACGGAGTCTGGATTTGTGCTCGTTTGATGGCAGTAGGCTCAGCCCTATTAGGTACATGCGAATTAAACATAACTGGCGAAATGTGGGTGTACTATTAGGCACACCTCCGCCTAACCCGTCGGTGATAACTGGCGTGATGTTATATATGTCTGCATCAGTTTTTGGACACTAGTCAAAAAGTCATCACAATTTCTCATACAGAATACAAAATAAAAAAATACTTTTTTTAAGCCAATCTACTACTCTGTATAAATTTTCGAAAGAAATATATTCTAGTCTAATTGCAGCTGAAAATTAGTAATTATTAGGAGTTTATTTCAAATAATACACTTGCGAGCATTATAAACATTGTAACTAAAAAAAAAACTGGTAGTAAAAAAAAAATACAACCGAATTGAGAACCTCCTCCATTTTTTGAAGTCGGTTAAAAATGTTACGAAACGTATTTGTAGATCAAAAATAAAATAGAAAACATGGTTTAAAAGTTCTAGCCGTTATAAAAAATCACATTTTGAACGACTGCACCTTCATTGCTCGCGAGTGTAGTTAGAATCTCAAATACCGACGTTATTTGCCTATTAAGTGCCATTATAATTTTATCATCACAACAGTCTTGCCATCACAAAGACATAAGCGAGTTATAGCAACCCTTATTAGAGCTTCTATACACAATGGTTAGCTGAATACTAGTATAAAAACTTAAGCGCCCATTTGATCTCCACAACCGAGTTACCGGGTAACATCATCGGGTAAGACTGCCTGGCAGAAATCCGGGCTTCTGACTTACAGTAACAAATAACATACACTGACTTTATTGTTGATACCAATACCACACCGAGTTTCCTCCGTGCCTCGGAAAGCACGCTAAGCCGTTGGTCCCGGCTGTCACATGTAGATCTTTGACAGTCGTTACAGGTAATCAGTGGCACGAAAGTCTGACAACCAGTCTTACCAACGGGTATCGTATTACTCAGTACTAACTGGGTTGTGGAGGTCAGATAGGCAGTCGCTCCATGTAAAATACTGGTATTCAGCTGCATTCGCTAAGACTGGAAGCCGACCCCAACATAGTTGGGAAAAGACTAAGACCAAATGTATGATCGTGGACGAAGCAAGAGAAGATGGCATTCTATGTTTCTGCCTACACATGGATAAAAAGCGTGAATTTATGTATGGTCGGGAGTCACAGCTTACTTAGGAGCCACGCGTTCACTTACGCTGGTAATATTCTATTTTTTTATACAAGTCCACCATGAACCGTTGTGTAAAGAATCGTCATAAATTACGTTATTTTTGTGTTTATTCAGTGTTTGTTAACAATCGTCTTAATGCTTACTAATCTAGTCTTTATTTTTTTTTATTATTTTCTCTTTTTAACCGACTTCTATAAAAGGAGGAGGTTAAGTATTCGTTATTAAAAGCATTAAGGTAATTGGCGGCTATGGGTCGGCTTAACCTGCTAACTTATTATATTGGACTTAAATTTGGGCCGACCTTATTTATTTTTGTTTTTGTTAATGTTTGGCAGCTAATTTAAATAATTTATTCAATTTCTAATTTCTTTACATGTACATAATATTTTTTTGGTTGTTCAGGTACACATTGTCGAGTGATTGGAAATATAAAATTATTTGCGTTTGGATTCTTAAACAAGATTTTTTTGCGTGCTTTTACGGCTCTATTAATCGACAATGTGTATTTGTGCTAAATCTGTTAGTGACGTCCATGTATATGTGTCAGTTTTGCATCGCTAAAAAATCATATTGCATATACAAATAATACATTGCTGCATGAGGACCTGGGTTCGATTCCCAGGTCGGGCAAAGTTTTATTGGGTTTTTCCGTCAGGAAGTTCTCAGTAGCAGCCACGGACTCTGGATATGTGCCCGGTTGATGGCAATAGGCTCGCCCCCTATTACATGGGACTTAAACATAACTGGCGAAATATGCTCCTCTGCCTTACCCTTCGGGGATTACAGGCGTGATGTTATGACAGATGACATAACACGACATTAAAATTAAAAATATTACTAATCCCACTTGGCTATTAGAAATAATCCGAGTGCAGGATATAAATATCGGACTCGAACAACTGGCGAAACTTGGGTATACTATAATGTAAACCTCTGCCTTACCTTTCGCGATTTCATGCTTGCTTTCAAAATGGCAAACATAGTTGGTACCAATTACAGTATTCCGTCACAACTTTTTTTCTTTCATTGATTCGTACAAAATATTATGCTATGTTGATATAAATCAACTGTATAAATAATGATATAATTAATTCGATGCAAAAATACCCACGTATGCATGGACTCAAGATATTATTGCCATCTCCAAGTACAAACACACAAATTACCATTTTATATGAAAACAGAGGTTTTATTTTTAATTTAATTTTTTGCCATTTATTTTTTAAATGCTTAGCGAGATTCGAGTTTCATGATAAAAACGTCAAAACTAATCATTTATTGAAGAATGACGATTATTTTCTTAAAAAACATTTTATGTTACTTAATTTTTGGAATAAAGACTGATTTCATTTCGCTTTTATTTGTTTGACTGTCAAAAATCTAAGCTATTTACTTAAACTTCTAACTCGAAACTCGCCAGCAATTTTTGTCATAGTTATTTTTATAATAATTTAAATACACATGGGATCAGAATAATTGTACCAGTATTCAGCAAGTAATCTTTTTCTTTCAATTATTTTTCCATACCATTTAAATATCAAAACATTTACTCAAATATTACTTAACGTTGATTATGCTCTTTATTATTTAGCTTTTATTTAAACCAATTAAATCAAGAATAACACATATCATATCAATTCTAATAAATACTGGTATAATTCCTCTGCTTTCCACTGTACGGTTGTGGTTCTTAAACTTGCACTGCCATGATGGTTATTTTTGGTTAGTACATTTGCTTAAAAAAAAAACAATTGTTTTATTTATAACTAACTGTCCATGAAAGTAAATGTATTTAGCAAAAATAACTTACTAATAAACCCCCCTGTATATTGACGGAATAATATCATGCTGTATATAAGACGGTGACTGAAAATATTTTGAAATAACTTGATTTTAAATGGTCTAAAGTTCTAACTCACTCATAGTCTTAACGTACCAAGACATGCCTTAAGCTAAATCTGTACAAAGCATTTTAGTAAACAGCATTTATATTATAAATGATAAAAATATACGTACAATAGGGTCACCCATATAACATGGGACTTAAATAACAACATTACCCTCAGTCTGGGGTCAGTCGGGTAAAAATACCTAACTGGTGAAACGCGGGTGTAATGTACACCTCTGCCTATCCCTTCTGGGAAATACATTCATTGTTATGAATATGTGTATAAAAATACAGAAGACAAAATACATTCAAAACTTAGATAATACTTAAGTCAAAAACAAAATTGGTTTAGCGCCATACAAGTACATTACACGCTTGATACTTTAGGAAGTAATTCCACACATTGTCAAGAGATGGCGTTGTTTATAAAAATAAATGCCACTGACCTAGATAGTCGAGTGAACAGATGGCTGATTTTTAAAACGAGTGTCGTATGCTCGATGTCTGGGTGGAGACTAATGTGCGGCCTGAATTGATGACTGGGAAATATGTTTCGTCGTATGAAAGAGAGAGATTGTATGTTTTTTTTTTTATAGTTGATGATATCGATGTTTTTGTTTGTTAGGGCTGACATGATGGAGGAATATGATTGTGTTTTTAAAGAGACTTAAATATTACGATACAATCGTACAATAATTAATTAAAGAAACTGATAAATATGATGATAGAGGTGAAAATATAACTGGCGAATAGGTACACTTCAGTCTCACCCTTTAGGTACAACAGGCGTGATGCTGTTTTGTTTTCATGTTGAGAATCACGGCATAAAAGTATGGTAGTCAAAATTGAGTAAGATAAAACCATCTCTTTCATGGTCGCATTGGCTCTATACTACGAGTATAAGTGACCTACACAAATGTCCTTTCTTTGGTATTGTTCGTCGTGTCGTTGAGCTCCTTGAGTTAAGAGTCGAGCTACACGATAACTGACAAATGCTTGCACTGGCTGGACAGGCCCACTCAAATCTGTGTGGTTCTTTCTTCAAAAGACCATCTCAGACACTAATCTGCATAGTCCTCATCTGAGTTGACCAAGATCAGGTCCTCTATAGTTGACCTCTGATTTGGTTTCGACTGTTTCTTCTCAGGGTACGAAACACCGGCCTCATCTAGTTTAAAGAAATATATAAATTAGGAAGATCATAATTTTACAGCAAAACAAACTAAAAATAGGTCATGCATGTCATGATTTCCGGATACAAACGTTACATCAAAAGTATTTTTACGACGGCGACAGTTTTATTTATGCGAACACGGCGTAACGTGTATCTGTATACAGTATGTTCGCTTGTGTGTTACTTCTTAAATAGTTTATCTTGATATTTCTTAAGACGCGTTTGGATACTGAAAATGTATGCAGGAAAAACCGACTACACTACCGCTTCTTATATTTACCTACTTTATAATGAAAACTGGGAAGCGGAATGTGTTATTTTGTTAAATTATTTGCTTTTGCTGTTACGTACGGAATGCCTAGAACACTCGTGGATAATGTAGGTTTCCGTTAGTGAAAGAATTTTCGAAATCGGATCAGTACTTCTGAAGATTATCCCCAACGTACAAACTTACAAACATATTTTACCTCTTCATAATATTGTTATAGATTTTACGGTCCACCTGTGTCGAATTTGGCCTTAAAATAGTATTGGTACCTTTAGCGGCAGTTAGCTTCAACTTTCTCTCTCACTGACCCTTTGCAAATGATTCAAAACCTTAACGAAGATTTTCTCCAACAGGACATCCTCCTGTCTCTAGCGAAGGCCGTAGCCAACACCACGGCAGCGCTGGTCCTGAAAGCCAAGAACGTGGCCGCACAGTGCAAGGACGACCAGCCTCTACAGAACGCCATCATCTCTGCTGCCACGCACTGCGCACTCGCTACCAGTCAGCTTGTCGCCTGCGCTAAGGTAAGAATCTATACTCGAAATTGGTTCAGGAGTTTTCGAGTAAATTGTGGACATAATTATGTACTGTATACTTACAGGTTCAATACAGTACCTGTTTTCTTTTCAAGTAGGTGGGAACTAAACTAGCAATCATTTTGCATGTAAAGAAGATTGAAACTCGTCAGGAATGAAATGAGAATCATAAAATCACTTCTGCATTCGTATCTATTAATCTGCGGAATTTTTGCCGCCACTTTTCTCTCCATGTAAAACTGCAGCTAGCACTACAAAACTTCAATTCACTATTCGACGCAAATAAATGTTTGGGACAGTTGATTATTTATTCCAGATCACAATGTTGGTCCCATAGAGAAAGTTATGCAGTTTGATGATCTACACCACATCCTTAAATATGACAACACCTTTCTGTTACATGCTGTGTTTGCACACATCATCTCAGATTAATTTGCGGCCCTCGACGCTGAGCCAGTGGTTTTAAATCAGCCGCTAAATAATGATATTCGTCAGATCCAGCCTGTCCCCTTGCTGCCCTCCCCCAGCGACGCCCCAAGCCCATACCCCACAGGGAATGCCCTTAGCGAGTTGTCGCTTAGTTTATAAGTATCTGTCCTGGCTGGAGGCACCCACAAGATAGTCCGGTTAAGCAGAAGCTAGCCTCATAGGTTGACTTGCGAGATGCCATTCAGATTGGCCTTTGCATTTAATACAGATCACTTATGTTTGTTTTGCTTTATATTGTATAGGTGGTAGCTCCAACCCTGCACAACCCGGCGTGCCGCGAGCAGCTGACGAGCGCGGCGCGGATGGTGGCGCTCAGCGTGGAGCGGCTGGTGGAGGCGTGCGGCGCCGTGCCCGACAGCGCGGCGCCCGGCGTCGAGCATCTCACCGCGGCCGCGCACAGGGTCACCGACGAGCTGGAGAGGCTCTTGGCGCACTGCGATCTAGGTCACTAACTAAGTTCTTACAAACATGATTTTGCCGATATCAACTTTATACAAGGTGTAAACGGACCCTTCACGAAACCGTCAACCAAACATTCTGTGCATCAAACTAAGTAGCCCTACGCAAAAATAATTGCTGGGAAACTTTTTTTGGGGTGAAAAATCACGTATTACGGTAGGGCTCAATGTAACGCATTCTAAACATTGTGCTGATGGACGCATTGAATTGTTAACGGGGCATAGAGGTATTTAAAGTAAAGTTATAGCCTTAAACACTAGTATTTTAAAAAAACTTATGAAATAGTTGGAACTTTGACCTCCAATATCTCCGTTACATGAAGGTTCCCAGGTATGGTCCAGACCAAAAATTGATCGCAATGACGGGGAGAACAGGTGTCTGTAGGCTTCGCTACTGGTACTATTTACACCCTTTATAGCTTTTCGCTCCGACAAAATATCCTCTCATCGAGAGAAAAAGACAGTTACTTCTGTGTTGTATATTATAGATTTCGATGGACTTACTGCATAGAAGAGAAGAAAGAATAACTTTTATGGAGAATAAGTAATAATATTAGATAAAACTTTTTCGCAAAAAAAAAACCGACTTCCAAAAAAAAACACAAAAATGTGGAAAATAACTTTACTTTCAGAAGTCGGTGGCAAACTCCACATTTTTGTGTTTTTTTGGAAGTCGGATTTTTTTTGCAAAAAAGTTTTTATTTTACCCTTTTTAGTTATCGTATCACACACAAATCCTTGTCAAGTATCAATTTCGCAATTTCTTTCACGTGGATGACATATTTTTTCCAGCTATTTTGAATTAAAAACCAAACTACTGAAACGATTTTGATGAAATTCAAAATCGGTATATCCTTTCAGAATTTTTCAAATCGGTTGATAAATGACGAAGATACGAGGTAACACATAAAAAAACATTAAAAAAATGTTCCGACGAATTGAGAACCTCCTCCTTTTTGAAGTCGGTTAAAAATATGTGTTGATGACTGCCTCATTGGTCTAGTGGTCGCAAGCGCGGCTGCTGACCATGAGGTCCTGGGTTTGATTGCCAGGTCGGGCAACGTATTTATAAAATGTATCTGGATTTATGCTCGGTTGATGGCAATAGGCTCGCCCCCCTATTCCATGGGACTTAAACATAACTGACGAAATGTGGGTGTACCAGGCACGCCTCTGCCTAACTCTAAGGGATTACAGGCGTTATGGTGTGTTGAAAATGATGAAGATCTGTGTTTTGACGAAGTTCTTCCTTCAGTATAAAATATATTTGTTGTTCCACAGACCGTCGCGCCCAACAGCCGACAGTAACAGAGCGCTCCGTGGAAACTGTGATGTCAGCGAGTGAACGGGTGGTGGCTTCCGGAGACCCGGCCGACATGGTGCGGCATGCTAGGCTGCTGGGACAGGCCACTGCTCACCTCATCACTAACATCAAGGTACGTGCACTGGCCAGACAGCCCAGCTATTGCCAATAAATCAGTTTATTGGAGTCATCATCAACCTGCTTTTTCCCAACTATGTTGTGGTTGGCTTCCAGTCTAACCGGATGCAGCTGAATACCAGTATTTTACATGGAACGACTGCCTATCTGACTTCCACAAAACAGTTACAGATTTTCTATCGCTTACAATATCGCCGGGGCCTGCTAACTAAATTAATCTGCATGACCAACAAATGTATTTGCTGTTGCTCTGACAATTTTAGATGTAAAATTATTGTCTTAATTTTTTAAAGCAGTGGTGTGACCGTCGGACTGTCAAGTTATATGTTTCAAGTTCAAACCCGCACCTCTGATTTTTCGGATTTGTGTGCGTTTTGTATAATTATCACTTGCTTCGGTGAAGGAAAACATCGTGAGGAAACCTGCATCATGCCTGAGAGATATTTCTCGACGGAATGTAAAGCCAAATCCGAGGCCCATGGGCGGCATGAACACTCTGACAGCAGGTTAGGCACTAGCTACACGATAAAGAAGAAGACCTGGGAAGCAACGAAATAAATGAATAATCTGTATATCCGTGTGTGCGCGCAGACGGAGGCAGAGTGCCAGCCATCGGGCGGGCAGCGCAAGCTGCTGGCGGCGGCCAAGCTGCTGGCGGACGCCACCGCGCGCATGGTGGAGGCCGCGCGGCACTGCGCTTCCTCGCCGCAGGTACGCACCTGCACTACTGCCTACGTAGCCTAGTCAGCTTACGAGCGCGCTGGGCTCGGCTTCCACTCTCACTGGATACTGCTGAATAAACAGTATTAAAACAACAGATTTATTCAATTTAACATAACTGAAACTTACATCAGTAAATGGTGATACCGACTACATTTTTCAACTACATTGAACATTTGTTTAATAAGTTATAAGTAATTATTACAAGAAATTCATCAATGTCTTATTTTAATATCAAATCTCTTGCAAAAGTCGGAAAAAATCTGAACAAATTCATTAATTGAAAACCCATTAAAATCAGAAATTTACCGATTTGTTTTTTACGAACTTAAAAGTGGATTCAAAACAAAATATTCTACAGCAGACTGCTAAAAATTACACCCGTATCTATATTCTAAGTTTTTACTTGAGTAAACGTCATTATTTAAGATACAATTTTAGTATGTAGTTTAATAATTGCTTGAAGTTAGAACTGTAAAAAGTTAGAATTCTTAGCTCCGCTTTCTTTAACCGTTCTTACTTCGTTTAATTTCATGTCTATTGCATAAAAAATTTGCGCAAGTAATTACTTAAGCTCAAGTAATTACTTTAACTTGACTGGAGATACGAGTGTTACAATTTAAGCATTGCCTTGTAATAATGTTGTCTGTTATCGTTGTATAGGACCGCGAGAAGCAAGAGGCCCTCCGCAAAGCCGCGGAAGAGCTGCGCTACATCACCGTGGACTACGCTCAGGGGCAAGACATCGTGGGCTCACAAATCGCTAGATTACAGGTAACATACCGTAGAACTGTCCAAATACAGAGTACAGACGTAATACAGAGTATCGCCAATTTAGAGTTGCAAACACGCTGTTTATTATAAAATCAAACATAAATCCAAATCTTCGAATAGAACGTATATTATTTGCTGTAAATAAAAAAAAAATGTCTAGAAAGAAATATTTTCTTGGCTTTGACCTGCGAAATGTTATTGGGTTTTTCATCAGGAATTTCTAAGTAGCAGCCACGGAGTCTGGATTTGTACCCGGTTTGCGGCAAGTCTCGCCCCCTATTACATGGGACTTAAACATAACTGACGAAATGAGGGTGTACTATTAGGTACACCTCTGCCTAACCCTTCGGGGATTTCAGGCGTTATGTTATGTAAAGCAATATTTGTGTTGTTTACAGGAGAGCGCCCGTCAAGCAACTTCAAGCGCTACGCAGCTCATCACTTCAGCTCACAACGCCACTCAGTTCAACACCAACAAGTATACACAGGTATATTTACTTCTATATATATTTTTTTTTACAAATATAAGGAGATGATCTGTAACATCCTTCTTTCATTTAATAACAAAAAACTGCCAATATTAAACATTCGTGTCGTTGAGCTCCTCGAGTTATGAGTCGAGCTTCACGATAACTGACAAATGCTTGCACTGGCTGGACAGGTCCACTCAAATGTCTGGACTTTAAAAGAGATTGTGACCTTTGAGTTTGTTTCGGCTGTTTCTTCTCAGAGTAGTCAGGTACGAAAAACCGGCAGAAATACGTATGATTTGTGATTATTTCGTCTTTAAAATTTAATGGAAACAGGAAAATAAGTAAACCTGACTGCTTTTGTCTTGGCTTTGATACCTAAGAAAGGTAAAGTATCAGTAAAAACTCCTAATTTGTGTCTAGCTTACTTAGAGCAATAGACTCAAACGTTAGACTAAATGGAGAAATGTGTTTCTATAAACCTGTGCTTGGTAATAAAGTTAATACGGTCTGTCTTGTCACCAGGAAACCCTGATCGAGGAGTGCAAGTCCCTGTCGGAGCAGATCCCCCGCGTGGTGGACGCCGTGAAGGTGTCCAGCGTCAGGCCGGGGGAGGCGGCAGCTCAGCTAGACCTCATATCTGCTTCCGAGGCTTTCTTACAGGTACGTGTCATTTGTTTTGCTATCGATTATAGAGTCCAGGCAAAATCATATCATGGGTGTTAAAATTATTTGAACTCATATCTCTCGCAACTCTGATTTTTTGGATTCATATCCGTATTGTATAATTATCACTTGCTTCGGTGAAGGAAAACATCGTGAGGAAACCAGCATGCCTGAGAGATATTTCTCGACGGCATGTAAAGTCAAGTCAGAGGTGCATGGGCGGTATGAAAATTCTGACACCAGGTTAGGCACTAACCATACGATAAAGAAGAATATTTGAAATAAAGTTACTTGGCACGAATGGAGTTAAATCATTGAGTATGGCATAGCCGCCGTTAAGCGTCTAGAGGCGGGCCAATTTTACTCATTTTTAATGACAAACTGGCCTTGTCCAAAAAAAAATATAATCATTTTCATGAAAAAGAGCTAAAGTATCCTAAGTTAATTTCCGTGTTCCCCTCCCCCTAGCCGTCGGCGCACGTGGTGGCGGCGTCGCGCGGCGCGCTGCCCGCGCTGCAGGACGCGGCCGCCGCCAAGCAGCTGGCCGACACCACGCACAGCTTCACCTCCTGCTGCGCCGACCTCAGGTACCGCACCGCCCGCATCATTCCTGTGCCAGTACGTAGCAGGCTGGCTCAACTGTTCTCTGCTGTACAGAAGACACACTTATAGTTCGTCAGTGATATAGGATGAGAGCTTATGTAATGGCCACTCGATCTAAAATAAAAAAAAAATACAACATCGCACATGACATCCTCGAAACGGGATTAGGCAGAAGTGTACTTAATTATAGTACTTCCACATTTCGGGTAGCAGTTTCGTTTAAGTCACATGTAATAGGGGGCGAGCCTATTACCATCAACCGGGCACAAGTCCAGACTCCGTGGCTGCTACTGAGAAAATTCCTGATGGAAGAACGCAATAACTCTTTGCCCGACTAGGGAATCGAACCCAGGACCTCTTGCGATCACTAGACAGATGGGACGATCAAAATAACATGTTCATATTTGTCTATATCTAAATACCTCTTTCAAGGAATACGAGCATGATTATTACTTCGGCTACACTACTATAAACAAATAATCATTTCTAATTTCACAAACATTTTATCTCCCCAACAGATCAGCGGTAGGCCGCGCCCGCATATCCTGCAAGGGCCTAGAATTGGATGCTGCCGCGGAGATCATCAAGTCTCTGCAAGGAGAACTCGACGAGCTGGAGGAAGCGGCCAGAGCGTTCGAGCTCAGACCTCTGCCTGGACAGACTGTAAGCATTACTGTACTACATCTGTCCTACTTTCTTTGGTGAAGTAAAACATCATGAGGAAACCAGCATGCTTGAGAGTTATTTCTCGACGGCATGTAAAGTCAAGTCAGAGGCCCATGGGCGGCATAAAAACTGACACCAGGTTAGGCACTAACCACACGATAAAGACAAGGAAGACTGTACTACATCCCGAGAAGACAAAAAGATAGCGAGAAATTTCACACCTTCGCTATCATTACGTATTATGAAACGAAAGTTTCCCCGCTGCGTCTGTTTGTCTGTCTTAACGTGATAAACTCAATAATTGTCGAACGGTTTCATATGGTTTTTATTAATGGACGGAGTGTTTTATGAAGAAAGTCATCATTCTTTTGTCTTTATCCCAGTTTATTTGGGGTCGGCGCAGCATGTCTTCTTCTTCCATACTTCTCTGTTACTCGTCATCTCATCAGACACCTCCTTTCTAGCCGCATGATCCTTCACACAGTCCATCCAGCGTTTTTTTGATCTATATCAGCCAAGCTATCAACATTCATACTCATGATTCATGAGGAAGATTTAGGTATACAATTAAGGTTTCATTGTTATTAAGGTCAAGTGTGAATTGGCTGAAATATGATGATAATTGATTAAGATGTCGGAAAAAATAATGAATGAAGCTTGACTCTGCTACCCGTTCGAAGTCGGGGCGGTGTGATAGTTTATGATAGATTAAGTACATAGAGTTTACAGTCGCGGGCACCCCTCGTGCACTGGGAAGATGACTGGCGCGGGACATGCGGCGCCGGCTAGTCGGGGACACATGTAGAGTGCCGTGATTTCGATGCTGCGTTCTAGTGAGCTAGTTTACTTGCTTACTCGCTGTACTTATTACTTAAAGCAATGTTCCCCCTTGTCATTAGCGTATCAATTCAAAAATTTAGGCCCAAAATTCAGCTACACGGACACTTTAAGTTTGTACTTACCATATTTTCGTTTTTTAGGCTGAATGGGCGTCGTCAACAATGAAGACGTCGTCCCGCTCGGCCGCGTCGCACACCGCGCAGCTAGTGTCGGGCGCGCGGCTGGGCGAGACGGGCGCGTGCGGCCGCGCCGCCGGCGACCTGGCGCAGAGCCTGCGCGACTTCACGCAGGGCCTGCGCGCCAGCGCCGCGCTGCACGACGACCAGCCCCGGCGGGACAGGTACACCATCATCTTACTAACAGCCCCCAAGCATTGTAACTCCTGAAAGCCTGACTCAACAGTGGCGACCACCAGTAATACGCCCAGGCAATGAATCTCGATAAGTGCTTGACAAATGACTCGTCAAGACAATTGTCTAGACGAAGTAACTGTCTCGGATCCCGCGATGACATTAAATACAACAGGTGGCCTACCATGACGTCTTAGTGCAGGAACGTTTTAGTTATATTCCAGTGTGGAAAAGAGATGGCGCTAGTCATCCTATCTAGGTAGGCCACTAGAACAACGGAAACTGAAAAAAAACATAGTACATCAGTTCTTTGTGAATGTAGTTTCTTGTTGCTATATTCAGAACAAAATATTCGTTAAGGGTTCTTTTTAATCTTCTATTGCTACTGGTGGCCATTTTCAAAGAGATATAGAAACTTGTGGTTTCACAGAACACTTTAGCTCCGATTGCGGACGCTTTAAAAAATCTACCTTAATATCTACTTATTCTAATGTCATTCTATCTCATGTCTACAGAGTCATCAACTCAGGTCGCCAAGTCCTGTACTCATCTCAGACCCTAGTGGAACACGTGAAGAGATATCTGACCACCTCCGAGACCGTGGACACCTCCTCCATCATGAGCATCGCTAAGGATATATCGCAGGTGAGACATACTTGTATACTATAGAATTACTGCATTTATTTGATTAGAACATACATCTGGGGAGTTTGTTCCTCCACTTCTTACCAGCTAAAGCTTAAGAAAGTCGTGAAAAAAAGGTGTTTTAGTAAAGGGACTGTCTCTTGTAGTTTTGACGTTTTTCGTTAAAACAGTGTCAGCTGTGAACATTAACCTCTCATTACGAAATTAATCCTGACCTCAGTCCCAAGTCTTTACACATTACTATTAATCTGAAAACTTAAGTTTTGAAGTCAGTGGTTTTTATAACTTATCCTGTTTGGAATAAAGTTCGTTAATCAATAAACCTTGATTTTCCAATAAAGCCGTAACCTACTAAAAAAGATTATTTAAAACTAACCTTTCTCTCTTTGCACGCAGGGTCTAGAATCAACCCTGGAAGCCATCCCATCGCACACGGAGCTGGACGTGGCCATGGAGAACATTAACGAGACACTCAACATTCTCAACATGGGAGAGTTCCCGCCTTCCGACAGGAGCTATGGGTAACTCATATATTAACTTTGATCAAGAATACACCAACACACATGACTGCCTAGTTCTTGTAGTGGTCGCAAGCGCGATTGCTGAATATCAGCACCTTGGTTCGATTTCTCAGTATATATCGGAATTTCTCAGTAGCAGCCACGGAGTCTGAATTTGTGCCCGGTTAATGGCAATAGGCTCGCCCCCTATTACATGGGACTTAAACATAACTGGCGAAATGCGGGTGTACTATTAGGTACACCTCTGGCTAACCCTTCGGAGATTACATGTGTGATGTTATGTATGCGTATTTGTCTTCCAGTGAGCTTCAAACCGAACTAAACGCGGCCGCAGTAGGGCTGAACACGGCGTCGTCAGACGTGGTGCAGGCCGTGGAGCGTCCGGCCGGGCTGGCGGCCAGCAGCGCGCACTTCGGGGACGCCTTCAACCGGCTGCTGGGCGTCAGCATGGAGATGGCGGGACACACTGAGGTAACACCTCGGCATCACGCAACACCACTCAAATAACCAACTTCGTACGGTAGCGGTGCTCCTGACCATACCATGTCTAAAATATCGGAGCGTCTAACTCACTTGCACTTCTGAGGAACTTAAATAAGCCCCTACAGGATGCAATCGTGCCTTTACCCTACTATGTTGGGGTCGGCATCCAGTCTAACCGGATGCAGCTGAATACCAATATTTTACATGGAGCGACCGACGATCTGACCTCCACAGCCCAGTTAGTACTCGGTAATACGAAAACCCCTTGGCAAGATTGGCTGTCGGACTTTCGTGCCACTGACTACCTGTAACATCTGTCAAAGATCTACAAGTAACAGCCGGGACCATCGGCTTAACGTGCTTTCCGAGGCACGGAGGAAACACATGATAGTATTTACCATCGTCTCTAAAAGAAGAAAAGCAGTTCACTGCTAGACGATAGATCCCTATCAAACATTATCTAATTAACTCGACTCTGGACCAAGAATATCATCTTTGTTTTTTGTAATAGTGCTAACAAGTATTTGTTTTTGTTGTAGGACCGTGACGCTCAAACTCTGATGGTGAGCTCAATGAAGAGTGTGACGGTGAACTCGTCCAAACTGCTGGGGACCGCCAAGTCTGTCAGTCAGGTGAGATAACACACTATCTACTATTTTAAAGAATTCCTCGTACAAGGGACGCTTTTAATCTAAACAAACAAATAAATACATTTGATGTGCCTGTTTGTTATTTCAAAATAACAGCTTTTTACTGAGTGAAAGTATAAACGGTACTTATAACAAAAAAACATATTTTTAAATTTTTGTCCGTCTCTTATAATCGGCTGAACCGATTTCCAAGGGTCTTTTACTGGCAGATGCTGATGTTATAAGGAGTAACTAAGGCTACTTTTATTTTAGAAAAAGAATAAGGGTTCCGTGCAAAAAAAAAACCTTGAAATTGTTAACAAAGTTCGATTCAAATAGGGAAGTAATATTCTTTTAATAATTTTTTCATGCGGACGAAGCTCGCGGGCCATAGCTAGTCTTTAACACATTGAAAATAAATACAAACTCATTACCTTCTTAGGATTAATTTGTGAAATGAGGAATATATTTCGAGCTAGTTTGTTCTGGCTTCAATGGATGGTTTTAAATATTTCCGCGTGTTTAAATGGCTTATTGTTTGTTTCCGTAGGACCTGACTCGTCCCAATGCTAAGAACCAACTAGCGGCCGCAGCTCGCGCTGTCACTGACAGTATCAACAGACTTGTAAGTATTGGTGTTTTTTCGTTTCTTAGGGCACATACACAATAGAATATGCTAGTACTTTATTATTTTTCCTTACCACGTTGTCTGAAAAAACATCACAAACCCTTATTTAATCATTATTTTTAATGTGTCTGGTAGGGCTACTGATTCGATTCCAAAAAATATTTTCACTAACGGCAGGCTACATTATTCCCGAATGTTATAGGCTACATTCCCGTGAGTACGTAACGGGAGCGAAGCCGTGGGCAAAAGCTAGTTTTACATGTTTTTAGTCTGTCGTCCATTATCCTTTAGTCTCACATTCCCAACAGATTATCCATACCAGCCACTAATAAGGTTATATATAAGCAGATAAAACGGGCTATTTAACATGTTTACTATTCATTTTGAGTTCACGATATTTCGGCGCTGTTGCAAGCACCATGATCACGGATGAACTGAAGTTATTGCGGTTGTTTATGAGCAGACAACGAGTCTACCCTTTTTCTAGTTCGTTTTTTGCGTTCGATACCGCTACCACTGTAACTCACAACTCGATTCTGTTCCCGACACACGAAATTCACTGTGTCCACTCGCGAACGGTTTTGGTGTTTACACAATTGAACCACACCGCTAATAATGTGGTGTCTCCCCAGGTGGACGTGTGCACGGAAGCGGCGCCGGGGCAGAAGGAGTGCAACGCGGCCATCCGCAGCATCGAGAGCACGCGGCCGCTGCTCAGCAGCCCCACGCAGCCGCTCAGCGAGCTCGGCTACTTCGCCTGCCTCGACTGCGTCGTGGACCAGAGCAAGAGCTTGAGTCAGTATTCTACCATACTCAGTATACAGGGTATAAGGGACAGCCCTCCGCACACTGATGCGGTGAATTCAGTGTATCATACTAAAATGACCAGTACAAGAAATTATTTCAAGAACGTTATGGGAATCCATTAAACCTGATTTTTTTTATTTCCTCATACGCAATGTATCGTTACTATGGCCAAACGCACGTAGCGAACGGCCAGCGCAACCTTCACGAAGCCGTCAACCAAGCATTCTGTACATCTAACTAAGTAACCCTACGTACAATTATTGCTGGCGATTTTTTTTTTTAGCGTGAAAATTCACATTTTACGGTAGTACTCAATGTAACGCACTCAACAACATTGTGCTGATGGATACATTGAATAATGCGGGGGTCGTGGGGGTGTTTAAACTAAAGTTATAACCTTACAAATAAGTATTAAAAAAAAGTTGTGAAAAACGTTGAAACTTTGACCTCCAATATTTTCGTAACTAGAAGGCATGGTCCAGAACTAACAAGTGCCTTTCGACTTCGTTAAGGGTACTTTTACAACCCTTAATTTTGTGTGATAGGCACCGTAACTGTGCGAGTTCCAATTCGCACTCAGCCGGCTTTTGTTTTTGGTCATTACGTCTTCCACCAAGCTAACATATAATTATTGTTCGTGTACGGCAGGCGAGGGCATGTCGTCCATGGCGAGCTCCGTGAAGCGCAGCGAGGCGGAGCAGTTCAGCCGCGCCGTGGGCACGGTGGCGCTGGCCGTGCAGGGCCTGGTGGAGTGCACCGCGCAGGCCGCCTACCTGGTCAGTGCCTCACAGACTACTACTGCCTCCAAGCTCTACGGCTCGCATGGCGCGACTGCTGACTGAGGAGGTTCTGGCCACGAGTCCGCAGTACCGTAGTTTTTTCATCAGAAATTTCTCAGTAACAACTACGGTATCTCAATTTGTACCCGGTTGATGGCAATAGGCTCACCCTCTATTACAGGGGACTTAAACGGGTGCTACATACGTATTTATTTAACTAAAATACAGGCTTTAATTACTTTACGAAGTAAATAAAAAAGTCAGATATAAAATGCCTATGGCATTAAGTCCGCGTCTGTACTTTGTGTTTGAAGTGTTTAAAAAATAAACATAACATTACGTCTGTAATCTCCAAAAGGTTAGGTAGAGGTGTATTTAAATACTTATCGTGGTTCATTTCGGTACTTCGAATTTTCAAAAAATGATGTCTCTCCCGTAACAAATTCAAAGTTTTTATTTCGAGCGGAGGCTCTTATAGGGTAACAACTCAACTGAGCCTATGTCTAGTCTTAGTCATGATATCATATTCAAAAGTATCACATAATATCTTAATATCAAGCACATGTTCCCGCTAGGTGGCCGTGTCGGACGAGACGAGCGTGGCGGGCAGGCCGGGGCTGGTGGACCAGGCGCAGTTCGCGCGCGCCGCCGTGGCCATAGACCAGGCCTGCAGAGCCTTGTGCGACACCAGCAGTAACCAGCAACAGGTAAACACCGCGACATCATCATTTATTTCAGTAACAATTTTTACCTTTTATCGAAAATTTACACTAAAATTATTAAATTAATAGAGTTACAATAGAAATCATAGAATTACAACAGAAAATCTTTATTATTTAACAGTAACCAAAATAAATAAATTAAAAAGTAAAACATTAGCAATATGTTAGAATATGTTAAAAAAGCAAAATAAAAAAGATTTCACCATTACAATTAATGTCAAAAGTATGATAATGTCAATAAAAATATGTACTTATGTCAACTAAAGATTGTAATAAAAATTTGTGACAAATTAAATCAGATTCATCCATTACAAAATAATAATAAAAAATAATAATACAGGCCCAGCCCATAAGACAAGCAGACTCTTCAGAAAACAGTGCTTGTCTGATGGGCTGGGCCTGGCTTGCCGTAATGTTGTGCTGAGGCGCTGCTGCATCTTTATCGTCGGCAACATCACCCCTGCCCTAATCCCAGTTTATTTGTGGTCGGCGCAGCATGTCTTCTTCTTCCATACTTCTCTGTCGTAACGAGTCCCTCATTAATAGTACGGTCGTGGTGGGTAGGTGCTGTCGGCGGCGACGGTGATAGCGAAGCACACGAGCGCGCTGTGCAACGCGTGCCGCGTGGCGTCGGGGCGCACGCCCGAGCCGCAGGCCAAGCGCCACTTCGTGCAGGCCGCCAAGGACGTCGCCAACTCCACCGCCAAGCTCGTCAAGGAGATCAAGGCGCTCGATACCGACTACAGCGAGGTGACGGACAGCTTTACAACTGCTTCTTCTTAGCGTGTCGATTTAATGGCAATCTAAATTGTGTCGGCCCAGAACTGAGGAACTGGTTTGGCGCCTTCAGTAGTGAACAAACAACAGGACACGCAGGACGCGATATTAATGTGCCCCATCGTTCATTAATGAATCTCCACCTGAAGAAGATTTACAAACCACCATGAATTGAAACTCATTTATTAAATAAATGCATCTTTATCTACTTTCCAAGAAACCAGCATGTCTGGTGAGTTCGTAGATGTTACATCATCTACTAATGGGCGCAAGTTGTGGATCCGTTGTGCCCACTCGCTCTCCCAGGCAGGAGACCTATTTCCCAGCAGTGGGTGCGTTGGCTTATAACTAGAGATCGGATATTCGGATGCTTATCTAAAGTTTGAGTGTTGACTAGTACGGAGTGTGAACTCAAGTATCAAAATAATCATTGTTCTAACCCCAGTCATATTTTCCATTTTATTATATTTGAATATTCAACAGCAAAATTTGAATTCAGTTACTTAGCAGACATTTTTTAAAGTGGAAGCAATTTTTTTACGTGTTTCCACAAATTTCTTGCCTCGTTTTATACACACTACAAATTATATGTTTTTTTTTTTTTATGTAATCCCGCGAAATCGAGAAAAAATATATAATACCGCTTCCACACTTTGTTGCCTATGCCAGGAAAACATTTACTTTAGGTAAATATGCATTACATACACACTACAGACACATACAAACAGCACGTTCTCATAGCTGTGACTCTCAGGGATAGCAACGCATCTATATTGCCTCTGGTGTTGCTAAAATTCGTGAGCAGTAGTGACCACATCAGGTCGGCTTGTTTTCCCATCCAATAATTTCGTTTATTTCTTTCTGATACCCTTTGTTCTGTGTAGGCCAACCGCGCCAGCTGCGCGTCAGCAACCGGGCCGCTGCAGGACGCAGTGCGCAGCCTGTGCCAGTTCGCCGACAGTCCCGAGTTCGCGTCCCTGCCCGCCAAGATATCCGTGCAGGCCAGGAACAACCAGGAGGCCATACTGGACTGTGGCAGGTATGTGATATGCTGTTTATTTATAGCCTTTTAAACGTAGTCTTCATCATTCTCCTGCCCTTATCCCAATTAATTTCCGGTCGGCGCAGCATGTCTTCTTCTTCCATACCTCTCTATTACTCGTCATCTCATTAGACACCTCCTTTCTAATCATATCATCCTTCACACAGTCCATCCATCGTTTCTTCGGTCTTCCTCTACTCTTATAGAGTGTATTTTACCGTTTACCAGTAAATGGTGTTCCTATATTTCTATACACGTATTTCGTCCACAGAAACATAATATCCGGTTCGTGCTCGATGCTGGAGTCAGCTCGCTCGCTGGCCGTGTCTCCGGCTGAGCGCTCTCACTGGCAACTCCTCGCTCAGCACAGCAAGACGGTGTCTGATAGCATCAAGGCACTGGTTACTAACATCAAGTGAGTATGTCGTGCAAATGATGCGGTTGCTGAGGTCGTTTCGTGGATGGACGACCTCGTCCGTGTCTCAGAAAGAACGTTGGTGCCGACTTTCAATCGTAGATCTTTGACAGTCGTTACAGGTAGTAAGAAGCCTCAGAGTGACAACCAATCTTACCAAGGGGTATCGTAATTACAGTGAACCTGGGTTGTGAAGGTCAGATAGGCAGTAATTCCATTTTAAATAGTTGCATTCGACAAAAATCTTTTACTTTAGCGTAATCAGCGATATTCTCAAAGAAGGCACACAGGCCTCCCCTATAATCCAGCACGCAGCCCCTTCGCGGGTCTTCGCGGGTAGACGTCACACGTCTTCGAATTTTCAGTTCTAAGACATTATTGCAACCTCACGATGTTTTCCTTCGCCGTTTATAACACTATATTTTCTTCCTCAGGGAGAAAGCACCAGGCCAGCGCGAATGCTCAGCCGCGCTGGAGACGCTCAACAAACAGCTGAGGGAACTGGACCAAGCCGCCATGCAGGCCGTCGGTCAGGAGCTGTACCCCAGGAAGAACAACTCGCTGCAAGGTAAGATAGTTTTGTATTACAGCTTTCATACGTCTCGAGTTCGAACCCAAGACACGCACCTCCGATTTTTTGGCTTCATATGCGTATTTTATATTTATCACTTGCTTCGGTGAAGGAAAACATCGTGAGGGAACCAGCATGCCTGAGAGATATTTGTCGACGGCATGTAAAGCCAAGTCAGAGGCTCATGGGCGGCATAAAAACTGACACCAGGTTAGGCACTGCCGTCCTGGTCCCGCAAACGGTTAAGAGATTTCCAGATTGGCCACTGCAGTTCCTGTCCAGGAGGAAGATGTTCTGCTGGATTCATGAACTGAGGAGGGGTGTCTATGCCATGCCCCTGATAGTCTAGATGCCTATCCTAACATCAGATGGGCCGTCGGCTTGTTTGTATTAGCTTGAAGTTTCTGACCGACTGTCCGACTCCTTGGCGATCAACTGTCTGAAAATGGTTTAAGTTTTATCCTGAATAACTTCATTATGCTGCTGACTTCAGCTGCCAATCGTCTCGCTCACCATGATTCCATTTTGTCATGTTGTTGATTTAGTTCCAGAAACCTGGCTCGACTGTAAAAAATCATTTTAGTTTGTTTTTTGTTAGCCTGTATTGTCCCACTGCTGGGCAAACGCCTCCCTTCATTCCTTCCACTTCTTACGACGGTGTGTTTCTTCTCCCCAATTAGTGAGGAAGCCATCCAAGGCTTCCCGCCATCTTCTAGGTCGGCCGCGACCCCGACTAGCTGTCTCCGGGGTTGACTTAAGTTTTGTTAATTATTTAATAAACATATTATCTTCTTCCCCAACAGGCTACTCAGAACAGATGGAAAACAGCGCGACTGAAATGCTGGAGCGACTGGAACCGCTGCGCATCGCCGCCAACGGAGAGGCCGAGAACTTGGGACACGCCGTCATACAGCTGGTGAGCTAGCAAACTAGATCCAGTTATTAATGATCCTTGTATCAAAAGGTGCATTTGTGACAATAGATTTATTTTTAAGTCAATGGTTGATGAGATATTTGCTTTCAAAGTGGTAAAAATTAATTGTGTCCCGCCGGGGGCCGCCCTTTAACTTCTAAATTAAGAGGAGGAACATTCTAGAAAAAAAATACGTTTGTAGAACGTAAAAAAAAAAACTTTCAACGAAAATTGATTTTAATCAGATTTCATATTTTGTTTTCGAGATATGCTACTTTTTCATCAAACTGCAGCAGTTACTTTGTTTTTCAGTAGCACACTACGAAAAGCAAATTTATATTTACTGTTGACTGTAAATTTACCTAAATGAATGAGCGTTAAAAATATTGTTATTATATTGTGTGCGGTCTGACCGGACGGAGAGAATTGCCTATTACTATAACACTGTAACCATTGCTTAAATAAACCTAATTGGTGAACCTTGGTGAACACGTGTTTCTCTACTACACATAACTCACAATAACTTCACGACAAATCAGTGTACACAGCTAACTACTACAACCCGTTCATATTGCTTGATGCTACGGAAGCCCCCGCGTATGCGATTACGAGTCGCAATTGTGCGGTTGTCAGTGAGTAATCCCCGCTATGTTGGGCGCAGGTGTCGTACGCGGAGCCGCTGGTGGCGGGCGGCGTGGGCGCGGCGTCCAACATCACGGAGTCCGGCACGCAGGCGGCGCTGCTGCAGCACGCGCGCACGGTGCTGGAGACGCACGCGCAGCTCGTGCTGCACGCCAAGAGCGCCGCCGGCAACCCCAGGGTAAGCACACACGAAGCACCTGCCTACTCTCCAGCACCCTTGCTCGACTGGTAGAGAGTGCCTAACGCATTAAATCTGCCTTTGTATCCTTTTATTTGCAAAATCTTCACTACATAGTATAAAACAAAGTCGCTTCCCGCTGTCTGTCTGTCTGTCCCTATTATAGGCTTAGATGTTTAAAACTACGCAACGGATTTCGATGGGTTTTTTTTTTAATAGATGAGAGTGATTCAAGAGGAAGGTTTATATGTATAATACATGCATATTATAGTAGAGAAAACATTAGTATCTACATTGCACCCGTGCGAAGCCGGGGCGGGTCGCTAGTTATATATAAAACAGAAATAGTTTCTACCTACATATGTCCGTTATAGACTTTGAAACCATACAACCGATGTTGAACCCCAAACCGGTTTCATTAGAAAGGCAATAATGCTAAGATGGACCACCGAAACAATGCATTAACTCTATAGCGTAGTAGCACACGCCGAGTATCCGATAGTAATTTAATAAACACTTACAAAGTCGTTGGTCTAGTAGTCCCAAGCGCGACTGCTGAGCATGAGAGTTCGATTCTCAGGTCAGGCAAAGTGTTATTGGATTTTTCCATCAGGAATTTCTCATTACCAGCCACGGAGACTGAATTTGTGCCCGGTTGATGGCAATAGGCTCCTCCTCCCTGTAACATGGGACTTAAACATAGCTGGCGAAATATGGGCGCACTAATGGGTACGTCTCTGTCTAACCCTTCGGGGATTACAGGCGTGTTGTTATGTTATGTTACAAAGTCATAGGGAATGATGATTTTAGTTGAAATGAGTTTTATGTGGGGATCTGTCTTTTATGTTCCCCACCCTTCCACTGTTATATTGGTGTTACTTAATGATGGGTGGATTGTGTGAGGAATGATATGAAAGAGAGAGGAGTAAATGATGCCGTGATGGCTGACAGGGGAGAATGGAAGAAGGAAACGTGTTGCGCCGACCCCGAGTAGAATTGGACAAGGTTAATATTAAATCATCATCTTCGTGTTGATTTTCTAATATTAATGATTATCTCTTCGTCCCACAGGCAGTCAACATCCACGGCAAAGTGACGGAACAGGTGTCCCAGTGCAAGTCATCGCTAGCAGAGCTACAAGCGTGCGTGAGGGAGCTGAGCGCGGCGCGGGGAGCGGTCGGACCTCTGCTGGACACCATGCAGAGAGCCATAGCCAGGCTCACGGAACACAGGTCAGTTATTGGCATATTACAGACCATTGTAAGCAGTGATAACCTAGTGGTGTGCCCGTCGGACTGCCAAGTCATAGGTCTCGAGTTAAAACCCAAGACACGCACCTCTGATTTTTCGGAATCATATGCGTATTGTATAGTTACCGCTTGCTTCTTTGAAGGTAACCAGCATGCCTGTGAGATATTTCTCGACGGCATGTAAAGCCAAGTCAGAGGCCCATGGGCGGCATTAAAGCTCTGACGCCAAGATAGGCACTAACCTCACGATAAAGAAGCACATTGTGGCGCCATCTACTTACCACACGAACTACGCAGCATACCTGACTTCACAAGACTCATATTCACAACAGTAGATTCCGCCGGCCACAACTTCCGTTTGGTCGGAGGATCTCTTTGATGATGGATGAGAAATGTACCCTGTTGCTCATAACATCACACCCTTAATCCAGAAATCGCTAATCCATACACGTTTAGATACAGCTGTAATTATTATAACAATAGTACACCAACATTTCGCAAGTTATGTTAAGACAATGATAACATGTTTCACAGTTCAGTTATTCATGCTCCTCCGATATTCTTTTCTGATTAACTTCGTTGCGGGATCCAAGACCGTTAAATTGTTTCTCTGGGACTTTATCGAGCTTTATTGCCTCGGCGCTTTTCTGGTGGTCGCCATTGTTGATCTGGCTTCAAGGGTTGCAGTGGTTTGTGAATAGTGTGGCGGGCGTGTCCCAAATAAAAAGTCCATTAATATCCCGCCATTATCTACCCTTTTGTCGCCAAGCGTGATTGTGTGTATTAAAAACGTTGACGAAACAAAAGCGTTATGTTAGGATGGGTTTGGGTTTATCTAGGTTGGGTACTGACGGGGTCCACTAGGACCGATGCCCACCAGGGTTGCGGGTTTGTTCGAAAGAGTTACCGTGGCCCTTGGCACAGGCAACTGAAGGAACACGGGTGGGTTTTAGCCAGTAAGAGTCTGACCCGCTCCGCCCAGAGCGGGAGAGGTCATTTGATGATTTCCCACCCCAAAAAAAAAGATGGGTTTCAATAGTTTCTGCCCACCCCGTAGAAAAAAGGCGTGAGTTTATGTATGTATGAATATTGAAGCGTGATTTTATTTACGTTGAAGCATCAGTTGGCCTTAACCGCTCAGCTGTAGCGCAAATATAACGCAGTGACGCGCGCTATTTTAAGATGCGCTCAACGACCCACATGTGCCGAGAGTTTGGGTACTGTGCAGGCTTTATTTTCTGTACGTTTTCAATGGTGTTTAATGGTATGAATGGCATTATAGTTCTCGAGTCCGAACCCAAGATAAGCACGGTATAGGAAAACATCGTGAGGAAACCAGCATGCCTGAGAGATATTTCTCGACGGCATGTAAAGACAAGTCAGAGGCCCATGGGCGGCATAAAAACTCTGACACCAGGTTAATAGGCACTAACCACAGAAGAAATAATGGTATAGGACCTAAACTTTAATTTGAGGTCATGCATTTAAAAGACGTCTTGTTAATGTCAAATTTCGGTGCATACTGCAATCCTTGCATGATTTAGTAGCCTAACATGAATTAAACCTAATGTATAAATGTTATGGATTTTCTCAAAGTAATTACTAGTTGTTCGGTTTGTTATAAGTTGAAAAAAATACCAATATTGACTGTCTCGTTGGTCGAGTGGTCGCAAGCACGACTGCTGAGCATGTGGTCCTGGCTTCGATTCCCGGGTCGGGCAAAGTGTTATTGGATTTTCTATAAAGAATTTCTCAGTAGCAGCCACGAAGTCTGGATTTGTGCCCGGTTGATGGCAACGGGCTCGCCCCCTATTACATTGGACTTAAAACATAACTCGCGAAATGTGGGTGTACTATTAGGAACACCTCTGCCGAACCTTGGACCCTCTTTTTACAGGCGTGATATAATGTTATATTGCGATAACTTTCTTCCGCTCCAAACAATCATACTTAGGCTAATTATTTATCCATTATCATACCTTTATACACACCACTTCAGCCCACTTTTGATCTCAAACTGTCAGAGATTAATTTATAAATTAATTATGGCTCGCTAACTCCCTAAGTAGTCTCTGGTCAGTAAGAGTTGCATTTGGCAGCGATCCAACTCTTTGGTCGTCGATGATCTAACTGAAGATGGTATTATTTTTGTCTATAGTTAGTTTGGTGACGTCATAGTTATGGTTAGTGACCATACACTGTAGTATAAACAACACAAACGAATGAATTTTACTAGTAATAACTGCTATGCATTGTTTTCTGCGGCTTCGTCTGCGTTGAGGTCTAAAATTGACCAAGGGGACGTTCTACGAACATAAAAAGTTTTCTATGTCAGGTCCAAGTCATGATCTACCTATATGCCAAACATTAACTGCTCTCAGGACATGATTGAGGTCAAGAGTAGGCCCATTTAATATTAAAAAAAAAATCCGTTCATTCGCTAAGTTTATATACAAGGTGTAAACGGACCCTTCACGAACCCGTCAACCAAGCATTCTGTACATCAAACTAACTCTACGCAAAAATTATTGCTGGGAAACGACTTTTTTTGTGGGTGAAATATCGCGCTTTACGGTAAACTCAATGCAACGTAAACGGGCCATGGAGGTATTCAAAATAAAGTAGTGTTTTTTTTTTTAATTGACAAAAAGTTGGAACTTTGACCTCCAATATCTCCGTAACTAGACGGCTCCCAGGTATGGTCCAGAACAAAAAATATATCGCAATGATGGAGAGAGCAAACCTATTGGCTTCGTTAAGGGTACTTCTACACCCATTATATTTCCAGATTATAAATCGACACACCTACATATGTATGTATGGTAAGCTCATACGCAAGTCTTGTTTACTACGCCCGTTAGTTGAGTTAGGTCGCTTGCTCCGATCGTTGCAATCGTTCAACGCGACTAAATCGTTGTTTTTACGTAGTGTTTTGTTAAATGGTTTAGTGTTCTAGTGTGAATCAGTGTTTTGGTGGATTTTTTTGTGGAGGACTAAGCTTTTTTTTCTTTTTAATACGTAAAGTAAAGTAAAAGAAAGTATTTGAATAATAGTTTAGTGTTTATTTACAAGATGTTTTGAGTTAGTTTGTGATTTTGTGCCATTTTGGAGAATCTCTTTCGTTTAATTGGAGTTTCATTGTCGAGTTTACAACATGGATAAATTAAAGTTAGTGTTATTTATTTACTTTGATATGGTCTTGGAATTTTCCCTGTGATTCAGAGGTTCGTTATAACACCATAGATTAATGGAGTTTAATGTGTCATGTAAGAGTCCCTTAGTTGCGTATAACTATAAACATCATCATCTTCTTGCCCTTGTCCCATGTTATTTGGGGTCAGCTCCTTTTTAACCGACTTCAAAAAAAGGAGGAGGTTCTCAATTCGGTTGTATGTTTTTTTTTGTGTTTGTTACCTCATATCTCCGTCATTTATGAACCGATTTGAAAAATTCTTCTTTTATCTGAACGGATTTACTTCCCGATTGGTCCCATAGAAATTTCATCAAAATCGGTTCAGCAGTTTGGTTTTGAAATCAAAATAACTGGAAAAAATGTCATCCAAGTAAAAGAAACTGCGAAATTGATACTTGACAAAGATTTGTGTATGATACGATAACTAAAAAAGGGTAAAACTTTTTTGCAAAAAAAAAACTGACTTCCAAAAAAAACACTAAAAAAAGTGGAAAATAACTTTACTTTCGGAAGTCGGTGACTATTGTTTGTTTCATTGACTTTTTTGCCACCGACTTCCGAAAGTAAAGTTATTTTCCACTTTTTTTAGTGTTTTTTTTGGAAGTCGGTTTTTTTTTCAAAAAAGCTTTGTCTTTCATACACGTGACTAAAATTAGCATTAAAATTAGAATTAACAAAAATACTAACTACTCGTATAAAAGAACTGATAAATCTAAGTTGAAAATCAACAAAGAATAAATCAAAAAACATCTACAAGTAAATTGTATAGAAACACGTCGTTTGCCCTATGAAACTTCCCATTGGTTAAAAGTGATGAACTTCCTCATATACTTGGTTGTAGACACAGGGTGGTCTAGGGAGATCGTAAAAGTTCATCGTAAAATCAAACATACTTCCGCGTCATTCTCCTGCCCTTATCCCAATTTGTTTGGGGTCGGCGCAGCGTGTCTTCTTCTTCCATACTTCTCTATTACTAAACATACTCATGACGATGGATTCATATGCGTATTGTATAAATTATCACTTGCTTCGATGAAGGAAAACATCGTCAGGAATCCAGCATGCCTCAGAGATATTTCTCGACGGCATGTAAAGTCAGAGGTCCATGGGCGGCATAAAAACTGTCACCAGGTTGGGCACTAACCACACAATAAAGAAGAAGAAGACTAAACCTACTTACGCATTTTAAAATAGTCTAGTCTCATAAAACGCAGCTATTCTATAAAATATTCCAGTAAATCCAGTGTTTGTGTCAATGTCGCATGACCACGTTAACGAACAGACATTGATCGTAAACTTTATTTTAACAGTTTTAATGTGCACCCCGCGTTTGAAGTCGTAGCGTCAAGGTTAGCTCTACTGGACTCTTATATTTATCTAGAACTAAGGATGTTAGATCTAGGATTAGGTTTTTGCCTAATGTCTCAGTGTTGTTCAAATACTTGTTCACATACAGAGAAGGGGTGACCATCTAGTGTACATAAACGGCTAGTAGGATTTTAAACCGTAAAGTTGAAGTTACTCGAATGAAGGGTGAGGTGGAAACTCGACCAATTCCTTGAAAGGGGTTATACTAAAGGTCATTAGCAACAAATTAAGTTCCGTTAACTAGGGGTCAAAACCGTCCATCGTACATCAATTCCCATAACGAACAAACACCAAGACACACAGGATATAATATTTTTAATATTAAGTGCTCCTAAAATAACAATGATAAATTAATAAAATATCGACAAACGTCACACGTTCGCACAGTTTCACTAGCTAATTTAATGCTACACGGTATTGCTGACCAAAACGAATTATTTACAAGACATACTCTCTCACAATCAACATTGTCTGACATAGCTGTTTGGCACCCCTGACCGCTTCATGTACTATATTAGCGAGAAGTTTGCGCGCGATATATAGGTCATGACCGACGATTCACGTCTGTTTATTTGTTTGTGACTAACTTGCATCATAATGTGAAACTCGCTAAAATATTTTATTTCTACTGCCCGACTGCTGCGTTCGTCTAGTGGTTGCAAGCGCGACTGCTGAACATGAGGACCTGGGTTCGATACCCCCAGGCTGAGCCAAGTGTTATTGAATTGTTTTGACGACCCGAATGGCGCAGCGGTAGTGAGGCTGCCTTACGTTCATAGGGTTCCGGGTTCGAATCCCGGCAGGAGCAAGCGTTTGTGTGATGAGCATGGACATTTGTTTCCGAGTCATGGATGTTTATATGTATAATAAGTATGTATTTACAAACAAAAAGTATCTATGTAGTATATCAACTATCTGGTGTCCACGACACAAGCCTCGTTGCTTAGTGTGGCACTAGATGGCGCTGGGTGTAATGTCCAGCGATATTTATTTATTTATTGGGTTTTTCCATCAGGAATTTCTCAGTAGCAGCCACGGAGTCTGGATTTGTGCCCGGTTGATGGCAATAAGGTCGCTCCCTATTACATGGTATTTAAACAACTGACGAAATATGGGAACTTATCGGTACACCTCTGCCTAACCCTTCGGGGATTACAGGTGTGATGTTATGTATCACACTTTTTCACACATCCACCAGCTCTGTTCTGTCATTACAAGCTAAGAATGAAGCTCATCCCGCCATCTTGAAAACCTAACTAACCATGTTCAATATCCTTGGTACAGAATGTCCCTGATCGGTACGTACGACGAGACGGACTCCTTCGTGGACTATCAGACCAGGATGGTCGGCGCCGCCAAGGAGATCGCACGACTTGCTACGGACATGGTGAGATTGTTATATTATTTTGTTTAAATAATAACAACATGATATGAGTTAAATCCTTTATATGACTTAGCATTTTAGTGATTCGGTGTTTAAGCTATGAAAACCGCCTTTATTATATGTAACCGCCTATATTGGTGTAGAGGTCAATATTAAAATGATATACAAGATGTAAACGGACCCTTCATGAAGCCGTCAACCAAGCATTCTGTATATCAAACTAAATAGCTCTAAACAAAAAATATTACTGGGAAACGACTTTATTTTTTGGGATGAAAAATCACGTTTTACGGTAGGACTCAATGTTGCGCACTCAAAACATCGTGCTGAAGGTTGCATTGAATAGTACGGGGGTCGTGGAGGTATTTAAAGTAAATTTATGACATATGAAACTATATTTAAAAAAAAATTGCGAAAGTTGGAACTTTGATCTCCAATATCTTCGTAATTAAAAGGTTCCCAGGGATGGTCCAGAATAAAGAAATATCGCAATTATGTAGAGCACAAGTGCCTTTCGGCGTCGATAAGGGTCTATTTACACCCTTTATATTATCAAACCATATGGAAATTTGGCCAAGTCTTACCGTAATCTTATCTCCCAGACGGCGAAGTCAGCAACAGACGCAAGCCGGCTGGTCCAGCTGGGTAACGAGATGTGCCAGAAGTACGAACAGCTCGCGCAGGACAGTGTGGGAGCTTCCGCCACCACGCCCAACGGAGATGTCGCTAACAGGTTTGTACACTAATAATAGCATTAGACTCAACTTGACTCAAGACAAATCAAATGGCATTCCTTCAAATGATGCTGAGAAACAACACTTTTTGAACGTGGATGGTAGGACGTCGAGTTGCGGACATCAGCCCGTTATGCAATAAAAGACAGAGCCCCAAAACGCTGTTTTAGCTGCGGAGAAGAAGTGGTGAAACAAACTCCTTAGCAACTTAACTTGATTGATTGATGCTATACAATATTACAGACTAATTTATACACAGATACACCAAAGAAATGCCACCTTTTGAATACCACTACACAGCAGACAACATTACAAACACATTTGTAAAACGCAAATTATTATGAAGCAGGTTATATAATAAAAATAAATAAACCCAAGTTCAAGCTCTAAGTTATGGAAACTTATTCAAAATATGATAGCAATACATACTAGTTGTGATTAATCCTTAACTAATGTTCCACAAAACCTCATAATCTATATATATAAAGTAATAAAATGACTAGCTGACTGATTCACTGACTGATCGATCAACGCACAGCTGAAATCGCTGTGCCTAGAAGCATGAAATTTTGCGCAAATGTTCCGCAAACGACGTAATTGTGCAATAAGAAGGGATTTTTGGAAATTCATCCCCTAAGGAGTTGAAAGTTTATATGAAACTTCGTCCACGCGAACGAAGTCAGGGGCAACAGATAGTAATCCATGTTATCTTCGTCAGGATCCGCGTGGCAGTGGTAGAACTCGGCGAGGGTGTGTCGGAGCTCATCAAGGCGGGCGGACACTGTCGCCTGTCCGCCATCCCTGCCAACCAGCGCGCCGTCGTAGACTCCGCCAGGATTGTCAACGAGAAGGTAAATACAACACAACAAAAACAAATTGACTAAACACCATCACTTTTGATCGAAATTTAATGTAAATATAAATATCGCTATCGCTAGACATTACACACAGCGCCATCTAGTGCCACACTAAGCAACGAGGCTTGTGTCGTGGACACTAGATAGTTGATATACTACATAGATACTTTTTGTTTGTAAATACATACTTATTATACATATAAACATCCATGACTCGGTAACAAATGTCCATGCTTAATCACACAAACACTTGCTCCTACCGGGATTCGAACCTGGAACCCTATGAACGTAAGGCAGCCTCACTACCGCTGCGCCATTCGGGTCGTCGAAATACTTGCTTGCTGAGAACCAGCACATTATAAACGCATAAAGTTACATGAAACAGGCCTTAAAACGTTTGTGTTGTCCTTGAACATATTTACGACGACATTTCAACAGATACATGCGTTTAAACACTGCTTTAAGCTTTCACGGTTTATAACTAAACTTACCTTGTCACTTACGGGATATCTTCCGTGATTGCATCTCGCGATGATGCCGCATCAGCGTCGAAATATCGGGAGCTCACAATGAATAATAATCACGGAAAATATCCAGTAAGTGGCAGTTTAGATGCAAGCGTCAAAAAACATAAAATATGATATGTTATCTTCCTCAAAAAGATTGAGCGTTATTTTAATGTAATTATTTAATGAATGCATGCTGAAATAAAATTGTTTTAAAATTAAATTAAATTAAATGACCTCTGAATCGTGTCGTGCAGGTGATAGCAGTGCTGTCCGCCCTGCAAGCCGGGTCCCGCGGCACTCAGGCCTGCATCGACGCCGCCGCCACCATCGCCGCCATCATAGGAGACTTGGACACCACCATACTGTTCGCTAGTGCCGGTAACTTACACCACTAATATTTACATCATGGATTATCCCACTCTGCCTTATTGGGGGAAATCAATACTTTACAATTTTAACATTCCGCATTTTGATGCAAACGTTCAACTTGGCATAGTGCAATCATCCAACATAATGATAATCTTTTTTTCTTTATCGTTTGGTTAGTGCCTAACCTGGTTCAAGACTTGGCTTCACATGCCGTCGAGATATATCTCTCGTGCATGCTGGTTTCCTCACGATGTCTTCCTTCACCGAAGCAAGTGATGATTATACAATACGCACATGATTCCGAAAAATCAGAGGTGCGTGTCTTGGGATCGAACTCGAGACGTATGATTTGGCAGTTCAACGGTCACACCACTAGCTTAGCTATTCCTATATATACCCTGAATTTGTCCAAAGTACTTCTCTCCGAGCTGGTCACAATAGTGAACCACCGGAATTGGCTAAAGAAAAAAAAATAAGTTACAAATCTTGTCCACAGGAACCCTCCACTCCGAGAAAGATACCGACACATTCTCGGACCACCGTGAAAACATCCTGAAGACAGCTAAGACCCTCGTGGAGGACACCAAGACCTTGGTGGGAGGAGCAGCCGGTACCCAGGAGCAACTGGCCACCGCCGCGCAGAGCGCTGTCAGCACTATTGGTGAGTTAGCTACACCGACTACTCCTCTATTCTTTCATGTATGTATTAGCGCGTTGTTGTAGTTGGAACTAACATCTCATTAACTGGGTGGAAGGACACCGACATTCTGAACCCCCACTAAGAAATTATTCATCGGTTATTTAAAACAAAAAAATTGCTGTTCCATGCATTTTGACCGTGTAGGTATTGCAGTTTTGTAGGAAACAGCTGGTTGTTTTTTTTAATAATCGACGAAAAATTTCTATGTTACATTCTAACATAATGATGTACTGAAGACGTGGTAACAGTTGTAGCGTCGGTGGCCCTCCCACCTTGTACACCATCTTACTTTTTCAATACAGTTTCCACCAACAGTTTCATAAGTTGACTGACGCATTGGTCTAGTGGCCGCAAGCGCAACTGCTGAACAAGAGGTCCTGGGTTCGATTCCGAGGTCAGGCAAAGTATTGTGTGAGTTTTTCCATTAGGAATTTCTCAGTAACAGCCCCGGAGTGATTTGTGCCCGGCTGATGGCACGACGACCTACATGACGTGGGACTTAAACATAACTCCCGATTTGACTATTAAGTACACCTCTGCCTAACCCTTCTGGAGTTACAGGAGCGTGCATTTTATAGCCAGCACAAGATAGCTTATTGAATTATCATACCCCTGCCCTTATCCCAATTTATTTGGGGTCGGCGCAGCATGTCTTCTTCTTCCATACTGGTCTATATTTCGTTATTTCAGCAGTTGTCTCCTTTCTAACCATATCATCGTTAACACAGTCCATCCATCGTTTCTTTGGTCTTCCTCTACTCTTCTCTCACAACATTTCCAGACAAGTTATTAGTTATAGAATAATCTCATTGAACAATCGCTTTGCTCTCCCCAGTGCAACTGTGCGAAGTAGTAAAGCTGGGCGCCATGTCGCTGGGCTCGGGCAACCCGGAGCCGCAGGTGCTGCTGCTGCACGCGGCGCGGGACGTGGGCGCGGCGCTGCGCGACCTGGCCGCCGCCACCACGGCCGCCAGCGGCAAGCACGTCGCGCACCCCGACATGCACCGCCTCAAACACGCTGCCAAGGTGACTTTTACTGGCTTAGCAAGCTTTGGGACGATTTAAGGCTTAAAATTCTGTGGCAATCATTAAAATATTGTGTTGGAACATTTGACATGCACCAACCCGCATGGCTCACTCCCTGTAATAAAGAAGAGGGCGGTGTTCTCAGCCGGAAACATAGTAGCTGTGCCATGGCCGCGAGTCGCAGTTGACAGTCCAGCTCATAACTTAGGATCCATTAATATTAATAATATTTATCCGTGGTGCAACTGGGCTTATCCCAGTTGTAAACGTCCCTTTGTGTCTTTTGGCCTAGCTCTGATATGGAGGGAAGTGGAAATTATATTTTGCCCTACTCCTCCGCTATTTATTTCTATTTAATTTCGTTGCTGGATCCACGACAGTGAAATTGTTTCTCTGGGACTTCGTCGAGCTTCATTGTCTCGGTGCTTTTCTGGTGGTCGCCACTGTTGATTTTGGCGCACAAGAGTTGCAGTGGTTTGGAAATAGTGTGGCGGGCTTGTCCCAAAAAAATCGCACCTATATATTCTATTCAAAACGACGCTAAGAACACCTGCTGTGCATTCTATATACAATATTTTATTGATTGTCATGAAAGTTCTAAAAAACAGCACTTTTACACATATTTCATTGTTGTAAATAGCAAACTTTAAAGTTAATCGTCGCTTTCGTAGTGTAGACTATGCACAGTAAGTTTATATTTTTAATGTTGTGTTTTATTACGACCGAATTTTTAAAATGGTTTAATTTAATTAATATCAAGGAAAGCCTACAGAACTCCTTGAGGGCTTGTTTTTCAAAATTTTTCTTTATGTTTTAACACAGATTTTATAAAACTCAATAATTATGCAATATTTAATAGTAGTAGTGGTCAAATCAAAATATTACACTGAGTAAAAAAGTATAGCACTCTTATAAATACAGCTTGATTGAAATAACAGCTTAAAAATCTACTATTTTAGATCATGAACACAACTGTGGTATTTGTTTTTTTTTTTCGCTATATTATGACCACAGCAGTGCCATACTTCTTAGCCCAGAATAACAAAAAAAAAAACAATAAATCCAAGAAACATTTCCATTCCATAACATTGTGTTGTCTATGGTAACGGCAATCGCGGCAGTATACCCTTCTGGCTATATCGCCGCCATCTAGTATACCCGCCATTATGTTCGTCTTGTCAATATTGGACTGAGCTGGTATTTTCTCTAGCGGCTGTCGGATGCCACCCGTCGCTGGAGCCTCCCCCTCAAAGCCAGCACCATCCCCCGCCCCAACCGGCGCTCCGCCCTCTTACGCAACGAGTATAACTCCGCAGACTCCGAAACTGACATCTTCCAATCGGACCAAGAAGATGAACTTGTCAAACTCCTTGATTACTCAAGCCAGGATGACGATGTCTCCCCGACTATTTTCCACGATAATTGTGAAGAAGTCATCAGTTACATAGAGAGTTTAATGACCATACCGCCTGTTAGGAGTCACAAAAATGATGATTTAAATGAGAGGTATAACGTGGCTGCTAAAAACAGCCTTCTGGACATGGATTGGAGGGTTCTTAAGTACGGTGAGAACATCCTCTTAGGAGAGACTAAGAAACTAGCAGATCTCGTTCAAGACATTGGTGACAGGGTCGAAAATAAACGGAAGATAGATAAAATCCAAAGAATCAAAGCCAACAATGATTTAGATACGGAAATGAAACGATTATCCGCAGTAATAGAAAACATTGATACTGAAATAGAAATCAACGTTAAAACGGAAGTCAAAGTAGAAACTGTACATAAAAAGCCCAAGTTAGAAGATGTTAAATTGAAGAGTCCTGTTTTTACACTGAAAAAAGTCAGACCGGTTAGCTTAGACATCCAGGCTACATCCCCTGAAGCAACTGACGCAATTAAAGAAATGCTTAGCCCAGAAGAGAGACAGAAAGACGAATCCATGGAAATCGTCGTTAAACCTGAATTTAAGACGAAAACTCCGACGAAAGACGTGTCAGACGTTAGTACAATGACGAGACAAGTCAGAATGGAATTCTGGAAGATGTTCAAGGATGACACCGAATGGTGGAAAGCGTTAGCCAAGAGAAACCTGGACAAGATGGAGGAAACTAGACGAGAATTGGAGAGATTCAGTGGTCATGAACTTGTGCTTGGCGAATTCCAAACGCAACTCGATAGATTTGAAAACGAAAAACATACTCTTCAAAATTTTATCGAAGAAGTCGATAAGTCCAAAGCCGTTAACCAAGACTTGGAATACAACAAAAAATACGAAGAAATGGTGTTAAAACTCATTGATTTCGCTAAAAAAGACTTCATTTACAAAGGATTTGATCCTCTCATAGAACAGTTGAAAGCTTTGTCGAACATAAAAATAGATCGACGAAAAAAGGTCGACATCCAAGATATTTTGAATATTTACTCCCAAATTGACACAAGCAAATATACTTACGAAGAACTGTGCCTTTTGGAAAGATATTACAAAGAAATCATTAGGAAATACAAAAAAGATTCGAGAGACAAAGAAAATATTATACCAGAAAATCGTCAAGACTCCAACAATAAAGTTACTACCACAAATGTATACTCCACTAACAGTCTACACCGTAATATAAATCATCACATAACCTACAATACAGACACGATAAAATCTACGCGATCTAACCCGGAAAAATCACCAAATACCCTCGAAATCTTCGACCTAACCAGGACGTACCCTATTCAATACTACGCTAACAACTGGTGGAAAATCTACGAAGACGTACTCAAAAGCAGAGAACAACAGTTCGGCTCCATCGATAACTGGTGGAATGTCTACGAAAAGATACTAAATAAAACGGAAACAAGCGAAGACATAGAAAGGATACGGTCTCTAATGCGCAGCCGGTCAAAATCTAGGCCGAACTCTCGGATGGAAGAGCAGTTACGGATGCTAGATGAGATCAGGAATGATCGGTTTAAAGAAACGGAAGCGGTGACGAAGAACGACGATGAATCGGTCAGATATTGCTCAATTTGATCGCTACTGCGCACGCCTGGCATGGTGTGGAGGCTTCTCATTGGTTATCAACGTCATTGTCTTGTGGCCGACGGTTTTGCACCTGTTTTTTTTTCTCTTATTTTGCACGCTGTTGTAAAGCTTTTTATATTGTGTTTTTTGGGTCTCCTGGGTGCCAAGATCATTAATCGTGAGGAAGATTTTTCATAAAAATACCACGTTGAAAGGAATCTTATGATAATTAAGCAAGTAGACCATTTTTACAGCTGAACATATCAAAGATTCTAAAGGTAATCGGGCTTAATATTCGTAACACCTTGAAGAGTAGGATGTTCATATCCTTATGCGCAGATTTCACCAATAAAACTGTGATTACATCTGAACGACGTTCAATAGCTGTCAATGTCAATATTCTTTAGCAATTATGACACTGACAGACCTTGATTGCGGCTTAGATGTGCTGACCGCGATCAGTTATCTTAGTGATATTTGCCCTAAGTTTCTTTTGAATAAATTCCACTGTCATTATTTTACCATGAAAACTGGGATCACATTGGATTCAATTTAAAATAGAGTCAAAAAATGGGTAAAAACGTTTCAACCAGATGAATTATTTTGCCCATTGTCATTTATACGTGCTGAGGGTAAAACGGTGACATCATCCTAAATTAAACAGTTGCAAAAACCGGCCGCCACATACTAACTCGCTTCCGTCATACTCATTGTCACACTAGTATTGAAATGTGTTTAGTTTTATGTCGCAGTGTGGCATGACCCTGACCAGTCTCCCAGCTTGTACGTCTATTTGTTTCAGAATTCCATAAATATTGACATGTTTTAGATTCAGCTGCATTTATGAGAAGGTAAAATATTGTTAGGCTATCGTTTTGTCGTCACTTAGTGTGAAAACGGACATAAAACAGTCTACAGTAAGATAGCGATAATAGCGAAGCTTTTGCCCCGCAGTGGGACACTAAAGGCTTCCTTAAGTATTGTATTGTTTAACGGGCTGTTGTCCGCAACTCCACTTTCAAAGCGCGTATTTTGCGTACGGGCTTCCTTAAGTAATCAAATATTATTTTAGCATCTATGTTAGTTAAAGTTTTGTCTAGGAATTCTAGAATTAAAACAAAATTATAGACTACATCGGGTCTTGAATAGACCGAGGCGAGGGAATTATTGTTATTAAATAGTCAATAAAGAAGTAAGTTCTTATATTAAATTATTCGATTCGATTAGTTAATCATAGCATTTTGTATATTCAAATCATATTTCGTTAGATATTGTCTAGATTTTTTTCCTAGGTCGTTGACAAAGTTGTCGTCTTCTAAACACATTTCCCGGATTCATGTCATGGTAGCCATCACATCACGGTGCCTTCAAGAAGACGCTTGTCATCTGTATATAACAAAACCACAAGCTTTCATATCAGCTGCCATACGGTCCAATATTGACAAACAAATATATCTATAAAAAGGGTGGGGACAGGGCGTAAAATACGTCGCTCAATTTCTTCTTACTGATTTTTTGCAACGCAAATTCAGTGGCTTATTTTCTGTAGCGTAAATTACGCTGTATTAGAGAGTGTTCACACTTTTCGACGCGGAATCTGCTAGAGCCGGTCAGAAGAGTTTCACGTTTTATGCAATAAAATCGAAAATACGTCATTTGCTTCGTTTCTGTCGACGCGATTCGACACCGCGTTGAACTTAAGTGCTAGAAATGTGATGTTGAGTGATCGGCCCAAGCATATTCCGTTTCGCTAAGTCTGGTCGCTCCCTTATGCTATCCTGGTCCCACCCTTATATAAATTATGTTTATGTATTATTTAAAGATCTTTTTCTTATATATTTATGGTGTTATTTTGAAAGCTTATGGGTTACAGCTAAAGCATGACGCTTATGTCGTTGAGCTAACGGGTTTTATCATTTTTTTTTTATAATTCGTATTAAAATTACTTAATTTCTAGTTGGCAACCCAAAGCTTTAAATTCATGTTTTTAGTTTAATTTTTATTAAAACATTGTTGTCGTTTACATATTAATTATTACAAAATGATTACGCAGTTGGGAAGTTTCGGTGATTTTCTGATCAATGTTTTAGGAGCACACGTATTTACAAACAGCATTTAATTAGGATTATCCTAATTCCACTAGCTTGTAAGCCATCAAGCTTCATATGTTTCTTTCTTTATCTTCTTGACCTCGTGCTTCTGATTTGGCTTTATGTGCCGTCGAGAAATATCCCTCAGGCATGCTGGTTTACTCACGATGTTTTTCTCCACCGAAGCAAGTGATAATTGTAAAATACGCATATGATTCCGAAAAATCGAAGGTGCGTGTCTTCGGTTCCAACTTGAGACCTATGACTTGGCAGTGCGACGGTCACACCACTAGGCTATCACTGCTTGTACTCACTGTTGTGACATCCATCAACCTGCAATGTGCCCTTGTGGCGGATTATGGCTCATGGCCCACTCCCCCTCACTGTAAGGAGGCCAGTCTCCCACCCCAAGTTATATACTTATGGCAAAATGCATGCCCCTGCTACATGGGTCATTAGTTTTTACCACTGTTCCTAAATCATTGATCAGAGAAGCACACAGTTCCCACACAGAGTACAATACTAATAGTATTCCTGCGATAGGTGATGGTGACCAACGTGACGTCTCTGCTGAAGACTGTGAAGGCAGTTGAGGATGAGCATACGCGCGGCACCAGGGCGCTGGAGTCGACTATCGAAGCTATCTCGCAGGAGATTGAGGTTAGTGTACTTAAATATTATTTTTATGTTCTGGGTATTTATTAATCGACTTTTATACTTACAAATAGAAATATTTGATAGCAAGATGAGGTTAGTGTAGCTCTGACTTCTCCCGAGCGGAAGCATCTGAAACTAGCTCAGAGAACCGGCTTGTGTTTCACCGCGGCTTTGCTCCTGCAAAATACGTTGCACCCTTTAACAAATAGACTTTACTCGTACTAACCGTCGATCGAATGTAATGTGTTTGTCGGGATCCTCACAATTTTGTGCATTCCCATTGCTCCATTGCTGCATGAACAACGGGAAAACAACGGCACTTTTGTTTTTGTTTTTTTTTTAAAATAATTGGATGCCTATCCTCTAGACGAGTGGTCTAAAGCACGAGCATAGGTTCCTAACAACTGGATTCGATCTCCAGGTCTGAGTATAACTGGGTTTTTCTATTTAAAATTTCTCAGTGGCACACTGTTCATTTGATTTGCGCTTGGTAAATAGTAATTATCGCCTCGTACTTATATAACTGGTGAAATGTGTCTCCTTGCCTTACTCTTTGGGAAACACTACGTGATCTGAATTCTAACCTTATCTTCCCCAACAGGTCCTCATGTCGCCCTCAGCCCCCAAGTCGGCCGCGACCCCAGAGGAACTGATCAGAGTCACACGACAAATGACCGTCGCGACCGCACGCGCCGTCTCCGCCGGCAACGCTAACAAACAAGACCAGTTAACCGCCGCCGCTAACCTGGGGAGGAAGACTGTGGTGGACCTGCTTGTGGTTTGCAAGGTATGTACCGCAGCGGCCCCCAAGTACTCCGTCAGACTAAGAGGACCTAACTTTGGAGAAGACGTCATGATAATCTTCAATGCTGTCTTCGCCACTGCTAGAAATAAGCCTCCCGTAAACGGAGGATTCTTCCACCAGGTCATCAGTCAACCTTGTGGGAAGTCTATCAACGCTGCGTCTTCCAGAATGCTTGCATTGAACATAGTCGTAGTCTATAAAGTAAAACTGCTAGCCCTTACAAATCGCGAGACCTACACGGTCGAAATGTAAGGAAGAGCTAATTTTCCACAAGAGTTAGTTTCACAGCGCCCAAATTCCAAACTCAATGTCCAAAACCTTCAGTCACTCAACATGTTCTCTCCCCAGGGCGCAGCTCACTCCGCGGAATCTTCAGAGCTGCAGAGCCGCACGCTGCAGGCGGGGCGGGCGGCGGCGCAGGCGTACCGCGCGCTGCTGCAGGGCGTGCTGGCGGCCTGCAGCGGCGACGCCTCCGCGCGCCACCAGCTGCCCGACCTGTCGCGCCACGTGGCGCACACCACGGCCGACATCATCGCCACTGCTGAGCTGCTCAAAGGTATCATCATACTGCCTTATCTATCTCCTCTTCATCGTGTGGTTACTGCCTATCCTGGTGTCAGAGTATTTATGCCGCCCATGAGCCTCTGACTTAGCTTTACATGCCGTCAAGAAATATCTCTCAGGCATGCTGATTTCCTAACGACGTTTTCCTTCACCGAAGCAAGTGATAATTATTCAATGCGCACATAATTCCGAAAAATCAGAGGTCTTGGCGAGTTTATTTCTATCGTCTAGTTGTTGTAAGTGCGGCTTGCTCGTGCTGCTGTTCGATTCCCAGATTGGGCAATTATGTGCTAATGCACATAGATTCATGGCCTACCTTGTCGAAGAATACAGGCATGAATTTATATTTAAGAAACATATTTTGGTTTATATAAGACTTAGTCAATTTCAAAAGATGAATTCGTGTTATTTTACCGTCAGGTTCCGACTGGGTGGACCCGGACGATCCAACAGTGATAGCTGAGAACGAGCTCCTGGGCGCTGCGGCCTCCATCGACGCGGCCGCCAAGAAACTGGAGTCGCTCCGACCTAGGAAGAGCGTTAAAGTGCAGGTTAGTAGGGGGGGAAACAATCAGGACTTTAAAATCAAGAAATATTTGAATGCTCTCCAAGTTTTTTTTTCTAGATTTTCTGTGTAGGTATCTCTTTTATTTCAGTGTACTTATCTTGTGTTATGTGTCTAAATGTGATATAAATGTTAAAATCATAACAAACAAGACTTAAATATGAGAGTAAGTTTGTTTGTTTGTCACTTCTTTTCGCTTTATAGCTAGAACATTCCCATGGGTTAATAACTGGGCTCTTTTTTCGCCGGGGTTAAAAAAATCATATGTCGTAACCTAGATCATAGTCTCCCTGAGTGTGAAGTTTCATCGAAATCCGTTCAGCTGTTCAGGGGTGAAAAGGTGACAGACAGACAAAGTAACGAGTACTTTCGTATTTAATATTAGTAAGGATTTCGAAAATGTTTCTATTTTGTACCGCACGCTCATATGACTTATACACCCGTATCTACAGTAAAGATAAATTGCTTGAGTTTAACTAATTACTTAAACGAACATTTTTATGCAATAGACAAGAATTTAAACGAAGTAAGAACCGTCAAAGAAAGCAAAGCCAATAATTCTAATTCTAATTACTTGAAGTTAGAACTGTCAAAAGTACACACAGTACAAACTACAGGATAAAAATCGTATCTTAAATAGTGACCTTTATTCTAGTAAACACTTTGACTGGTTTATAGAAACGGGTGATAGTGTCTTAATCAATTTGAATGTATTGGTATAACTGGCTAGTGTGTATCTATTTGTACTTTCCTTATTCAAAACTATTCTACATCAAACCTATCTACAATACATCAACAACTTTTCAATTGGCGACCTAACGAAACCTACCAAAAAGAAGAATTACCCACAGAAGAACACAGAAGAAGCAACATTTTCCTCGAGAAGACTGCCGTGTGTCGTTGAGATATGTTTGATATTCTTGGTTGTATCGTGAGCGTCACCCAGGAATCAAACATATTCCACATCGATGCCGGTACTGACTACTGAACTACGGCGAGTGAGGAAGAACGACGGAAGATTTGTCACTGACTTTTTTGTTCCTGTCCTAAAAATGTATCTGTCTTTTTCCCTTTAGTGTTTACATTTTTACTATACAAGGTGTAAACGGACCCTTCACGAAGCCGTCAACCAAGCATTCTGTACATCAAACTAAGTAACTCTACGCAAAAATTATTGCTGTAAACAGACTTTTTTTTTGCGTGAATAATCACGTTTTGACACTCAATCTAACGCACTCAAAACATTGTGCTGATGGATGCATTGAACAGTACGGGGGTCGTGGAGGTATTTAAAGTGAAGTTATAGCAAAAAAAAATGTATTAAAAAAATAAACTCATGAAAAAGTTGGAACTTTGACCCCCAATATCTCCGTACTAGAAAGTTCCCAGATATGGCCTAGAACAAATAAATGATCTCAATGACGGGGAGTACAAGTGCCTTTCGTCTTCCTTAAGGGCATTTTTACACCTTTTATTATATATGTGCACATGTTTTGTATAACTGGAAAAACTTGAATGAAAATTGGCTAGTATTTTTTTAATGAAAATAAATTCAGTTCTGCGCCGTAACGACCCAATCAAGCATGCATTGCCCTATAAGCGCATAAAGTTGTTTGTTTTGTTGTAACTTAAATTCCTTAAAGGAATCTCAAAAATGTGTTCTTGATAATTTAATTTCACCATAAACAGGTTTATCCAGTAACGTATGTCTTTATGTACATATGTTATTATCTATTTTCTTATCTCGCTGTTTTACCGTTTATCTTAATGTTTCTAGAAACAGAATCCAATTCTTATTTATTTGTAAGAAACTCTGGTCTAGGTCGCAAGCACGACTGTTGAACATGAGGTCTTGGGTTCGATTCCCAGGTCGGGCAAAGTATTATTAAGTTCGGAATGAGAATTTCTCAGTAGCAGCCACGGAGTCTGGATTTGAGCCCAGTTGATGGCAATAGGCTCGACAGATTACATGGGATTTAAACATAACCCCTGATGTGACTTTTAGTACATCTCTGCCTAACCCTTCTGGAGTTACAAGAGCGTGCCTTTTATAGCCAACACTAGATAACTTATTGAATAATGTCATTAATAATTGCTCTCTAACGAAATGTGGGTCTAGTATAAGACACACCTCTGCCTAACCCTTCGGTGGTCCAATCATAATGTAGTATTTACACAGTATGGTACTGTACTATCACCATATCATCATATCCCGCTACATACAACTCTGCTCCCTTGTTCTTAGGAGGCGGACGAGAGCCTGAACTTCGACGAGATGATCCTGGAAGCTGCCAAGTCCATCATCACCGCCACCTCCGCGCTCGTCAGGGCCGCGTCGGCGGCGCAGAGGGAGCTTATCGATCAGGTAATTGGGCTTTCTTTTTCGGCTTTGTAGTCTTCTCCTAAATAGATAAGGTTAGCTTCTGATATATACATGTGTATGACAAAGACATGCTGCTCAATGAGAATCATGGTGGTTATTATAATATACAAGGTGGGAGAGACACCGACCCTAAAACGGTTACCACAGATTCAGTGCATCATTCTGAACCCCCCAGATAAAAATTTTTCATCAGTTATTTAAAAAAAAATAGCTGTGTCCTACAAAACTGCCAATACCTGCACTAGGTTTCATATGATTACGCTTCTAAAGTAAATGTAACTCACTTGTTCGCAGGGCAAAGTAGCTCGGCGGCCGACGTCATCGTCAGACGACGGGCAGTGGTCCGAGGGCCTGATCTCGGCGGCGCGGCTGGTGGCGGCGGCGGCGCACTCGCTGGTGGAGGCCGCCAACGCGCTGGTGCAGGGCGCCGGCTCCGAGGAGCGGCTCATCTCCAGCGCCAGGCAGGTGGCCTCGTCCACGGCGCAGCTGCTGGTGGCTTGCAAGGTAGCTTACACTTCAACTGCTAGCCTCTTCTTCAACTATGTTAGTCTAACCGGATGCATCTGAATTTGACCAGTATGCCTGCCTATCTTACCTCCATAATCCAGTTAGTACTTGGTAATACGGTACCCCTTAGTAAGACTGGTTGTCAGACTTTCAGGACACTGACTACCTGTAACGACTGTCAAAGATCTACAAATGACAGCCGGCACCAACGGCTTAACGTGCTACGTGAGGTATGTTTTGAGTATGAATGTGAATGGCTATAAGCGTAAAGGAAAGACGAAATAAACGGTGGATGGACTGTGTGAAGGATGTTATTGCTACGGAAGAGGTGACTGCTGAGATGACGAGTAATGGAGACGTATGAAAGAAAAAGTCGTCGACGTCGTCTTCCGACGACAGACAGAAGTCAGAGAGTCAGATCGGCCCGGCTCGTTTGTGGAGGCCGCCAACGCGTTGGGGCATAACTCGTCAAAAATCAACTGCTGACAGCGGCTTATCGTGCTCACTAAAGCAAAGTCAAAGTATTTATTTGTTGAACATAGGTAATATGGTACATGGTAGAAGCAAGGAGGTTGTCTGTATGTAATGACTGGTTGGTGGACTCAAGGTCATCAATGCACCAGCTCGTGCAGCTGTTACTTAGCCATGGCCTCTCTCATTTGATGATCACAAAGGCACATCTGCCCAGCACATTATTCACAGCCCTTAGGAGCCATCCCCCGCATCACGTGTATTTTTACTGTTGAAAAGATCAGATACTTAGAGAATGTTTTTTAAAAATAGTTTACACGTCACACATTAAATTCGACTCATCCCACAAAAAAGTACTCATGATTGTAAAATTATCCCCTCTCCCCCTTCATCGTGATTAAAGGACGTAAACATTTTTTGGTTTTGTTCAACTTAGACCTGATTACAGAAATGAAAAGATGACCGTCAATTTCCACCTCCCCAGGTGAAAGCCGACCCCTCATCTGAATCAACCCGCCGCCTGCAATCAGCGGGAGCTGAAGTCATCAGGTCTACCGACAACCTGGTGCGAGCTGCCCGGGATGCCATCCAGACGGAGGAGGAACGCAGTCTGGTCCTCAACAGACGCATGGTGGGAGGCATCGCGCAAGAGATTGATGCCAGGTAAGCATCATCATTAGGAAAGACATCCCCTCCTGTGCATCTGGAATCCAGCGACACCTTTACCCTTTACCACACCATCGATCTATCTCGTGAGAGGCACACCCATAAACTAGAGTATGACGTCCTAACCGCTGAGCCTCAGTCGTTCTCTCAGTAAGAGATACCCGGACAACATCCGCTAGACAGGGACTGTCGCAATGTCTTCGAAATAATGGTTCCTGGCCATGCCGGCTTACTTAACATAACATGAACCCTGTAATCAGAGATGTATTGTATAATGTACAACCACAATAACCAGCTATGTTTAATTCCCATACATTATACGGCAAGCCAATTGCCACCAACCTGCATTCAGGCTGCTCACTGAGAAATTCCTGATAGAAAAACTCAATATAGTAAAGCCTGACCCCAGAATTTAACATAGGACCTTTTATTTCACATAGGCTTACATATACATAGTTAAATTCTATTTTTCTTCCACCAGATCCGAAGTCCTGCGCATAGAAAAGGAGTTAGAGGAAGCCCGCGGCCGCCTCACGGCTATCAGACAGGCGAAGTACAAGATACGCGCCGGCGAGACGTCCGGGGATGACACGGACACGGATGTGCAGCTGGGGTATAACAGTGACGCGAGCCAGCCGCACAGGTAAGAAAAGAAAAAAAAATGGACTTACATTGAAAGAAAAAAAACCTCGTGGCTAAATAATATCAGCCGTTCGGGGCGATCTTTATCATGATCAGAATCAGGGGATCAGAATCAGTACTTTATTTGCTCTGAATGTAGGTACAGGTATAAGATGTTATTAATGAGATCAGCTACAGTCTACCTTACGGCGCGGGCGTGCAAATTATTAGGATAACCTGCGCTTGTCTAGCTTGGTCTGTGGATGGGTGGGTGCATACCGAGTTCCTTCCGTGCCTCGGAAAGCACGTTAAGCCGTTGGTCCCGGCTGTCATTTGTAGATCTTTGACAGTCGTTACACGTAGTCAGTGGCCCGAAAGTCTGACAACCAGTCTTACCAAGGCTATCGTATTACCCAGTACTAACTGGGTTGTGGAGGTCAGATAGGCAGTCGCTCCATGTAAAATACTGGTATTCAGCTGCATCCGGTTGTACTGGAAGCCGACCCCGACATAGTTGGGAAAAGACTTGGCAGATGATGAAAGAAAAAAAAAGGAAAATATATTTATTTACGCTTAAACGTGATACATAACAAAAGAAAGCATAAAAAAGAATAAACATCGAGTTCTAAGTTAAATTACACGATTACTGATAAATGCGTGCACTGAGTGGACAACAATCTGTGTGGGTCTTTCCTTAAAAGACTATATCATAATCTATAATCCGCATGGTCCTCGTGTGACACTGCGTGTCAGATTTACAGGCTTCTGGTTACCCTTAACGAATGTCAAAGATCTACAAATAACAGCCGGGACCAACGGCTTATCGTGCTATACGAAGCACGAAGACCCTCCGGTCTTGGGATACCACTTGATTATCATCCATCCGCATAACCGACCGCGGCGAGCGTACTTTAACCTTGATCGACCGACCCGTTACCCTGTAACTAGACCAGGACCCAATTATTAACTAAGAATCATATCTCCTACAGATTCAAGACCCCAAACAGCAGCTTCGCGAACACAACCTACAGCCCAAACAGCACATACTCGCCCCACACGACACAAACAACGCACAACACGACCAACATCAGCACACACATCTCCCACCTCAACCAGTCCATACACGGAACACCCGGGCCGGCGAAGAGCCCTGTCTCACCCGGATATGGGTACACTACGCCGAAAAGTCCTACTGTACCCGCCAGGCCGGATAACTTCAACAATATGACTCCCTTGAACCAGTCATCTCTGAACCAGTCATCCCTGAACCAGACTTCCTATAGTCAGAATTCTGGTTACAACCAGTTCAGAGACGAGAAGCAGTATACGGTCCAAAGTCCGACGTTTTCAAGTTTTAGACCTCAAGAGGAACCCAAGCAGAATTATGAAGGATTTACTACTCGGTAAGTTATTTTTAAAGATTTTTTTAGTCATTTTTTATCGTTTGTTTTTGGTGTTGAAATCAGTAGAGGGTATTTTGTTTGTCGGACGAGCATTATTGGTTTTAAAACTCTTTTTAGAAGAGGATATAATAATCTTACAGGCAATTATTCAGCTGCCATGGATTATTGTATTTTTGAATTGTTGATTGTATCTTTTTACTCTGGACGCTCTTACTCGCACGTCTTTCTACATCGTTCTCACATAATTATATGTATAATCTCGACATGAATGATGTAACCAAGACTTTGTAACAACATAATGATTTAAAAGATTGTCCATAGAGTTTCTTGCCCATTCTTGTCCATAGAGATCTACGCATTCGAATGGGCAACTACAGTACTTTCACAAGTTATTATACCCTGTGACTGGGACTGTAGGTTAGTGTTTTTTGTGTTTTGAAATTCAAAAGTGCCTGTAATGGTCTATTTGAAATAAATGTTTTTTCAGCTATTGCTTATTCACACTTGGTAGCAATTTCGATACAATATTGATTCGCCGTAAATTGCTAAGTATTGCCTAGTAATCACAGGGCTAAGAATTTCCCAATTGTATTGCCTCCAAGAGCGCAAAATAAGATTTTCATTTACTTGGTTTGAAACTAAGATTTGAAGGCACACTTGTAATCATAGATTTGGCAAAGTTTATATTATACTTTCTTTAAAAATTTCCATCATTTTACTACAAGGGTTTCAGCACCAAATACAACAAATCTTTTACATCAACAACACAAACAATTCTAAAATTTTTTTCAAATTATTAACTCGAATCTTTTTGCTTTCCACGCTGCCATCGGACTCAAACAGATGATTATATAAATATTTAATACTCTTTTATACAAAATACAACTTTTTCAATGTGCCTTCACACCTTATGATATGTGCCTACTGTATAAATTATATATTATACATATATATTATATTATAGTTATTAAGATTACCAACACAAATATACAAACACTCTGGAAGCCAAATTCAAGGTTAGATATAATTATATTATATTATAATATTAGACTTTTACTGGTTATTCTGCAATTTGACTGCAATCAAAATATTTGGATACAATGAGAAAAATTTTTTTTTCGTTGAATAATCAATAAAAGTAATATATGTACCATTTACAATATTACCATATTTACAGTAGATACTATAATATTTTTTTTGTTGACCATATTTAAAAAGCTTAAAGACACTATACTATTATTTTAGCCTAGCAACACTTGTCACTTCAAAATCATTGTGAACAGTAAAATAAATAGTATTCCGTATTTTACATCGCAAAAAGGTGTACTTAGCTAAAATAAGTAAAGAATTCTTAAGAGGTACGCATTGTCTACGGGAACAATCCATACATTTTCTGAAGTAGTACGAAAATAAATGTATGGTAATCACATTTTTAACTGACTAAACAACGTGTATCAGAAAGGCGGGCAATATCAGTTGTCACATAACTGCAATACATTTATTTTACTGTCATATACATTTCTATACTTCATGCATGTCTACACGCTGCATAAACAATGTATACTCAGCTCTGAATTGTAGAAATACTTGTATATGTGTATCTGTTAGAAAACAACTATCGCAATACTACTACTTGTACCACAGACTGGTGTCTATCCTAGCTTTGAACTTAGATTTAATCCTAGATCTATGCTCAAAATTTAACCTTAGATTTGTGCCTAGACTGATTCCTAGATCTACGAGTGAATATAATTTCAAAGCTATGCCTTGTTTCCTAGATCTATGCCTAGATTTAACTTTACATCATGAATTAAGTCTGGGATCTATGCACAATTTACTAGATCTATTGCTTTTGTCTAGAGCTATATGGTATTTTAGATGTTTGCATAGTTTCCTAAAAAAAGCCTAGATTTAATATTGGATGGCCTTTATTATATCCTAGAAGTTTCCTAGTTATGTGGCTAGATATTATCCCAGATCGTTGCTTTAAATGTAATCTTAAATTTATGCCTAGATCTATTTGTTCTGCCTATTTTTTATCCTACATCAATGCCCAATTTCCTAGTCTTATGCCTAGATTTTGTCCTAGATTTATGCTTTAAACTTGTCTTAGATCTATGCCTAGTTGAGTCTCATATGCCTTTCGTTTCACAGAACCTCTTCCAATGACAGAACGATGAATCAAGAGTAAGTTTTAAAAACAACGCTTTTACATACATTATACATATATTATAGTTGATTGGAATCTTATTTTATGTGGCAATGTTGACAAAGATAACTTAAAAATATTGACTGATGGCAATACTACATAACATCATGCCTATAATCCCCGAAGGGTGAGGCAGAGGTGTACCTAATATAAGCAATATAAGTTGATATGAAACAACGAAAATATCAGAGCGTTATCTGATCAGTTTTAAATAATATTACAATACTGTTTTAATATTGGAATATACATAATTTACGAACTATAATTGCAACCTTTAATAATATAAACTAAATATTTCCAAAAAAAAGACTAAACTAAGTCAAAGTCTAAGACTAAAACGAAGAAATTGGAATATTGTTTATTTAGGACGTTTTTTTAACTACAGTAGGTACGCCCTCAGCTACGATCCTCGAAAACTACTTTTGTTTTGACAATAAAAAACAATCAATCTCATGTTAGGGAAACAAACTTAAAACTGGCATAAATCCACACCTCAGGCTGAAGCAAAAGAGAAATCCATAACTAAGCCAAATAACATTTTGCCTAAACTGGGAATCAAACCCCAGGAACTGTCGCTTACCACCACTAGAGCAACGAAACAGTGTTTGTTTACATTGCCGACGAAGTAATTATTATGATCAACTATACATATGTAAATAAATACATATACATACAGAATGTAAATACTTTTTTTGTGAGCGTCCATAAGCTTGAAATCCGCTTTGCAATATGCTAGGAACGTTTTGCAACCTAAGTATGTTTATTTGCTTTATTTTTATTTATTATACAAATGGCCACAAAATTCTCGCCCCTAGTAGGGATATTTCTTTTAAAACATACACAAAACCGAAACAACTATCTGCGATGCTGTGGCCCTACCGTGACGTCTTAATGCAGGAATGTTTTAGTTCTATTCCAGTCTGGGAAAGAGAGAGCTTTACAGGATGTCTAGCGCCATCTCTTTCCCACAATGGAATAGAATTAAAACATTCCTGCATTAAGACGTCATGGTAGGGCGGCCAATAGAACTACAATTGACGCATTTATGCTAATATTCGCGTTATTTTGCTAGTAAATTACTACACCATATTTATTTATTGAAGACCAATAAAGAAGTATGGAAGAACACATGCTGCGCCGACCCCAAATAAATTGGGATGAGGGCAGGAAAATATTGATGACACACCCTTATTTCTATTTGATATAAGTTCTATTTTCAATATAACACAAATACTTTCATAAAGACGGCAATTGTAGTACCAGCATACTACAAGAATCGCGTGCCCAGCATAGAACTATCAAAATTATACACATTGACCGCCAGTATCTGAAAGCCTACCAAAAGTGTTTGATTTTCAACTCTTGGCACTGAATAGACCGCTGAAAATCCAATGTAGCTCTTTTATTTAGGCATTTGGCAATATAACTGCCATAGTTAGGAATATGACTAGAGAAAATCATGTTCGATTTGCCATCGATTTTCCGGCCCTTGCTGAGGGCCTAAAATGGCCGCTTTAAGAATCATAATAGGATAAAAATATGAATCACGTTAATTAATTCATATTATTATTCTGCTAAAACGGCCATTGTAGACCCATGATCAGATATCAGAAACCGTGTCAACAAAATCATCTGCTTGTCCCCAACGCTCCTAACGTAGTGCCCAAGCGGACCGAGCCATCGTTCTGTACATAATATACTGTGTATAGCTTATATACTATCTCCTATGTACTTGTACTTAGAGCAACTAACTAGGCATGCTCTGTTACTGATTCTTGCAAGGGTTTATGTGGTGGTACAGTATTTTTAGAAGGAGAAAACGTTTCTTACAATATCTTGAAAGTTTGAATGGTGATATCGTTCTTTTTCGTTTTTTTTCCGAAGAATTATAATTAATTTACAAAAGAAATATTAAACTTAACAAAGAACCTTTGATTGACTTAAAAGCAAAATTTTTAACAAAACTTACACTGCAAAAGAATTGTTTTAAAAGTGTAAGGTAATGTACTTTTTGCCGTAAAATGTATTTTTTTATTCATAGAGTGGCATAAGACTCCTGGGAGTCTTTCAAAAATAGATAACAATAGAAATACATAATACTGCTTTCTAAGGGCGAATTTTAGTAATAAAATTGAACGCGATCAGCATAGACAAACTGCATTCAAAGGCTGTCATTATTGCTATAAAAGATTGGCATAGACAGATATTGAAGGCGGTGTAGTCGTTCTGATCGCGACCAGTTTTATTGGCAAAACACGCCTAAATGCAATAGTCAAAACTTATAAATCTACAAAAGACAGGTTGGAAGGCACACCGACGCTAAAATCGTTACCGCGTATTCAGTAGATCATTCTGAACACACGTTGAAATTTTGCATCAGTAATTTAAAAAAAAAATCTGCTATTCCATACATTTTGACCGTGTAGGTATTGCAGTTTTGTAGGAAACAGCTGTTTTTTTTTAATAATCAACGAAAAATTTCGATGTTGGGGGGTTCAGAATGATGTACTGCATACGCGGTAACCGTTTTAACGTCGGTGTGCCTTCCACCTTGTGTTTCTAAAGAGCAAGAACGTAACCAATATCACAACAATATCAACTCTAGAAAACATATTTTTTCCTCTAAAAATACTTGACCACCACTTAAAACCCCTTTTGACAAACTAATCTAACCTAACCTAACCTGCATGGGGTGCTTCACAAGGACAAGCCTAGAGGAGGTGACAGTGCGGTCGCTAACCCTGCCGGAGGTCCGCACGGCGCACCTAGTCGGGGAGGACCGGATACCGTACAAGAGGGAGCGCGCGCCCCCTCCCCCGCCCAGGAGGGCTTCGCTACTTAGGTGCGAGGATACTAAGTGAATTCGGTTTGTGATGTTACTTCTTCTACTTTTGTTATGGTTTGCACTCGGTTGCCAGGTGGAACCGGTTGAACCAGTGGCCCTACCGTGACGTCTTAATGCAGGAATGTTTTAGTTCTACTCCAGTGTGGGAAAGAGAGAGCTATACAGGATGTCTAGCGCCATCTCTTTCACACACTGGAATACAACTAAAATATTCCTGCATTAAAACGTTATGGTGGGGCCACAGTACAGACAAATGGCGGATGTAGCTCTGAATACCGGGACGTTGACGGCTCTACTGAAGTGTCTGTCAAAGTCTGGTGTCTGTCAGTTCGCTATGTGTTCGTATCGGTTTGACTGAACTTTAACGGGGGTAGGGGTGAAAAAGGGGGTATTGGTTTTTAGTATCAGTGTGGGGATTCAAGTGTCCATGTCATTTCATTGTAGTTAGGTACTAAATATCACTTTTGTGAAAATCATTTGAAATAATTAATTAAATTCGTTTTTGGGATGTAACATTAAATTTCGTTTAAAAACCATTTTTATATATCATCACGTGGTCACCGAAAAAGGCTGCTGACAGAAAGGTAACAATATCCACAAAAAAAGACGATTGTTTAATCAGAAGCCCAAAATGCCAATACAGTGGTCAACAACATTTGGAAAATCATTCATCTCTTCTAGCATAAAAAATATACTTCAAAACTCTTATTCAAAAAACTATCCTGTAGATAACAAATCATCAATCATCACTATACTGGCCTACTACTGGTCAAAACAAATCATCATCATCAGTTCCATCATCAGAACCTGGCAACCACACCGGGATAGATATGGGGGCACACATCGTGCTAATAATGGCACATGACACCATCACTGACCGTGGAAGGGAATGCCATGAAGGCAGAATCAGTGCCCTGCATCACATGACTCCTCCTACAAGAAAGAAGGGGTTTACGAGGGGTCAGATAGTGCAGGACACTGTAAAGTACCCTGTTGTTGATATGACACATTGAGTTTTCTTAGTATACAGGCTGATTATTTTAACAGAATGGGGATTACGTAGGTACGGTTGGTAGGTGGGTTGGTCCGTGGATGGGTGACCCATACATACCGAGTTTCCTCTGCGCCTCAGAAAGCACGAGAAGCCGTTGTTCCCGGCTGTCAATAAAATTGTAGATATTTAAAAGTCGTTAAGTAGTCACTTGCGCGAAAGTCTTACAACCACTCTTACCAAGGGGTATCGTATTACCCAGTACTAACTGGGTTGTGGAGGTCAGATAGGCAGTCGCTCCATGTAGAATACTGGTATTTAGCTGCATCCGGTTAGACTAGAAGCCGACCCCAACATAGTTGAGAAAAGGCTAAGCAGATAACACGTAGGTATATGTAATTTTGTTTTTGGGAAACTACCTCCTTTTTCATTAAAATAATTTAGATATGCTTAATATTTTGGTCAAGTTGTCCATAAAAATAAGTAATCTTTGCCTTTTCATAAATGCCTTTTGACTCTGTTTCACGCGTGGATCATTTCTTTGTATCACATTTTGCGTTGAAGTATAATTGACCAATTGTTTTTTAGTGGTCACACAGTACCCATAAGTGACAGATACAATGCTGTACAAAATCGAACTTGGGTCAAACTCTATGTGTCTTATTTACGGCAGTGTATTGCAACATTATAATTATGTAGGTGGTAAAATAATGGCAAAGTGAAGAGGTAATAAGAATGAATGATTAAACGAACGAGTGAATGAATGAGAGAAAGTCTACGAACTGTGAAATGAGTCACACTGAATGAATGATGAATGGAATGAAGGCTATTCATTCACGTATTTCACATATGCGTATTGGTATTGGGTATACGGATGTGTATTGGTAATTGTATAAGTAGAACTTTAAAATATATAAAGTTATTGACGAATGAAAAAGGCATATTAAGAAGTGGAAGATTTGAACGAATGAAAAGCTTGGTCCTTTAATAATTTTGTGAACATAACCATTTTTGTCATTAATATATATATATATATATTTTGTTATAAAACATGTAACTAATACATCTTTAAAACACCGAAGTTACAAGACAAATGTGCTTTAAGCAATTTGTCAAATCTTCAAGAATAAAAATAAAATACTAATAATGTTTTTTTATTGACATTTTGTTGCCTGAGACTAATTCTTCTTGTATTTAATTCTCTTCTGGCATGGCATGGCGGTGTTGGTGTCTAACTCTTCTGGGAATCTATCTTGGGGCTAACTTCATCACTATTTGTTCACCAAAACTGGGTTTTATACATCATGTTAGGTTGCTTGTTTTAAAAATGTTGGAGTGTCTTTAAAATTGGGCCGGGTTTATAATTTGGATTACTTATTATATTAATTTTTGGTTTTGAGTTGTTTATGGGTGAATAATTCTTTGAATATTTTAAAATACAACTATGTTTAAAATGTGAAAGTGTGCATGTACCTAAATATGTACATATTTTTTTTTTTATAGAATACCAATCCATTTCAATATTATTAGGGTATTATATTGTCCGGTTTTTAAAGTAAGATCCTCCTTCAATACATGGGTTTTAAAACATAACTGTCGAAATGCGAGTTTAACAAAAACATCTCTGCCAATCCCTTCGAGGATTGAACAGCTGTGGCATTGTTGTATTTTAGTTATATTTGATTAAGCTTACATGCAACATCACCCAATAAAATAAGACTCTTAATGCAGACTTGTAAAAAGGAGACCCATAAACAACTCAAACCAAATAACCGACTACAACAACTTAATCAACCTATAACCAACTAAAAATAACATTGCAGCTACGAGACGCGCCTGTACGACACCCCGCGCCCTCTCCAAGACCCCCCACGACACCTCCACGACCCCCCACGACACATCGAAACCAAAAGCGAACGGCAGGAATCATCACACTACGATTACAAGGAACAGAAGTACGGGTACGAACCCCCTAAGACCCCTCTCAGCCCCAAATTCAACGCCAGGGAACTCAAATTTGATGATAAAGAACCCATCTACTCAACCCTGAAGAAACCCTTCGATGGTGTTGGACAAACATTCTCAGAACACCAGAAATCGACTGAAGCTATCCCTGGAGGGACAAAACAGTCAGAATTTAAGATCCATAGTGAATCTTACCAGTCGTACCCTAAAACTGAATTTAGTAAGACTGAGTTCCGTGAAGAAGTGAAGTCTCCTTTTGCGTCTACACCCAAATTTGATAGATCTACAGAATTGGTAAAAGCAGTAACTCCAGATTATGATAGAATCGCCTCTCCATACAAAGAAAGTTCTAGTTACGGTGGTCCGAATTACATGGAGGAAACTACTACGGAAGTCAAGGAAATTCCTAATGGTACACAGAAAATTACAACAACAAAAATCTATAGTTCTTCGCCCGTGAATTTAACGACAACCAACACTAAATATGAACCAATCCGGCTTGACGGAATCGATGAATTGTCGAAATCTTTTGATAATGATTCGAAGTACAGCACTTTAGACTCGCGCTTTAACACTTTAGAGTCCAAACTAAGTTCGGATACCAGTCGATCTTTCATGAGACCTTCGGAATTCCAGTCTTCGGACTACCAAGCAACAACAAACGTTTCAAAAGTCAAGAAACCGTCGGAGATGGTCAAAGAAATAGACGCTTTGGACAAGAAGTTCTCCAAGCAGACCATAACCTCAGAAACCATAGAGAGGAAGTCAGTGATGACCAGTTCACACAAATCGGAATCTTCGTCGACCGTCACTAAGAAATTCGGCAATTTTTAAAGGTGCGTCTCACTGTGAAAAAAAGCTTTTATTTACCGCTTGACATTACGGAATTTAGTACATAGTTTATTTTGGGTTAAATTATTCTTTACCGTGGTAAAACGTTTTTTTACCGCGGTAAATGACTGGGTAAAATTTAAATAGGTTTTTATACCGGTAATGTTTGGCGGTAGTTTTTAATGTAAGTGTTGAAATTTAAAAGGACTATGCACGTTTTTAAATGAACTTTGAAATTATTTATATTTTAATATTAGTGTTTGTAATTTGATGTTTTTTCTAAAGTCTCGATAAGAAATTATTTGGTAGATATTTTGTCTTTTCGACTGATTTGTACGGCCTAGTCTGTATTGGTTATAGTCTCGAAATTAGAAATGATAATTTAAAAATATATACAAAGTAGCTCAATGGCTAAGTGTTCATTTGCGATCGTCAGGTCGCCTGTTCGAATCTCAAACATTTCATAAAAACAGAAAAAAATGGGTCAAAGTCAAAATATCTGTCGAAACAATTGTATAGTTGTTGTATATTAATATTAAATCTAAAATCTATTGAAAATTTACTTAAAAAGAAAGTGCGTCTATTAAAATTTTTGCCTTTGTGTTTTTGATCTAACATTTAAAAACCCATTCATTTATTAAAGTTACTAAAATATTTATGAAAAATATTAAAAAAATAATTATTACCAAAATATTTATAAATGCCAGAGAATTTTAAAATATTGATTAACTACTACAATGAAATGTCAGATTAAAAACATGAATTAAAGCAAAAGTGGCTAAAATTTAAAATATAAGGTGCTAAAATATTTAATTTAAAATACAACGGTGTCTTAGTCAGCCTTAGAGATTTGGAGTTCAATTATTATTGTTATTAATACTTGGATTTAGTTATGTCAAAGATTCAGACATCTACAGTTAACTGGATATAGATAGATATCTATTTAAAAAAAAACTGAATAACTGAGTCGGAAAATCACTTTTCTACAACAATATTGGTAGTTTACTACGAAAGCGGTAATGTCCTTTAAAAACATTTATAACGAGCGCTCTCAAACGATCAAACCATGACGGTTCAGCATATTATGGCCTTTCAAGAATATTGGTAAAATAATATATCATACATTGATATAGTAATGTCATTTAAAATGAAAAGGTTTTGCTACTATTCTCAGTTCACACATTCCATAGAAAATTATTATCTACGACCAAATAGTGAGATATGGGGAGAGCTGAAATTTCAAAATATATAAGGATGTAGTTTTAATAAGATCTCTTTCACAACTAAGGCAGCATTTGCAAAGAAGGCCATACTCTTTGACACGACTAAATCCAAGTCCCACTGCCGGGCACGTAGCCCACGTTTCACAAAGTGCTAGCCCCGCGGGGACCTTATATTGGATGCCTTCGATTTTACCGACTGTGCCATTAAGGATAGTATTGTTATTATATTCATTGTTTTTTGGATATTTCGTGCCTTTTCTTCTAAATATTATGTAAACGTTTGGAAAGGGCTGTATTTTGACAAAATATTGATAAAAATATATTTAATATACAAAGCAGCTGAAAACTAGAAACAGCATTTAAAATATTCAGAATATTTGAAAAAAAAATCGCGATATAAAGCAGATTTATATAAAAACGTATTTTAAAACAATGTCGTCAATTAAAAAAAGCCATGGCAACTACCTAACTCCAAATACAGCCCAATTTATGAAACAATGTGCCATTTTCAGAATATATTTAATTTTATAAATTATTATAATATACATTTTATTAAAACACGGCATTCTGTTAAAATAAAGAGCTAAATATTTATTAAAATTAAATTAAATGTAGTAAAAAACAGAAATTAGTATGGAAATCAGCCTATAATGATCCCAGTACTGGGGCACCTCCCTACGATTAGGAGTGGGACGTAATCTTCCACGCAGACTCAGAGCGGGTTGATAAAAGATATAACTTGTATTTATTCTGACATAAAATATTCATATTTGAAATAAACGCAGCTAAGATCAAGTAATTCTACCTACCTCCTTAGCAGGATGTCGTGAACTACAGTGATCGTACGGTGCAATTACTTTACAAAATATACTAAAAATATATTTAATAAAAAAATGTATTTGTGTACTAATAAACTAAGAATTAACCATTTGACCGACGCAAGAAAAGCCGGCAAATAGTTAAACGCAGCTTGCAAATTAACTCATTTAAAATCAGAGTTGTTTTTTCTATATTGAAGAAACAAAATGTTTATTTTTATTGTTTTTATTTTATAGCATAATGTTGGTGTCGACGGGCGAAGTCTCGTGAAATCATTTACGAAAAAGTATATATAAATAAAATAAGATGTGAATTAAATAACTAAATTAAAAACATTTATTTAATTTTCAGAGTAGCTCGCACTTATATTCAACGGAATTAAATGTCAAAAATGTTTATTTATTTGTCATACGACGTGCCTTATGTGAATTCGCAGCTTGAATAACATTTTTCTATTGAGCATGTGTCAGAAAGATGGTCATATTTTAAGGGTGTAAAACTAAACATTTTTTTCGGGGTAACGTTCCCACGGAGAAAGACAGAAAGTTGTTCGCAATAGCTTTAAATATGACCACATCTTTCGGATACATTTGTGTATAAAATATTGAATTTTAACATGAAATACAGATGTTAAATTTGAATATAGCTTCATGTATATTATATTATATACATTTGTACTCTTAGGATAGATGCCCGCGAAAGCGATTCGTCCACTGAAAGGTATAGAAACACCAATTCTAATAGTTTAGAATATAGAAATATAAATATATAGAGTTTATAATATAAGCATACGTATTTTGTACCCGAACTTGTCTATATTCGATATTAAAAAAATCCGACAGTATAAAACAAAAAAAATGTCGTCAAGAAAAAAAGAAAATATTTAGATTTGACGTAAAGTTTTTACAAAAACTTTCAAAATAAAGAGGTGTCGGAAAAGTATATTTAAACAGCAGTAAAAATATAAATTAATTGTATTGACAAACTAAGCGTAATACCTAGTGTGCTTACATGTTTGAATATTAAAAAATATTCTAAATAAAAAATAATAATAATAATATTCTTTATATTTAATATTCTTACCAGAATTATACATTTAAGATTTAACTATTTATATAAAAACGTCATTCATATACAAGTTTATTTAGCCTTAACAAAATAGGCAAAATAACCATATATGAGGTCAAATTGAAATAGCTAGCAAAACTGCAGAGACATGAAAAGTTTCAAAATCAGACAGAATTGTTATTGGAAATTTTTCTTTAGGAATTTCTCAATAGCAACCACGGAGTCTGGATTTGTGCCCGGCTGATGGCAATAGACTTGCTATTAGATGGGACTTTAATATAACTGGCGAAATGTGGGTGTAATGTAATGATAAACGTCTGCCTAGCCTTTCAGAAAAATACACACAATGTTATGTTATTAAACAACAAAAGTAGTCGCTTGGGGAGATTTGCTAGCTAAATTAGCTTGACCGTTTATTCGAAGGCGTCATAACCACGAGCGATAGTTCGTGTCGGGCTAAATCGTGTCTTATTAATATTAATAATACTGTACTATTGTAATCTATACTCGTATTATAAGCCGCGGTTTAGAGCATTCAAAGTTACCACAAGAAAAAAGTAGCCTTTATTTTTCTACGTGTCGAATTTATTGAAGAAATCCGACATTCTATGAAAAAGACAAAAAATAATAATGGTCTGGCAACCCTGTATAATTATGATGTCTGGTTTCAGTTTTAAGAAATCGGACATTAATTGAATATCCAAAATTATTTAGTCTTCAAATCTTACTAAGATTGTGGCTATACCTAGTGAAATATCCATCATTTATTTCTGTCTAAATCAACACTAAGTGACATCTCAATTTGCAACTTACGGTACCGAGCTGTGAGTTGAAAATCCAACAGCGCTCTGATATTAAGGCATTAATTCAAGTGTCACCTAGTCTTAGCGAAAACAGGCTTTTTGTGTCGGCTTTTATGTAATTATGAGCGCTCTAAGCAACGAATTTCGCTTGTACACTCATTTATTATATGAATATACTAATTAATTAAATATAAACTATATTATACACATTATAAACTGTAGTTTTTGATACATATAACTTAAGTCTTTGAGTACATAAATAAAATCTCTTTTAAAACCAAATGAAAATGTAATTTTTACTAATTTTTATTGTTTAAATCAATCGCTTGGTATTTTTTGTTAATATTATGTAAAATGTTTATGTGCGGTAGCTAGGTGTAAGCGTGTATGGTGATCGTTTCAATGTAATAAACTTGTAACTAATATTATTGTGGTTTTATTTGAATCATATCTTCCCTCTACATTTTCTAGCCTAGCCTATGTTGGATTCGGCGTCTGGTCAAACTGAACGCACCTGAATTTGACCAGTATTTTACATGGAGCGACTATCTGACCTCCACAACCCAGTCAGTACTGGGTAATACGATACCCCTTGGTAAGACTGGTTGTCAGACTTTGGGGCCACTGACTACCTGTAACGACTGTCAAAGATCTACAATTGACAGCCGGGACCGACGGCTTAATGTGCTTTTCGAGGCACGGAGAAAACTTGGTATGTAATGGGTGGTCACCCATCCACGGACCAACCTAGACAAGCGCGGCTTAAACCTGAAGATTGACCCGAGCGGCTGTTATTACTTCGCCAAAAGCTCTTCCCTTGCCAACTTAAAACAATATATCTGGGTAAGACTGGTTGTCAAACCTTCGCGCCACATGGGACTTAAACATAACGCGAAATGTGGGTGTAGGGACTATTAGGTACACCTCCGCTTACCCTTCGAGGATTATAGGCGTGATGTTATGTGACTAAGTTGAATGACAATGTTTCAGCGGCAACGTTAGGCATCGAAAACACACTACTCACTATTGTCTCGATAATAATTTCTTACAAAATTAATGCTATTCACAGACTATTACGAATACAAATGATTATCATTCTTGTAAATAATAGAAATGCACAATAAAACTTAATTTTGAATCGTAGCGTGATTATCGAATCACATTTATTGAAAATGAATTGTCCAAGTTGCAAAAAGCATACTATTGTTTAACGGTAAGCGAAATGTGGGTAGGTATATTAAATTAATAATACCTACCATACTTACATCTCTGCCTATTGCTTTGGTGAATTCTGGCGTGATGTAACGATATAGCAGTAGAAAGGTGAAGCAGTTAGGTTTTGAAATCACAAGCTAGTAGTTGACACTAAGGCAATTCATACAAGTTGGAAGGGACTCCGACGCACAATTGGTTACCACGGAATCAGTACATCATTCTGAACACCCCCACATCGAAATTTTCAATCGGTTTTTTTTTTATATTTAGTATATCATCTGTTCCATACATTTTGAATATGTAAGTATTTCGCTTTTGTAAATTACCGATGAAATGGTTCAGTGTGATGTACTGAATAACCGTTTGTGCGCAGGCGTCCCACCCTGTGTTATGAACAGCGATCGGAATATGTAGAGCGAGTACTATTTATGGATAACGTAACCCCGATATCTTGTGTATGTTCATCAATAAGAGTGTAGTAAGTACTCTTTGATTAATAAATAACATTAATTATTAAATGTACATAACTGATTCCGAGACATTTTCGAGTTTATGAAAAAAAATCGGAAAAAAAAAATTTGTCGTAAGGAAGTCCCCACTTTTCGTTTCTATTCCTTGAACTTTAGGTACATTAGCTCTACCTATTCCGATCACTGATTATGAATATTATAATATGATTCATACTACAAATAAATTGAGATAAGGGCAGGAGAATAATGATGAATATTATCCTAAAAGTATTCTGCTATAGCGGCCATTTTATTCCCTCTGGTTTTAATAAAAAAGTAAAACCTTTGGCGCTTGGGTTTAAAAACAATCCTTAACAACTAATACTTAAAATAACACAAATCAAAACGTAAACAACACACATACCTACAACATCTGTTTCATAAATTCTGATTTTAGTGAATAATTGGAAAATTTTAAAGTAACGTACGCGTACGTTACGCACGCACGTGGTCAGTGCGTCGTCTTAGGGGCGGATGCCTGAAATCCCCGAAGTTAGTTGTTTTAAGTCCCATGTAAGTAATAGGGGCGAATCTATTGCCATCAACTGGCAACAAATCCAGACTCCGTTACTGCTACTGAGAAATTCCTTACGGAAAAACCCAAGACTACAAACAATGAGCTCCTGGGTTCAATTCCCAGGTCGGGCAGTGTCATTGAGGTTTTTTACCAGGAATTCCTCAGCAGGCAGCCATATAAAGGACTAGCCCCCGGTTTCGTTCGCGTGGAAATTTTGATGTGTTTTTCAGGGATAAAATTAGCCTATGTTCTTGTTTAAGGATATACCTACTTAATCTATCTCCTTGCCAAATTGCATAACGATCCGATCAGCCGTTTAGTTGTGAAAAGGTTACAAACAAACAGTATCTTTCGCATTTATAATATTAGTATGGAAGTATGGATAAACAATTAGACCTAACAATAAATCGATATTACAATACACGCTTAAATTCGACCAGCTACACAAATAAAATAAATCATCCTTTGAGCAGAGTTCCCAAACAATCAATATTTTATTAAGTAAATGTGTGTTATTGTACCAGCAGTGGTTGGAGAGATATTCAGTTGCTGGTCACATGTATTTGGTGACGGTCGTCTCTGAAGCAAGAATGTCGAAATTAATCATTATTTTAGTGGTGGTCGCGATTTGTTCGACAGGTAAATTTTGTTTTATTTTTACATATGATTTTATGCCATAAATACATTTAAATGGGCAACAATTAAGAAACAACACGCTCCAACAAATAACACAAACTGCAGGTAAACTCGACTTCCCAATAATTTTTCCTGCGACATACAATCTCAACTACTCAGCGGCGCTTTCTAAGTTTGTCTCAGACATCCCTGACTTCGGCGAAGGAAAACATCGTGAGGAAATCGGGACCAATTTTAATATTTACTAGCTGGTGCATGCGACCTTCGTCCTCGTGAAATTATTATAAAAATATTCCTGCCCAATTTGAATCGGATTTTGTTTACAATTTCATGGGTTTTAATTGTTTTGCACGGAACCCTTATCCTTTTTCTAAAATAAAAGTAGCCTAAGGCCTTATAACATTAGCTATCTGCCAGTAAAAATCCCGCCAAAATCGGTCCAGCCGTTTCGCCGGAACAGACAGACAGGCAAAAATAAAAAAATGTGTTTTTTTTTGTAGATAGTAGAGGTACCTAGACGTTATTTTGAAATTACAAACAGACACATTTTATTTATTTGTATAGATTACTCACGTGTCACTACTTATGTTCGTACTGTACACTACATCACCATCCTATCTTTTGCAAGCATGGAGATCAATGCCCGTGACTTCTGTGTGAAACAGCCTTTGCCCATTTTATTTTTATAATTTGTATTATGTTCTAGAAGTGACTGGGTAAAGTTCTATAACAACCAAGTTCTATTCCAGTTTATGCCAAGAAAGTCCGGCCCTGTGCCTTCTACGACTACAGATGCATCCGGGCGAACTTGGCAGCCAACTCCCACTGCAACAAGAACGTGAGAGGATACCTGCCCAGCAAGTACTCGGTGAAAGAATTCCGGTTTGAAACTCCCTCCTTCAATTCTTCGTATATTGACAAGAATTTGATCGTGAGGAACCATGACAAGTGCCGTGTTTCGGAGTTTTTGTAAGTATTAGGGAGTGACAAGAGTTATCAAAGCTGACATCGTCTTGAGGCGATCACGTATTTATTTATTTATTTATTAAAATATGCACAAGTATAAAAAAAAACACTGTACCTTTGGACTTAACTCTTTCAGAGGCAGTTTCATATAAGTTACAAACTTACAATATACGTGTTTTTATGTTTTTTTCTAGTTGTATTTAGGCTAAACAATACTGAAAACATGGTTCAAAAAAATATCTGAGTGAAGGCTTTTGAGGAATCACATGGCTACGTTAACCACCGCCGCTATAGAACAAAACAACACTATGAAAAATCTTAAAATTTTTAATCATGAATACAGGCTAAAAAAACATATTAAAACACTTAGGACCAAGATTTTATTTCACTTCATAAGGAAATCTTCGAAGCAAGACTTTCCTTTACGCAAACATAGTACTGGAGTATTACTGGTACTGCATTTGGCGCATCTTGATGTGCTTCGCTCCGGCTGATGGCGATTGCTTTCAAGGCGGATCTCGTCGGCCACTGTTGGCTTATGCCGTTCTATTATGGCCGGACCTGGAGAAAGCGCTCCTGAACTGCATGGACTGTCCATTGAGCGATGCCTGCGCTGATTGACAAACGCTGCACGCTGGAGCTAAGAGTCCTTGGTAGACTGAACGACGAAAATCCTTCAATGTCAGAGTTTCTAGATCTGGTCGTGAAGTGGATTGTAACTCTTTGTACACCAAGAAAGAATTGACAACAGAACAGTCCAGAAAATGGAAAAAAATCCGGTGCCACCATTTGTGTCAATTTCGGTCAATATCATAGCAGCTTTTGAGTTGGTCGAACTTATGCACACAAAGGTTGGTTACATAAAGTTTGGTTTGAAAGCTTATAATTTCTTGCAAATCGTCTGACCAAAACATGCGAAATAGTGCAAGAGGCGTAATACTTTCCAACTCAAGTGTATGTGCTGGTACACCCACATCTTCAGTAAACTCACCTGGTGGGGAAAGTGAGTAGTACTTCTTCCACTTTGGCGCTCTTGTTTGAAAACTGCTGGAGCTGCTCTCTTCCGCTATAGGAGTGGCAACCTCCGGAGGCAGAGAAGAACGGAAACTGGACAAGGGTTCATTATCTTCTTCATCAAAACTGTAAGTGTGCAGACGTGCCCCTACGACATCACCCAATAGCATGGTAGGTAGTTGTGCATCATGAGTTTCCTGGTCCGATTCCGCACTGCAGCAACTGTCGTCATCGGAGGGTATCTCCTCCAGACAGTTTTCAATATCCCCGTCAGCTAACACACGAACCATTCTGTAAGATATAATAAAAAACAATGTCACATCTATACGAACAAATAAAACATTCTATCTGCGCGCTGGTTAGCTACTCTAACCGCCGAATTATGAGTATCATAATTACATTAGAAAGCAAAATTACACACATTGTTTATCAAATACATGCTAAAAATGTCTAAATACGTCTAATAAAACAATCATAGTCAAAAAAAATAATAGACTCACCTTATTTTTGAAAGTTTTTTTCCGAGCACGTTACAAAAACACTGTCAACGAATTTTGTTCATACAAACACAAACGATTATCGGCGCCACTTACTGCCAAAACTAAATCGAGCATAAGGTGTATTTCTATGATAGTTCAAGAAATAATCGCTAAATGGCAGGAATTTAAAGGAAAAAAAATACGAAATATGTGGTTAGCGTAGCTAACCACTGACCCTGAAAGAGTTAATGCCTTGGGCATTGGCATTTTCTACCAGTCTACCTTAGGGTGATGCAGAGAGAAAACATAGTAGGTGCAGCATAAATAGAAGAAAATATCAAGAAAATAATTATAAATAAAATATAAAAATACATACAAACAAACAAAATAAAGAGAGAGGAAAACTAACAACAATTTAATTTTGAGACGAGTTTGCCAGCTTCTTCAGTACCTAAGTGTTCGCGAGCTTTTACTTGAAATGTGAACCGACTGGTGGCCATCCTGATATTAAGAGGGAGCGCATTCCAAAGGAAGACCACTTGGGCAAAGAAAGAAGATTTAAGAAAACCAGAGCGGTGAGAAGGACATCGTAGAAGACGGTTATTGGAGGAACGAAGATTCTTGCTGTGCGCAGAGCATATATTATTGTGGTATATCTGTTCATTATTTTACAATGTGGGTAGGCTGTTTACGGCAGTTGATTGCCAGCCAATATACGAGTACAAGTCGAGCTCCGCGTTTAATTACGATATTCCCATATTCTACATAACATTTGGCGACGATTTGTTATCCACGTGAATAAATAGTGTGTGTATAAATACGGGAAGTGTTTGCAATGCCCGAGAACAGCATCTCGGATAGATCAGAACGAGTTAAATCGAGCATGATGGTGTTTGGCGGCAATCTCTCATTTGATCACAGAAGTCAAGAGTGGAGCATTTTTAAGAGTCGGTTTATCCAGTACTGCACGGCGAACGACATTCAAGACGACACCGATAAGTCTGGAATAAAAAGACGAGCTCTTTTGCTCACTGCATTCGGAGAAGAAACCTACCGCGTGGCGAGAGATTTGGTATTTCCCGACAGTTTAGATACGATCGAGTACTCAAGTTTGTTAGAAAAGTTAAACGTTCATTTTCAATCTAAGAAGAGTACCTTCGCAGAACGTTACAAGTTCTATAAAGCAGAGCAACGGACAAGCGAAGACCTAACCGAATGGGCGGCTCGCGTCCGGAATATGGCTCAATTTTGCGGGTTTAAGAGTGAACTAGAAACCGCCTTACGGGACAGGTTCGTCCTAGGTTTGGAAAATACCAAAGAAAAGGAAAAATTGTTTGCTGAAAGTATTGAAACTTTGACATTTAACAAGGCGTTGGAGTTGGCTCAGAGCGTGCGCTGTGCGCGCGCCGCGCTGCAGATGGCGCGACCGGCCACGAGCGGCGTGGAGGCGCTGGCGGACGCGTCAGCGCAGCCTGTGTTTGCGTTACAGCAGCGCGCGGGCCACGGCGGCGCCGGCGCCAGCGGCAGCGGCTCCGCTCCAGGTTCACATGGTGATAACTCGCGAGTGTTCAAGTGTTGTGAGGTGTGCGGTTACAAAAATCACACGAAAGAACAGTGCCGTTTTGCTAATTACCAATGTAAAAAGTGCAAAAAAAGAGGTCATTTGAAAAGAATGTGTAAGGCTAAGATCAGTGATAACAATTTTTTAGAAACGGATGACGATGGCGCTGATGTAGGTATTTATAATTTATTTAACATAAAAAACTCAGTCAGGGACCAACCAATAACACGAAAAATCATGTTAAATGATAAAGAAATTACATGTGAAATTGATTGTGGTAGTGCTGTCTCTGTCTTGCCCGCCTTTATCTATCAACAGCTGATCGGAGGCGAAAACGTAAACTATCAATTACAGCCGTGTAAGGAAGTTTTTAACTTTTACACAGGTGTGAAAATCGCCCCGTTAGGTTGTTTATCAGTGCCGGTGACATTCGAAGGTTGCACAAATAACATGGTATTTTTTGTTATCAAAACGAATGAAAAGCGATTACCTCTTTTAGGCCGCGATTTTATGAGATTGTTTAGGTTACATTTATGTAGCAAATTAAATTGTAACAATGTAACGATAGAATCGACGGACGATATCTCCACCGAGAAAGTGTTAATGAATAAATACTCAACTTTATTTTCCGGGGAACTAGGGAAGTTTAATAAATATAAAGTTGGCTTAAAAATAAAACCAGATGCACAGTTAAGATTTTACAAGCCCCGGCCTGTACCTTTAGCTCTAAAGCCTAAAATAGAAGAGGAGTTAGATCGATTATTAGCGGCCGGTATAATAGAAAAAGTTGATTATGCGGACGTCGCCACACCCATTGTGCCAGTATTGAAACCTGATGGTAAGGTTCGAATTTGCGGAGATTTTTCTATAACCTTGAATAAAGCATTGTATTTAGACAACTTTACTCTTCCGCGAATCGAGGACTTGTTTGCCAAGCTCCATGGTGGATCTGAGTTCAGCAAACTAGATTTGAAGTTAGCGTATCTTCAATTGGAACTCGATGACTCAAGGAAATGGTGTGTAATAAATACACATAGGGGATTGTATAGGTACACACGGTTAAACTTCGGCTTGGCAAATGCACCGTTTATATTTCAACGCACAATGGAACAGCTGTTAGGCGACATTGACGGTGTATGTATATACTTAGACGATATTCTGATAACGGCTCCTAATAGGAAAATGCATTTAGAGAGGTTAGAGCAGGTAATGCAGAGGTTGCAAGATGCCGGGTTGCGGTTAAAGCACGAAAAATGCGAGCTATTTAAAAGATCCGTGGAGTATTTAGGTTATTTAATAGATAAGAATGGTCTCCACAAATCGAATAGCAAAATTGAAGCAATCGTAAATTGTAAACCTCCAAGTAATGTAAATGAATTGAAGTCATTCTTAGGAATGGTAAACTATTATCGGTGTTTTGTTCCTAATACATCATCAGTATTAAGCCCGCTAAATAGCTTACTAAAAAAAGATGTTAAATGGGTTTGGGACAATATCCATACAGAGGCCTTTAAGAAAATAAAACAAGAACTGGCATCAGGTCGCGTGCTGGCGCACTACCACCCCGAGTACGTGACGGTGGTGACGTGCGACGCTGGCCCCGCCGGCCTGGGCGCCGTGCTAGCGCAGCGCCAGCCCGACGGCTCCGAGCGCGTAGTGGCGTATGCGTCGCGCTCTCTGACCAAATCTGAGCTTAACTACGCTCAGATCCAGAAGGAAGCCACATCTATTGTTTTTGCGATTAAAAAATTTAATCATTATTTGTATGGCCGTACGGTTCCTTTTATTTTGCGCACGGATCATAAGCCACTGTTATCCATTTTTGGAAATAAGAAAGGCGTGCCGGTTCTAGCCGCGAATAGACTACAAAGGTATGCCTTGTTTTTATCGGCATATAATTTCAATATTGAATATGTGAAGAGCGATGACAACGTGGCTGATTATTTGTCTCGATCCGTGGTCACTCCGTTAAACGAAAGCGAAGAGATAGATCGTTCTTTGTACATAAATTTTGTTGGTGAATCAGTACTTCTGCCAATCACTCTCGAAGATATTCAAGCTGGCACTAGGCGTGATAAAGTATTGCAGAAGGTGATAGGCTTAATTAAAAACGGATGGCCAACTAAAATCACGGATCCGGTTCTTCGTCCGTTTCATTTATGTAGAATTGAGTTAGCAGTAGAAAACGAATGTGTTTTACGAGGCCACAAAATAGTAATTCCGTCTTGTTTCCGGGAAAGACTGTTAGATGAACTACATAATTCGCATTTTGGGGTAGTCAAAACAAAGTCCGAGGCTAGAACACGTATGTGGTGGCCAAATATAGACAGAAACATCGAAGAAAAAATAGGCTCATGTAGTGTGTGCAACACGTACCGCAATAATCCGCCCAAAGCGCCGCTGACTCCGTGGCCGTACCCCGCGCGCGCATGGGAGCGCGTGCACGTAGATATGTTTATGTTGGATGGTAAGCAGTTTCTTATCGCTGTTGACGCTCATTCTAAATGGGTCGAATGTTTCTTAATGCAAAAAACTAATAGTGAATCAGTGATTAGTAAACTGTGCGAAATGTTTAGCAGATTCGGCCTAGTCCACACCTTGGTATCTGATAACGCTACTAATTTCTGTTCTAATGAATTTGAGACATTTTGTCTATTAAATGGGATACAACACATGACAGGGGCTCCGTACCACGCGATGTCAAACGGCCAAGCAGAGAACAGTGTTAAAACAATCAAGAATGGGTTAAAATCAATTTTAAAAAGTAACAGCAACACAAATTTAATTCAGAAAGTTTTAAATAAGTTTTTATTTGATTATAGGAATTCTATTCATATGTCAACTGGTTTTTCGCCAGCACAGCTGATGATTGGTCGTCCCTTACGATGCCGACTTGATTTGTTAAAGACCCCATCATTGTCACAAATATCTTCACCGCCTTCGTCATCCGCGGCTAAAGATAATGTAATAAAGGCACAAAAGAACCAAATCAAACAGTACGGAGGGAAAAGAAATATATGTTTTTCAGTAGGCGATAGGGTATTGTTAAAATATTTCCTAAACAACGGTACTAAACATACTTGGAAACAGGGGGTAATAAAAGAATATTTGGGTACTCAAATGTTTACTGTACACATTCCTGATATAAATGTAAATGTAAGAAAACATATAGATCAGTTACTGGCGTATAAAGGGAACTTATCATCGGTCCAAGAGGACGATGTGAGTGATTTCGGAGAGTATTCGAGCGAACCCTCGGCTCCACCTAACGAACCTGAGGTCCGTAGGGCGTCGGAGCCGAGTATGATGTCACCAGAGCAGACTACGGCCTCCACCACATCTCCTGCGCGAGATGATGGGGGGGAGGAAGTACGGTCTGACACTGATGATGAGTTTCTAGACGCAGGATCACCAGCGGCGACCGATGATGATCATAATGATCGTAATAGCAACCACACCACCAATGGTAGTGATAAGGAACAACTGGATCCTTCATCTTTGCGCCGGTTTCCGATTAGGAAAACCAGAAAACAAATTAATTATAAGTATTAGTTAAGCACAATTATGTCTGATTAGTGGTGGAGGGATGTGGTATATCTGTTCATTATTTTACAATGTGGGTAGGCTGTTTACGGCAGTTGATTGCCAGCCAATATACGAGTACAAGTCGAGCTCCGCGTTTAATTACGATATTCCCATATTCTACATAACAATTATATAAATTATACGTATCACATATTATGTATTCTGTGGTTCGGCGCAGTGCAGTATCGCGTCATCCTCTTTTTGTGGATCGACGTATCTTAGGTCGAGATCTAAGTGCGATAAACTTTACTTTTCGCCAGTTAAGTTAAGGGTGAACCTATGGCCAGGACTAACTGAGCACAAATTCAGACTCTGAATTCTTTATTGCGTAACATAGACTGTATTTAGTTGGTAGTGAAATAATTATATTCGTCACAATTATGGACCCTGACAGCATAGATCTTGTAGGTAGGAAATAGGAGGAAGGACTCTGGGTGTATAATATGATAAATTTCCTTTATTTATTTCCTTTACACATCGTTTTACATTTTTAAATATTTCTTAATAAAACATACAAAAAAAAATATAAAAAAATAGTAGCCCACCGGTATCGGGAACAGGGTCCAAGCTACCGGCGGTCAGGGCTCCAGAGAGAGGAACCTCCTAACAATACAAGCCGTGTCCAGCAGAATCGCTTTCTGAATCAAGCCCTTGATCCAGCTGCCTAACGAGACTCTTCTCAGGTATTGGTCGATGCCTTTATTACGATTCACTCGAGCGTTGAAGAGATCCAGATTATAATTATCGGGAAACAGAGCTGCCGACTGGCGGTACGCACAATAAATACTAACAAAAACTTTTTTATTATTGTTGGCAAAAGGCTCCTTATTATTTGAGACTGACGAAAGTGGGCGAACTTTAAGTACTTGACAACTAGCTACCTAACCCTTCGACCATTACAAGCGTGATGTTACGTCATGTCAAAACCTATTCCAGCTACAACACAGATACGAACAAGGCGGTGCTCTGCGTGGACTGCCCACAGCTGGACCTGGAGTCCGACCGGGTGCTCATACAGCACAGGAGCAAGAGGGAAGACGAATTCTACCACTACCATATTCATGCTACCTATCGTAAGTAGATCGCGTCAATCTATCCTACCTAATCGTAGTATAAAAAAAAATAACCGACTTCCAAAAAAAACACTAAAAAATGTGGAAAATAACTTTAATTTCGGAAGTCGGTGACTATGGTTTGTTTCACTGACTTTTTTGGCACCGAAGTCGGTTATTTTTTTATTTTTATAAAAATATTTTTATTAAAACGTTTTTAGTCATCGTATTACACACAAATCCTTGTCAAGTATCAATTTCGAAATTTCTTTTACTTTGATGACATTTTTTTTCAGCTATTTTGGTTTAAAAACCAAACTACTGAACCGATTTTGATGAAATTTCTATGGGACCAATCGGGAAGTAGATCCATTCAGATAAAAGAAGAATTTTTCAAATCGGTTCATAAATGACAAAGATATGAGGTAACAAACACAAAAAAAATACAACCGAATTGAGAACCTCCTCCTTTTTTTGAATTCGGTTAAAAATGGAAGTTTGTATCTTTGGATGATTTTTATTCAATCACGCAAAAATGGCGTTATAACCTTCCTTGACACAGCTGGACACGGTTGTGTGACACCCCCCCCCCCTAGTGTGACGTCACATATGTTGCAATTTTACATGTTCATACAGATAGAGTTGGAAATATGTGTAAGTTTTTCGTTAATACTTCAAACATCGTATTTTAATACTAAGATAATATACATATCAGCTACTAGCTTATGCCCGCGACTTCGTCCGCGTGGAGTTCGGTTATTGTCCCACGGGATCGTACTACCGGGATAAAAAGCCTATGTGTTAATCCAGGTTTTGAACTATCTGTATGCCAAATTTCATCCAAATCCGTTCAGTAGTTTTTGCGTGAAAGAGTAACAAACATCTATACACTTACAACCTTTCGCGTTTAAAATATGATAATTATATTATAAGTAAGGATTTTGAAATGTGACTTCATGTAATTTTCGCTCTCCCACCCCTTATTACACTTCATCGACCCGACACAACACATTTTTTTCTTCCATTCTCCTCTGTCAACCTATCATTTACTCCTTTTTTAACCGACTTCCAAAAGGAGGAGATTATCAATTCGCCTGAATGTTTTTTTTGTGTGTGTATGTTCCGCGATATCTTTGTGAATTGTCGTTCATATCATTCCTCACACAATCCATCCATCGTTTCCTTGGTCGTCCTCTCCCTCTCCATCCATCAACATTTATATTCATCACTCTCTTAGTCACACGCGGTTCGACCCTCCTCATCACAAATCCATACCAAGACAGTCGATTCCCTTTAAAATTTTCTATAATGAACAGACATCACCTAACCAATCCAAATGTTTCCAGCACTGATCCGCCTCAACTTGAACCTGGGCCTCCTGGATAACATGAATCTGTGTAAAGCGCACATTTTCACAGAAGTCGTCGAGCTTCCTCACTTCCACATCGATCCTAAAGGTTCTTATTATTATTTATAAGTAGATATAGCTTTTGAGAGAGGGCGCCCTAGAAGGCCTTACCTACACTGACTTTATTGAGACTTTCTTCAGAAAGATCAGGTGCGTAGTACTCGCAAGTGTATGACCAGATGTATGAACGTGGATGAAGCAAAGCTCATGCCGGTATAACGGGCTGTTTAGAGACGCAGCGTGCAGACGTGCATTGAAACAAAACTATGAAAGGGCTTATATCGTTACATTAAAGGCTAGACGGATGATGTCTTACCTACTTGTTGATAACATATTAATGATCAACAAGTAAGTCATTATCCGTCTAGCCTTTTTCAACTATGTTCGGGTCGGCTTCCAGTTTAACCGGATGCAACTGAATACCAGTATTTTACATGGAGCGACTGCCTATCTGACCTCCACAACCCAGTAATACTGGGTAATACAATACCCCTTGGTAAGACTGGTTGGCAGACTTCACTGACTACCTGTAACCACTGTCAAAGGTTACAAATGACAGCCGGGACCAACGGCCTTCGGCACACTCATTATAGGTGCCTACCTACTTACTTACATTACCATACAGCAATACACTAAACAACACATTTCTTTCCAAACAGACAGACGTACAAAGAGCTCCCTCTCAAGAGACCTCACAGCACAGCACTGAACATATTTGAATGAGAGTCTTTCTTCTACGGCGGAGACCGGCTTCGCCAGCCTCCGCGTTATCGAATCTTACATTAATTATTGTACAAAAAATAATGGGGTCCTCAAAATAAAATAATTATTTATTTTATTTTGAGGACCCCATTATTTTAAACTGCAATTCCAGAAAATATTATAATAAAAATAAACAATATGTAGCTTAAAAAAATATTATTAAGTATATTAAAACGATCAAAAATCCGGTCATAGCATATTGAAATTGAAACAGTAGGTATTGTTGAACCCTGCTATGGTGTTTACTCACTGACCTGTAAACTGGAAGTATTTATGCAGCACTTGCCGCTTTGATATTACTGGGGTGGCACTTTTTGTCAAATAGTGTACTCTTAAATTCATATATACTACAGTACACAGTATTATAACTACAGTACTTTAACAAGTTATTATGCCCTGTGACTGGGACTGTAGCTTAGTTTATTTTTTGTGTTTTGACATTCAAAAGTGCCTGTAATGGTTTAATTGAAATAAATGCTTTGAGTTTGATATTTTTCCATGACTGCTTTGATAAGAAATAATTTATGTGATTATTCAATGGGAACTGCTCAAATTGGTGAAACTTAATATTATCAAAGAGATCGAATCCTATCGATCGATCGATAGCCTACGTTAGTCGATCTGCACAAGCACATCACTAACTTGCCGCAAGACGCTGCGGCCGCGATGCATTCACTTAATAAAGTATCGTTTTGTGATATTTACATTGCTTGTCCAGTTACTTAGCGGCAAACTTGGGTAGTGGTTAAGGAGCACTGTATTTGTTGCAAAAATAGTACAGTCGCTGTGATATTTGAAAACAAAAATAACATAGTAAGAGCAAGAAATATTTTACGATTTGTTGTTTTTCATGATTTTAAAGACAAATATAGTAAAATACTTGTACTAACACATGGTAAGTGATTCCATTTTGACGTTAGTAGGTACATTGAAACTAAATTTGCGATGTACAATTTTATGTTCATATAATGACAAGTTAATATTAAATTATGATTGATAATTTTATTAAGTACTTAGCACTCGTCCGATAATAGTGTAGTTTACTCTAACAAAATCGCTTCGACTTCGTGTGCCCGCGTCACCGCGAGCAGTAGTGTGCGAGCGCGATAAAAGAGTGAGGTGGCGCGGGGAAGTGGGGGCCAAATTAGAATTTGAGCTGAGGTTGTGTAGGCTCTTAACTATGTTTAGTTTGTCATGGTTTATTTGACTCAAAGACAGTTATATACAACCTTAGTTTTTGTTTACCCTAAATCGGAATCGGATAATTTAGTAAGTACTGGTGCGTTTTAGTTCTATTTCGAGAGAGAGATTGCGTAACGCCATCTCTTTCCCACACTGGAAATAGAACAACAAGATGTAGTTTTGCATCCTCGTCAAAATTCAGGAGGTTGTCATAGAAGACGTAAATAATCAATATAAATTATGGTACATGGTCAATTATAATAAACGCTGCTTTTTTTAGTTGTTTTAATTTGATACTATTTCAGAATGTAGCCCTTTTCAAAAGAGGAGAATCACCCGTTTATAGAATAAACGTCTGCCTTTGTTTGTGTGTGTGAAGGCGCGGTTATAGGGCTAGTATTAGACGGGCCGCGTTTTAATACGGCTGGTGTACACTTATCGATTTCCGATATGAAGAAAAAAATACAAAAATGTCCTACCCATTTTATTTATTGATTCGGGTCGAGAATCATTAGCATAGTTACCTCCTTGAATTTGACGAGGATGCAAAGCAGCACCTTATATAAGAGATATAAGTAGGTTCAACAAAAGTTAAGGTTGTAAGAAAGCAAAATCTACTACAACTTTTCCTATAATAAATACCGCTACAAAATAAGCATTTAATATAAAATTACATATTATTGTACTTTCACTGACTCAAAACGATTTTACAGAAATCTATAATGTTTTTTATTTACTCCACAATGTACACCAACCTATTTAGATACATTTTCCTTCGATACGTACAATAAACAGAGCAGTGGTGGGCTGGTAGCTGGATGTTGATGGATGGAGAAGGAGAGGATGACCAAGGAAAGATGGATGGATTGTGTGAGGAATGATAAGAAAGAAAAAGGAGTAAATGATAGCGTGACTGTTGACAGAGGAGAACGACTCGGTTAAAGCTCGATTGTATGTGTTGCTGATCCTGTGCAGAGCTAAGGCCCAGACACCACCGAAGCGGAGACGAGACGAGAGGAGAGATGTGTTGTGAACCACCAATAGAATTTCGTTATTTGTACTTCTCGTCTCCGCTTACCTTTCGTGGAAACGGTTCAGCAGAGTGGAGAGGATCGGTGTGCGGTGCCGGCGATCGCTATGTAAACTGGGCGTGAGTAGCCTGTACACACATCTCTGCTCCGGTCTAGCCAGTACGCATTTCCGCACAGCTTCGGTGGGTACCTACACCTTAGCTCTTAAGCATCTTCTCTCCGCTTCGCAAATTTCCGCACGTCTCCGCTTTAATGGAGTGCGGACCTTAAACGTGAGCGTTGAGCTGTAGTACAGTTCAGACACTTCACGATTGATATAAACATGGGATACTTCAAGTTTTCAGGACGTCGCCGTCGTGTCTGCAGTCGACATTATTTTAAAAAACTGTCTGTGAACTTTGTATTGAAAACACAAGATGGCGGCTTTAGTTCAGACTGTGCCATGCGCTGAAAGAATCATTATTTATTATTATTTTAGCCATTTGTGTCCCACTGCAGGGAAAATATCTCACTTCTCTCTTTCCACTTATCCATATCGAATGCTGTTATTTGCTAATTCTTATGAGTCGAGTTCGGCCCGCCATCTCCTTCTGGGCCTGCCGCGTCACTGATAGCTGCTGTTTGGGACCCGTGTGGTTAGCTTAGCCCGTAGCTCTTCCGGCATGCGAAAGATGTGGCCAGCCCGTTCCGTTTGATCTTGGCAGCCCTGTTAAACCTACATCGGCAATGTGACTTTTGGAACGCAGTATCAAGTTCCATAGACGATCAGTAAGTTTAACACCAAGGATACTGCGCTCCATTGCTCGCCGACCGACCCCGAAAGAATCATGCAACGCTACCATTTTATTTTCTTGCTATAATAATGGCCTATCTACTGTTGAATGATTTGTTTTATTTTAATATTTTTGTCTTCTATTTTCAGATAAGAAAACGGCGAATTTTCTGGCGAAAGATTTAACTCTATTGCACATGTACGAAAGAGAGAATTTCTATTACAGAGGATATCCTTTAATGAGAATCTTTATTGATAGGATATTATGCCGCTATGGTTGTCGCCCACATATCCTTTAAAAAAATATGGGGGACAGTTTGTAACCAAATTTGAAATTCAGTTGATCAAAAATGTATGGCCTGTTATATCAAGCGAAATCTTTTAAGTTTTTTATTTGGTAATAGTTTCCTATTGGTAACAAAGTTTTGTGGTATTCTCGAAAATAGGCTTTGTTTATTTTTTTAAATAAAATAATGTTGGAAATAAAAGTTTGTCTTCATATTTTCCGCATGGCATATTTAAAATTTCAGGTCAGCGTTTGTGCAAATGAACACATTCCACAGATACACAGCATATTTTCTAAAACGTGTTTAGACCTAGATGTACAAACGTTACTTATCCCATGCTTTGGCGTAGACATGTCGTTCCGTTTACGCCAAAGTTATTCTGAAATCCCGCGTTAGATCGACCTTCAATCATCTGTTAACTGAATGAAAATACTCAATTTCATCAATCAACCCATTCGTCATAATTATGATTGTTAAAGTATTAAGATTTCTAAAAATAATAATATTTCATTCGGTTTACCGGAGGTCGATCTTAGGGTTGAACCGCATCTACCAGCTCAGAACCGCATACCATGCTGATATTTCTGTAGCTCAGAACCATCATTTGCTAGAACGAGAAACAGAGCGGGAGTGATATAGGTTATAGCACGCGGCAGCATCGACGATGCGCGCGGCAACACGCAGCGTAGGTTTAAAAAAAACAAAAGTCCACAGTTTCAAAAACTTTTATTTATAAAATCGTTTGACATTAGAACTACGCATACGGACAGGCGAAGCTTGTAACAATATCTTAATCATCATTATTTGTGAAAAACTATTCATTTACAATAATATTAATAATATCATTCGCTTGGGACACACTTCAATATATAGTCTCACTTTTTTATATTTCACTACTTAAAGAGAGGCGGCCTATTTTTGTTTAGCTTAGTTATTTTCACATCATCATCTGCTTAGCATTTTCCCAACTATATTGGGGTCGGCTTCCAGTCTAACCGGATGCAGCTTGAACTCTTCACATATTCCAACACAATTAAGTACCCGGTAAGACGGGGTGAGAAGAGACGCTGGGGTGAATCGACCAAAAACATTGAGAGGGATTTTATCGTTGAATTCATATGGTATGTAACTAACAAGTACTCTATTATATTTACTTAATTATTTAGGTTAGGTTATTGGCAACATACAATATTAATTAAACGTTAAAATCCCTTTCAAAGTTTTATATCGATTCGTCCCGGGTTGCGGTATATAAGGTAAAACGAAATCAACTAGCACAGGCTGAATGACGATATAAAATTAAAAAAAAAAATCTGAACTAAAAATATGAAGTCAGTATATCTAAGTCAAGATTTTTTTTAACATGTTTTGGTATTGATACTTATCACGTATTAAACTTTTGCTAGCTAATTATATTTCACCTTGTACAGTAAACATCTTTAAATCATTGTTAATTAATGGCTCATTGATTCTCATAAATTAATGCTACCGACATTAACTTTATCAATTTTTATTTCTTCAGAGATTGTTTATACGATTTGATCAGGCACACAATAGATATCTCTAAAGAATTATTACAAACAATACTTTACACTTATTACAAAAAAAAAAAACAGGAATAACATTTTCGATTTGTTCTCGTTAAGAATTTTTTATACACAACCAACAATATTTGTTCCTAAGATAAAAATTACATAAAATCACGCCTAAAACCTCCGAAGGGTTAGGCAGAGTGTTCCTTATATTACTCCCACGTTTCACTACTTATGTCTAAGTCCCATGTAGTAGTGGGCTTGTTGCCAGAAACCTATATTAATTATTCTTATCAATCAAAATAGGCCACCTCACATCAATATTATAATATTTCTATATTAATTACGAGTTTTAAAATAGGCTATATCACAGACCTATTACAACAAATTACTATAGATGGGTAGGTATATGTAACTGATAATTGTGTATTATTATGGTTGCCAAATGCATATTACAGCATATGAAGCTTGAACATAAATATGTGTATTAAAAAAATATAAATACGGTCGGCGCAGTTGCTGAGCGATTCACTACTGCGCTGCGTGTCGCGGGTTCACGGAACAAATATTTCTATGGCCTAAGGTTAGTTGTACCGGGTCTGGTTGTCTGTGTGTGAGTTTATATCTTTGTAAACGCACCCACGATACACGAGAAACTCTTAGTGGGGCAACGCTTTAAAAAAATAAAAGTAAAAAAATAACATGGAGGCCAGAATCAAAAGTGGCGACAGCCAGAAAAGCGCCGAGACAAAGAAGCTCGACCAAGTCTCCAAACGTGCAACTTCCAACTGTCTTGTCAACTGCAACGAAATTCATCAGAAAAGAATAGTGGAGTAGAATAAACATGATTTCCACTTCCAAAACATGATATCAGCAGGAGACAGAACAAAACCAGGCCAATACTGCCAATAGGCACAAAGGGACGTTTGCAACTAAGATGGACCCAGTTGCCTAGCACGGATAAAAGTTATTATTAATATGCCATTAATATTAATAATAACTTTTCCTATATTGAGAGCAGATAGAGACAAAAAAAAAACATAGTATCCTCTAATCTGTTAGCAGGTTTTTGTCTTCAGAACCCGGTTATCAGTCTGAAGGAATTGTGAAAATATTGACGACATTGAGAAAAATATAAAAAAAGTGTTAATACATAATTTTACTAATTATAATATAAATAAAAAAAATGTTCTTAAATTAGATCTATTTAGAGATTCTTGTTAAGAAAACTATAGTTTTAAGAATCAAAATGAATGAGCAGTTTAGTCATTTAGACCATCTCACCACAAATCACTAAACGCGTTTAGTGCTAAACGTCATCGAAGATCGAACGGGTGACCGTATAGGGAGAACAGGGTGTAAAATTCTTCATCCCCCATAGAAAAGGCAGGATCCTCCGACCAGAAGGGTGTTGTCTGCTGGGCTACTGCCCGACAGTTGCTGTCGGGTGATTCTATATCGTCTTAAGTCGCGGATAACTTTAATAGCGCGACTCAGATATTTGATGTTAGTTGTTCATTTGTGTCCTAGATGTAGTAGTTTTTGTACTATGTCGATGTTTTGAATAACTTTAGCGCTAAACAAATTTACTAAGCTATGGTTCATTACTAAATGCGTTTAACACATATAAAGTATCATTGTGTCTGTGACATTTTCAAACGAAATACAGAATTATGATTTAAAATGCTAAGCGCCAAATGTATAAATAGTGGTTTGGAGTGCAATCGTTCCTTAAACTTTTTTAAGTTATTTATTTCTAAATTCCAATTTTGCAGCCAGGAAGTAACTTGGTTGAATATGAAGACTTCATAATTTTTTTATTAGTTTTCAGTAAAACTATAATTAATAGAGGAGAGATAATTTGTTTCATCATTTACTAGAGTAATTTTTTGTTCGAAAGTTTTTAGGGAACTCCATTCGTTTTTAAAATTTTTCGAATATTATTTTATCATTCTCTTGGACTAATAAATGCTTATTTTAAACAACTATCAACAATACGGCACCAAGTCTTATTTTTATAGTATTTTTTAATAGAACTATCTATACATTTTTCATGTCGATTAATGTTGTATTTTTTTCTGTTTTGTTTTTATTATAATTTTAACAATAAACTCTGAATGGTTATAATCGCTATAGTAATATACATTTTACTTGAAAAGATTTTTTTGATATTTAGGGAGCGACAACAGAAAACGACGTGGAATCGGTTGGAGCCAAAAGGAGCTTTATGCATCTATGCAATGAATGCTGAAAGTGTGAAAATGTGCTGATACTTGATCGGATTAAGTCGATTCCGGGTTTATAAACGAGGACAATCCCCTATAAAGCGACGGGCTTAAGAGGGTGCCTTCAGAAAGTTGACAACGTTGCAAAACTTTCTTAAAGTTTTCTACATTGACTAATATAAAGGACCACTTTACTGGTGTAATGATTAATATTGTTCTTTTAATATTTGTTTTAATTTAAAAAATACTATTAGATACAGCGAATATTCTAGGAAATGTATTTATTTTTTTTACGGTAAAAACTTTAATATTCTATCGACCGCCGATTATTTCTAATATGTTTTTTTTTTAAATTACATAACATTTTATCCCATAAACCTTTTACTTATCTAAACTAGGTTTTTATTTTACAAGAAAAGCATTTAAATAGTTCACTCCATAGCTTTTCAAACACTTTAAAAACCACTATAATTAAATCATAAACCAGTAACACTAAAAACGGGATATTTTTACAATTACTTATGATTAAAACTCACTTGCAATAACTACAGTTTATTCGAGATGTCGCTTGCAACAGCGCCGTAATTTCGGGAACACAACAAATAGTAAACATGGTAAACATCCCGTTTCTAGTGTTAATGACAGTGTTAGTGACCATATCAGTTTAAAAACTTATAATTTAACAACATTTCATGAAAACTCTAATATTAAAATGAAAATAAAATGGTACTTTGACAACACTCTTTAATTCTTATTTTAAATAACCCAAATATATCTATCACCAATTATTTTTAACATTATATTTTCGACAGGTCCCTTAACTGTGTAGCTAGAAATGCTGCTACAGCCAAATAACGAAACTCATTTTCCAATAGTTAGCTAAAATATCTTAAAACTATGAATAATTGAAAAAAAAATTGAATATTCATAATTTTAATTTTTTTATAATTCTTAAAACTATAAATAATTTGGAAAAATAGAATTTTGAAAAATAATTAAGTTTAAAAATATACACAACACTGAGCAAAAAATTAGGACAAAGCTACTAAGTAGCTATTTTATGGAATGCAGCCAATTTCGAATATCACATCAAAAAATATAATAAAGTAAATGAAGCATTTTCTTTCGTTGTCATTTTAAATACCCAATATTGTTAGAAACAACAGTAGAAAATTTTAATGTCATAAGCGACATGAGTGTGCTGTTGTATTTGCATCACTCAGCTCAATGGCAAAAGTTGAAAATCCAACAAAATACAACAGTACGAACAATGTCCCTTACGTTATTTTAACTATATATACTTTATTAATCATTTAAATCCAGCGATTTCATTGTTAAATAATTGTCTAGGGACCCAAGGCCTAAATAAATTAAATAATTTTAATATTATACATTTTGTAACCAATAAATTATAGTTTTTATACTTGTTCAACTGCTAAGTTTCGCCGCGAGAGAGCGATCTCATTTTACAAGTCTGAAATGAGACTTGTCAAAGTCATCTTGAACTAAAAGCGACCAATGGGCGATCAGAAGAACTCCTAAGCGCCATCTCGCGGCAAAGTTTTCAGCAAGGAACTCCATGGCAGCTGAATGAAGATAACAAACACATAGCGCCATCTATACGAAACTAATTTGACGGTTTTCTTTCCACATTGAATAAAACTTTCTTTAAAACAATCTTGTAAACAAAAAACATTATAAATAAAAATATGGCCAAAAGAGGATAGAAATTCAAAATAAAATATTTACAATTGATATGAAAATAAGTTGATATGAATCTTAATCTACGGGCAAAGTACCATCAGGGACATTCATTGTTAAGCAAATTGACGACCAAATTAAATAAAATCCGTATTTATATTTATCACGACCATACACTCCTTTCAGTTATTTTACTTCAGAGAACAGCAACTAACTATTAAACTCATTACAACGAAGATAAAGGTCAAAATGATATTCGGCAATGATACAAGATCAGAAGTAATATATCTGTGAAAGGACTGTAGTCGGAACTAATACTTTCGTCTTATTTTTTGTATTCAATACAATTTCCACAGTCCATGTTTACCAACAGCGCTCCTGGCAATTTCGTTCAATCGCCAAGAGAACTAGTGTCAACTTGCTAAACAATTAATTTCCCTAACATTACATAAATTACATTACATCAGCTTTATTAAATTTTTGCAATTTCTAATACTGGCTAACATATTTTGGCGGTACATTTTAACATCACGCCGTTTCCGAATCGGGTATAGGCACATACAAAACCACTTTAGTTACTTATAAACTAACTATTCTATGTAACATGCTATGTACATTTTCTTCTATACCTACTTATTTATTTATTTACAGGACGAATGGTACAAAAGTTATATATTTTATGCGAGTTAACTTGAAAACTACTGGACCGGTTATATATTGGAACTAGGTTTTTTATTGTTCACTAGAATTTGTTGTGTTTTCTTTAAAAAGGTGTGGCCATTTTTAAGGATGTTGTATAGATCATCAAACTGAGCCATTTTCTCCATGGGACCATCAACGTTATCGCAGAAAGTTCAATTCAGCTCTCCCATACAAAATTTCAATTCTACTCGACACAAATGTATGGGTTTGTTTTGTCGAAATTATAATGTTGGTTCTCAGAAAGTTGTTCAGTTTTATGGCCGGGTACCACATCCTCAAATGATACATGCTGTATTAAGAGATTTATTGAGCACGATGTAAGTGTACTGTTATTTACTATGTATTTATTTTATTTCTTATACTGGTTTCGATTACTAACCTAACTGGTGTTTTTCTTTTTTACTGGTGTTTTTTTCTTTTTTACTGGTGTTTATAAAACATTTTTACAAAAAAGCTAAACACTTTTTCCTTTATATTTTTTTTGTAAAGATATATTATATGTACGTATATGGCACATACGCATTGTGACAGAAATAATTTCGAGATTGCTAGCTACCCCTATTTTTCATCTCAATAAAAAAAAACATATCAATAAAAAAAAACTGAACGAATAATATGCATACAATCTGAACATGTAAAATGAAACAAAAAAAGTTGAAAAATCTATAAAATATTCAACATTTTGATCATAATATTCAAAAAACCAAAATATAAAAAAATGCGTACGTATAATTAATTAATATATATTAGGTAAAACATGTTCGATTAAAAAAAAATGTAACGAGATTTCTCTACGAGATTCCTAAGTATGAACTTAAGAACTTGAAGATAATTTAACAATTTGAAGGCACTAAGCTATGATGCAAAATATTAAAAAAGTAACGCTTAAGGAGAAGGCAGTGAGGCTCTTTTGATACATACAAATTATAAAAAAAAGAATCCTAGCAGAATATTTTTGTTTATTTATTCTTTGCTCACTCAAAATAGTCATCATCAGAATTAATTTAACGCTGTTTAAAAAAGAAACCAAGGCTATAACTGTAAGAAACCATACCTTAACAACTCCAAAATTGACCTTTGCTATTAAGCTTATATAAGACCAAAAGTAACACACACACATGCAGTCAAATTACTACAGCCTCTATTTGATGCCTGAAGTGTCAAGATTAATATTGTCAAGATATAGTTTCATCTTTCGTAATTCTCAAAACAGTGCTATATAGCAAGGCACAAACAAAAATTCCGACGCATGCTTAATGTCGCTTATAACATTTTAGTAGTGCTGTTTTTATAAATATAAACATATAATATTGTTTTCATATAATAAATTAGAAGTTGTTATGTTTCTTGCTTAGACTAAGCATAAAATGTGCACTGTGTTATATATAGTTATAATAATATTGCAAAGACGAGCTGGCACTAAAAACTAACGTAGCAAATTCGCCATTTCTGCGGTCAAAACGCCTCTTGTGAGCAAGATGCCACGACACTTCGTGTATTCGCTGTCCCGCTCGCACGTTTTAAGACTGTGAGTCTCACAGGTCGAATTATAAAATGTAAACGCAACTTTATTTTGGGTAATGTTGCTGGTATATTTTGTAATTGCTTAATTATGTATTATTTTTCAGCAATAGAAATTACTTTGCAAATAGCTTTCAGATGAATGTACCGTGAGTTTTTAGAAAGGCTTAATACTGAGATTATTATTTAAAACAAAACAATAACAATTTCAGTTTGGTTTAAAAATTAATGTTGAAGCCGAAGTCGAAAAAATAGAAAGACTAAAGCTAAGCATAGTTCAGCATTTTAGACGTCGGACTTAGAATATAGGCCGACGACTTAACAATTTGATCGTCACTTTAAAGTAATTGTTTCAGTAGAGCCCCAACTTACTAAGAACTATGTACTAAAATAAATAATAATGTAAAATCGTTACATTTCAATTAAGAAATGTAAATCTGCTTTATATAAAAGCATTTTATTTTCGTATAAAATTATTTACGTATAAGCCCCGGCTCACTTTTTACCCGACTTGCCACAAAAGAAGACGGTATTGGTTATCCTCAATATTTTAGGGCCCTACTATCGCTAGCATTAGGTAGTAACAAGCATTTTAAAGAACTTATAAACCACATGAACACTATCCTGTCGTTCTTTTATCTGAAAAGGATGAAAGAAAAAAAATCAACAAAAAAAAAAGCATAAAAAATTTCGTTCTCTGTACATTATTAAAACTATAAGCTGAGAAAGCTGTGGCTTACTTGGTAAACAAATATGGAATGAACATTACAAGTTTTCGAATTAACGGGGAAGGTCTGCCAAAGATAATTGTAGACTAGCTTTTACCCGCGACATTCGTCCGCGTGAAATTATTATAAAAATATTACTTCCGGATTTGGGTTTTAAATTTTTGTGCACGGAAACGTAATCCTTTTTCTCAAATAAATGCCAAAGTTACTCCTCATAACATCGGCTATCTACCAGTGAAACTCCCGTCAAAATCGGTCCAGTCGTTTCGGAGATTATCCGGAAGAAACAGACAGACAGACAAAAATTTAATTTAATTGTTTTTTTTTTGTTACAAGTACCTTATAAACTTTAATGAGCATTCAGTTAAAAGCTGTTATTTTGAAATTACAAACAGACATTTCAATTTTATTTATTTGTATCGATTAACAGATTTTCAACCAATGACGGTGTAGCTTTGCTAATGTCATTAGTTTCACAGTAACCTTCCTCATTCACTCAAAATGATATGCCATTTTTGTTTACCAAATAAGACAGAATATGCTATAGTTAGTAACCAGTAAGAAGTCAATGCTCGCACGATCCAATATTATTATATAAAAGCGTTATAATATGTATTATTTAAGCGAATGGAGAGACGTGTATTATTATCAGAGGTCGGAATTAGGTAGAGTTATTTATGTACTTACACTGATTTCATACAGCGAAAGAATAAAGTGGACATGCCTCAAATCCCGAGATTAATTTTAAAGAGCAGAAAAATCCTGTGATTTATTAAATAAAAAAGTTAGTCTTATCTGTCTCTGAGGTTTTTATTATTATTTATTTGTAATATCGTTTGCCACACGGGATTGTATTATAAATCCCGGGAAGATCCATATTAATATCAACATTTCGATGCAAGTACATAAATAACTCCACCTAATTCCGACCTCTGATTATTATATATTAATAAAATCAACCACAGTAACATTTTATGCACTTTATACAGTGAATATTTACCTATTAAATACAATTAAAAAAGCAAACCCCTTCAGATAAATTGTATACATATAGAAAATGTTGCCAACTGTAACATTAATTCTACAATGTTTAGGGTTGCCAACTATCGTGTCTACAAAATGTATTTTTTTTTTAATTTGGCGATCCCTTTACAAGTCTTGATTATTAAGAACCTCCTTTTAAAACATGCTGTTGAGCCAACTATTTTGTTTAAAAAAAATGATTTTAAATAATTAAGAACCTTCTCCTTCTTAAAAGCCTTCTTAAATGTTGCCAGATTAGGGATACCAAGAAAACACCCCCCTAAAGTAAAGCTAATACTAGATATCACGAGAAACTATCAACAAGATTGTACTTAGTGACGGTACTTACATACAAGCCTAAAAGCTTGACATGCCTTTATAACTACTCTTCATGATGTTAGGGACTCTGAACAGTCTGCTTGCCCTAGGGGCTTGCCGTGTTGCCTCTGGGCACGCCACTGTGGTACTTACGGCTACCTTTTACCTACCTACCTCCTACACTACCCCTTACCAAGTTTCTGTACTAACACGAAAGGCATCCAATTTCCCCGAGATTCACGCCAAGGGGGTTAACTACTCTCACTATGTTTGAACCGCCCCTTACCTATGAGTTTGACTCAAACTGTAAAAGGGGGTAAAATACTATCTGTCGGGATTTTAAGGGTAAAAGCTTTGCTATCCATTTCTATCTAAGTTAGTTAAACCCACCAATCGCACAGGGTACGTTTGAGGATTATTTGGCTATAGTAAAATGCATTTTTTTTACTATTATTGAGCTGCGTTTGCAAGAGGTACTAGGCTAATTTACTACGATAATCCCAAATAACGAATGAATACAGGGTGGGAGGGACACCGACGCGAAAACGGTTACTACGGATTCAGTACAGCATTCTGAACCCTCCACGTAGATATTTTTCGTCGGTTATAAAAAAAATCAGCTATTTGCTACAAAACTGCAATACCAACACGGTCAAAATGTATGGAACAACAGTTTTTTTTTTAAATTACCGATGAAAATTTTTCAGAATAGTTCAGAATGATGTACTGAGTAAGTGGTAACCGTTTTCGCTTCGGTTTCCCTACCACCCAGTATATTGTATTTTGTCGCTCCAATTTTCCGAATCTTGTCGAAGCATGTCGGTACTGATTTCAACGGTAAAAAGACTGCGTTATTTACTAGTATAACATATAAACAAAAATCTATCTTGGTTACTACGGTTATTTTTTGCAAAAACATTAGTTTGACTGTAATTTAACGTTACAAAATCTGCCAATTAAAGCTACCAGCAAAGTGAAGCACCTTCAGATGACGTTTTAAAGCGACCGTCAATTATTTCTATTAAAAATGAGATTCCGGTTTCTGTCAGTGACCTCGTCCACGACACTTTGTATAGGTTAGAATATTGAATATTTTACTGTCGTTGCAGGTGGGTCACAAATAAAGATTTAAATATCTCTACAACATACCCTAGCGTCTTTCTTTATCGTGTGGTTAGTGTGTAACCTGGTGTCAGAGTTTTTATGCCGCCCATGGGCCTCTGACTTGGCTTTACACGCCGTCGAGAAATATCTCTCAGGCATGCTGGTTTCCTTCAACGAAGCAAGTGGTAATTATACAATACGCACATGATTCCGAAAAATCAGAGGTGCGTGTCTTCGGTTCGAACTCGAGACCTATGACATGGCAGTCCGACGGTCACACCACAAGGCTATCACTGCTTATATATCACACTCTAGCAAGAGATACAACGACGCGTGATAAAGATGAACTTTTTCTTAAACTTGGCATACGGGGTGGAAACTTTCAGCGGAGCAGTATGGGGAACTACCTTATCCGCTGCAGCTACACGAAAATGGTCTTAAAAGACTATCTATAATTTTTTGAGAAATTTTGATTCCCATTCAAAGATTTCCAAAAATGGCCACTTTACAAAATAGTTTATTTTTTCATGCCTGATCAAAAACTTCCAAGGGACCAACCAAGATTGGAGTACTTATAAAAGTCAGAAATCGCTAAATACTTTCTCCTACATTTCATAAGAAATCATTGCAGGTCCTAAGAAAGAATTTCTGACTTTTTTAGTACTCTAACTGGGTCGGTCCCATGGAAGTTTTTGATTAGTATTAGAAAGAAGATCGATTGGCATGAAAAAAAAATCTTTTACAATTTTCATACAAAGTGTATGTGAAAAGTTTTGTTTTCAATTTCTGACTATTTTAGTACTCCAACCTTGGATGGTCCTTTACAAGTTTTTAATCAGTATTAGAAACAGGATCGATTGGCATCAAAAAAACAATTGTAAAATTGTCATTTTTTTGCCAACTGTAATTTTTTTTTGAAAATCTGTGAATGAGGATCAAAACACGGAAATTTATACAAAGTACCCTAAGACCATTTTCGTGTAGCTGCAACGGTTAAGGCAGTTCTACTTACTGCTCCGCTGAAAGTTTACACCCTATATAACGGTCGGATTTAAACTTTTTCTGTGTGGACGAGGTATAAATTCTCTTAGAGAGTGTGTGTGAATAAGGCATGAAGTTACCAATGCTACGAGCTACCATACTATCACGGAAATGTAAGAATGGAGTGATAACCACTAAACGCATGCGAATAGTAATATTATCAAATATAACTTCATCACCTGCCTGTCTTTTCCCAACTATGTCGGTGTCGGCTTCCACTCTAACCGGATGCAGTTGAATTAAGTATGTTACATGGAGCGACTGCCTGTCTGACCTCCACAACACAGTAAGTAATACGGTACCTCTTAGTAAGGCTGGTTATGCTTGCCAAAGTCAGTAGTTGAGTAACTATCCATTACATAATTTTGGTTGGCTGTTTGGTGGGCAGTCGGAAGCACGATGGTCTGTCTAGCAGTCTTACCGGTTGGTATCAAGCTTCTTGGGACCTCGATTGTGGAGGTCAGATAAGCTCCATGTAACATACTGGTATTCAGCTGCATCCGATTAGACTGGAAGCCGAACCCGACATGGTTGGGAAAACCCTCGGCAAATGGAAATTTTTTGGCTAGTTTAAAAACATCATTTAAATTCCATCACTCCATTTTTACTATGTTTCTATACACATGCAAAACTATTAGTGCACACTTACTATAAAGAGACTCGTAATAACAACATTATAAACAAAAAAATATAGGAATGCTAAATAAAGTTTTAGTTAACACAAAAACTATAGGAAAGCTGCGAAGTAAATAAAGCAACTTCGTTTATTAAAGCTGCATTTTTAAACATTGAGATTCGATTTTTTTTAAACGGGGGCAATTTTTAGAGCTATTAACTTCCCGTTAAATATGTACTTAATGTAATATTAAAATTGGCTTATTATGTTACGCATCGACTAAACTAAACTTGAGACTCGCTTGCACCTTAAATTACTAAATACAACGACATAACATCACGCCTTGTAATGCCTGAAGGGGTAGGCAGAGCTATCAAGAACACACACATTTCGCGAGTAATGTTCAATTCCCATGTAATAGGGGGCGAGCCAATTGCAATACATATTACTAAATACATTTAGTACTAAACGTTTTTAAAACATCATTCTGTTTCTAAGAATCATTTCAAAGGTAAAGACAGATGATTTAAATGTGTTTAGCGTTAAAAGTATAGGTGTATGCTTTATTAATACAAGGTGTAAACGGACCCTTCACGAAGCCGTCAACCAAGCATTCTGTACATCAAACTAAATGGCTCTACGCAAAAATTATTGCTGGGAAACTACTTATTTTTTGGGGTGAAAAATCACCTCTTACGGTAGTACTTAATGTAACGCATAACATTGTGCTTATGGGCGCATTGAATAGTGCGGGGGTCGTGAAGGTGTTTAAAGTAAAGTTGAAACATTAAAAACTTGTATAAAAAAAAAACTTGTGAAAAAGTTGGAACTTTGACCTCCAATATCTCCGTAACTAGAAGGTTCCTAGGTCTAGAACAAAAAGAAATGATCGCAATGACCGGGAGAAAAAGTGCTTTTGGCTTCGTAAAGGGTATGTTTACAAACATTATATCGCTGTCTTTTACTTACAGCATATCCAGATAAGGTATTTAAACGTAACGTACGTTAACGTCAACAAGACACTGAAAGCAATACCTACCTACATTTAGTTCACATTATATTTGAGTTTAAATACCTTACCTATAATAGAAAGACGAGTTCGGAGCTGTGAGATTCATTTCCATATAACTTTAGCATATTTTTGATGACATTTCTGACAGTTTGACAACAAACAGATAGTTTCTATCTCTGTCTTTTTACATAATTCAGAAGGAGAAAGCAATACATCCAGTTTAATTTAGTCGATGTTCTTCATAACCTAAGCCAAATTTATTTTGTTTATAGTATGACCACAAGTTAAGTTTTTATTTAAGACAATAATATTATGGCGACAATTGTATCCTATTAATCTATGGCGTGTCTTTGAGACCAAACTATAGTTAATATTGTACTCAAAATCTAGTGTTAAGGTACCTAGAGTCGATATACAGGGTGTTTGTTTATATCTAAGAGCTGATACAATTTTGGTGTAAAACAAACCTACTCTGTCTATTTAAAATTATTGTGGCATTTGTTTTGAATTTTATAACAAAAATGTAAATAAATTTAGAAGATAAAATACATAACATCGCGCCTGTAATTCCCGAAGTGCTGCCCAGAGGTGTACGAATAGTAAGTACACCCAGATTTCGCCAGTTTTCACGAAAACCCACGTAAAAGGGGACGAAGTATAATTTATTTTATCTAAGTCTAGTTCGAAGTAAAACAAGTTAGAAAATAAATGTTTAAAAAAAGACAGTCCTAAATAAGAATAGGTTTTAATCCAAATAAAAAGAAAAATGGAATGTGAAAGATACGTGTTTCCATTTCAAGGCGAATGTCAATAGGAATGAGATTCAATAGAGATTCAATTTCGTTCAAAAATTAGTAAAATAAATTAGTTAAGTAAAATAATCTTCATCTTTTGTCGTATAATAACGTCGTATGGTAATAGGAGAAAAAATCTAGTAAGTAGTTTAAAAACTTGTTGTTCGAGACGAGTTCTGTGTGCGCAGTCAAAACTGACCCACGTTTATAATACCTAATGACCGTTATGACATTAGGCGACCCTTAAACTAATGCCTAAATAATCGCAGTTACAATATTAATTAGGCATTAATTTAGATGACGCTTTGACTTAAAAGGTTTAAATAAAATAAATATAAAAGTTAAACTTTGAGATCGACAAAAACTACCCTGTATATCGACGGGGTGACTATACTTTATGTACTATTATGGACGAGTCGACTATTGTGACTAAATGTTCTTACTTCTTAATACTAATGCTTAGACAAACGCTTAGGCGGCGCTTTGGGCTTAAGTCGGTCCCTTCTTACCTTAGTTAGACGCATTCTTTCGCATCTGAAAAATTTAAAAAAAAATGTTAGTATTTATTTTTATTTTTTCGCAAAACTGTGCTATAGTTAAATTAGTCAGATTTTAAATTTTCCATAGAAACAGAAATTTCCAATCACCTTTTTTTAAATAAGACATTTCGAAAATGTTTTCTACTAACTTTTTAGACCCATGTATCCTGCTTATGTGTGTGAAGTATCCTCAAAATCGGTTCATTCGTTTCGAAAAATAAGGACTTGATAATTTGTATGAAATGCCGTACGGCGTACACGCTCTTAACGTGCTTTCCGAGGCACGGAGGAAACTCGGTATGTAATCGCATCGGTGTCATAATCCTAAGTTATATTCTTGTTCATCGCCAAAAAACCTTTGTTATGTTAAGCCACCAATGTGCGCTGGGCCTAAGTGTCACATTGTAAAAAAATAAGCCAGCAAAAATAGACCTTGACACGAATAAAAAGTCGATTATACCTTCTTGGACATCATTATACACTTCGAACGATTAACATTAAACACCTTTTTACATAAAAATACAATTTGAATGTATTTAGTTCTACAGGTGGTATTTTTTAACCGACTTCTAAAAAAGGAGGAGGTTCTCAATTCGGTTGTATGTTTTTTTTTTTTTTTTTTTGTGTTTGTTACCTCATAGGTCCGTCATTTATGAACCGATTTGAAAAATTCTTCTTTTATCTGAATGGACCTACTTCCCGATTGGTCCCATAGAAATTTCACCAAAATCGGTTCAGCAGTTTGGTTTTGAAATCAAAATAGCTGGAAAAAATTTCATCCAAGTAAAAGAAATTGCGAAATTGATACTTGACAAGGATTTGTGTGTGATACTATAACTAAAAAGGGTAAAATAAAAACTTTTTTGCAAAAAAAAACCGACTTCCAAAAGAAACACTAAAAAAGTGGAAAATAACATTACTTTCGGAAGTCGGTGCCAAAAAAGTCAATGAAACAAACCATAGTCACCGACTTCCGAAAGTAATGTTATTTTCCACTTTTTTAGTGTTTCTTTTGGAAGTCGGTTTTTTTTTGCAAAAAAGTTTTTTTATCTTAATATAACGAAAAACCTGTTGTTACACTTTGAGTAAAATAAATTAATAGTAGTAATACACAATAATATATGTAGATACGAACTATCGCAGTGTTAAATAACGTACTTTACCTCTAAAAATAAAATACAAAGTTTTGTTGTTCGAACTATATTTTCAACCTACTTCAACAAAAGGTGGAGGTTCTCGATTCGGTTGTATTTTTTTTTGTTTGTTACCTCGTATCTTCGTCATTAATGAACCGATTTGAAAAATTCTTCTTTTGTCTGAAAGTATATACTTCCCGATTGGTCCCATAGAAATTTTACCAAAATCGATTTAGTAGTTTGGTTTTTAAATCAAAATAACTGGTAAAAATATGTTATGCAAGTAAAAGAAATTGCGAAATTGATACTTGACAAGGCTTTGTGTGTGATACGATAACTAAAAAGGGTAAAACTTTTTTAATTTTTTTGCAAAAAAATAACAGACTTCCGAAAAAAACAAAAAATGATTGAAAATAACGTTACTTTCGGAAGTCGGTGGCAAAAAAGTTAATGAAACAAACAATAGTCACCTACTTCCGAAAGCAAAGTTATTTTCAATTTTAGATAACATTATCTGGTTTAGTAACAAAATTTTGTAAACCTACAAAAATGGGTTTTAGAAAACATATCCAACTGCTAGGGTAATCGCAATCTACAATCTTTTTTTCGTATCTCAACGTGGCATAATTTTGGGCCCATCAGAATACCAGCGCTGTGACATTTTGTTTAATGTTACAGCGCCGTGCTGACATAGGGGCCTTTGGGCCTCGTACAGGACCACTTTTAGTTAAATCTATGTCTACTTTTTAAGTTTTTCTTATTTATTGTTTATTGTGTACTAGCTTAAGCCCGCGGCTTTGCCCGTGTGGAGTTCGGTTATTGTCCCACGGGATCGTACTACAGGGATAAAAAGTATCCTATATGTTAATCCAGGTTATAAACTATCTGTGTACAAAATTTCATTCAAATCCGTTCAGTAAATTTTGCGTGAAAGAGTAACAAACATCCATACATACAAACTTTCGCGTTTATAATATTAGTAAGGATTTTAATCATTTTGTTTTGTCCTGTGCGAGTCAAATACATTTTTTCTTTCAATTAAAGCCTTTATAAAGTTTGTTCGATAAATCCGAATTTTTCTATAATTATGGTCATAACTCGCGGATAAACTTTAATACCGCGATTCAGGATTTTGATGATAATTCTTCTCTCGCATCATAGATGGCGCTGTCATACTTTTTGTACTACGCCGTTAAGATTGGGAAAATTATTAAAAAAAACATCTAAAAATACATACGTATCCAACAAGCCCGGCTTCCTCAGCATCCCGTGCAGCCTTCTCATAAGTTCGGAGTCCACTCTGTGCGTGGTCACGCGGGCGTGGGCGTCGCACGCTCGCTTGGCGCCCACGCTGGTGGGCGTGCGGTACGAGAAGGCGGGGTCGTCGCGCGGCACGAGGCGCGGGTGCGCGCGGGCGGCGACCATGCCTGGAAGGGTACAACGACAATGTTAAAAGGGTGGATCCTGAAAGCCGGAATCCTTGCTGTTTTGACATACAAGGTGTAAACGGATCCTTCAAGAAGCCATCAACAAAGTATTTTGTCCATCAAGCTAAGTAACTCTACGCAAAAATTATAGCTGGGAAACGGACAGTTTTTAGTTTTGTAGGTTGATCTATGGCACAGAGGAAAGGCGGTATGTAATGAGTAGTCACCCATCTATGGACCTACCCAGACAAGCGCGGCTTAACCTGAAGATCGACTCGAGCGTCTGTTATTATTTAGCCACGAGCTTTTATTTTCTCAAAACACTGAAAGAAAATATCGCGAGATACTCACCAACCCGCTCTGTGCCAGCGTGGTGGATGACAGCCCACTCCCTGTCATAGAGATGAGGCCTGTGTCCAGTCGTGTGAACATTATACGCTGATATGGGGCCATCCGTATAGTACGTCACATGAATTTCATGATTTTGACCCCGTCCGTCCTTAGTTATCATAGCTGGTCACATTTGTGAGACTCCTACCAACTAGTGTGACGTCACACAATTTGCAATTCAACATGTTCATACAATGGATGGGTTAGAAAACAATTTTTATGTTTTTTGTTAAAACTTCAAAATTCGTGTTTACTTATACTTACATATAATTTGATTTTGAAATGTGACGTCAAACGCGTGACGTGAAATTTAGGACACCTCTCACCCCTTGTCACACCTCGTCGACCCCCCCCCCCCTTAACGTGTAACATAATTTATGGATGGCCCCTATACAATACCTTTTATCCGAGTACACACAGCATTTTCCCTAGAATTCGAGTAAACCCGGAAACAAAACCTAGTTCATAATATTTTTAGTTGCAAAAACTCAATCTTACCAGTAAGAAATACATCTTCTAGGTGGAAGAAGTTAGTTCTCAAAGCAGCCGTATAGAGGGCTCTGGCCGTGTCCATGGAGAACGCGTAGCCCGTACCCGAGAGATACTTTGGGTACACCCGTGCCCCATACATATACCGCGGGCTGTACCTGGAACATAAACAAACGTACAACGTCTGAAACCACTCCACTGCTAGCTTAAGGGCTCCATAAAAGGTGGAAGGAAAAAAAAGTAATAAAAAAACTAAAAAACCCGACTGCGATAAAAAAAATTCTGTTAAAAAAGCTAAGAACAAGCACATTTTAAATTTTAAAAAGTTGGATGTTTTTATTTTTTTTAATTACTTTTTTATTTCCAGCTTTTTAGTTTACAAATGTGAGAGATTTCGCAAACGATTAGCCAAACAAATTTTTACCGACTTCACCGCGTGGAGGTACTCCCAGCTTATGTTGTGTTCTGATTCAAAATTTAAACCCCGTGTCACTTTCAGAACTAATACAAATCTAACGACACCTTAAAGCTATAATCCATCGAGCCGTTCAGGCTGCAGAGCGTGCCAAACATTTGAATTTGGCGCCAAAAATCCGCCATTTGTTTTATTTTTATTTTGATATACCCAGGGTCACTCTCACCGTAAATACGAACCTAACGACACCTCTCAAGCTAAAATTGATCGAGCCTTTCAGGCCGCAAAGCGTGCCAAACAATTATACATACATACTCTCGAAAAACGTAACCCTCCCTCTGGCGCAGGCGGGTAAAAATACAGCCGTTCCATACAAATTTTGAGCGTCTTCTTCTTTATCGTGTGGTTAGTGCCTAACCTGGTGTCAGAGTTTTTATGCCGCCCATGGGGGCCTTTAACTTGGCTTTACATGCCGTCGAGAAACATCTCTCAGGCATGCTGGTTTCCTCACGATGTTTTCCTTCACCGAAGCAAGAGATTAATTATACAATACGCACATGAATCCGAAAAATCACAGAACAAGAGAGATTTTGACCGTGTTTCGCACTTTTGTTTGAAACAGCAATTTTTTTTATTTACCGATGAAACATTTGTATGTTAGCGGGTTTAGAATGATGTGCTCAATAGCTGGTGACCAGCCTCGATGTTCGTTCCACCCTGTATATTACTAGCTTATGCCCGCAGCTTTGCTCAAGGTTTGGTGTAAAATTAAACCGCGGGAACATCACACCTATAGTCTACTAGCTGTTGGCCGCGACTTCGTTCGCGTGGACGAAGTTTCATACAAACTTTCAACCCCTATTTTAACCCCTTAGGGGATGAATTTCCAAAAATCCCTTAATACTGCACAGTTACGTCATTTAAGGAACGTTTGTGCGAAATTTCATGCTTCTAGACCCAGCGGTTTCAGCTGTGCCTTGATCAATCAGTCAGTGAATCAGTCAGTTTCTTACTTTACATGTATAGATGACACTCGGAGATAATGTAGCTTCACATTAGCGAACGAATTTTCGGAATCGGATCAGCAGTTGGATATAAAGAATTTCTCAGTAACCACGGAGTCTGTATTTATACCCGATCGATAGCAATAGGCTCGCCCCCTATTACATGGGACTTAAACATAACTGGCGAAATGTGAGTAAAGTACTGTAGTGTATAGGTACACCTCTGCCCCACCCTTTAGAGATTACTTTAGTGATGCTATATGTATTAGGTAAATGATACAATAAACAGCTATTAATTAAACTAATATAGGTACTTATAATAAATAATAGATCATTAAAAACTTTTTATCAGCAAGGTCAGGTGCGTAGTGCTCGCAGCCGGCGTGCGTGTATGACCAGATGTATGAACGTGGACGAGGCAAAAGGAGCATGTAAGGATCATAGCAGGTGGCGTTCTGTGGTTTCTGCCTAACCCCTTGTGGAAAAGGCGTGAGTATATGTATTATGAGTGTTACGTTTAATCAGACTGCATTGTTGTTCTAGTGCTTGCAAGCGCTCTGCTAAGCAGTGGGATCCTAGATTCGATACGCGTATCAGGCAAAGTGTTATTAGGTTATTTCTTACTAAGTTTTGCCAAAAGAAAATTCCCAGTAATAGATCATAGCTTGAATTTAACATAACAAGCGAAATATCGACGTGCTATACAACTCAGCCTACCCATTTGCGGAACACAGGTGTAATAATGTAGGTACTTTAAGACAACCAGTTCGATTCCCAGGGTCGGGCACAGTAATATTGAAATTTTCCATCAGATATTATTTCTTAGTAGCAACCCTGAATCTGGATACGCCCGTTTGATGGCAATAGGCTCACCCCGAGTACATGGGCCTTAAACTTGTTTGGAGAAACCTGGGTCTACTAAAGCTTCACCTCTGCTTAATCCTTCGAGGATAGAGAGCATAATATTACGTTCTTCGTGCGTGGATGTCCTAATGTATGAACGCGGACCAAGCAAAAGCTGTAACCAGACGTTCTGTATCTCCTGCTTACCCTCACTACGAAAACGCGCGAGTTTATAAAAAAAAGGTGTGAGTATTAAAACTTACCACTTATCACTCGAATCCTGTACAGGTCTTGCGCCACAAATGAGGTCGCCTATCAGCATATACTCCTCTCTGCTGACGCCCTTAGTCTTTGTGTCGAAATCATGAGATCTGTTCTTCAGGTTGTCTATGAGATTTGGCACGTTTATGTACATATCATCATCTGTTTTCAGTATGTAGCGGACTGGAACAGAACAGATTGGTTAGGGGCCATCCATAAATTACGTCACACGAATTTCATGATTTATTGCCCCACCTCCCCGCGTCCTTGTCACAACTGTTCACATTTGTGAGAGTCCTCCACCTAGTGTGAAAATTCTAGTATTCGGCTGCATCTGGTAAGGCACATTTGGAAAACTAGACTATGTTGGAGTCGACTTCCAGTCTATCCGGATGCAGCTGAATACCAGTATTTTACATGGAGCTACTGCCTATCTGACCTCCACAACCCGGTTAGTGCTGGGTAATACGAAACCCTTTTGTCAGACTTTCAGACCACTGACTTCCTGTAACGATTGTCAAAGATCTACAAACGAAAGCCGGGATTAACGGCTTACCGTGCTTTGATGATCACGTATCCACGGTACTAACGGTTGAACGTGCTTTGATGATCACGTATCCACGGTACTAACGGTTGAACGTGCTTTGATGATCACGTATCCACGGTACTAACGGTTGAACGTGCTTTGATGATCACGTATCCACGGTACTAACGGTTGAACGTGCTTTGATGGTCACGTATCCACGGTACTAACGGTTGAACGTGCTTTGATGATCACGTATCCACGGTACTAACTAACGGTTGAACGTGCTTTGATGGTCACGTATCCACGGTACTAACGGTTGAACGTGCTTTGATGATCACGTATCCACGGTACTAACGGTTGAACGTGCTTTGATGGTCACGTATCCACGGTACTAACGGTTGAACGTGCTTTGATGATCACGTATCCACGGTACTAACGGTTGAACGTGCTTTGATGGTCACGTATCCACGGTACTAATGGTTGAACGTGCTTTGATGATCACGTATCCACGGTACTAACGGTTGAACGTGCTTTGATGGTCACGTATCCACGGTACTAACGGTTGAACGTGCTTTGATGATCACGTATCCACGGTACTAACGGTTGAACGTGCTTTGATGGTCACGTATCCACGGTACTAACGGTTGAACGTGCTTTGATGGTCACGTATCCACGGTACTAACGGTTGAACGTGCTTTGATGGTCACGTATCCACGGTACTAACGGTTGAACGTGCTTTGATGGTCACGTATCCACAGACCAACCTAGGCAAGCGCGGCTTAACCTAAAGATCGACCCGAGCGGCTGTTATTGTTTAGCCACGAGCGGCTCCGAGGAAAACAGCTAGCTCGATAATTATCATAAAAGCTAAAATAGGCGTGTTATACAAGCCCTGAATAATTATTTGATAAACTTACCACTATCATTACAATTATTAGTGATCCATTTCAACATCATAATAGTTTTCAGCGTCAGATTGTTGTAAGAATCAATAAAACCTTCTTGGATGACATCGCCATATTTATCTGATTCTTCCTCGATTTTATTCTGTATGGTAGAATCGTTGTCATTTGTTGGCAACCCCAGAAGGAAAACGACCTTATACTCCGGCTCAAATGTTGAATCTTCAGTGTTGTCAGTAGTAACCGATAATTCCTCCTTCATTTTCCGAAAGTTTTTATTACCTTTCAACATTGAGAGTACCTTCTCTAAATCTGGGTTATCCTCATACCCCTTAGGGGGTATTTTCATGACATTAGTGTCATAATAATCATAATTTGGCTCAGTATTTTCTCCTAACTCTTGATTCATATCGAATTCTGGCAACATAACTTCGTCCTCGAATCTCTGTTCAGGTACTTGTTCATCAGTCTTTTCAGTAACCAGATTGTCCTGCAACGCTTTAGCCAATTCGGGCAAAAGCCGGCTAAAACTGGATATGTCTCGTTTCGCCCTCTCAGTGGATAGGTTATGTACATTCTTCTCTGTATATAGGTCATATGTGTAATTGTAATTTATATACTTTTGTTTTACTGCATGATACAATTTGGCCATTTCTGCATAATGTTTTTGGTTGCCCCATGTTTCTCTTATAACTACTCGGTTGTCGAAGTTCAGTGTGGATGAGCAGACGACTATTAATAGTAAAAGCTTATTTTTAATGTCCTTAGAGCATAAATTCCTAGGGGCGTGTATTGTCGTTACGTTTTTCGGTTGTATGTATATTTTTGTGTCGCGATTTGTGTGTATTGACCAGCCCGCGACTATGCCTGGAAATAAACGGTTGAAGTGAATAAAGACATCAAATCTGTTAAGCGTAAATAAATACATCTATACAAACACATAAAATTGAAGTGTCTGTTTGTAATTTCAAAATAACAGCTTTTTACTGGATTCACGTGAAAGTATATACGGTACTTATAACAAAAAGTCTTATTTTTAATATTTTGTGTGTCTGTCTGTTTGTTTGTTCCGGCTAATCTCCGAAACGGCTGGATTACTGGCCGATTTTGATGGGACTTTTACCGGCAGATAGCTCATGTTATAAGGAGTAACTTAGACTATTAGAAAGAAGGATTAGGGTTCCCATCAAAACAATTAAAACCTTTGAAATTGTTAACAACATCTGAATCAAATAATAGTAATTTTTATTTTTTGAAGAAAATGATATTTTCGAAGGATTTACCTTTGGACAGCTGGACATTGGCCTTATTATAGACGGGTATGTAGAGCAGCACACAGAACAGGATCATGGCGGTGCAGAAGAGGAAGAACTTCGCTAGGACGGTGAGCGTAGACCGGCGCTCGCGCTCCTCAAACTTGGGGGTCGCGTATGGAGAGAGGCGACGGGTTTTGTCATATCTGTGAAAAGTAATATCAATATTGATCTATAATAGACTATCCATCTATACAAGATGTAGTACTGTAGTATTGCATAATCGTCAAAATTCAGGAGGTTTTCATAGAAGACTAGAAGACGGTTACTGTACTTAGTTAACCTTTTGACAGCCACGGTCGGCTATAGCCGACAGATGAAAACTACTTGAAAAAAGCCGACGGTGGCATGTTGAGCACTTTTTCATTTGTCGGCTATAGCCGACCGTAGTGGTCAAAAGGTTAATAATAATAATAAACGCTGCTTTTTTAGTTGTTTTAATTTGACACTATTTCAGAATGAAGCCCTTCTTAAAAGAAGGGAATCACCCGTTTATCGAATAAACGTCTGCGTTTGTGTGTGTGGAAGCGCGGTTATAGGGCTAGTATTAGACGGGCCGCGTTTTAATACGGGTGGTGTACATTTACCGATTTCCGATATTAAGAAGAATAAAAATTACCTACCCATTTTATTATTGATTCGGGTCGAGAATCATTAGCATAGTTACCACCTTGAATTTGACGAGGATGCAAAACTACACCTTGTATATAGTAATGTAATGGTGATGGTAGTCCATCCACAGTTCTATTCTAAAGGCCGCTTATAATCAGTTTCAATGCGAAAACGATTGCAATTACGTTTCTAAATACAAATGCTGGTGGCCTACCATGGCGTCTTTGATTATATAATGTCTAGATAGAGCGTCGCCCTACAATCGTATCAAAGAAAACGAGTCAACATTTTCAAGTATGTGTGTGTGCAGGCGTCGTTTTACACTATGCGTCTATGTCTTTCTGTGCGTAAATAATGATACCAGCTACTACAATTCTCCCATAAATCACATAAAAAAATAGACTTATTAAATAAGATAAGTTTTAGGTGTATGACACGATCTGCACTGATTGGCGGGCAAGCACTTGTGAACCAATAATTGGTTGACACTTTTTGACACGTTTGCGCGCACTTGACGCTCCATCTAGACATTATATAATCAAAGCATGGCGTCTTAATGCAGGAATGAATACAAGGTTGTATTACTAACATAAAAAAGCTGCATTGGCAGATGAAACCGGGGAGCAGAGCTAATCAGCCACAATCGTCCCCACAAGTCTCACTCTCTATGAAAGGGAGTGCAGAAATCTACCACCCAGTGCGGGTTGGTGGATTTTTCAAACTAATAAAAGTTTGTTTATTTTCCACTTTATATCAACTAGCCTAGTCGATATTTTGTTTCGAACAAACAACTGCAGTTCATGGCAACACGTTGACATTCAAAGGGCTTCTATTTCGTAGAAACCGTTTGTATAATACCAGTGTCACAACTTCCGTACGGTTGACCGTTGTTGATGTGATCCTATTTTTCATATTGTAAACTATGTACCTTCACTCATCTCTTTAGAGTCTGTGCAGTCAGGAACGGAAAAATCCTAGCGCAATTTACTGGTTGCATTGAAAACAGGACCGCATTACCATCGTTTCACCATCTGCCTGTCTTTTCCCAACTATGTTGAAGTCGGCTTCCGGTCTATATGGACCAACTGCCTGTCTGACTTCCACAACCCAGTCAGTACTGGGCAATACGATACACCTTGGTAAGACTGGTTGTCAAAATTTCGGGGCATTGACTACCTGTAGCGACTATCAAAGATGCTTAACAAGTTTTCCGAGGCACGGTGACCACCCATAACACCCCCCCCCCCCCCCGTTGCCTGAAGATCGACCCGAGCGGCTGTTATTATATAACAGTAACTCTGTTTGCCCGACAGAACAGAGAGACAGAACAGAGCTATAAATGTATAAAAGCGAAAAAGACGTCATAGACGAAGACGTTGCCGATGACGCGCTAACACAGCGTTGGACTATTCCCTTTTATTGCTTGGACACAACGCTCTCTCTAAGCAGTTCAAGCGTCGGTAAGTGTGGTCACTTTACACTACTTTTTTGAAAAACAAAGTATCTTTAACATTCCTTCCTTATTAGTCAGATATCGAACATAACATGTATGTGCGAAGTAGCGATCCGGTCTTAGCTACGCATGATAAACTTTTGAAGGACAGCACCTAAATACGAGATATCTCATTTAATTGACCTGTAACCCGTCGATATCGTGTTACAATATGTGTTAGTTGCTTGCTTTGTTCATTGATACATGGTTTAACGGTACAATGATACTTTTTATTATTTTCTTTACTTATTTATTTACAAATTCCTTACATTTTCAAATATTGCTTAGAAAAAAAAACAATATAAAAAACATAAAAAAAGCCCACCGGTATCGGGAACAGGGTCCAAGCTACCGGCGGTCAGGGCTCCAGAGAGAGGAAACTCCTAACAATACGAGCCGTGTACAGGAGTACCGCGCACTGAATCAAGCCCTTGATCCAGCTGCCTAACGAGAACCTCCTGAGATATTGGTCGAGGCTCTTGTCAATTAAGCCATTGCAATGAATTAACAGGTCCGGTACAAATCCAGACTCAGAGCTAATATTTCCTTAATGAGAAGCCCAATTATAAATGCCAGATTTGAATTTATCAATGTAGGTAAACATTTGTTGCACGCTGCATTCACGTAGAGCATGGAAAGTGTACTGGCAAAACCCGTATGTGTTAGTCGTAATTAGTCAGTAGGTATCGTGTTAAAATTACAAATTAATTGGAATTCATTAGCCGCTCTACATTCGGGGAAATTGATTGTATATCGAATCGACACACTCCGCCAATTTGCCGTATCATAGTCATTTCATACAAAGAGGAGCTCGCGGCTAAATAATCAGCCGCTCGGGTCGATCTTTAGGTGAAGCCGTGCTTGCCAAGGTTGGTCCGTGGGTGGGTGACCACCCATTACACACCGAGTTTCCTCCGTGCCTCGGAAAGCACGTTAAGCCGTTGGTTCCGGCTGTCATTTGTAGATCTTTGACAGTCGTTACAGGTAGTCAGTGGCCCGAAAGTCTGAGTCTGTCAGTCTTACCACGGGGTATCGTATTACCCAGTACTAAATGGGTTGTGCAGGTCAGATAGGCAGTCGCTCCATGTAAAGTACTGGTATTCAGTTGCATCCGATTAGACTGGAAGCCGACCCCAACATAGTTGAGATAGGCTAGGCAGATGATTTTGACCCATTTTATACATCTGTCAAAAAATTAGTTACTGTTTGAAACATTACATAACATCACACCTGTTTTTCTGAAAGGGTTAGGCAGAGGTGTACCTGCAGTAGATACACCTACATTTCGCTAGTTCTGTTAAATACACATGTACTAAGAGGCGAGCCTATTGCCATCAATCGGGCGCAAATCTAAACTCCGGACTACTGAGAAGTTCCGGATGGAATAATCCAATAACGCTTTGCCCGAGCATGAATCGAACCCAGCGCCTCACACCCAGCAGTACCCCTTGCGACCTCTAGACTAGAGAGGCAGAGCACCAATTCCAAATTAATTGGAATTCATTAGCTGTGGTACTTACATACAATGTTCCTTCATGACAAGTATGTGTAAGGATTGAAGCCCGGCCAAGTAGGACACACGATTGTTTACAAATATAGGTGCAGTGCCCGGGCGTTAAATGTCAATGACGCATCGAGTTGAACACATCATGCACTTTAAGAAGGTCCCACGTATAAAGTGAAATCGTACGGATACGACAGCAATTTGGCGTTGACAGCGCCTTTTTTGTATCAGTGGCAGCAAAAGAACACACCCAGTTACCGTACATACTGAGTTTCCTCCGTTAAGCCGTTGGTCCCGGCTGTCATTTGTAGATCTTCGACAGTCGTTACAAGTAAATAGTCAGTTGCCCGAAAGTTTGAAAACCAGCCTTACCAAGGGGTATCGTATTACCCTGTACTAACTGGGTTGTGGAGGTCATATAGGCAGTCGCTTCATGTAAAGTACTGGTATTCGGCTGAATCCCGTTAAACTGCAAGCCGATCCCGACAAAAAATGCTAGGCAGATGATGGTACCCGCTATCAAACGGGACTTAAACATAACTGGCGAAATGTGGGTGTATTATAGGTAAGACTTTGTTTAACCTTTCGGGAAATACAGGCGTGGCTATGTCTATTTCTGGATCCTATAACAAAGTTGCCAGGTGTATGTAAGGTAAACAAATGTGGGAAGACCGGTGTTAGTATAAACATTGAGCGCTGAATCGTAGAGTCGAATTGTTGAGCGGCTGAGTTTACTGACTGCCTAGACAAATCACCTCAGATCAATGTGATAAGGAATCAAAAGACTATACGTATGAGACGGTAATATGTATGGTCGGAGCATGCAGACGGTTCGGCGGCCGCTGCTAGATTCGGCATTGTCAACGATTTTAATACCAAACCTTGGCCCCTGGGTAATGTGATAGCGGGTACCGTTGGTGGCAATAGGGTCGTATTGCCATCAACTGTACTCAACTCCTGACTCCAATTACTCCAACGACTTAAGAGTCAAGACACAATGATCGGCGGCGTTTGTCAGTTTGTCCATACAAAAAGAGCACAAAGTACGGTAGCGTGTGTCGATGCAAAACGATGCGTACGGCGTCCTATACTTTATGCTTCCTATAATCCTATACTAATACTATAAGGCTGAAGGGTTTGTTTGTTTGGTTGAACGCGCAAATCTCAGGAACTACTGGTTCGAATTGAAAAAAGTGTTGGATAGCCCATTTATCGAGGAAGGCTATAGGCTATAAAACATCACGCTGCGACCAATAGGAGCGGAGTATTCATCAAAAATGTTCTGCAGACGAAGTTGCGTCGGTCAGCTAGTGACATATACATAAATAGTTATTAATTTACCTGAAAAAAACTTTTTTGCAAAAAAAAACCGACATCCAAAAAAAAACACTAAAAAAGTGGAAAATAACTTTACTTTCGGAAGTCGGTGACTATTGTTTGTTTCATTGACTTTTTTGCCACCGACTTCCGAAAGTAAAGTTATTTTCCACTTTTTTAGTGTTTTTTTTTTGGAATTCGGTTTTTTTTTTGCAAAAAAGTTTTTATTTTACCCTTTTTAGTTATCGTATCACACACAAATCCTTGTCAAGTATCAATTTCGCAATTTCTTTTACTTGGATGAAATTTTTTCCAGCTATTTTGATTTCAAAACCAAACTGCTGTACCGATTTTGATGAATTTTCTATGGGACCAATCGGGAAGTAGATCCATTCAGATAAAAGAAGAATTTTTCAAATCGGTTCATAAATGACGGAGATATGAGGTAACAAACACATACAACCGAATTGAGAACCTCCTCCTTTTTTTTGAAAGTCGGTTAAAAAGTACCGCTGTACCTCTTTTTAAGCACATTCATAGTCGAAGTTCCTATGTAGGAGTGCAGAAAGATATAAAAAAATAATGAATTAAGGCCGAATTTCGACAACTGGGCGATCGCTAGCTACAATAATACTATGAAATCGGTAAATGTCTCACCTGTGGGAGAGTATGGGGCTATCATCGCTGCTGGAGACAGAAGGGTACAGTCGGTCGTCGTCATACCAATGTTTATCACCATCCATAGATTTAACTGCGGACAAATACAACCATATTAATAACACGTACAGTCACGAGCACCAATATGTAAACACTTAGCAACTTTTAAAAGTGATTATCGCCCACTGTTCTGTTTAAAAATCCATGTTGTTACGAACATGGTATTTTGGAACTCTTATTTTTATGAAATAGATCCTATCTCCAAGTAACAATCGTTATTTCTCGCGAAAATTGCTTTTAAAAGGAAACTGTATACATATTGGTGCTCGTAACTGTACATAAGAGAAAGAGGTGTAAATAGTACACCCACATTTCGCCAGTTATGTTTAGGTCCCATGTAATAGGGGGCGAGCCTAATGCCATCAGTTAAAATCCTGACTCCGTGGCTGCTACTGAGAAATTTCTGATGAAAAAACCCAATGACACTTTTGCCCGACCTGGTAATTAAACCCAGGGCCTCATGCTAAGCAGCTACGCTTGCGAGGCGACCACCAGACGAAAGAAGAGCCAACCTTAACAACACACCCATTAATATAGCCCCCTCCTTACCGTATTCAATAATGGCGGCCCAACTCTGAAGAGGCAACCTGACCTAGTTATAAGTTCTTTATTGTAATACTTGTCATTTGTATGGTGTACGTAATAAAGAGAATTCTAATAAACAAATCAAGTATCTTGACTTGGCTCGCGAGGTTGTCGACATGTGGGAAGTGGACACGGCGATCATTGTGCCGATAGTCGTTTCAGCCCATGGCTTAATTGCCAAGAGCCTCGACCAATATCTGAGGAGGCTCTCGTTAGGCGGCTGGATCAAGGGCTTGATTCAGAAAGCGGTACTCCTGGACACGGCTCGTATTGTTAGGAGGTTCCTCTCTCTGGAGCCGTGACCGCCGGTAGCTTGGACCCTGTTCCCGATACCGGTGGGCTACTATTTTTTATATTTTTAAATGTTTTTTTTTTATTTTGAATTTTATATAGGAATATTTAAAAATGTAAATAATAAGTAAGAAAAATAAATAAAAGAGAATTCTAATAAATAAAGAGAATTAATAAAGATAATTTAAGTGCAAAGTGAGTACGAAAACACAGGTGCACTCTCTCTTCGCAACTCTCATTGTCCGATGGGATCGCAATCCCACGTGGCGAGAGATCGGAGCTCCTAGCACGAGCGCGCGGCGTGAACGTAAAGTAAATACTTACAAGTGCTTTTCGGCTTCGATAAGGGGTTTTCTACACCCATTATATTTTTATGCACTTAACTTTAGGGCAATTTCATCATGTCTATATTAAAATAATGAAGGACATTGAGAAAAATCCAGTACATTTTGGTAAACCAAAACATACGGGGTATCGACTATCATTTTGACCCAAGTGATTGGGTTGTGGAGGTCAGAGTGGCAGTCGCTTCATGTATTCAGGTGCATACCGTTAGACTATACGCCGACGCCAACATAGTTGGGAAAAGGCTTGACAGATGATGATAAATAAATTATAAGAACTTGGTACATACCCCCATTAGTAAATAAGCTACTTTTCACCACAAAATAAATGTTACGAAAAAACCTAGTTATTTTTCTCCAAAACATTTTGCAAGAGTTACTTTTTTTCTTATGTCACCGTCACCGTAACTGCCAAAATACACCAACGAGAATGCATGTAACATTCAACTGTATAACAGGATAACAAAATAAGTTTTACTTTAACTAACTTATCTGTGGACCACAAAGCGATAAGGATTACTGAAAAATAATAACGTTGGTGCACAATTAAGGTGCTAATTAAATGCTGCAAAAACAGGCGTTTTTGATAAATAGGTGGTATTATTAAAGCTTTATCTATATTAAGTTTTTCCCGAAAAATTATTAAACGGTTATTAGTTCACCCACATGGGCGCCGGCAGCAGGGTGCAAGGGGGTGCGCACTGACGGGTTCCCTGTCGGGAAATAAAATCCTTAAAGATTTATGAACTCCTAAAATTTTCGAACTCGCTACTTTCGCTCAGACATCTTAACTGTCCTTTGCGTTCATAAACTTCTTCTTCTTTATAAATAGGCAGAATTAGTCCAATTTCTATATTCCTTTAATATAGAAATTGGGCTAATTCTGCAAAAGGAAACCTATAAAATTCGAGTTAGGGGCTAAAATTCTCAAATCCGCTCTCGAATCCAATTTTTTTTTAATGATGGTTTTTTTTTGTTTAAATCGACAAAGTTACCTCTTGTATGAATTGACAAACGAAAATCCAACATATCCGACGTGGAATGCAAAAAAAATCCGAGCTGTTTTTATGGAACCGAAAATGCAGCCCCCTGGAAATAATCCTGCCGGCGCCTATGTTCACCCATTGCATTTTTAATGATAAAAGTAGGTAGTCAGTAAAAGAGCAGGTCCGCATGTTTATCTGGGCCAAAACCTGGCAGGGGGAGCGTGACGAACTGCACAAGTACTCCAGCACCCCGGCCCAAGGAAGTCGAAGAACACCTTCTGGTTTTAGTCAGTACGAGTCTGCCAGACCCCTTTGCCTACCCCAGGGCAGAGGACATTCATGAGGATGACCACAAGCAAAAAAAGAAAACTGGAAACGGCTCCGAATTCCTAGGAGTTACTTTGTGGGTAATTTATTTCATTACCACTGCTCTCAAAACAGCGAAGGGCAGCATTGTGAGGAAACCGACAAGACTGTCCCAGCAGTGCGAACGTTATAGGTTGATGTGTAAATAGGCAGTCTTGGAGTGGGGTCGAGTGCTGTGCGATGAGGTCCTGGGCTCGATTCCCGGGTCGGGCAAAGTGTTATTGGATTTTTCCATCAGGATTTCTCTGTAGCAGCCACGGTGTATTTGTACCCGGTAGATGGCAATAGGCGCGCCCCCTATTTTTTTATATTAGATGGGCTTACTCTTGACCTCAATCTTGTCCTGAGAACAGAGATGAAGTCGACGATGGAACGAGCTAGCCGAAAAGAAGCCTATTAACTCTCGACTTAAATAGATTGGGGTCATATGAACTCGGGAACACCGACGCAGGCAGGAGATTCCACTCCTTGGCAGTGCGCATGATAAAAGATATAGCAAAGCGCTTCGTGAGAATGTGTGCAACATCGACGAGGTATGGGTGATTATCTGCAGTACCTCTGAACTCCCGATGGAAAAAGGGAGATAGTAGAATGAGCCCGTGGAGCTCTTGGGCATACTCACCGGAGTACAGTCTGTAAAAGACCACCAAGCATGAGACTTAAACATAACTGGCGAAACGTGGGTGTACTATTAGGTACACCTCTGCCTAGCCCTTCGGAGATTACAGGCGTGATGTTATGTTATGCAGTCTCGGCACCCAATCGACATTTGCAGTACCAAACGCCATCGCAGATGCATAGAGCATAATGTTCCATACGTCAGTGGCTAATCCCCGCTGAGATTAGACGCAATGACCAAAAACGGGCAGGACTATAATAAAACATTGGGAATACTGCAAACTCGCCTTGCGCCAGCTCGAATCAGCTAATGCAATAAACAGATGGCAAAAAGATAACAAAAACATGTACGAATCGTACTAAAAATAGACAATTTCTTCTAAGAAATAAAAGATGTTGCTGTATGCTAATAGATGTAGGTTGCAGGATGCGTCATGCACCCACTGCTTATGCGCACGTAAAAATAGCCCATTGCTGCATGAACGTTAGTGTTTTAATGTTTTATCAATTGATAAAATACAGATTATGTGACTGGTGGGGTATGTACATACAAGGGACTTGTCGCTAAATAATAATAGCCGCAAGGATTGATCGCGGGTAAGCTGCGCTTGTCAATGTCGGTCCGAGGATGAGTGACCAACCATTAGGTATATAACGAGAGCACCAACTGCTGAGCAAAGACGATGGTCCCGGCTCTGTCAGTTGTAGTTCTTTGGTAGGTCAAACTTTATGGCGGCTCGGAAGTTAGCTGCGAGTGAAGGTCTCCGCGCATTGTACAGACAAAACGATGCGTCCTCTGCGCCCCGCTGATATAATTATAATTTTGTTCTGCGCAGCTTTACGTTAGATGTTCCGATTTTGAGTCGCCATAAAGTTTGAACAGAACTATATATACTGGTATTCAGAAGACATGAAGGTCTGACCACCAGTCTTACCAAGGGTAAGTGTTTTAGTAAGTAAATGACACTATACGGTACTATAGTACCGAATCTCCTTAATCTCACGATGGAGAGAGGCGGGTCTCGGCAAATATCATGTAATTTATTTTTCGATACACTCCCTCAAAAACTGGCTCATAACGCACTACGATTAGGTTCAACATGCTATGGATTTCACCCTCGTGGTTTTCTTCTTATACTCGTATTCCCGCACTATAGTGCGGAAATAAAATTCCACAGTGAGGCGGCTCGCCCCCACACGCATTTTTATTTTTCATTTTTTTTTCAATTCCATTGAATCAATTTGGACTTTGAACAAATTTGGACTAAAAACTAAAACCAAAAAACTAAAAGTGTAATGGAAAACGTCGTTTGATACACATGGGCATTTGTTACTGCAGTACTCGGCTCCATAACACCCTCGCCTGCGGCTCCTGTGTGTAGGTATTTCGCCTCGGCCGCAATAACAAACTTTCCCCACTTATATCAAAAGGTACTATTTCCCTCATGAAACAGTGCAATTTTGCGTGATAACTAAATTTATTAAGTAAACATGTTTCACCACTAAATAATTAAGTAAAGTATGTTCTTTAATAAAATTCATCCAGCGCAATCAAGCACAAATTGTCGTATTTACACTCAACTACGCATTTTGATAAATCTCACGCGAGTTTAAGGTGGGGGGGATTGGCCGAAAAATCACCAAACTTTCCACACGTAATTAATGGACGCCCCCTTATGCCGGAAGTGCATTCTATAAATTGGGCCAAAATATAGGTAAGAAGATAATAAAATTGTTATACATATAACATTTCCACGCCACAATTAATGGCAGAATAAATATACTTATCTCTAAGAACCACCTGTACCTTATTTATGCAAATAAATGATTTTGACTCGGCAAAATAATCAATTTTTTTGACTAAACTCTACAAGAATCATACTATCATGCTACTAAAATTTAAGAAAGAAAATAAATTCAGTAGTTTATAATACATTACTTTCACATATCATAGCATTTTTAGAATAAATTATAGGAATAGTAGTTAATGTGGTTATTACAGGAAAAATAATCTTCAGCAGATTCTAAGAAACATAATTTTCTATGGACACCATGAGACCATTGTCAACTTTTTATAGTTTTCTAAACATATAATTGTTGCGATTGCAATGGTCGAACAGCCTAAGTCTAATTTATTGCATGATTCATGAATAAAAGATGATGTACCTTCTGCCTGCTATTATAAATGAAATCTTATTAGAATTCCAAATGAGCTTGTAAATTATGATTACACAATCCTTTATGTGTGTAACTTTTTAAATACTAAGCCCAATTTCGTATAATTTATCAGTGTTCGTGAAAAAACACGCAAAAATTTGCGTTTCATGAAAAGTGACTGATTTTTTTTAAATGGCTACGTAATATTAGTTAAATTGTTGCTTGAGTAAGTAAAGAATTTTGGAGAATTTTTATAGACGTAATATCACATGACTTTGTGGAAAAAATACATTGTAAATCGTAACAGAAGTAGGTACTAATATTATGATTTAGTAATGACATGCTTAACCTCGATATGACGAACTTTCTTAGATTACGCAAGGTAACACCACAGGCATACGTTCATAATTAAATTAGCAAGCCTTCCTGAAATCTAGGACGTCGTGCAGGCCGATTATAGACGAACATTTAAAATATAAATAAACAATATCGTCAAAAATTTCATGTTTCTTCAAATTATTCACCTTTAAATAGCCACTACGCACTAGAAGTAACGAGATTCACACAATAAAAGGTTATGCTAGTATTTTCAAACACTTTAACACTATTAACAATTAATTATATTATTATTTTACAATGAAAACAGACTATCACATTAAGTTTGATTCAGCTGCAGCAGCCATTTGTAAAAAGTTCGGAGTGTTGCCAAGCCATGATGATTTTTTACCACATCACTCACTTGTCAAAATATTAATTGGTAAGTTCTTTTGGGGAAAAAAAAATTATGCTCAAAATATGAATTTTAGTTTCCGTGATGTGATGAATCAGTGTGATGGTGAACAAACATCACTCAAAAATAAACTAATGTGATTCTTTGAATCCTCATTTGAATCCAATTATTTATGATTGCTTCTTACACTAACCTAAATGTAAGGCTCCTTTTTTAAAGCGTTTATGAGGCTTATTTTTTCTTTTCTGTCATTTTCTTCAATTAATTAATCAAAAGATCTCGATCGGTCTGAATCGGTAAGATAATGATAAAAAAATTAATTACTTGGCAATTCTTTCGGGAAAATCTGTTTCATTCCACGTATATTACAATTTACTTTTCTGTAATTTCTGATTTTGTTTCTGTTGTGTTATGAAAGTAAATGATTTAAACACTCAAAGCAAAATAAAAGTGTTCAAAACTAGGTGATGAGTATATTTTCATTACCAAAATATTAAACTAATGTAACAGTTTCACAAAAATCTATTCGTGAAACGTAACGTATTCATATTTACAAATTCATTCGTTTCGGTAAAAAATCCTTGTGAATCTGAGTAAGAAAAATATAAAAAATGTCTTCAGGAGTAACAAAACGGGAAATTCTGTCGATGTACAAACTGCTCCTGAGAGAAGCTGACAAGTTTTCCAATTATAACTTCAGGTAAACTCTTTTAAAGTTAATAAAAATTACATAACCTCTTTTGGCACAAAAAATAAGGTTACTGAAGTACTTACTAATTAATGTTAGCTAGAAAAACGAGACTAACACCACGCAATTCTATACTAACATTCAAATACTTTTGCGAGCAAAAATATCTTTATTTCATCATCATATCGTGTTTAAAATCACACTAGCTTTTGTTCACGGCGTTGCTCCCGTTATGTTCTAAATGTAGCCTATGACACTCGCCGAAAATGTAGCTTCCAGTTAGTGAAAGAATTTTGAATTCGGATCAGTTGTTCCAAAGATTACCCCCTACAAACAATTTACAAAAAAAAATTACCTCTTTTTATTATTAGTATAGATAAGTAATGCACAAGATAACATTAAGAAAACAAGTAATTTCAGGTGAACATCAAGTTGAAAGTTAGAGTACTTATTTTTTACCTTAACCGCTTATTACCGATAATGTCCAACTGCCCAGTATCAACAATACAAGACATCACATAGCAAAAGTCCTTGTATTCCGTCTACACATAACATAACATCCCCGAAGGTTAGGCAGACATGTACCTACTAGTAATAATATTTATTTATTTTCTCACCACAATAAATACGTAACATCAATAATTATACTGTCACCAAATCATAGTACACCCACATTTCACCAGTTAAGTTTAAGTGCCATATAATAGGGGCGAGCCTATTGTCATCAAACGGGCACAATTCCAGTCTTTGTGGCTGCTACTGAGAAATCACTTTGCCCTATCCGGGAACTGAAACCAGGACCTCATGCTCAGCTGTTGCGTTTGCAACCACTCAACTAATGAGGCAGGATATTTTTCAAAAGGTTATGTCAATATGAACTCCCAATTTTTCTTAAAAAAACCGGTCAAATGCGAGTTGGACTCGCGCACCGAGGGTTCCGTACAAACCTGTGGGTATATAACTTTTTTTTATATGACGAAACTAAAAATTTACGGTTTTCGTAATTTTTCCTATATCTGTACTATAAGACGTGACTTCGTACAAAATTTCAAGATTCTAAGTTCACGGGAAGTACCCTGTAGGTTTTGATTCCCGTGCGAGTTTCGAAAATTTGCGGAAATTTGCGGCCTAAGTGGCTGTATCTTTTGATTGCGTTGACTTAGAAGGTTGATTTTTCTACAGCTTCCAGGGACAGTAGAACTAAGTATCATATAGAAATTTCAGTTTGATACCTCCACGCGTTCCTGAGAAAAACGGTCTTGACAGACGGACGGACGGACGGACGGACGGACAACAAAGTGATCTTATAAGGGTTCCGTTTTTTCCTTTTGAGGTACGGAACCCTAAAAACTGCAGATTTCCTTTTAAATTACTGATTAAAAACAATGATATTATCTCAGAAGATTCTTACGAATAGATAAGATACCATAATGTCATAATATTTGTTTTGATACTGATAATGTTATCTACAAATGTTTTTGAAGTTATTTTCGGTCAAATTAGCACCCATGCCAAGGTTGTGATAACCTTTTTTATTGGTTTGACCTTTAAAATTCTAATTGGGCTTCATTTTGTAGTTTTCTAAGGTTAAAATAATTAGTATGTTCAATAATAATTTGTCCTTGAATTTTGAAGCGTAGATTTTTGAAAACTATTTTATCTGTACACAATCCAATAGCAACCTTATTGCAATTTCAATAAAGATCATAATGATGAAAATTTTACATATACGGGGTAGAAGGCAAACTGACAGACAAAAATGATAAAAAATCAATGGACCATATCAGACAATAATCTGTATGGTGGTGTATGGAGCCGCTGCTAGATGCGGCGTTGTCAATACTTCATACAATCCAAATATAGCCGTTTACTCACCCTGTTGCAGGCTGGAGAATGATTACTGCCCTTACTCCGATTTATTTGGGGTTTGCGTAGCATACTCTACATACACTTTACACATGCACACATGCACTTTTTATTATTGTATGTGTAGTGTGTACACATGTTTGAGCAAATAAATATATCTTAGTAATTATCTTATCATGTCTTCTCCTCCCATACGTCTCTATTACTCTATACCGGTGATAGTGATACATACTGATCATATTTCTTCTCCAATTTCCAGGGCCTATGCATTGAGAAGAGTAAAAGATGGATTCAGAGACAACAGGATACTAACGGACCCGAAACAAATTAAGGCACAACATGACTTCGCTATGACAAACCTTGCTATTATCAGGAGACAGGTATGACATATACTGTGTTTTTATAACTGTAAATAAGCATACACTATCACTACGGGATGTATTCCGCGATTAATGTTTATATTGAGCTCCCGAGATGACTGGAGAATACAGTGGATGGTAAAAACTTGTTAGGAGCAGACAAATCTGTCTTGTTTTGCTACTTGCACTACTGGAACTCGGTAAAAAGTGATCGGTGATAGTGTAAGTTCAGTTATAAACTGTGAAAGCTTAAAGCAGTGTTTGTACATAAGTATAATTGAAAATTAATTATCGATGGGGACGAAAAAGTTTCACGGCTAAGGGTGGGACGTCTATTAATTACGTGAGACATTTTGGCGTTTTTCCGACACCCCCTCCCCCTTGGTGAGATGCCGTGAGATTTGACTTGACACCCCCTCACCCCCCCTAATCTCACATGAGATTTATCAAAATTCTTATTTAAGTGTAAATATGTTAATCTGTGCTTGATTGCGTTGGATTTATTTAAAAAAACATAATTTGCTTAATCTTTGCAAAGCAAGCAGTTGGTAACAGGCTATGCCAATATAGTAGGTAAATTGTAAAAAACTGTAAGAAACACCTGACTTTAAATATTATTGTCTGTTAGAGAATCAGAAACATCAACCTTGTCTAGATTAGAATAAAATTGAAATAATTTATCATGCGGCATTCCTCATCTGCATGGAATAGGCATATATTTGTATATTCTGCAAGGATTTTATTTTAAAATTCTTTTTTTTTTCAGATCATCGTAGGAGACCTGTACCGGACTGAAAAACTGGTCATCGAGAACAAACAGTAATAGCAAAACAAATATGTTTGATATAGACAACATCACAGGCGACATGCTGAAGAGGAGGAGTTACATGAGACTTGTAACGACTTAGATAACTATGATAAGGGACTGTTCATTATAAAGGAGCTCCAAAAGATATGGATAAAACTTCAAAAGGATTTTTTCAAGAGGTGGAAAGCCCTTTTCACCAGTACCAAACAAAAAAAAAAAATTTTTTTTTCAAAGCACGTCTTTCCTCCTTGAACCAACCATTGCTCAAGATGGGTGTATACAGTCAAAACATCAGAAAAAACAACAATGATTTTCCTTACGTTTCCTATTGAAAGGAACCTGCAAGAATCTCCATGTTTACTCTATTGAAAATATTTGGGTTTGCATGAAAATGACTGCCATTTGACTTTACCCTGGCAGGCGGGCCAGTGGGGTGCTAGCGTACCTTTAATGTGAACCGTCCCTTATACTAGAACTAACTGACACGTAAAACTTAGTACTTTTTTTAGCTGATCTGTATAAAAGGTGTAAACGGACCCTTCACGAAGCCGTCAACCAAGCATTCTGTACATCAAACTATTGTAAAAATGTTGTAGCTTTGACCTCCAATATCTCCGTAACTAGGAGGTTCCCAGGTATGGTCTAGAACAAAAAATATATCGCGATGACTAGGAGAACAAGGGCTTTTTGGCCTGACGGGGTCTTTTTACAGCCATTATTTTAATTTTTCAAGTATACGCACTTGCATTTATAATACATATTCACTTACCCACTCAAAATGCCAGACAATGGTAGCATCCATATTTTTTGCCTCTCTCTACAAAACATCACGCCTGTACTCCCCGAAGGGCTAGGCAGAGGTGTCATAGTAATAGTACACCCACATTTCGCCAGTTATGTTTAAGTCCCATGTAATAGGGGGCACCTAACTCAAATATTAATGTATATGGTATTCCAAAGGAATTTATTCTAATTTTTTTCGTTTGTTATAAATTGCACTCTACGGCCCGTTTGCACCGCGAATCACTAAATAGTTATACGTTTAGCGCTGACAAAGTTTAAACTCAAAACATTTATTTCTATTAAAACATTAAAAAGCAGTTTCAGATTGTCAAAGTAGATACATAAGTTTCAGTGAAAAACAAACAAAGCTACAGTCCCAGTCACAAGGCATAATAACTGTGAAAGTACTGTAGTTCAGAATTTTATTCTGTTTCTACCAATCGTTTGCGAATGACAAACAGATTAAATTATGTTTTATTAATGGGGAAGCTGCAGCCCCACCCCCGAAATTCAAATTTTCTTACGTTTTTTGCAATTTGCAGGTCAGTGTGATTCGCGACAGTAACACATATGTATTTACAGAATTATAACCGTTAAAATCATCAATACAACCCTCCAACTTCATTTAATCCCATTCGATAGCTACCTATTTTATGGAAAAGTCCTACAATGGGATTACATACAACCTTAAACTAACCAGCAAATAGCAAAAATACGCTCTAAAAAAGTCGCATTAAACATATTTATTGAGTTGTGATGCAAACGGCCCTAAAGATAATAAAATATGGTATTACAAATTTTTAGGTCGAAATTAAGTGAGACATAATTTTAGATTTAGTATAATATTATACTTATTGGCTGGTCTGAAGACATAATATAAACTTATTTTACTGTTCTGTACATTATTATAACAACCTTTTATTATTTTGGGCAATATGCTCTTGGTCTAAATATTTCAATTACCCCACCATCCAAATTTTTTTTACCCCACCCCGTCCTTTTCACAGCTGGTCACATTTGTGAGACTAGAGGGACACTGACTAGTAGGGGACCTCTAGTGTGACGTCACATATTTTGCAATTTGATGATCTGAATGTTCATACAGATAGAAAAGGAAATATTTGTAAAATTGCAAGATATGTGATGTCACACTAGGGAGGGGGAGTCTCACAAATGTGACCAGCTGTGATAATTTGGGGGTAAAAAAATCATGAAATTCGTGTGACGTAATCTACGGATGGTCGCGAATTAGGCAGGCCAAAAAATTCAACAAAAGTTTGTTTTTGGGAATTACCACGCTTATCGGCACTCAATCGGCTTGAGCCGATGACGCATTGAGTTCCGTTGACCTAATATAAACGAAGCCACACATCGACTCGTCTCAATCGAATGACACCTGTTTCTTTTCGTCCGGATCAAGCTTAGTGCGCGTCGATAAATGTGGCTATCCCATTTTTTTAAATTTTTATTTTGTGTGATGCTTATAGATTTAAAGCACATGAAATTCGTGATGGGATTTTATTCAGCACGATTTGCGACGTACGTTTGAAAAACGTTCGTTTGTATATTCTCATAAAATTTTATGTATTAATACAATGCATTTCTGTTATGTTTAAAGAATTAAGTTTTAAGATAATAGTTTTAGTTGTTAGTGTAAATAAATTTATGTTGAGAATTCATTGTTTTTTTAACCGACTTCAAAAAAAGGAGGAGGTTCTCTTCAATTCGGTTGTATTTTTTTTTGTTTTTGTTACCTCATATCTTCGTCATTTATAAACCGATTTGAAAAATTCTTCTTTTATCTGAAAGGATATACTTCCCGATTGGTCCCATCCCATAGAGATTTTATCAAAATTGGTTCAGTAGTTTGGTTTTTAAATCAAAATATCTGAAAATCATATGCATCCAAGTAAAAGAAATTGCGAAATTGATACTTGACAAGGATTTGTGTGTGATACGATAACTAAAAAGGGTAAAATAAAAACTTTTTTGCAAAAAAATAAACCGACTTCCAAAACAAACACTGAAAGGGAAGAATAACTTTACTTTCAGAAGTCGGTGGCAAAAAAGTCAATGAAACAAAGAATAGTCACCGACTTCCGAAAGTAAAGTTATTTTCCACTTTTTTTTTGGAAGTACTTATATTTTTTTTTTGCAAAAAAAGTTTTTTTTTTAATATCCCTGTATGTCCCACTGCTGGGCAAAGGCCTCCCCATAGTCTTTCAGGTACTCTTCTCCCGCGCCACCTCGAACCAGTCTTATACTCTACCTTTATAATGGTGCGTTCAAACCGAACGGACTGCTGACACCTGAGTACCTAGTAGATGATTAGACCTGGACTTCATCAAAGTGGAGACGAGCTGTGCGAAGAGAGGAGATGCGTGTATTCACCGAAGATGTGCAAAGCGGCACGCTGCTCAAAGCACGCCGCTCATGTCTCGTCTCGTCTCCACCGGCCTAAACAATTACGTGTCATCTCACCTCTCCTCTCTGCTCAACCGTTTCCACAAAAGCTAAGCGGAGACGAGAAGTCTTCGTCAGATTAACGGCACCTCCCATACTAAAAGGATCTTAGAAGGTATCGTTCTGTACTTTCTGTCTGCCCCCATGTTAAAAAGACGCAACTTTAAGTACTTGGGTATCAATACATGCCCACAGGTTTTATTTACCAATAACCGCGAGATTTTCACACGCATCATAGCTTAGTGAACGATGCATTCTTTTTCATCTTTTTAACAGAAAAAGAACCGGATACAGCTAGGTCGGCTACGTAAATACAAAACATTTTACTTTGTTCTCAAAACAGTACAGTCGATAACAGCAGAAAAACTTTCCTAATATCGTATAACGAGCCTGAAGCATTAAACTGACACAAATCAAAATTTCGGGGCTCGGCTTCTAAAAATTTGGTACCTAAACATTCACAACCGTTGTGCTAGGCCTGGAAATCAAACCCGAATCGATTAGCTGTAGCTCTTGTGACCTGTTGCTCTCTAAAGGCCAAGCCTAGCCAATATCTGTACGTCTCTGTAGAAAGCCCTTTTCAATGGTAGTCCAAATTGGCTTGGCTGCTTTTGGGTAGCTATTGCTGCAGCAAATCAACGAATCCACAAAAAACCAAGCCCTCACAGCTCACGTAAAAATACCAAAAAGTGCTTTTATCACTTCATTTCTCCGCCAAAGTATTGTCCCAAACTAATCTGAAATCACGTTAACATCGGATCAGAAAAAGGGCGAAACAGTAAAAAATCTAGGTACTCTTGTTTTTCTTTTACCCATATCTGCTTCAGTGTACTGGTTTCAAAGCATAGCAGTTACAGCCGAACATTCATTTGGAAACAGCAGTTCGGGGCGCAGCCAATGTGCTAGTTTAATTTATCATGATTATTGTACTACTGGGACTCCTGGCTGTAGTCTCTGCTGGGTCCACTTCGGATAACAAGGACTCGTACAAAAATCAATGTAAGGTATTTTTTATTTTATTGTAATTTGTTGAAGAATAACTGCCGCTCGGATCAATCTTCAGGTTAAGCCGCGCTTGCTTAGGTTGGTCTGTGGATGGGTGACCACCCATTACATACAGAGTTTCCTGCGTTCCTCGGAAAGTACGTTAAGCCGTTAGTCCCGGCTGTCATTTGTAGATCTTTGACAGTCGTTACAGGTAGTCAGTGGCCCGAGTCTGACAACCAGTCTTACCAAGGGGTATCGTATTGCCCAGTACTAAGTGGGTTGTGGAGGTCAGATAGGCTATTTTATATGGAGCGCATGCTTCATGTTATAGTGGTATTCAGCTGCATACGGTTAGACTGGAAGCTAACGGGCACAAATCCAAACTCCGTGGCTGCTACTGAGAAATTTGTAATGGAACAACCCACTAACACTTTGCCCAACCTGGGAATCGAACCAGGACCTCATGTTCAGCAGTCGCACTTGCGACCACTAGAACAACGTGGAAGTCTATGGAAATTGTATTGAAAAATCAAGATGGCGGCTTTAGTTCCGAATAAGGCCACGCGACAAGTGAACTAACCAATGCATCGTTAATCGTTCTATAATGAGAGGTTTTCTTTTTGAGTATTAAAAAAAAAAACATAGTTTCCAAGAACTCTGTAGATGGCGTTGAACTGACTACGTTACTAGGTGCCGAAGCCAAAACGCTTGGAAAAAACAACATTGCGTCACGACACAATATACGCTCGTTGACTGACACTTTCGTTTAAAATTAAAATTACATCATCCAAGTGAAATGATGTGACGTTCCGTTCCTTGCAGTAACTTACCAAGTTCAGCGCCATCTATCCAGCGACTAGGGAAGATTTTAAAAAGAAAATTCCTAATTGCAATAACCAACGAAAATATCGCTAATAGATATCGGCCTTACTTTCAAAATCAAGTTTTTTGCAAGAAGTAAGCAAAAATAATTATAGGAAGTAGCCTAAGTATTGTTTGAAAACAACAAATTAAGCGGCTGTTTTGACGAATCGTCTGATAAGGATTCATATTTTTTTTTAACAACATAGTTGTTTAAAGTGCCTGTTTTTAAAGCATCAAGTGTCGTGATTCATTGTAAATTCTTGCAATGTTATAATAATTATTCTAATTCAGTAGCTGTTTTGACTTTAAATTTTAACGGTTCCAGTTTATAAATCTTTGATTATTTTTGATAATTTCGGTACCTTATTCATACTGTGCATTTTAATTAATAAGCATTATGATTGTCATATAATTATTATTAAGATCATGTTTAGTTCAGTTGTTGTATCGATTTATGTAAAGTTGGAAGGGGACATCCCCTCCAAACTCGCAATGGCGGCGATGGCTGGCCATGGAAAATCAGTTGTTCGGTGACCATGGAATGGTGAAGTCCATCCTACAAAAGATCGCGCGTGTTGGAATATTATAATAAGAAATATAATAGTTATTGGTGTGAACATAGGAAGTTTTATTTTAAGTCAGAAGTGCGCAAGACCTGCGAGCCATGTCGGCCAAAAACCGTAAGTAATTAATGAATTCTTTATATATACGTATATTATATTTTTGTATCCGTAAAATTCAGTGAGCGGTCAGTATTGTATTATTTAGTCTCATGATTCTGTAGTAATCATTGTAGCGTATTTCCTAGATTATTGATAGTAGTTGTGCCGATGCACAACAGTCGAGTGTTTGGTCGAGGCTACTCCTCGATAGGGTTAACATTGCATTGGACTGATTCTGTAATTAGTGAATAGTTAAATTAGTTGGCCCGATACGCGTAGTACCCTTGGTCGAGGCTACTCCTCGATAGGGTTAGCGTTGCTGGACTAATTAATTATATAATGAGTAAATAGTCTGGCCGATGCTCATGGTACCTTCGGTCGAGGCTACTCCTCGATAGGGCTACCGTTGCATTGGACTGATTATATAATGAATAAGAGAATTAAATTGAATTTCGCTACAAGATTTCACTTCAAACAGTCTGTATATTTAGTTATGAGTCTTTGTTCCACTCACTGAATTTTCTGATCAGCCATATAGTATGTTTGATTTGTGTGACCTGTAATATAATGTGTAGATTCCTATGCGGCGTGCACTTTGGTTCAGCCATGTAGGTGAGCTGTCCAGAGATGTACGAGTGTAGTGTAGACCCCTATGCGGCGTGCACTTTGGTTTAGCCATGTAGGTGAGCTGTCCAGAGATGTACGAGTGTAGTGTAGACCCCTATGCGGCGTGCACTTTGGTTCAGCCATGTAGGTGAGCTGTCCAGAGATGTACGAGTGTAGTGTAGACCCCTATGCGGCGTGCACTTTGGTTCAGCCATGTAGGTGAGCTGTCCAGAGATGTACGAGTGTAGTGTAGACCCATATGCGGCGTGCACTTTGGTTCAGCCATGTAGGTGAGCTCTCCAGAGATCTACGAGTGTGGTGTAGACCCCTATGCGGCGTGCACTTTGGTTCAGCCATGTAGGTGAGCTGTCCAGAGATGTACGAGTGTAGTGTAGACCCATATGCGGCGTGCACTTTGGTTCAGCCATGTAGGTGAGCTGTCCAGAGATCTACGAGTGTAGTGTAGACCCCTATGCGGCGTGCACTTTGGTTCAGCCATGTAGGTGAGCTGTTCAGAGATGTACGAGTATAGCTTAGAGTTCTGTGAGGCTTGTTCTATACAGGCATGTAGGTGAGTTGCAGTTTACAGATTAAGGTAGGTAGATTAAGGTTGTGTAATCTCATACAGCCATGTAGGTGAGCTGTAGTTTAAAGTAGGCACTTATGTAATCTCATACAGCCATGTAGGTGAGCTGAAGCATAAAGTAGGCATTTGTGCAATCTCATACAGCCATGTAGGTGAGCTGTAGTATACAGTTTAAAGTAAGCACTTGTGTAGCTTTATACAGCCATGTAGGAGAGCTGTAGTGTTAATTTAAAAATTATGTGGTCTAGCAAAACAGTGGTACGAGTCTCTTCCATCGCTCGATTTCTCATGGGAGGAGTGGCAAATTAAATTTAAGAAAGCGTTTCCAAATGATGTAAATTTTGGTAAACTACTGGAAGAAATGTTACACCGAAAATCTCGCACAGATGAAACCCTTAGAGATTACTTCTATGATAAATTATCTTTACTAAGTAGGTGCGAGATTGTCGGTCGTAAGGCAGTTGATTGTATTATATATGGAATCTCTGACAATTCTATTAGAAATGGGGCTCAGGCTCTTAAATGTGAAGAGCCTGAGGATCTACTTAATTACTTAGCATCGCAACAGCAAACCCTAACGAAGGAACTTGTGCAAGGTTCATCCGATCGATCTGTTAGAAAGCGAGATTTTCGTGCTAGTAATAACGATCAGAATAGGGTTTTGTCATCAAATAGGCCAACTGAAGGTACTTGTTTTAATTGTGGCGAGCGCGGGCACACTTACGCTGCTTGTAACAAACCTTTGATAAAATGTGTCAAGTGCAACAGGGTGGGTCATAATTCGAACAGATGTGCTAGGAAGCCTTTACAGGACGCCAATAGACAGACTACTCAGAATGCGGAAAAAAGGGTTCTTAAAGTAAATTCTGAATCGCATATTGGTAATAAATTAAATCCCGAAACTTCAAAAATAGTCGTTGAAAATGACCCTATAAGCAATAACAACAAATTTAATAAAATTGCTTGTGTTAATGGCCCTCTACTTAATGTTTATATTGATTTTGGGAGCGAGTGTAGTATGATCAGGAATTCAGAAGCTAAGAGCCTTGGTCTTTCTGAGCGCCACGAATTACTACCAACTATAAAAGGTTTCGGCAATTCCAATGTCAAGCCAAAGTTTCAGTCCATCATTCAGATTAAAATTGATGAAATAGAAAGTGAACTGAGTGTTTTGGCTGTTGATGATGAATTATTGGATGCTCCAATGTTAGTAGGACAGAACTTTACTGAGCTGCCGTCTGTAATGGTAATGAAAGATAGTGAGAGGCTTAATTTTTACCAAGCTCCTTGTGGTGTCTCTGGCGATAGGGACACGTTACTCGATCTTTATGTTGCTAAAGATATCGTCGTATCAAAAGGAGGGTTAGTAGAAATATATACACGCGAATCATATACGGGTGACATATACTCCAATGGAGGCACTAGAATGAGTCCAAACCAGGAGTACTACCTACACCAGGGATGTTATAGAATAGAGGGCAGTAAAGGAATCATATTTGTTACTGCTTTGACAAGTACTCCTATTAATTTCAAAGCAGACAAACTAATAGCTAGAGTTATACCCATTAAAGAGACTAAAACGTTGATTGTGCGGTCGGTTAAAAATCATAGTGAGTTGTCGCCTTTAAACGAATCTGATATTAAAGTAGGACATGGCTTAGATGAAAACGTTCGCGATAACTTATTCAAACTCTTGCAAAAGTATAGAAACTGTTTCGCTGCTAATCTTAGCGAGTTAGGCTGTGCAAAAGGCACTGTAATGAATATAGACTTGCAGGATAAGGCTCCAGTTGTCTACAGACCTTATCGTCTGTCACATCATGAGCGTCAAAAAGTTAGGGATATAATCAATGATTTGGTTAAAAATGATATCGTTCAAGAGTCTGATTCAAATTATGCCAGCCCCATACTGTTAGTGAAAAAAAAGGACGGGGAACCTCGGCTTTGTGTTGATTATCGGGCGCTTAATAATAAAACTGTAAAAGACAAATACCCATTGCCGTTAATTGACGATCAACTTTCCAATCTAAGTGGCAACAAGTTTTTTATAACTTTAGATTTAGCTTCGGGCTATTATCAGATACCGATGGGAGAACAGAGCCGTCACCTGACTGCGTTCGTCACCCCGGACGGACATTATGAATTTAAACGTATGCCGTTCGGGTTGGCAAACGCTCCCTCTGTATTTCAAAAAATGATGAATCGTCTATTGGGTTCACGTAGATTTACATCCGCACTAGCGTACATGGATGACCTCCTTATTCCATCGGCTTCCATAAACGAAGGTTTTAATCGACTAGAGGATGTACTTAGCGTGATTCAAGAGGCCGGACTTACACTGAAGCTTTCAAAATGTAGTTTTTTTGATACCAAAATTGAATATTTAGGGTACGAAATTTCGTCGGAGGGGATAAAGCCTAGCGAACGAAAAATTTTGGCCGTCCGTGATTTCCCAGTGCCGCGTAATGTGCACGAAGTAAGGCAGTTCCTCGGTCTGGCAAGTTATTTTCGCAGATTTGTGAAAGGATTTGGAGAAATTGCCAAGCCCTTAACAACTCTCCTCAAAAAGGATTTACAGTGGCGATGGAATTGTGAAGAGTTAAAGTCCTTCACAACTCTAAAAAACCGTCTAATCGAACGTCCGCTGTTGGCTTTATACAACCCAGAGTTGGAGACTGAAGTGCATACAGATGCTAGTGCTCTCGGCTTGGGTGGTATTCTGATGCAATGGCAGCTTTCTCCCAGGGTGTTGAAACCCATTGCCTACTTTAGTAGACAAACCACACCCGAAGAACATCATTTCCACTCTTACGAGTTAGAAACGTTAGCCGTGGTTTGCTCTTTAAAGAAATTCCGCCCTTATCTTTTAGGACTTAATTTCTCTGTTTATACAGATTGCAATGCGTTGCGAACTACCTTGACTAAAAGAGACCTAATTCCTCGTATAGCACGTTGGTGGTTGCAAATTAGCGAGTACAACTTTACCATTGAGTATCGGCCAGGTAGTCGAATGAGCCATGTCGATGCTCTGAGTCGGAATCCTCCGAATGAAGATATTACTAACCAGATCGTAAAAACCTTGAACATAAGCACAGATAACTGGATACTCACCCTGCAGATGGCAGATCCCAAACTCGAGCTTATTTTCAAAATCCTAAAACCCAATGTCACTGAAGAAGTTGCAGAAATAAAAAAGAACTACGCTATTAAGAACCATTCGTTACATAGGAAGGTTGGGGAGGAGTTTCGTTTAGTCATTCCCAAGGACGCTAGGTGGCAAGTTTGCAAGGCCAATCATGATGACGTAGGTCATTTTGGATATGCTAAGACACTAGAGCGAATTCAGGGTCGGTACTGGTTCCCAAAATTAAGGCGTTTTGTTAAAAAATATGTTGCAGCGTGTATAGACTGTGCATATAATAAAGACAATGCACCCCGGCTTCGCACAGGTCTTTTGCATCCCATACATAAAGTGGAAAAGCCCTTCCACACGCTCCATTTGGACCACTTGGGTCCATTTGTGCGGAGTAAGTCTAGCAACTGCTATATTTTGACAATAGTGGACGGTTTTACGAAATACCTCTTTGCCAAACCAGTAAGAGACACAAAAACCAAGAGTGTTATTAAAGTTCTGGATAATTTGTTTTGCGATTTCGGCGTACCGTATAGAATTATTTCGGATCGCGGCACGGCTTTTACTTCGGCTCAATTTAAGACTTTTTGCAACAGTAAAGGAATCAAACATATCCTTAACGCAGTTGCATGTCCCAGGGCAAATGGACAGGCTGAGAGATTCAATCAAACGATCCTCGCAGCTTTGTCTACACAAAATTTTGGCAAGGATGAACGTGTTTGGGACGAACAGCTGGGTCCAGTGCAATGGGGTATAAACAATACGGTCAATGCCACGACCAAGAAAAGTGCATCGGAGTTGTTATTTGGGATAAAACTAAATGGTCCTATTGATAACAGGTTAACAATTGAGACCCTTGAACCTAGTGAATCGACTTCTCACACGGCAACTTTCACAGACATTAATCCCACTGAAATTAGCAACAATAATTTTCCCAATATCAGTAACAATGTCGAAAGCTCTTCTGATGTTACGTTTGATACCAGTAATGACAATCAATCCCCGTCGACCCTTCTAAATACCTCCACTCTTAATAAAACACCCGAGACCCCTTGTCCACTTTCTTCTACTTTACCCAATGTTTCAGTGGACAATGAACTCTCTAAACCACATTTGCCAATTTGCTCCAAGCAGTCTGCGGAAATTGATAGGATTAGGGGAGAAGCTTCAATTAATATTACAGAAAGCCAAATTCGTCAAAAGACAGTTTATGATAAGAACAGGTCTCCAGCACCTTCATATTACGTAGGCGACTTGGTAGAGATCACTAGGACAAATTTTAAGAATGATGGTAAAAGCAAAAAGCTTTTACCAAAATTCGTAGGTCCTTATAGGATAACAAAATGCTTAGGAAATGACCGTTATAAAATTACAAATGTCCCCGGTTTTAAAGAAAGAAAATACGAGTCTGTTATAGCGGCAGATAGGATACGGCCTTGGATAAATATCCAAGCGCTAGAAGTTAATGAATCTTCTAGCTCTTCTACATCGGACTCTGAAAATAGTTCAGATAAAGAATAATCTGATTAGTAATAAAAAAATATTAGGATTTGCTGCGACCATTTGTTTTGGTTTTGTTTTCGTGCATAATGACATGATCAGAGTTTGTTAGAGATAGTATTATAGATTTATCTACAAATAATTTTGTAGTATGTAAAATATTGAGAATATTTGATTCCAGCAATGTATTCTAAATTATGATAGTATATTCTGTTGTAGTATTGATAGGATCTGTTTCAATCAAATTGATATGTTTATATTGTATTCAAATTTGACCTTAGATTGATTTTAGTATTACTTTGTTATAGAATGCAAGTATGTATTATGACAAGATTATTTCGAATGTCGTGATGTATTGCGTGCATCGGAGTTTTGCACGCAGTCGGACGGCCGAATGTCGTGATTCATTGTAAATTCTTGCAATGTTATAATAATTATTCTAATTCAGTAGCTGTTTTGACTTTAAATTTTAACGGTTCCAGTTTATAAATCTTTGATTATTTTTGATAATTTCGGTACCTTATTCATACTGTGCATTTTAATTAATAAGCATTATGATTGTCATATAATTATTATTAAGATCATGTTTAGTTCAGTTGTTGTATCGATTTATGTAAAGTTGGAAGGGGACATCCCCTCCAAACTCGCAATGGCGGCGATGGCTGGCCATGGAAAATCAGTTGTTCGGTGACCATGGAATGGTGAAGTCCATCCTACAAAAGATCGCGCGTGTTGGAATATTATAATAAGAAATATAATAGTTATTGGTGTGAACATAGGAAGTTTTATTTTACAAGAATCATTTATTTGCATAAACTACAGGTGTTACTAAATATAAATGTGGGCGATATGTGCACAAACCATATTTTGCCTCTCTAAGACATGCAAAGGAGGATGGGCGTTTTGGTACCCGACAACTTATATTTAACATCCAATAAAAATAATTTATATCCAGTTTTAAAGGCGTCATTATGTAGAACAATAGTTGAACTAAAGGTCACAGTTCGCTGTTCGTTCAGAAATATATTATAACAACATGGTAAACGAATGCATAATGCATTATGGTAAGCGAATCCTCTACTCAACCATTCGGGGAGTACTTTATCTTACCGCATAGGACCAAAACATTTTCAATAGGTACTGGCTATTTTCCATCAGCTGGACATTGAAAACCATTTCCATTTACGGCGTGTTTACCCCCAGATTGCACGGATCCCAGGACGATGAAGAAGCACCCAGCATATACGGAGTGGGCAGACGCCTACTCCTGCACCAGGCACAGATGTCAGCCCGGAGGCAGGAACCTTGCTATATACACAGTTGGGTATGTATATCTCAGATAACTTACGGAAACTATTTTTAATATAAAAGTGCCAGGGTGACCCACGATATTGAATTGTTTTTAAGTTTTTGCAATTTGCCGGTCAGTGACTAATTTCAATTAAAAGTCATTCAATGGGATTCAATGAACTTACGGGTCATTCGCACGAAGACGATTCGTTTTTTTTTTAAGTATAGAGGTTTCTGATGGGCACGGCAAAAGCATCCGGTTTGTATATAGGTAGGTACAGGGATTATATGTATTAATAATGATTATATTTTTCCGTGTAGATGTAAGCGGGTTGAAGCTCCGGAGTCTGCCATCGAATGTGAAGAGGTGGTGGAAGATACCAATATGCAGTTCCCTTTCTGTTGCACGCGGCTTAGGTGAGATCTTCTGATATTATTTATTATGGGAGTAAAAATACCCTTAACGCAGCCTAGAGGCTCTTGTTCTTCCCGTCATTGCGATAATTTTTTAACCGACTTCAAAAAAAGGAGGAGGTTCTCAATTCGGTTGTATGTTTTTTTTTTTTTTTTGTGTTTGTTACCTCATATCTCCGTCATTTATGAACCGATTTGAAAAATTCTTCTTTTATCTGAATGGATTTACTTCCTGATTGGTCCCATAGAAATTTTATCAAAATCGGTTCAGCAGTTTGGTTTTGAAATCAAAATAACTGGAAAAAATGTCATCCAAGTAAAAGAAATTGCGAAATTGATACTTGACAAGGATTTGTGTGTGATACGATAACTAAAAAAGGGTAAAATAAAAACTTTTTTGAAAAAAAAAACCGACTTCTAAAAAAACACTAAAAAAGTGGAAAATAACTTTACTTTCGGAAGTCGGTGGCAAAAAAGTCAATGAAACAAACAATAGGTAGTCACCGATTTCCGAAAGTAAAGTTATTTTCCACTTTTTTAGTGTTTTTTTGGAAGTCGGTTTTTTTTTTCAAAAATGTTTTTTCTAAACCATACGTGGCGGAACCTTCTCGTTACGGAGACATTGAGGGTCAAAATTCCCTCGACCCTCGAGACCCTCGTAGCATTCAATGCATCAATTAGTACAATGATTTAAGTGCGTTACATTGAATTCTAACTTAAAAAGTAACATAATTTTTCACCCCAAAAAAAAAATTTTTGCATCGAGTTACTTAGTTTGATGTACAGAATGCTTGTTGCTTAGATAACGACTTCGTGAAGGGTCCGTTTACACCTTGTATAGGTTTGCTTACCTCTTCAGAGAAAACAGAGGTCACGTTATTTCATATTTACAAATTGTGCCTCCCCAGGTGTCTCGTAGTAGTCCGTGGAGAAGTCTGGACCAGGGTGCTGGGCCAGCCCTGGGAAGTCCTGCCCGCCGCGCCTTGGAGTCACATGTACAAGATGAAGAAGCCGCCCCCAACCGACTCAACTTTCCTTCCCCAGTAAGTGGGGTGCATTCTCTTGTTTATATAGTTGTTTTATCTGTCAAACTAGTTTATATTTATTGAATGCTGTATGGTTATTTTACCAATACACAGCCCTTTCAGTTACTTTTTCTTTCATTTTGCATCGTTGTCAAAATTACAGTGATCTTTATTTTCGTTACAATATGGTACAAGGTTGATTTACGAGCTCCTCCTACAGCAATCCCTACTAACTGAACTCAATCCCTCCAGAACTGTAGACCAAGGCCCGATCTACGAGCTGACAGAAAACAACTCTGACCAGGGTGGCCATGAAAAGGTGCTCCTGCGAACTGGCAAGAAAGCTGTCGGTGGGAGTGGGGACTTCAACGAGGGACAATCCTCGCCGGTGCTCAGGACTGACCTGCCTTCCCCGGATATCGTGGTAATATAATAATAGTCCTCAAGATCGAATTTAGGTCCGTTCAGCCAACTCTAGTGGAAACCAGACATCCATGCAAAGCTGTGCTGCTCTCTCGTCTCTTGCTCTCTTAATCCGATACGACGGCAGCGAACCGATACGACCTAAGAGAGATCGGCTACAAGCAGAACAGCTTGATGTGCTTTCCGAGGCACGGGGATGTCACACACGACCAACCAACTTCAAAACTCCGGTAATTTATATACAAGGTGTAGTTTTGCATCCTCGTCAAAATTCAGGAAGTTAAACGTAACTTACACACGATACACACATAAACGTTACTTTTTGTTGTTGTTTTTATTTGACACTATTTCAGAATGAAGCCCTACTCAAAAGAGGAGAATCACCCGTTTATCGAATAAACGTCTGCATTTCTTTGTGTGTTTGAAAGCACGGTTACAGGGCTAGTATTAGACGGGCCGCGTTTTAATACGGGTGGAGTACACTTACCGATTTCCGATACTTATTATGAAAAAAATGCAAAAAAATACCTACCCATTTTATTATTGATTCGGGTTGAGAATCATTAGCATAGTTACCTCCTTGAATTTGACGAGGATGCAAAACTACATCTTGTATATATTTGTAGTAATGTAATGTTGATGGTTATATCAGTTTCAATGCGAAAACGATTGCAATTACGTTTCTAAATACAAACGCTGATGGCCTACCATGGCGTCTTAATGCAGGAATGTTTTAATTTTTATACATTCCTGCATTAAAACGTCATGGTAGGCCACGTGGGATGTTTTGGGAGACTTACCTATAAAACCAAGTTCCCAGGATTGTTAATTATATTATTTGTGGTTTACAGAATTGATCACCGTTTTCGATTTCAGATCGCGCTATCAACAAATAATGAAGGAAAGGAATCGTCGTCTAATAAGGAGCCTGAAACTGCGAGGTGATTTTAAATCTTTTATTACTTACTGACCTTTATTCATTTCTTATACACATTGACTACATTTTTTCCAATATAAAATAATATTAAAAAATATAAACGGGGTGGAAGGGACACCGACGTTAAAACGGGTACTACGTATTCAGTTTATCATTTTGAACCCCCACAAATTTTCGTCGGTTATTAAAAAAAGTAACAACTGTTTCCTGCAAAACCTACACGGTCAAAATGCATGGAACACCTGTTTAAAAAAAATAAGGATTAAAAATTTTTATGTCCCCCAGTTCAGAAAGATGTACTGAATACCGTATAATAATAACCGTAATAACCGTTTTAGCGTCGGTCGGTGTCCCTTCCACCTTGTATGGAGTCTACAAGGCCTGCAACGTTCACACATTCACAAACAATCGGTGAAAATGAATCTAAAATACAAAGAAAAATATTAAATAAAAAAAGACTATTAACTAAGTGACACAAATGTCGTATCTGAACAAAGGGTGTTTATAATATGATTTCAAAACTATTGTAAGAATTTGATTGAGAAGAATATAATATATTTTGCAAATATGGGTAATATACACAATACTTAGTTGTTAAGAAATATCAGAGCTCAGCCATATTTTACCATTCAGCATGCAAACATTTACATTATATATGATACTTACATGTACTTACATTTTAAAGACCACTGGCCCTACCGTGACGTCCTAATGCAGAAATGTTTTAGTTATATTCCAGTGTGGGAAAGAGACAGAGCTATACAGGATGTCTAGCACCATCTCTTTCGGCCACACTGGAATAGAACTAAAATATTCCTGCATTAAGACGTCATGGTAGGGCCACAGGATAGAATACCTCATTTCAACGTCTTCGTATCTTTTCGTCCCTCATTTGAGGGTTGCAGGCATTCACAAACTCCACATTCAGCATCTAGACACAACAAGAGACGGCAATCGAAGCCTCCGGCCCAATACTTTGAGGAAGATGTGGAGAAGGAGAAACAGACTGAGCAGGTCAACCTGGAGGTTGAGGAAGTACCTGCTTCTACGGAAAAAGTGAGTGCGAGTTTCTTTCTTTAAGACCAAATAAATTGGTAATAAGTGGGGCAGGGGGCAGCCATTAATGCTGAAGCCGACCGAAATTAATCACAATTGTACCTGTCACTGTTTCTCTGCATTATCCAAAAGTAGAAAATACACTTGGCATAATGTACGCCTCTGTAATTTTGTATACATGTGCTTAATTGCTAACAGCATGCCACGGCGCGACGTCACAGACTAAAATACACCAAATAATAGCATACCTTTACTAGCGTTTGATTTTGAGTACAATCACCTTATGAAAGCTTTGGTAACTTTTGTACTGGTTCTTTGGATAATGTGGAGCCCCGGTAATTACGCGAAGGAAACAAGCGACGCACGCTATAATCGCTTTCACGTTTGTAGCTAGAGGTGGACCGAAATTTCTTTCACATTCGATAATACCGAAATTCGGCTGCTTTTACCGAATTTCGCTATTCGGTAATTTATGGACCGACCATTCGTATGAACAAACTTTTACTAATATGTAGGACAGACTAGTAGTCTGTATCCTGCATTTTGCCAACTGAACTCACTGCTAGTTAAAGAAATCAGAAGAAAATACTATATTACTTATATATAATTCTTCTGTACATGTACATATATGTTACTGAACTGCTCCTAAATGCTAGACCGCTGGACGCTGGATCCATCAAACCATCCAGGGAGCCCTTATTAATTATGTAAAAAACTTGATTGTACCTGTAGCCGTCTAAAACCGCGCGAATTTCAACCACAGAACATATATACTCTAAAGGAGATTTCAACCCAACTTCCAACTTTGGCGCATGTTTCAACCGAATGTTCGGCCGAACTCGACATTCGGCAGGATCCGCATTCGGTTTATCTCTACTTGTCGTATCATCCGAGGCCGTGAATAGGGCCTTATCGAAAGTAACCTTGTTTGTTGCCCTATTGCAAAGTTTGTGTTAAAAATGTATTTTTCATGCTTGCAGCCAACTGAGGAGGACAATGATAAACTCGTCAACAGCATCTATTATACAGGCAGCCAGAAACCACCCCATAAAACACATAGACGTGATGTACGTACTATCATATGAATTCATAAATTCACAGTTTTTTTTCCACGGGCTTTGGCAGAAACTGCAGTGCGCCACTTGCTACGATCCTTAAAATACAGCGGCCCCTACCATGACGCTTTAATGAAGGAATATTTTAATTCTATTCCAGTGTGGGAAAGAGATGGCGCTAGACATCCTGTATAGCTCTGTCTCTTTCCCACGCTGGAATAAAACTAAAAAATCCTGCATTAAGGCGTCATGGTAGGGCCACAGGGCGAAAAGTGAGGTGCGGAGTGTCGCTTAGCAATTTTTACATACTAAATGTATTACTAACATAACATCACGCCTGGAATCCACCAACGTTTGGCAGAGGTGTACCTAATAGTACACCCACATTTCGCCAGTTATGTTTAAGTCCTATTTAATATGGGGCGAACCTATTGCCATCAGCCGGGCACAAATCAATACTCCAGGAATTCCCAATTACATTTAGAACAACCTGACATTCGAACGTAAAACCTTATGTTCAGCAGCAGCAAATAGCGCTGTGCCCCGCCGTGACCTTCGCCGGCATTAACTGAATGCATATGAAAGTATAGTACGGTACTTGTAATTTATTTTTATTTTTTTTTGTCTATCCGTCGGTCTGTCTGTTTGTTGACGAGTCTTTTACTGGCAAATATTATATTATAAAGAGTAACTTAAGAAATTTATTTAAAAAAATGATTAGGGTTCCGTGCAAAAAAAACCTATAAAATATTAACAAAATCCGATTCAAATAGGGAAGTAATATTTTTATAATAATTTAAAAGCAGTGGTTTTTTTTTCAATTTTTTTTTTAGTTCGCAGTAAACGTTTTGACTTTGAATAAAATTACAAACAGACACTTTAGGTTTATTTATTTGTATAGATTTATTTAAAGAAAAACACCAGCTCCAGCTTGACTAATGATGGTATACTCTATGGTTCTAGAACAGTCACCGTCCAGAATCTTGGACAGAAATACCTATTAGCCAGTGGGTTGAACCGAAAGAGAGAGAAGACATGGAACCTCGAAACAATGTAAGTAATAAACAATAGTTATTTTAGCCCAGCAACTAAGTTGTAGTGGTCAGACAGGCAGTCGCTCCATATTAACTGCATCCGGTTAGACTGGAACTGGAAGCAGAACCCAACCATTCTCTTGGCCTTACCCCAACTTATTTTTCTTCTATACTTCTCTATTACTTGTCATCTCATCAGACACCTCCTTTCTTGCCATATCATACGTCACACAGTCCATCCGTCGTTTCTTTCGTCTTCCTCTACTCTTATACCCATCCACATTCATACCCAAAAATTTTCTTCAAAACATTTTCCTCATTCCTCCGCATCACATGCCCATACCACGACAACCAATTTCCACACAACTTTTCAGTCACCGGCGCCAATTTCAGACTTACTCTTATGTACTTATTTCTTATTTTATCCATTCGCGTTACACCACACATCGCATAGCATTCTCATCTCAGCCACATGCAAATGCCTTTCATTCATCCCTTTTGTGGCCCAACATTTTGGAAGCAGACCCCAATATACTTAGGAAGAGGCGGGCACTGGATGACTCATCCATGTAATAAACAAAGTAACTTTTGTCTATACAAAATCGGAAAAGAAATACAGAGCGACAAAAAATGCGTCCACATCGCTGTTAATAGGAAACGTACCCAGAAGGCTGGCAGTATTGCCACGTTAGATGGCAATGCTGATTCTTTGTGTATACTTTAAGGTGTTGTAAGTGTTCTCAGTATGCCACATTGCGTACAGTAGGCCGCACGTCAGTGGTAACAAAACCAGTATAACCTGGCCTCTTATTCTATTGAAACCACGTACAATGCTAGGCCAGTTCAAAATCAAAGTGTTACCACCGATATGTGGTGGTCTGTACCTTAACCCGTCGCCTCACAGCGAGGAAGCCTAGTCTCGGCCGTGGAAACATTTAAAACCAATTGTTTAGGTACTTACCGTAAAAGACATTCTCATGAATTGATTTTCTCATCTTATACCACACTACGAGCGGTCGTTGACAAGAGCTGCAATTTTTTTGCTGCGTTGTTAAGCTTCCGATACCCAACACATCGCTGGAGTTTCCCTAGCTAATTTAACTAAACCTGGTATTAACTTCCATGTTACACTTCAGGAGCTAAACAACAACGACTACCAGCCCCAAGAACCCCAGCTCCCACAGGTCCGAGAGCCGAAACATGAGGCATTACAAATAGCAGCAAAGAAGGAAGCTGCAGACGTGAGGGACACGAAACCTACCAATCTTCAGGCCCTGGTTGACGCTATTGGAACAAGGATGAGGGACATTGAGAGTGTTGTGCAGAAGATGAGCGATAAGGTCCATCAAGCTAAAGCTACTACTGAAGGCAGCAATGAAAAACGGTGAGTCCTCCCTTTGAAACCAGTCTTACCAAGGGGTTTCGTGTAATACAGGATAGCAGGCCAGACAGGGTCGTGTAGGTCAGATAGGCAGTCATTCCATAAGTTACGGGTATTCAGCTGCATATGGCGAGACTGGGAGCCAATTTTAATTGGGAAGAGACAGCTCAGTTGATGATTCTTTCATGTAAAATATCGACAAGCGCAGCGCTGGACGCCACCCATCTTGGTGAACCGACGACCTTTAAAGGTAGTGCTACATGCCGAAGGAAATGTTCTAAATGCTAAACAGACACAGCTCGAATCTCGTGCACTCATCATTCTCCTGATCTTATCCCAATTTTTTTGTGGTCGGCGCTGCATGTCTTCTTCTTCCATACCTCTCTATTGCTCGTCATCTCAGCAGTCACCTCCTTTCTAGCCATATCATCCTTCACACAGACCATCCATCGTTTCTTTGGTTTTCCTCTACTCTTATAGCTGTATACATGCATACCCAACATTTCCCTCACCACATTTTCCTCATTCCTCCGCATCACAGGTCCATACCACGGTAACCGATTGCAACACAACTTTTCATACACCGGCGCCGCGACTTTTATTCCTTTTATGTACTCATTCCTTATTTTATCCATTCGTGTTACATGAAAATAACACTTATTGATTGATGAATAGATTGCTAATTCGTAATAAATTTCTTCCGTGGGAACCTGTTATTGGCTTTGTGTTACTTTATGCGGCCGCTATTCTTTTGTGAATATGGTTCTCCTGTACCTGCTACCATGTCGTCTTAATGCAGGAATGTTTTAGTTCTATTCCAGTGTGTGAAAGAGATGGCGCTAGACATATTGTATAGCTCTACCTCCTTCCCACACTGGAATGACATTAAAACATTCCTGCTTTAAGACGTCATGGTAGTACTGAAAACTATACTCGTACTTTATATATAAAATCGTTTGTCTTGACTATCAATGCACAGCTCAAACCACTGGACGGATCGGGCTAAAATTTGGCATACAGATAGCTATTATGATGTAGGCTAAGAATTTTGTAAAATTCAACCCCTAAACCGGAGAAATAGGGGTTAAAAGTTTACGAAAATCCGTCACCGGACGAAGCTGGTGCGAACCTGTTAGTTCCTCATAAACCTTTGTTTTTAGAATATCAGCCGAGAGAGATGGATCTCATAAACGCTATAAGGAGTTTAAACGGCCAAGCACAGAAGATGAAAACTATAAGAGGTAATATTTACACTGCAATGGCAAGGCTTGTTTGGGGACGTCTATGTCTAGCATTCGATGCCTTTTAGCTGGTCATGGGTTAGGAGTATTAAAAGGCTCATCAGCTACAAGCCAAAAGCGTCACAGAGTTCAAAAGCTTTGTACGCTAAGCCAATAATATCATGTATAAGTACACGGAGTTAGGTTAAATTAGCTAGCGGGACTCCAGAGACGTGAAGGGTATTGAATTGACACCTAAATATGTATCATGCCAAAACTCTTGCCCATTTAATTTAAAAAATCCTTTTTTAATGGGCAACTGGACTTAAATGTCAAATATAAAAAGCGTTTTGGTGAAATAAACGCATGGATTGACTTTGATAGAACATACAAATATGTTTTCGTTTGTGTCATGATTTGAATTTGGAACCCTATAAAACAAACTGCATGAAAACTTTTACCAAAGAATTTTCGCTGCGCAGGTTTTAGTTGACGTCGATGAACAAAATAATTAAATTACGCAACTTAATAGTAATATTATGTGAAATAATAAGAAACAATAATCTAAATTAATTAAATACAATTAAACAAAAATAGTTACAACATTAAAAACAATTGTTTTTTGCAAATGGTCAAGTCCAAAGTGATTAAATAATTGACTCGCCCTATTTTTTTTTTATCTGTAGCGGTAATGGCGGCAAATCATCACAACAGCTAATCGAAGGCTGTGTTGCGCACCCCAGGGTTGCTAGATCGAGTTTTTAAATTTTCCGCATATTCAATTTATGCAATTATTTTCTCCATTTTATTTTTGAAACAGGAAATGAAACGGACAGACATAAAACAATTTTTATGCACAAGAGGTACCACTTAGTATCGAATTTTGTTTCAGTGTGTGTATTGCATGATCCCGATCACGCATGATACCCTGCAATCGGCTTATTAAACGCAAGTTATTGTTACAAATTAGTAATTCGGCTGTAAAATGTCTCATGAATCCTTAAACCTTATTTTTTAGTGTTGTTCTTCACTTTCTCCAAGGATTCAATTTTTCCAAATTTTCCCCTAGAACGATTTGTTTTCCTAAAAAACGGAAATATATCCTTGATCTCCCAACACTGGCGCACCTGCGCCGTAGAATTTTGGTGTGCAACGCCATATTTCGAAAATCGAATTTGTTTTTATTTCCTCGCAGGTGAATAGTAGAGTATGCTCCTCGGGGATAAAGGTGTCTTCGTCTTGGGCTAGCTTAAATCCATCATTTCTTTCAGGATTCTAGTCTTAACTCCCTCGTTTCGCTCAAGAGTAAACTCAAAGCTCCCTCGCTCCGCTCGGGAGCCCTAGAATCCCTCGTTGCGTTCGGGATTCAAAATAGTGCCCGTGACGAAAACACTGCAAAACACTGCTTTATCCCCTTGGCCCATAATCTACTATTGTTTGAGTTTCGCTAGCTTGGGGCTAGAGTGGGTAAGAGATAGCACCATCTCTTTCCCGATCTCGAAATAGAACTAACACATTCCTGCATTAAGAGGTCATAGTAGGGCCCCTGCTGATTAAGAATGTGACCTTGTACATATATTTCTTTTAAAGGTTTACATTACAACGGGGTACCAAATACCTCCATAGTTCCACAGAAAGTACTACTGAAAAACCATTATTTATTGGAGATTTTAATCTGACCGGATATTTCAGTGATGCAAGCAACAGTATTTTGAGAAGAAATAATCCGCACATGGCGCCTAAGGTAATATTATATTCATAAATACCTACATAAACACGTAACCTCACACCTGTCATCTACGAAGGGTTAATCAGAGGTGTACCTAATAATACACCCACATTTCGTCAGTTATGTTTTAGTCCCATGTAAAAGGGGGTGAGCCTATTGCCATCAACCGGGCACAAATCCAGCCTCCGTGGCTGTTACTGAGAAATTCCTGATGGAAAAACCCAATAAGTAACACTTGCCCGACCCGGGAATCGAACAAAGGACTTCATGCTCAGCAGTCGCTGGACCAACGAGGCATTCAAAACATAAACTCACGCTTTATTACCATGAGGCTAGGCAGAAACCACAGAACGCCACCTGCTACGATCCTTACATACTCCTTTGGCCTCGTCCATGTTCATACATCTCCCAGGCTCGCCGCCTTCAACATGGGACTTAAAAATAACTGGCTACATGTAGGTGTACCATAGGTTTAGGGACAACTCTGCTCATGCCTATTTCATCTCCATGGAGAAGGAAAACGTCGTGATGAAACGGCATGTCTTAAAACTTAAAATTCGAAGACGTGTGACGTTTACCAGCCCGCACGGGGCCACTGGGCCCGCGTGGTGGACTTACACTACAGCCCACTCCCTCTCATGCAGAGGAGGCCTGTGTACCAGCATTTATTTCCAATGGGTTAAAAGGCCCTTTTCAAAGACAAACTTTACACAAGGAAATACAAGGTGGAGGGGGCACCGACGCGAAGAACGGTTAACAACGTACTCAGTACATCATTGTAAACCCCCTCACATCGAAATTTTTGATAGGTAATTTAAAAAACAAAAACAGTTGTTTCCTACAAAAGTGCAATACCAACACGACATAACTTTTGTTTTTTGTTTATGACAATACCAACACGGTCAAAATGTATGGAACAGTTGATTTTTTCTAAAATTACCGATAAACTAACTATACGAAAACTTTCGATGTGCGCCTGTCGGAATGAAATAGGCAATCGTTTTCGCGTTGGTGTCCCTTCAACCCTTTATAATTAATTCTTGTTGCCCATTCACAAACGCAGGTTTGTATGGGAGAAGATTAGGCAAGAAACTCCATAGTTACAATTTCAAAAATATTTTATACAACTCCCTATTTTTTCCCAAGGAACCGCCTCCGACGTACATGGCACCGGTCGTAGAAAACCATCGCAAAGCCGTTCACATCGCCGTTTTAGAACCCGCAGACGACAGCGAGAAGAAACACAAAAAGCACACACACAAGAAAAGACGAAGCAAAGGCCCTCACTCGCACAAGAAACGGTCTCGTTCTAAAGAAGATAGAAGGAAACATTTCAATAAATTAACTTCAGGGGAGGCGGAGAAGAATACTGTATCCTTGGATGAGAGTAATGATCTTGGGCAGTAAACATAGATGGCGCTAGTTGCATGGTTCTTTTGACGTTTGTGAAATTGTCTATGGGGAAAAACAAGATGGCCGTGTGGCGTTAGTTCTGATTTACTCACAGATTTACTCGACAAAGATCCATGTATTAACTATAGCTTTTCCTTGATAAATGGCTGAGCGTTTTTAAGTGAATGTTTTGAAGATTTAGTTCATTCTGTTGTTCATCGTTGAATAAACTACAGGACAATTGCGCACCACACTCGCATTCCCAATGCTATTTCATAACGATAATACATTTCAACCAACATGCAACTAAAAACTAAACTTACCTTGTTAACCTGCAAAATTTTCTGTACCAGAATGTATATTTAAAAAAAGTCAAACTTTGTTCATAGCAATCCCATTGACAGCGCCTCCTGATTCTAAAACTTAATCACAATCGCTGGGTAAATTCTAAACTCTCACAAATGCCAAGCCATTTATTGATATTTAAAACTACGCCTTTTTTTTCGAGGTAAATAAATAGTCTTTTAAAATTGTTTTATTTTATTTTTCTAATAGAAAAAATAATCCACGCAAGGAAACCAAATAGTTAAGTTGATATCTTCTCCTTAGTGTGTCGATGACAATTCTGAGTCAGCCCAAAGGCGACTAGTTTTGCACTTTCAGTAGCGTCCATCAGCTCCTGTGATGTGCAAACAACAGGACAGGCAGTTTGTGGGGCAACACCACATTTACACTAGAGATGGACCGAATGCGGATTCTGCCGAATGTCGATTTCGGCCGAACATTCGGTTGAAACATGTGCCGAAGCCAAAGTTCGGTTGAATTTCGCGCGCCTTAAGACGGCGCCAGGTTCAATCAGGTATTTTACATGATAAGTAATTGGTCCCTGGATGATTTGATGGATAGATGATGAAATTTTATTTGAGTAGCAAAATTTCATCAAAATCGCTACAGCGTTTAGGAGCAGTTCGGTGACATACACATGTACAGAAGAATTATATTTATGTCGGATCCCACCCAATGTGAAACGAATTTCGGTCCATCTTTATTTTACACTCCAGAGCAAAGTCATCTATGAATCTCCACCTGAACAGATTTTCCTTGCTTCGACCAACCTGTGTCCGGAATCTATTTAAAGACTTCCAGGTCGGCCATGGCAACTCGTGTCCAGATGGGAGATCTTCAGCAAGTGGCACAAAAGAGTTGGGTAGGGAAACACTTTCTCGCCACAGCTTCAGTCTTTCCTGGAGGGTTACCATCATCTGTTAGTGCAGGAATGCTAGACAGCTGACTAGCGCTGTCACTTTCCCACTCTCGGAATAGTCCTAAAACATTCCTACTAACAGATCATGGTAACCCTTCGGAGAGCGTTCGCCAGTGAGCGGGGGCACACACTTTAAAAAAACTATAATTCGGTTTATTCACCACTAACTAACTAGAACGAGTTGGCGTTTTAGCAATGTTTTCAATCCTATGAAGTATTAAATGTCTGTACTGTGATGTGATACCCACATATGTGTATATAATATACTATTTGACTACAGTACAGTGTAGTCACTACGTAGTGTCCTGTTCCCGAAGGGAAGCCGGCACGAATCGGCTTCTTAGGTGCCTTCGGGCCTCTATTGAATTAACTTTTGTCCGCGACATATGCAACTTACCAGGTCGGTCCGTGAAATGGTGACCATACATTACATACTGAGATACTGGCGTGCCTCCGTTGATCTTGGCTGACGTTTGTAGATCCTTGACAATAGTTACGAATAGTCAGAAGGCTGAGATTCTAACAAACAGTCTTACCAAGGGGTATCTTGTGACCCAGTACCTGGGTTATGGTTGTTAGATAGGCAGTCGCTCCAAGTAAAATATTGGAATTCAGCTGCATCCGGTTAGACTGGAAGCCGACACCGACATAGCTGGGAAAAAGCTAGACGGATCATATTGTCAAACTCATTTCTTGAGCCAATCAAATCAACCAATAACATCTTTGTTAGACTACTTTTTAGGCATGTTAACTGCATTGAAAACATAACCCTGCATTTTCTGTCACGCAGTCGGGTAAAAATTTGTAAACAAACAAAAATACTCTCCGTAAAAAAGTAAATAAAACCATCGTTCCAGGTTCCAAATCAGTTCAATCACCCCTCGATTCCACTTGTTTTTAAGTACTAGTAGGGTAAAAACGTGCAATAAAAGTTGTAACAAAAAGGGATTTACGATACAGTCCCGCGTTCCTGACGAAATCCTGTTTGGGGGAAGCAAAAAGGAAGATTTTTATTTTGGAACATGTTTAGGCTACGCCACGGTATCACAAGATCGTTTAGAAATTACTTGGTGCATGAGTGTTTATTCAGGCGCTGCGCTGGCTAATACTTTAATAAGGTAAGTACTTGTAATTGAAATACAAATACGTATTCGCATTCCGCATCAGACGACAGATATATTGTGCAGTGTGAGTGAGTGAGACAATACAACGTGTAAACGGACCCTTCACGAAGCCGACAACCAAGCATTTTGTGCATCAAACTGAGTAATTCTAAACAAAAATTAAACCCAATACTTTTATTGCATTCCACATGTAGCTGTATTATAATACTGCGGGGAAATGTTTTTTTTTTCATTGAATAGTACGGGGGTCGTGGAGGTAAGTTAAAGTTAAAAAACATTAAAAAAACATAAAACATAAACATTAAAAACTTTTTTTTTTCTATAGAAGTTGTGAAATAGTTTGAACTTAGGCCCTTATTATCTGATCTCAGTATCTAAAAGGTTCCGTTCCATGGTATGGCCTAGAACTCAAAAATAATCGCAATGACGGGGAGAACAAGTGCTTTTCGGCTTCGTTAAGAGTACTGTACTGCTCATCCACCTCCTTCATTGACATACGGCCTCTGAAGACAGCCGCCACAGTCAGGTACCTTCCGTGGCGGGGGTCACAAGCTGCCATCATATTCTTAGCATCAAACATCTGTTGCGTCAACTCCGGCACAGTCAGCGCTCGGTACTGCTGGCTTCCTCTAGACGTCAGCGGAGCAAATCCTGGGATGAAAAAGTGCAAACGAGGGAACGGGACCATATTTACGGCCAGTTTCCTCAGATCAGCATTCAATTGGCCAGGGAATCTAAGACAAGTGGTGACGCCGGACATAGTTGCAGATACCAGATGGTTCAAATCTCCGTAGGTCGGTGTGGTTAACTTCAAAGTACGGAAACAAATGTCATAAAGGGCCTCGTTGTCGATGCAGTAAGATTCATCAGTGTTTTCCACCAGCTGATGCGCAGACAAGGTTGCGTTGTAAGGTTCTACTACGGTATCTGATACTTTGGGTGACGGTACTACGCTAAAGGTATTCATGATACGGTCTGGGTACTCTTCTCGGATTTTCGAGATGAGAAGGGTTATAGATTACTTTATTCAAATCTCATTGTCAACGAAAATAAATGAAAACATTAACATTCTTTGGCGTGATAAGGCGAATTAAATCTATGGAAACTGAGAAACCCGCGAATCACTGCGACCCTTTGACATTGCGTAGCATCGCCCTAGGCCGTGAACGGGGCCGGGCGTGAAGACTCCAATGTTTTGATATAGCGTAAGCTCAGTATGTTAAGATTACACACGCGTAAATATATAGGATAGCCACCCTGGGCGCGCGTCATTTGAAGAGACAAGATGGTTGCGGTCAGATCAGTCGTGTTCTTAATATTATATCAGGGAGCGGTGAGTAAGTTTTTGTATTGTTTTTATTAGATAAAACATTGTTGCCAAAACACTTTTGTTAATGTAGACATTTGTCGGGTAAAGTTGAGTGTCGTTTTACGGAAAAGACTTCTTGATTCTATTCAACAATTTTACATGAGGTAATTGAGTTAATTGACATGCCAATCAGCAAAGTAAAAGCCGTACCGGTCGATCTCCAAGGTTAAGCAACGCATGCCGAGGTCAGTCCGTGGATGGATAACCATCTATTACATGTAAACTGATTTCCCCTTCTGCCTCGGGGACGCCCGGCTGTCATTTGCACATTTTTGACAGTCTTTACGGGTAGTAGGCAGTCAGTGGCCCGAAAGTCTGACAACCAGTCTTGTACTAACTGGGCTGTGTAGGTCAGATATGCCGTTGCTCTATGTAAAATACTTGTATTCAGCTACATCAGGTTAGACTGGAAGCCGACCTCAACATAATTGGGAAAAGGCTACGCAGATGAACCCCGAAAGTCTGCCAACCAGTCTTTCCAAGGGGTGTCATAATATCAAGTTGCTGGGTTGTGGTCGTTGTGGAGGTCAGATAGGCAGTCGCTCCATGTTAAATACTGGTATTCAGGTGCATCTGCTAAGATAAAGCTAGGCAGATGTTGATCTCGTTGATCTGATAGAAGAAGAAGACATGCTGCGCCGACCCCAAGTAAATTGGGATAAAGAGATGATGTACTCGTTGATATCTATCTATCTTTAGTATATAAAATGTAAGAAACCGGCCGACTGAATCACTGACTGATCGATCAACGCACAGCTGAAACCGCTGGGTGTAGAAACAGGAAATTTTGCCTAAACGTTCCTTAAATGACGTAAGCACTAACACTACTTTTTGGAAATTCATGCCCTAACTATGCGGTTGAAAGTTTGTATAAAACTTCGTCCACGCGAACGAATTCGCGGGCAACAGCTAGTTAAATTACAAGTATTCAAATCAAGCTAATAATTTGTATGTTTTCGTGACTATGAAAAAAAACTTTATCTTTAAATAGGTCATTCACTTCTAGACTTTATCAGCATTAGTGGTTAAAATAAATTATTTTATACTATAGTTGGTGAAATTTGCTCGTTAACCAGTGGTAGGTTTGCCAGTGGTTTCCTATAATAAGAGCTTCGAAACTGACGCTGAAAGGGAAATCAAGAAAACCTCTGTTGAGTTATTTTGATAGAATTTACCAATACTCTATTAATTGAAATATTTTTTTCTACAACTATTGAGACAACGAAATTTCCTAAAGTTATTAGTATTTAATTATCATTTTTGTAAAATAAAGGGTTGATGGTATTAAAGGGTTTGAAAAGTACTGTTTTGGAGTCAAACAGCGCATGGACGGCGTAAACGCTCTTAATCAATTTGGACTTTGAACAAATTTGGACTAAAAACTAAAACCAAAAAACTAAAAGTGTATTGAAAAACGTCGTTTGATAGACTGGGCATTTGTTATTGCAGTTCTCGGCTCCATAACACCCTCGCCTGCGGCTCGTGTGTGTATTTCGCCTCGGCCGCAATAACAAACTTTCCCCACTTATATCAAAATGTACTATTTCTTTCACCCATTCTTCTTTTCTGTCGTTACTAAAATATTTAAAGAAAGACATTTTTGTCGACGTTTGTCGCGTTCTAATATATAAGTAAACAAAAAAAAATATTTAAACACGTGAAGTTTATAAATTGTAGATGGTTAGGGGTCGTCCTTTAATCACGTGACGTTTGAACAGGGGGAAGGGTTTAGAAAAAAAATCACGATTAATCACGGAGGGGATAACATACAATCACGTGTATTTTTTCGTCGGACGAAAAATATGAATTTGTGTCGGTGTAAAATTTTTTTTACCAATAATGCATTAAAGACCCAAGCAAGCGAGTTTTTGTCTAAAAAACCCGAAAAAGCGATTTTTTTTCTAATACCTATACCGGATATTTAAAAAAATATATATCGGATAATTTTAAAGCAGTTTCTGAAACTACCTGATTTTTCAATTATAAAAAAAATACACGCGATGCTGGGGGTACCTCCAAGAGGGAGGGGGTTTATAAAAGTGGCCTAAGGAACCTCACGTGATTAAAGGACGGCCCATTATATGATTGGCTGATATGAACGGGCCATAGGCATTCAGTTAGGTGTCGCTTACTCTTAATGAAAACGGCATTAAGTATTCAGTTAGGTTTCACCTAGTGTTAGTGAAAGCGGGCATTAGGCATTCAGTTTAATGTCACTTAGTGTTGGTGAAAACGAGTATTAAGCATTAGAGGTCGCTCGGAATGTCTTTGTAAAGAGGTAGGAACAACAGGGTGTCTAGTCCCTCATCCCCCATAGAAAAGTGTGGATTCTCCGACCAGATAGGTGTTGTAACCTCTATGTCTTTCAGGAAACCAGCATGCCTGAGAGATGTTCTCGACGGCATGTAAAGCCAAGTCAGAGGTCCATGAGTGGCATAAAAACTCTCGACACCAGGTTAGGCACTAACCACACGATAACGAAGATGTCTTTGTCATTTTTAACCGACTTCTCATATCAAAACTATGTAATATTAGCCGCTACTTAAAAACACCGTTTCCCACAATAAGGAAGATATAAAGACGATTTGAGAGGTGCCTACCTTGTGCAGTTGTGTTTATGCAAGGACGAATGGCGACCTTCCATACAATCATACAATCCCTTCTTGATCCATTCACGACATCAGGTATGTTGTGAATGTCTATAAATAATATATGTACTTACCTTATATTCACATACAATAGTAATTTTTCGGAATCATGTGCGTATTGTATAATTATCACTTGCTTCGGTGAAGAAAACCAGCATGGCTGGCAAAAAAGTCAATGAAACAAACAATAGTCACCGATTTCCGAAAGTAAAGTTATTTTCCATGTTTTTAATGTTTTTTTTGAAAGTCATTTATTATTTTGCAAAAAAGTTTTAATTTTACCCTTTTTAGTTATAGTATCACACACTAATCGTTGTCAAGTATCAATTTCGCAATTTCTTTTAGTTGGATGACATATTTTTTCCAGCTATTTTGATCTAAAAACCAAATTACTGAACCGATTTTGATGAAATTTCTATGGAACCAATCGGGAAGAACTATTATTATTACTATTCAACCATTATTTTATCCTTTCAGATAAAATAATGAATGAATGACGAAGTTAAGAGGTAACAAACACGAAAAAAAATACAACTGAATTGAGAACCTCCTCCTTTCTTTGAAGTCGGTTAAAAAAACTAAAATAGCGAAGCTATAGTCCCAGTCACAAAACATAATCAATTCATCTATCTCTATGGAGAAAAATGTGCAAATTCCGATTGTTTACCAACAGCGCCCTTTTTCAACGTCATTTGATCGGCAAGACAAAATATCCTTGTAGCTGAATAGCCTGTATGATAAATCCTAGGTATGAGTAGGTGCTATACAGGGTGGAAACTTTCAGCGGGGCAGTAAGGGGAACTACTTTAACCGATGCACCTACACGAAAATGTTTTTAGCAGACTATCTATAATTTTTCGTGAAATTTCGATCCCCGTTCACAGATTTTCACAAAAATGTACAGTTAGCAAGAATATGTCCATTTTACACAAATATTTTTATTGATGCCAATCGATCCTGATAGCGGCCTATGAACGTCGGCTTATGTCGTCTTAATGAAGGAATGTTTTAGTTCTATTCCAGTGTGGGAAAGACATGGCGCTGTACATCCTGCATAGCTCTGTCTCTTTCCCACACTGGAATGTATAATTATAACGTCATGGTAGGCCACCTTATCAAAAACTTTCAGTTTGCGGTTTCGGTTCTATAGTTTTACTATGTTAAACCCGAGTTTCCCCGGGTGCCCCGGTTCTTCCGGGTGTCCCGGGAACCGAAACCAGGATCTGCATGCCCTACTTGCGACCGACCAAAGATATAGTCTACCAGGAGTCAGAGTTTAATCTTTAAATGCCTAATAACTTAATAAACGATGTTTACATCGTTCTTATCAGTTACGTTTACCTCTTTCACGATCATCCGAACAAAAACATAAAGACTATTCAACTCCAAAGTTAGGTACTTATGCGGGCGTCTGACTAGTGGATGACTTGGCGTTTTTGTATTATCAATTTATCATACAGCGCATTGAATTCATCAATTTTAATCAAATCATCGTGCATATTTCGAAGACGAAGAAGGGCCCCGAATTTCGAAGTTTATCTTGTACTATTATGTATTCTGTCGTTTTATTTAAACTACCCACCTGGCCGGTAAATATGGAATATCGAAGGTTTAGGGCCTATTTCAGAGCGAGACCGGCGTTGGTCGTTAAAACCGGGATTATTATTAATTAATTACCAGACGCGCACGCAACCGGGGCGCCGCGCCGGTGCCGCTCTGAATTAGGCCTTAGAAAAGGAAAGGTGCGTAGCACATAAGCATGTACATATATTGCGTCAGGTGAATTCTAAACACCTAAAAACGGTGTTTCGTTCAAGAATTAAACTCACGACCCCCAGCATAGAAGCTGGCAAGTCAACCACAACACCATACCATACCCTACAATTTAACCAAAACACTTAAAACCCTACCGCATTTTTAAAGCCAATTTAAAAGTTAGTTTTTGTCAATGGGCTTTCTCACTGCTTACGATCACGGCTCGTCTGCCTTATAATTGAATTGCCTGGAGTATCTATTGTTGGGATACTTCGTTCATATATTACTATGAATACGAAAGTAACTTTGTCTGTCTGTTTTTGTTTTTCTTTTCACGCCCAAAAAGGAGCTGGACTCTAAAGTTCCATGGACCCGAACAAAGGTCTATGCTTCCACATTTATTGTGCGAACCACCAGTCTGTAGAATTCACTGCCGGCTTCTCTGTTCCCCGACCATTACAATCTGGATCTATTCAAGGTTCGAGTGAATCGGTATTTCCTAGGCAAGCGTGTTCCACCCTAGACCACATCATCGCTTCACATCAGGCGAGTTGCGGACAAACGCAAGCCTACTTCTGGTAAAGAAAATAAAGAGCGCTCCTTGGTAGCTCTGGATTACTCTCATCCAGCCTATCCCTTGCTGTCCTCCCTCAGCGACGCCATGAACGGAAATTCGTACCTCACAGGAGGTGTCCTTAGCGTGTAGCCGCTTAGTTTAAAAACTTGCCAGGCTGGAGGCCTTAATCCCAAGGTACCCACAGGATTGCCTGGTTAAGTAGCAGAAAACCTCGCAAGGTCTGGCTGACCTGCGAGATGCCATTCATATAAAAGAAGCTCAAGAGGTGGAACGAGGGTAGGGAGCCCTTTGCCCAGCAGTGGTAGACAAAATTGGAATCTGATTGAAAATTAGCACACAGACCTGGGCTAGGATACCTACTCTGTAACCCGTTAGTCATCATTTGCCTGCGTATTTCCAACTACGTTGGGTTCGCCTTCCAATCTAACCGGATGCAGCTGAATATCCGTATTTTACTTGGAGCTACTGCTTCTGACTTCCATAATATAATACGATACCCCTTGGTAAGACTGGTTGTCTGACTACCTGTAATGACTGTCAAAGATCTACAAATGACGGCTAGGACCAACGGCTTAGCGTGTTTTCCGAGGCACGGAGGAATGACGGATGTAATAATGGTTACCCATCCACAGATCGACCTAGGCAAGCGCGACTTAACCTTGAAGATCATCAGCTCCTCTCCATATCCTGTTATTAGGTACATGGTTACTAGATTATGAGTCAGGACTAAGAAGTCACACCAATCAACAAACTCCCACAAGATGGGGTAGGTAATACGTTCCTTGTAAAATAATTTTCGACCAACACACGAACGAATCCACGAACCAAAGCTATAATACTTAGTTCTACTCACACGATAATATAATATTAACAACGATATCTCTAACACAGCATTGTTTTGATATAACTTGATTTGATAGTTCAGTAACGGTCAGGCATTGACCGCGCGCGCACGCGTTTTTAAATATATTGTCATCTAACTAATACTAATAGAGGTAAAATTTGTTTGTTGGTTTGTATGTAGGGGTTAATCTCCGGAACTGATGATACAATTCTACAATTTTTTTAACTGGTAGAAAGCTACATTATTCGTGGGTATAAATTATATTTATATCATGCTTATTAGCCGAGCTATCAAAATTTTTGCGGACGAAGTGCCAATTCTTGCATAAAACTTTAATCATGGAGTCGAGTTCGGTTGCAGATTAGGCTTAAATTTCAATATCGTCGTCCTTTTCTAACATACAATATAAAAAAGAGACAGAAGGGTTTTAGAGGTAGGTTTAACTGCCTACTGGTTAACTTTTTGATTACTGTTCAAAATATTTATCATCACTAAAACAAACACTTTAAACCTGTTTGTTTTAAAACAATAGATGCTCAGAGATTAAATCGTCTTTTGATAGTAGTACCTAACAGTTGTTTCGATGATATTAAATTCTGTAAAATATATTTAAATACTTGTCGGAGAAAGCGATAACTTTGAAACATCAAGTTGCTGATTTGACCATTGTAGTAGGGGTAAACGCCGTGACGTCAGATGTTGTTTTAATGGCGGCACGTGGACAGAGTCGTTTTGTAGAGTGGGGATTGTGCCGAGATCACTTTTGCTCGGAACTCCAACGAAGTCACTCCTTCAGAACGAAACTGTCGGTTTGCCCATTTTGTGGAGATTATTTGTTAGTGTTATTTAATGTAAATTTGTGTTAAATAATAAACTGTGATTTTTGTGTACCGAAACCGAAACTATTATTTTAACATTCCATCATGAACCCGGTACCACCGAACCCTAATGACAACGGCGCTATCGCTCAGCCATCGCTTACGCCGTCATCAGAATTGGGATCTGGACTCGATTCCCACTGGCGTGCTATGTTCGAGATGCAGCAGAAGAACATGATGCAGCTGATCGAAGCCATCAGGACACCAACAGTGGCACCTCAGATCATGCTGCCAGAAATTAATCCGGAGCTACCAGATACCGATCCACGTGCTTGGTGCGATACTATCGATATTTGCCTCGACGAACGTCCACTGGAGGGTGCATCGCTTATTATAGCTCTGGCGAGTGCAAGTCTGAAGCGGAAGTTCGATCGCAGTACCGGTGAGGGCGCCACTGATGCAAAGCGTTTAAAGCCACAAACTTCCACTATGTTCACGTGCCATAAGTGCGGAAAACCGGGACACAAAGCGATGAACTGTCGTTCGAAGTTTACGCAGCCTGCTGGAGCTAACGCCCAGAAAACTACACCGGCGGCGACTTCATCGGGTTCCAGCAAAAGAATAACGTGTTTCCGTTGTGGAGAAGCCGGACACATCTCTACGAACTGCCAACGCGGCAGTGCGGGTGGCGCGTCATCGTCGGCGGGCAGCGCTGCCAACGCAACGGCGGAGCAACGCGTCGATAGCCGCGAAATAGCAGGTGTTTGCGGGGAATTGGAACAATCCGGTGAGTCGTTTTCATTTTGTTTTGATTCCGGCGCCGAGTGTTCTCTCGTTAAACAAAGTGTAGCTTATAAATTCTCGGGCAAACGTTCACTTTCAACCGTGCAAGTAATTAGTATCGGTAATAATTCGAATGTTTTTAGCACTGAACAAATTCTTAGTGATGTTGTGGTCGACAATAATGAACTGTCAATTTTATTTTACGTACTACCCGACGATTGTATGAAATACGATGTTATGATCGGACGCGATATTTTGACACTTGGCTATACGGTACATTTAACTGAATCTACCCTACGTATTCCGAAAGTCACAAATGTAGGTTGTTGCGATTTACCTCCCGTAATTGATCTTTACAATGTTGATTCTGATATTTCAAACGAAAACAAGGACCGGTTGACGTCCCTTTTGAATGAGTATTCGAATGCTTTTATCAATGGCCTATAACGACGATGATGAAACCGGAATTGACCTAACAGAGGCGAGAGAACACGCGGTGGACGGTATTGAGAAGAGTGCGGCTTATGAAAAAGCCCGTTTTGACAAAAATAAGGCCAAAGTAGTTAATTTCAGTGTTGGTGATTTGGTTTTAATTCAAAATAAAGAACGGAATCAGACTAAATTAGACCCCAAATATAAGGGACCGTTTAAAGTTGTAGAAGTACTTGACGGTGATCGTTATCTTTTAAAATCTTTGAATGGTAATAGAACATACAAGTATGCTCATGATCGCATAAGAAGGATGCAACAAGGTCATATCCCCAGCGAATTAGACGTAATTAGTGAAGAATTGGATCTAGATGATGCGGGTGAAGGCCCATCAACTCGTTCCGATTAATGTTAATGCACAAAGTATTTCTTAAGCGGACGGTTTACCGGAGAGAAGGCCCGGTAACATGCGTCCTGTTTAGGGCTTATCAGTGTGAAGGACTGATACTGACTTTTGGTACTGGGCTTGCCAGGTTTTAGGACCGGTACTGTCCAATCTATTGTGTGCACGACAGCGAGAAGGGCTGTGTGTGATGTATCAGACATTACCAGCGAGAAGGGCTGATAATAAGTTGACTACTTTGTTTTTACTTGGTGCATTGATATTGTGTTCTAGTTTATTTCATTTGACTTTTCTAAATCTTGATGTGTCGCTTCAAATGCAAGTCCTTTGTTTGAGGTCAGGTAGGCCGAGCAATCTTATATTGTCTACAAATGCATTTTGTTTTGTCGCCAGGTAATACAGCACACGAGGACGTGTGACTTGTCAGTATGGCCGTGTCGGAGAAAGCGATAACTTTGAAACATCAAGTTGCTGATTTGACCATTGTAGTAGGGGTAAACGCCGTGACGTCAGATGTTGTTTTAATGGCGGCACGTGGACAGAGTCGTTTTGTAGAGTGGGGATTGTGCCGAGATCACTTTTGCTCGGAACTCCAACGAAGTCACTCCTTCAGAACGAAACTGTCGGTTTGCCCATTTTGTGGAGATTATTTGTTAGTGTTATTTAATGTAAATTTGTGTTAAATAATAAACTGTGATTTTTGTGTACCGAAACCGAAACTATTATTTTAACATTCCATCATGAACCCGGTACCACCGAACCCTAATGACAACGGCGCTATCGCTCAGCCATCGCTTACGCCGTCATACTTATTTGTTATAGGTACGCGAATCGTATTTTGAACAACGTAAAAAACACAAGATGATTTGAATTTGATAGGCTACCTTCAGCCGTAATGTAGCCTGTAAAATTTACTTTGCAATCGGACAATATGGACTCACATTTAAAAAACTCCCACAACGTCAAAAGAGCATGAGAAAGAGACTGTCACACAAGTAAAGAGTGAGGGAGACGACGCTCTACATAGGCGAACTTGTTTGATGAACCTTTAGTGTTGTCACGTATGGAGAATTCTAAACTTTTTCTTTTGTTTCAGATGAGCTCTTTTGTGCACGTGCCGAAATTAAAGATGTCAGACGGCAGGGAGATGCCTGCTATTGGTCTGGGCACATACCTTGGATTTGATCAGGTTGGCTTTACTAAATCCTATTTATTTGACATAACACAGCTTTAACATAGTTTACATAGTGCAAATCGAATTTTTAGCAAAATTAAAAGCAGTAAATTTAACGCTCCTTACGAATGTGATCCTTATTCCAGCCAGATATTCGTTTTATCGCATGTAGGCACGCTTAAAAAGGAATTTGAATATTATACACGTGTGTATACGAGACAGGGTGGAAGGGGCTCCGACGCGAAAACGGTTAACACGTATTAAGTACAGCATTCTGAACCCCACATAGAAAGAGAGAAGATTTTTTTATTCGAAAAAAAAAACAGCTGTTCCTACAAAAGTGCAATAGCTACACGGTCAAAATGTATGGAACAGCTGTTTTTTTTAAATGACTGATGAAAACTTTTTATGTGGGGGGGGCTCAGAATGATGTACCGAAGGGTTAGGGGTCACTCGGCCCACTATGGAACTGGGACCGCGGACCAGTTACCCTTTTTAAAAATTGATACTGGTTAACTGAGCCCACATCTGTTTTTTTTTTTGCTGTCCCTACTATGAGCTTAATAAATTAAATATGCAATAGAGTTTATAATAATGGGTTTACAAGTATCGTGATATTATAAAATATTAATGTAGGTACCTACCTAATTAGATAAACGATGCATCACGGTAGCTATTTCTATGCATCCGTCAACTTCCTGTTATTGCAATTCACTATTTTTAATTACCTTGTTTGATACTATAGAATTACTTCTCAATTAAGTAATATAGAACATAGAAATAGTACATTAGGTACTGCTGCGGCCTGCAAGAGGGGCATTGACGGACGCACGTGAAAATTTGGGCCGATGCGAATCTGAGGCACACACATAGGTGCGCGAGTCCATCAATGCCTGGTTGCGGTCTCAAATAATGCGCAGAAATTCAAATATATTTATATCTATCTATGTAATAGTATGTACTAGTAATAAAATAAATGATAATACTTATATAATGTAAGTACATAATGATGTCCATGCCTAAACATCATGTACAACATCAATTATAAAATTAATAATATACAAGGTGGAAGGTACAGAGACGATAAGCCGGTCACCGCATACTCAGTACATCATTCTGAACCCCCTGACATGGAAATTTTTCGTCGGTTATTAAAAAAAAAATCTGCTGTTCAGTACATTTTGACGTGTAGGTATTGCAGTTTTGTAGGAAACAGCTGATTTTTTAGGCTTAGCGTCGGTGTCCCTTCCAACTTGTATAAACCATTTTAAGCCACCCTTCGCTTGATTGAAAGCAAAACAGATGTGAGCCCAGTTAACCACTATCAATTTTTTTAAGGGTTAGGGGTCATTCGGCCCACTATGGAACTGGGACCGCGGACCAGTTACCCTTAATACATGGTAACCGTTTTCGCGTCGGTGTCCCTTCACGGCCAACCTACTAAGCAAAGTTAAACGAATTTTAGAAAGAGACTGTCAAACTTGTGTGAATGTCTCTTTCTAAAAGTCGAAGTGTTATATTTACTCCCGGATAGCTGTAACTTATTTTCTACTTTTCTAGAATGGCGTGGTTAGATCCCAGGACAAGCAGCTTCGGGACGTGGTTCTGGATGCCATAGACGTTGGCTACAGGCACTTCGATACAGCATCTATTTATAACACAGAAGCTGAGATAGGAGAGGCTGTGAGGATGAAGATTGCCCAGGGAGTTGTGTCGAGGGAAGATGTGTTTATTACTACTAAGGTGAGTATCTCATCATTCATAGATTTCTTATGCGACAATGCATCAAAGCTGACAGTGCGTACCTACGCTACGTCGGCAAACATCGCCGAGGCACTTCGAAAACTGGGCAGTCGCAACGATACCCTGAACGCATTATTGTATTGGATACGCAGAGCATTGTAAGTAACTAATTTGTAAGCCTTTTGAATACATGTAAACCACAGGACTCCCGAGTACAGAGATGTACAGTATGCCTTAAAAATTACTATTTTAATTGCATCTGTGCATCGAGAGGATCATCGTGCCAGCATATTCGCATGTTCAGTTTGGCGATGTATTCCAAATATTCTGAAATATTCACACCACTATCGACGTGTCTCGTGGCAAGAAGCTGACCGAACTAGAAAAAATGTCTTATGGATGCTATTTTAAAATATTCGCAGCTATGGAACACTCATCACAGACGGGGAGAGGTAGCGACTGCCTTGAAAGAGACCCTGAACAAGACTGGACTCAACTATGTGGACCTGTATCTTATGCACTGGCCTATTGGTCTTAATGTGAGTATACCTTCATCCTTAACACAAGTTAAGGTAAGAGATACACCGGTAAACTAACACAATTATAATTGTGTTACTCCTATAGGACCCAATAATATTTATCCGTGGTGCTAGGCAACTGGGCTTATTCCAGTTGTCCAGTTGTAAACGTACCTCTGTGCCTATTGGCCTTGTTTTGTTCTGTCTCCTGCTGATATGGAGGGAAGTGAAAGTTATGTTTTTCCTACTCCTGCGCTAATCTTTTCTGAATAATTTTGTTGCGGGATCCAAGACAGGTAAATCGTTTCTCTAGGACTTCGTCGAGCTTCATTGTCTCGGCGCTTTTCTGGTAGCCACTGTTGATTCAGGCTTTCAGGAGTTGCAGTGGTTCGGGAAAAGTGTGGCGGCTTGACCCAGATAAAAAACTAACACAATTATGTTATGGTGGAAACGTTATTAAAACGGTAATACTGACGGAGGATTCTTGCGACTGTGAAAAGCGCAAGATTGGTCGTTGTGCCGTTGCTTGAGGAAGGCAGTAGACGTCTTGCAGCTATTTCATGATGGTATATTTTTTATTAGGAGCTCGTGGCTAAAAATTATAACCGCTCGGGTCGATCTTCAGGTAAGGCCGCGTTTGCTTAGGTTGGTCCGTGAATGAGTGACCACCCGTTACATTCCGAGTTTCTTCCGTGGCTCGGAAAGGCGTTGGTCCCGGCTGTCAATAAAATTGTAAATCTTTGAAAGTCGTTAAGTAGTCACTGGCCCGAAAGTCTTACAACCACTCTTAGGTACCTAGGGTATCGTTTTACTCAGTAGGCCAGTACTAACTGGGTTGTGGAAATCACATAGGCAGTCGCTCCATATGAAATACAGGTATTCAGCTGCATCCGGTTAGACTGGAAGCTGACCTCAACATGGTGGGAAAAGGCTAGGCAGACGATGATATTTTTTAATAATAAAATTAATAGAATAACTATATGGTGCTGGGGAGTTTATTCCACCATTTCCTCTCTCCAGCTAAAGCACTACGAAGAGGTGGAGGGGGGTCGTTTATGGGGACTGTTTCATGCAACGTTCAAGGAGAGCTGATTCTTCACCTAATTTTTATTTGCATTGTTTCCTTCCTATTACAGGCTGACTACTCCCACTCAGACGTGGACTACATGGAAACTTGGCGAGGGCTGGAAGATATGCACAAACTTGGCCTGGCCAAGTCCATAGGCGTCTCCAATTTTAACAAGGAGCAGCTGCAAAGGGTCCTTGATGAAGGGACTGTGAGACCTGTGGCTTTACAAATTGAGGTAACAAATGAGGAAAGACAATTTTTGTGAGAGACCTTTGATCAACCATAAACATAACCAAGTTGACCTTAAAAAGGTATGTTTATGGTTCAAAGAATTGAAACCTATTGAAACTATGATACATATACAACTAAATGTTATTAGTTTCGTAAAGATGGCATGGTAATATCCTGGGTTCCTAAAATTAGTTTCATTTGGAGTCCATAAACTTGCATACTCGTACGGACTGCAAAAAACAAGAGTGAAGTAACTTTTATTAATTTTAATTTTGTAACTACCTTGGGATTTCGAACAGAACCAAATTTCCAACTTAATTCTTGGTAAACGTAGTGAGCACACTTTACAGGCTTCATCATCATCATTCTCCTGCCCTTATCCCAATATATTCGTGGTCGGCGCAGCATGTCTTCTTCCATACTTCTCTATTATTTGTCATCTCACCAGACAACTCCTTTCTTGCCATATCATCCTTCACACAGTCCATCCATCGTTTCTTTAGTCTTCTTTCCAATTTTCAGGCCAGTTTATGTACCGATCTGTACCTAAATTGTCTTAGAAATGAACGCTGTTTACTAATACGAGTAGTTATGTACGCATATGTAGATATAAACCTTTTTTTATGTGAATATTGTTCGTATTCCTCGGAGGAGCTCGTGGCTAAATAATAACTGCTGCTCGGGTCGATTGTCAGGTTAAGCCGCGCTTGCCTGGGTTGGTCCGTGGATGGGTGAACATCCATTACAAACCTAGTTTCCTCCGTGCCTAGGAAAACACGTTAAACCGTTGGTCCAGGCTGTTAATTGTACATCTTTGACAGTCGTTACAGGTAGTCAGTGGCCTGAAAGTCTGACAACCAGTCTTACCAATGGGTATCGTATTATCCAGTATTAACTGGGTTGTGGAGGTCAGATAGGCAATCGCTCCATGTACTGGTATTCAACTGCATCCGGTTAGACTGGAAGCCGACCCCAACATAGTTGGCGAAAGGCTAGAGATAGAGAGATGATGATGATTGTTCGTATTCCTATAAGCGAATGTGTATAAAGTTTACCTACACGGTAATTTGAATCCATTTCCTTTCACTCACCTCTGTTCCCTGATCATTTTAATCGGGATCTATTCAAGGTTTGAGTGAATCGGTTTATACTAGGCGCGCGTGCTCCACCCTAGGCCGCATCATTGCTTCACATTTCACATCAGGCGAGTTGCGACCAATCGCAAGCCTTTTTAGTATAATAAAAACAAACTTCACACAGAAAAGTCTAAACTACTCCCTTCCAGGTCCATCCTCAAATAATCCAAGAGGAACTCATCAACTTCGCCCGTTCTGAAGACATCATAGTCATGGGGTATAGCCCCTTCGGTTCCCTGGTGATGCGCTACGGCATGCACTTCCCAGGGCCTAAGATGGATGACCCCGAGCTGGTTAAAATAGCCCAGAAGTATGGGAAGACTTCTGCTCAAGTTGTGTTGAGGTGGTTGGTGAGTAAAATGGAAACTGTTTTAAATAGTCACAAAATAAAAGCTCAAATAACATGATACTTGTTACCTGTTTAGATAGAGGTGAAAATTACACTAGCATTTAGCCAGTTATGTTTAAGTTCCATGTAATAGGGGGCCAGCCTTTTCCCTTCAACTGTACACAAATCCAGACCCCGGGCGACTACCGCGAAATAACAGATGGAAAAGCTCTGCTCAATCAGGGTATCGACCAATGAGGCTCAAATAACGGAATACTTAATATGGCTTTCTTACGCAATAGTACCTTGCGGGCTCTAACACCGAAATATTCTACCTATACTAAGTTTTTGAAAAAATTCTACTTTGAAAACCCTCGCTTTTGACATTCTTCTTTATTTTTGTGTGGTTAGTGCCTAACCTGGTGTCAGAGTTTTTATGCCGCCCATGACCCTCTGACTTGGCTTTACATGCCGTCGAGAGATATCTCTCAGGCATGCTGGTTTGGTTTTTTCCCTCACCGAAGCAAATGAAAATTATACAATACGCACATGATCCGAAAAATCGGAGGTGCGTATCTTGGGTTCGAAATCGAGACCTAAGACTAGGCAGTCCGACGGTCACACCACTAGGCTATCACTGCTGCTGGTGCTGTGTTTTTGACATTTGACACGCATGTGTGTAATGTTTAAAATCTGGAAGTGAATTTGGTACCTTCCAAGGCTCGTTGAGTTATATTTACTCCCGGATACTGTCATATTTTCGATAAAGTGCCAAGATAATTACCTAGACCCTTTTTATATTTCCTCCAGGTCGACAGAAACGTTGTTCCAATCCCGAAGACAGTGAACCCGAAGAGGCTGCTGGAAAACATTAACATATTCGACTTCAAGTTAGAACAAGGTGAAATCGAGAAGATCAATGCTTACAATTCGAATACCCGATTCACCCTGCCTTCATTCTGGCAGTCGCACCCTCATTATCCGTTTGAAAAGGTCAAGGACCCTATTGCTGATCCGTTTAGGGGCTGATTTATGTTAGTTTAAGTTATTTAGTATATAAGCTAACAAAGCAAACTGACAAAGGAAACTGCCAGTATTTTATATAACCTCATCATTATCAGTATACAGTTGTATTATGGGTTTTATGGCACTGGAATGGTAAACATTTATAAAATGATAAGTTTTTAAACATGGTCACTTACACTAAAAACGGGATATTTACCTAGCATGTTTACTGCAATAACTTCAATTTATCCGAGATCATGGTGCTTGCAACAGCGCCGAAATATCGGGCACTCAAAATCAATAGCAAACAAAATATGATAAATATCCCGTTTTTAGTACCTATTAATGACGGTATTGAGAAAATTGTAATAATAAACAAGATAATCAGATGATGATAGTTTCGTTTAAGGTAGACGGCCCAGGGGAGCCCGCGAAATTCAAATTTTCTTGCGTTTTTTGCAATTTGCCGGTCAGTGTTGATTAAAACTGACATTTCATGAAGAAGTCATTCAACGGGATTCGATGAACTTAGAGAGTTATATTGATGATTTAAATGATTATAAAAATTTGAATTTTACATGATATATTCTAGGTATAAATTTTAATGTACTTTAGAATTTACTTATAAATAATAAAATGGTATTATTTTTAATAAACCTGTGGTTTTTTTTTAAATTACTTCTTGCGATTATGCGTTGTCGTGGTATGGGCATGCGATGCGGAGGAATGAAGAAAATGTCGTGAGGAAAGTTTTGAGTATAAATTAATGTGGTCATGTGGGTGAGTATAAGAGTAGAGGAAGACCAAAGAAACGCTGGATGGACTGTGTGAGGGATGATATTATGGCAAGAAAGGAGATGTCTGATGAGATGACAAGTAATAGAGATGTATGGAAAAAGAAGACATGCTGCGCCGACCCCACATAAATTGAAGGAATGGCAGGAGAATGATGGTGATGATCAGTGATCGGAATAGGTAGAGCTAATGTACCTAAAGTTCAAGGAACAGACACACACACACAGACACTTTCAGTTGAGACGCCGCCAACATGACATGTGTTGGTAGGCTCCATTATCTATACAAATAAATAAAATTGGAATGTCTGTTTGTAATTTACAAAATAACAGCTTTTTACTGAATGCATTGGTATGAAAGTTAACCTATAAGTACGGTACTTATAACAAAAAAAAATATTTAAGTGTTTTTTTTGTCAGTCTGTCTGTTTGTGCTGGCTAATCTCCGAAACGGCTGGACCGATTTCGACGGGACTGTTACTGGGAGAAGGTTGATGTTGAGTAACTTAGGTTAAAGAAAAAAAAGGGATTAGGGGTTCCGTGCATAAAAAAATAAAACACTTCTTCTTCAAATTGTTAGCAAAATTCAATTCAAATAGGGAAGTCATATTTTATAATATTTCACGCGGACAAAAGTCGCGGGGAACACCTAGTAGGTACCTACTGCATACAGACAAACTTCGTTTGGTACTTTATTCATCTATTTCTTGATAAACCGCTAAGTGCCAACAATATCAATTTTACACAAAACAAAACGTATGCAAAATAGGTCATACGGGGTCATTCATTTAATATCCGGAGTCCGTACGCATGTCCTGACGTCAATATTGCACATCGAGTTTTTTCAGAAGTTCTGTTTTATAGAGCGCTGTCCCTTTTACTCATACTTGTGTGACAGTCTCTTTCCAAAGCTCGATGGCTGTCCGGGAATTGTAGGTATTGCTCATAAATCAATAAATCAAAGACTACAATATAATATAGAATAAATGCAATGTTATAGCTAGGTAGGTATCTACTGTTTTATGATTCATTCATTCATCCATCTATTTCCTGCTAAAATCTTGTGTTGTTGAGTTCTAGTCTACCTAAAAGTCTGGCATTGATCGTATTTCAAGAGTTTCGTTCCATAAAATAAACATTCTCATTTATTTATTACGATACATTTCCAGTAACTGGAATTTCTGTAAATTATTTATATTGGCCGGTATTTTTAGCGCAGAAAGAGACATGTTACTGTATTTTGCATAAAAGTGACAGAGACAGATATAGATAGTTGTTTATTGATGTAAAATGCCAATATAATGAAGCAAGGACTGAACATTTTTTATGCTATAGATTATGTGACTTGTAATCTGGAACGCTGTTAGTGTTGCAGCGTAAAGCGTTCTCCCCCATAGTGTGTAATATTTGCTTCCTAGTATACGTTGAATTAATCACGATTTTATTTCTCTTTGCTTATAAAAAGTATTAAAAAACTTTTTGAATTGACCAAATAATCAATGTGAATTTAAAAGACAATCTGAGTACTGATTCAACCTGATAAAAGTAAACGAAATGATATAATTTTTTTCTTTAATAAATAGTTATCTACTCTGCCGATGCGCGTTTCATTGCTGGTAAAAAATATGCCTAATTTTCAAGACAATGAAACGTACCAATGATTATCGGCAGGCGCTATACGAAACAGTACGCGCGTATAAGAAAGCGTTGTGGTGCTTACAACTTGGTTTTGAATAAAATTAATTATTACTTCAGATACTAACTTAGTATTGTTCACACGTTTGGCACACACTGAGCTGCTGAGCTATTTCTGGCTTGTCGATAAAACAACAAGTGGGCTGAAGTGGGGAAATAAAATTATGTCAGTCTGGTAACCCAGTGTGCAGCTGATTAAGGACGTCTTTACTTCGTCGCTGTCTGCGAAAAATCAAATAAAATTTTCCTCCATATTTGTTAAGTGGTGCACTTTGCACAAATTATCGTTTAAATAAGTGTTTTAAATCATACATTGTGGCTAAGGTAACCCCTTACCCGAGCATGAGTTATTCCGGAAGGAATAAATTCGAGGTGAGTAGTACCTAATCAATATTAATGTCATTGTTTGTGTTTTCGTTGTGTTATAAACAGCTGACATGGGCGCAACGGGCCCATTTCTTTGTTCTTGGCGCAGTTTACGACGTTTCCAGGGAATAAAACTTTATAACAAACCCAAAACACTTGTAAATAATAAATACTCATTTATTTACAAGTCTGGCAGACATAGCTATTCTATTTTTGAATAACACAAAAAGATGCGTTCTACGCAATCTTTGGATAAGTTCTTTAACATGTCGTGATTATTATTTTGTATTTTTTTATTGTTTATTCACACGCGGTACTGAGTATTCATGTTTTTCTTTGTTAGGTCAGTGTAAATGACCTGAGGCGCGCGGCCACTCAACCCATGAATTGCTTATAAACCGTTATAATGATTGTTTTGATAATTTTAAGACGTATTTTTAATGATGCGCGTGGTTTTCCGGCATGTTACCTTTGCCAGCCACCTAAAGAAATGTGGAAAACGAAATAGAGAAAGGAATGCATGTTTTTTTTAAGAAATTGAGGCGGGAAAATTATATAATTTACGTAAAAACGTAAATAGCGCGCAATTAATTTAATTTGTTTTTGTTTTTTAATGCGACGCTAGACTCTTTGTTGGTAAATTGTGTTTATCAGATAAGAAATTATCAGTCACGTCACATATTATTCCATGCTTGTTTGTTTAAATACTAAGAAAGTACTTACATTTAAAGATGACACTGTATGAGTAATATTTTCCATCATACACGGCTGTACATGTGCTTACTTCATGTGATCTTGTATGTTGAATTTAATGCTTAACACATGCATACATGAACTCACCTCTTTTCCCACAGGGAAACACCCCCCAACCCCCTTTTTTATTATATGGTCGTACAATCCATCCAAAGATTGTCTGGAAGATACCGCTATCAGAAATAAGATGGCCATTGTAACCATAAAATTAGCAATATTGTGAAACAGTTGTGTTTCAATTTTAGTTTACAATAAAGTACATTCTATTCTCTATGGGATGCACAAACTACAGAATAGGTAACTCCTGCTGCTATCCTTACATAGGTACTCCTTTTGCTTTGTTCACAATTGTACACCATTATGAAAATCTCTGATTCAGTCATTAGGCAAGAGGCTTCTGAAGGCTCCAATCCCTTAGCCCAGTTCTGGGCCTACTCAATTTAGTTTGCCTTTAACACACTAAGAAGACCCGTAAGATGATCCACTGACCAGAATTAGGCAACAGGAAACAGGATCAAATTACTGTATCTTAACAAAATGCTGCTATCGTAATTATCTCAATCACAAATAGTAATTACTAATTGTTCGGTCATAATTAAAAATAATGGATAACATAGTCTGACATCACTTGTTATTATTTCGCGTGAAATTAAAATGTTAAAATATTACGCAAAGTACCTACCTAATTAAAAACTAATATTTTTCTAATTAGAGGAATCCATAATTTCATACAAATATTTAATGTAAAAATCAATTGCTGCTTGTAAGGAAAGTGTTGAGTGTGAATGTAGATGGCTATAATAGTAGAGGAAGACTAAAGAAACAATGTATGGACGGTGTGAACGATGATATTCCTAGAAAAGAGGTGACTGCTGAGATGACGAGTAATAGAGAAGTATGGAAGAAGAACACATGCTGCATCGACCCCAAATAAGTTGGGATAAGGGCAGGAGAGTGATGATGATGTAGGAACATCACTTGAGAACGACTCTACCAATTTGGCAGTTTTTTTTTCTGTTTCCGTAATAGTCAGGACTATGTTTGTATGAAAGACTTTTCTTATATTTTTTTGCTAAGCGAACTTCTCATTTCCTTCATAATAAAATGTGTGAAGCTGAGGCAGGTTGCTGGTATTACTTTTAATGCAATAGAAACTCTCTGTATGATATATTTCATGTCTTTTACAGAATGGCTTTTGATGAGACACACAGTTAAGACGTAGAAAATTTATATTTTGGTAGTTCATTCACGCAGGATAATTCCCAAATATGTTTCAACTGTGTACTACTACTAGAGAATAATAAAAAATACAATACCACGGTACGCTTGACGCAGTGACTGATCGACTGGCTGTTGCACTGCATGTCGTGGGTTCCATCCCCGCACGGAACAAATATTTGTATGGCCTACAGGTAGTGGTTCCGGGTCTGTCTGTTTGTGTATGTGAGTTTAAATGTTTTTAAAAGCACCCATGACACAACGAGAAATTCCTAATGTGAGGCAACATTTAAAAAGAAATAGCTAACTAGGTGCTGGTCAACTATCTCTTGTTCTTATTCTCTATACTTATAAATTTTTTGCACACAAAATAAAAAATATACATATACAAACAAATTGCAACAATAATATAGCTATACTCCTATGCACTAGTCATATTTGCTACAAAGAAAATAATATTGCAATGTTCCATTCATTTATTTAAATTGCCTACAGTGCTACCAAGGACTAGTTCTAGCGAGACATATTATCATTGTCAACTACTCAATATCCACTTAAACGCACACATGACAGACTACACAATGCACCAACTAGACTGCGGGTGCAAGAAATAGCTTTTAGCTGCCCCTAAAAATACATTGAAACTTTATTGAAAGAAAGATAACATATTTATTTGGCAAATGCCACTAGTGCACACACAAAAAAAAACTTAAATGTAAACAGAAAAAAAAGATAATATTCTGTCTCACGGCTGCGCCAAACATACACACAGACAGCAGACTTCAGTCCATAATTTGTTAGTATAGTGTTTGCAACTTTATTATTTATTTCTAACCCCCCGTATCTATAGTCAAGTTAAAGTAATTTACCTGGGCTTAAGTAATGTGTGCAAAATATTTTATGCAATAGACATGAATTTAAACGAAGTAAGAACCTTCAAAGAAACCACAGCTAAGAATTATAACTTTTTGCAGTTCTAACTTCAAGCAATTACTAAACTACATAATAAAAGTCGTATCTTAAAAAATTACATTTACTCAAGTAAACACTTTACCTTGTTTATACACACATCAACACCGTCTAGGGCACTCTAGGGATATTTTGTATAAAGTTCTAAAACTCAAAATATACTGGCCAGTTTTTAATTCTTTTGAAGAAAGCTTATTTTGTAAACCTTTTTGAACGATTCTAAATTTGAATTTGAAAAACTAAATTAAAAACAAAAGATTTACGCGGCATAATTTTAGCGAAGTCCGAAGGTTTCATTTATCTACAGTAGTTTCTGGCTATTTTTTTGTGTCAAATTTAAGTTTTATAACAAGTTATCGGTTAATTTCGAATTAATGTTATTGTGTGCATCAAGCAGCGGCGCCATTTAATGAGAGAGAAAATGTTAAGGGCAGTAGGCATGCTCCAAGCTGGGGCTACTCAACAGAGTATTGCTGAGGAGATTGGAACAAGACAAAACGTGATATCAAGGTTATGGTCACGTTATCGTGCTACTGGTGAAGTGGCTGAAAGACACCCAGGCGGGAAGCGCATAACCACTCAACGACAAGACCGATTTTTGCAAGTTGCCGCGAGAAGACAACCAAATGTTACGGCCATCCAGTTGGTTCAGAGGCTTCAGTCAGAGCACCAGTTGCTTGTGAGTGACCAAACTGTGAGGAGAAGGCTGCATGAAGCTAACCTTCATTCTCGCAGACCGCTTCGTACTCCAGCACTACGCCTAGGAAATCGTGGACGACGACTAGAGTGGGCTCGTGAACATTTGCTCTGGGAAGATAACCAGTGGTCTGTAGTACTGTTTACCGATTAGTCCCGGTTCGGTTTCCATCCCGATACACGTAGAGTACGTGTTTGGCGAATTCCTGGTCGTGAGAGCCGTCTGCAACACCCTCAGGAAGTCCATTCATATCACGGCGGGACAATTATGGTTTGGGCGGGAATTCGTGTTGGTGGAAGAACAGACCTCGTTTGGATCAGAAACACCATGACGGCTGAAAAATACCGTAACGAGGTGCTAGTACCGATAATCTACCTCCATCGACAACAAATGAGCCAAGAATTCACGCTCATGCACGATAACGCCCGTCCGCACACAGCGAGAGTGGTGACGAGCTGGTTGCACGAGCACGACGTATCGGTCTTAGGCTGGCCCGCTCAATCGCCTGTCCTAAACCCCATAGAACACGCGTGGGACATGCTCCAAAGAAGGGCTTTGGGGAATTTCCCTGCAAACATTGCGACGGAAGGGCAACTTTTTGCATCTTACCCGGACCTGGGACAATATACCGCAGCAAGACTTGGATAACTTAATCCAAAGCATGAAAAACCGTTGCAGGACCGTTATTAACGTCATGGGTGGTTTTACTGACAACAGATTTTTCACATAACTGTTAAAAACTGATAAATTTTTCCTTATTTTTCACTTTTTCTTGAGAAACACATTCATTGTTAGTTTTACCATTATTTCACGTTTTTTCTTTATTGGAATAAAAATAAGTTTACGCAAAAAAAAATTGCTTTCTTTTATTCTGGAGTGTAGTCTGATAAATGGGCTTTATAAAAATATATATGTTGTGTGTTATTTTAGGTAAATTTTGAGTAAATTGAGTAAATCCAAAATATCCCTAGACAGTGTTGATGTGTGTAGTTACGGCCGAAAGACTGTCCCCACCTAGTGTCTCTGGAAGGGACAGTCGTCTGGCAGCAATCATCTTCAAAATGCTGTTGTCAGTGCCATGCAGGCGCTGTAGTAACGAGGCCGCTTTCTTTCGCGTGATAGCGTGGGAGCCATCTGTACTGTACGATCCTCTCTCTGTGTAGACCGAAGAGATGAAAATTTTATGGAGATACATCAAATTTGGACTTCAAAAGAGACTGTGATTTCGTATATTTTGGTTTTTTTTTCTCGTCAGATAGGAAACACCAACCTCTTCTTGTTTTAAAACATAATTTGATGTGAAGTGTAAAAGTGTTTTTTATTTAAACCAATTGTCACAAATCAAGGTCGCTTTTGATTAGGGGATATAATGTAATTAATGTTACGTCTCGAGATATGAACTAATATCGTTCACCATACTTTTAAATGGAATCGTTTACACTGAGATGGAATATATATTATATCTCATAGTGAAAACGAAAAGCAGGCTCAAATCTCATTTTTCAATTGCTGACTATACGATCGTGTTAAGTACCTAAACATGAGATATGAAGACCCGTAGGTAGGAATGCAATAAAAAATAATGACGTTATGAAAAAAATAAATAGCCACGAAAGTATTTAGGACACCCGTAAATATAACTTTGAATTACTTTCTGGTTTTAAAAGCGAAAAGTATTACGAATGGCTATAAAAAGAATACTGTGAAGTACAAAAAAGATTAAATACTACTTAAATCATATTATGAAATGTCCTGTTGGCATGGAATCAGAACAACTTTTATAAATAAAAACCGGCCAAGTGCGAGTCGAACTCGCACACACAGGGTTCCGTAGCACCAAACAATTTTTAACCAAAACCAACTTTTGCTACCCCTACTTTAAATACCTCCACGACCTCTGTACTATTCAATGCATCCATCACACAATGCTTTGAGTGCGTAACATTGAGTCCTAACGTAAACCGTGATTTTTCGCACCAAAAATAAAAAAAAGATTGCGCAGTGTTAGTTTGATGTATAGAAGAATGCTTTGATGGCGGCTTCGTGATGGTCGATGGTCTTTTTACACTCTGTCTGTCCGAAAGAACACGCTCGGCACCTTTGCATGATCCTAAATGCACCCCAAATAATATAAGGACTTCGTTTGTTCCAGATCGCCCGGTTTACGGGCGAAGATGACAACCACATAAACAGAAAGCTGCCCAAAGAGTTGCTGCTCAGGATACTCTCCTATCTAGATGTCGTCTCGCTTTGTAGGTGTGCACAGGTAAGCACTGACCCCAATGTAGTCATCATGTACGAGTACACACAGCAAGACAAAATTGGACTAAAAGTGAAGTGTTATGCGAAGTGTACTAGGTGACTGGCCCTGCAGATCTTAGGTTTCTGAATGCCTATTCCAAGTATTGAATCGGCGTATCTGCTGACGAATCTAATGTTGAATAGAAACAAAAAAACCAGTATGTTTTGAGCATTATTTTGTATCGGTGGACAAAGACGCATGCTGATAATTATGCCACAGGCTAAAAATCGGAAACAGCCACAATTTTTTTTATTTGCTTCAAGATCATTGAAAAGACGGTACGGTTGGTCCATAAATTCAAGGTCAAGCAGCGAGCTATGGAACGGGCTATTCTTGGAGTCTCTGATTGATCGCATCCGGTACGAGGTGATCCGACAGCGAACCAGATTTGTCGACATACATACCTCACAGAATACGTAAGCTGGAGTGGCAATGAGCCGGCCATATTAGCCGTAGAACCGATGACCGCTGGGGTAGACGTGTTCTTGAGTGGAGACCGCGAATCGGCAAGCGTAAGATGGGACGCCCTCAGGCGCGGTGGAGCGACGATCTTCGCAGGGTGGCTGGTAGCAAATCGAGTTGAAAGGCGTGCGATTGAGGAGGCCTATGTCCAGCAGTGAAGTGCTGTAGACTGATGATGATGAATTAAAAAGATGTTTTTGTGTCTTGCAGGTGTCGAAACTATGGAACATACTAGCTCTGGACGGCTCCAACTGGCAGAGGATAGACCTGTTCGAGTTCCAAAGGGATGTCGAGGTGAGAGACTAAAATAAAAAGGAATTACCTGTCAGACAGTTTCAAATAGTTATGTCGTAGTCTCCTCCAACGATGTTTTTATGACCAGATCAGTCGAATCTCAATACCATGCTTTGATGATACCGATACCATGTGCATAACGACGCGCTTGTTCTCCACGGGGGCTAGGACGAAGTATGCCTACTGGCACACCCACATTTAAAACCCACATTTCTCCAGTCATGTTAAAGTCCCATGTAATGTAATAGGGGGCAGGCCTATTGTCATTCATGGGCACGAATCCAGATTAAGAGCTGCTACAGGGGGCGTCCAACTACGTGAGGCAATTTTGGCGATTTTTTGACCCCCCCCCCTCCCCGCTGATTTGACTTCACCCCCCTCACCTTCCTCCCTAATCTTACATGAGATTTTTCAAAATGCGTAATTTAATCTAAATACTGTTTTAATTTAAATAGCGTTTGATCGCGTTGGATTTATTAAAAAAAGATATTTTTTTAAATTATTTTCATTGAATATTTCTTTTTAAATGTTCCTGTGTAATGGATTAGCCATAGATGTGAATGGATATAGCCATATTTTAGTGGAGAAACATGTTTACTTAATTAAACTTAGTTTTCACGCAATTTTACACTGTTTCTTGCGGGGAAAAAAATATGGGATACCTATCGAGACCCCCTCTCTCCCTCGTGAGATTGGGCGAGATTCGGCTCGACGCCCTCCTTCCCAAAAGGCCCACGTAATTAATGGACGCCCCCTAGGATAATTATAACTGACCGACCTGATAATAAAAATGTACCTAGGACCCCATTCCCGGCGGCGCATACTGATTATTCAGTACACCGCCGTTAGTCTTTCTAGTTTCGATTGTAACTTCTTGAGGAGCTCGTGGCTAAATTATAACTGCCGCTCGGATCAATCTTCAGGTTAAGTTGCGCTTGCCTAGGTTGGTCTGTGGATGGGTGACCACCCATTACATACAGAGTTTCCTCGGTGCCTCGGAAAGTACGTTAAGCCGTTGGTCCCGGCTGTCATTTGTAGATCTTTGACAGGCAATACAGGTAGTCAGTGGCCCGAAAGTCTGATAACCAATTTTACCAAGGGGTATCATATTACCCAGTGCTAACTGGGTTGTGGAGGTCAGATAGGCAGTCGGTTCATGTAAAATACGGGTACTCAGCTGCATCGTGTTAGACTGGAAGCCGACCCCACATAGTTTGGGGAAAAGGCTAGGCAGATGATGACGATAGTAGACTAAATTTTAATGATATTTTCTGTCTCCAGGGTCCTGTCATAGAGAATATCTCACACAGATGCGGCGGCTTCCTCAGAGAACTCTCCCTTCGAGGATGCGAGAGCATAGGAGATGGATCCATCAGGTCACTGGCACAGGTCTGTAACTGGGGCTATCGTCAGTTAGTAGAGCAGTACCAAATAATTTTAAAAGAGTAACCATGGAGCTTCTTTCCGGTTCTTCTCCATAGGAAACGACCAACCCGAACCGTGCACCTGTTTTTCGACGTTTTAAAAGTGCCCATGTAGGCTTACGTGAAATAATAGTAGATTTTACAACGAAGGATTCTAGAGTAGAATTCCGAGCGTAGCAAGGGATTCTAGATTAGAATCCTGAGTGGGGAGCGAAGGATACAAAGACCGAGATGTTTATTTTTCACGATTTGTGTACTTTACTTTTACCATTGATTGCAAGAAAATAAATACTAGTATAGTATTTATCACATTTTATTATATAATCGGTTATAAGAGAAGAAAGGATTTTTTTTTTTTTTACGAGTAGTGTAATTAGATCACTTATCGAAATTCAGTGTTAAATTCTTGTCTGCTGCAGGTCAGTGACGGGCTACCCAGACATTTTCATGAAATAGTCATTGAATGACATTAAATGAACTTAGAGGATTGTATTGATAAATTTAATTAATTATTTATTTATTTATTGGAAACTCAACAGCTTATTATTCATATGAAATTTTAAGTGAAATATCAACCCATTATCAATGAACAGCACAATGCAGATAATAATAATAATATAATAATTAATAATTATTATATTTCTGTAATGTCATGTGTGTTATCGCGAATCATATTTAAAATGAACATACAGCCCGACGCAGGCAGGTAAATTGCATAAAACGTAAGAAAATATTTTGGGTTTTTGATTAATAATAATTTAATTTGTTAATATTTTGTGTTTTTTATTGCAGTCATGTCCAAACATTGAAGAGTTAAACTTGAACAAATGTCGCAAGATTACCGACAATGCATGCCAGGCGCTTGGGAGGAGGTGCAAAAAGTTGCAGAGGTGAGCTTGACAAATATACTAATTAACTGTTCGTGTGGTTAGTGCCTTACCTGGTGTCAGAGTCTTTATGCCGCCAATGGGCCTCTGACTTGGCTTTACATGCCGTCGAGAAATATCTCTCAGGCATGCTGGTTTCCTCACGATGTTTTCCTTCACCGAAGCAAGTGATAATAATACAATACGCACATGAATCCGAAAAATCAGAGGTGCGTGTCTTGGGTTCGAACTTGAGGCCTATGAGTTGGCAATCCGACGGTCACACCACTATGCTATTAATTAACTGTTGATTTCTAGTATCTGCTGCAATATTGTACAGTCACGAGCACCAATATGTATACACTTTCATAAATTTAAAAGCATTTTTCGCGAGAAACAACGATTGTACCTTTTTTAATATGATCTATTTCATAAAAATATGAGTTCCAAAATGCTATGTTCGTAACAACATGAAATTTTAATCAGAACAGTAGGAGAAAATCATTTTTAAAAGTCGCTAAGTGTTTACATATTGATGCTCGTGACTGTACAATCGGGAAACTTGGTTGTTGAGCAGATTTAAACACGACTTTTACTCAAGTAAACACTTTGACTTGTTTAAAGATATGGCTGTTATGTTTAATTCCCTTGTAATATAGGAGAGCCCCGAGATGCATTTGTGATGTATTGATAATGTAATTTATGAATATTATCTTGTATTCCAGGATAAACCTGGACTCGTGTTCGAACATCACAGACATATCGCTGAAGGCGCTATCAGACGGATGCCCGGTAAGGTTAATATTTGTGCCATTTTATTATTTTTCGTATTATGCAGGCTGATTTTGCTTCAGCTTCATCAGTTACTGGGTTGTGGAGGTCAGATAGGCAGCCGCCCCATGTAAAAGGCTGGTATTCATCTGCACCCGGATAGACTGGAAGCCAACACCGTGGCTCGTGGCTAAATAATAACAGCCGCTCGGGTCGAACTTCAGGTTAAACCGCGCTTGGCTGGGTTACTCCGTAGGTGAGTCAACACCCATTACATACCGAGTTTCCTCCGTGCCTCGGAAAGCACGTTAAGCCGTTGGTCCCGGCTGTCATTTGTAGATCTTTGACAGTCGTTACAGGTAGTCAGTGGCCCGAAAGGCTGACAACCAGTCTCACCAAGGGATATCGTATTACCCAGTACGAACCGAAAATTCCTGGAAGAGCTACTAGTCCATGAAGGAGCTTATGTAGGGAAACCTTCCTTTGTCACTAAAGCGAAAAATCATGAGAATGTGCATTCTTCCCATTTTGACCTATGGATCCCAGACTTGGTCTTTGACAAACATTCAAAAGTCCAAACTCAAGGTCTACCAACGTGCAATGGAGCGTAGCATTCTAGGCGTCAAACTAACCGACCATGTACGCAACACCGCGCTACGCTCCAAAACACAAATTACTGTCGTTGTTCAAAAAGCCGCTAAGCTGACGTGGGACTGGACTGGCCACGTCTGCCGCATGCCCAATGAGCTGTGGGCCGAAATAACCACTTTCTGGAGCCCTGACACAGCCAGAAGGCGTCGCGGCAGACCTCGTAGAAGATGGCGGGACGAGCTAGACAGGATCAGCGACCAGTGGTCCACATTGGCCCTGGATCGAAACAACCGGAAGTCATGGGGAGAGGCCTTTGCCCAGCAGTGCGAAGATGCAGGCTAACAGTAACTGGGTTGTGGAGGTCAGATAGGCAGTCGCTTCATCTAAAATACTGGTATTCAGCTGCATCCGGTTAGACTGGAAACCGACCCCAACATAGTTGATAAAAGGCATGCAGATGATGAGTCACTACCACACAAAACTATTTGTTGTGAAAAAAATGTTTAAATAAACTGGCCAATTATATTACTTCCTCATAATTGCAGCTCCTAACCCACGTGAACGTGTCCTGGTGCCAGTCTATCACGGAGAATGGTGTGGAAGCGTTGGCGCGCGCCTGCCCCAGACTGAAGACCTTTATATGTAGAGGTATGTATGTTAATGAAACTAAATAAGATTCCTTCTGCAGTGCAAACACAACACTTCTGCCCTACCTCTTCGGAGAATGCACGCGCCATGTCATATTATTTGTGTTATAACCATAGATCGGAATAGGTAGAGTATATTTGCCTAAAATTCAAGGAAGTAAGTAACATGTGTATAATAAATAAAATAAAAAACATTGACATTACATTAATTTCATAACATTACTTTTTAATAATACGTTATCGACATTACATTATCAACATTACATCACTAACATTACATTCTTTCTTTATCGTGTGGTTAGTGGCTAACCTGGTGTCAGAGTTTTTTATGCCGCCCATGGGCCTATGACTTGGCTTTATATGCCGTCGAGAAATATCTCTCAGGCATGCTGGTTTCCTCACGATGTTTTCCTTCACCGAAGCAAGTGATAATTTATACAATACGCACATGATTCCGAAAAATCAGAGATGCGTGCCTTGGGTTCGAACTCGAGATCTATGACTTGGCAGTCCAACGGTCACACCACTAGGCTATCACTGCTTACCTTTATCATTACATTATCAACTAACATCATTGGCATTACATTAATTTCGTAACATTACATTCATATCATTGCATTCGTTTCATTACATTAATTTAATTTCATCTATTTAATAACATTACATTATTATCGTTTCATTACATTAATTTCATTACATCCATTAATAACATTACAGTACATTACATTACACTAATTAAATTACATTCAACATGTGGATAATACCACCCTCTAATTTAACAGCTTTATTTCGAAACTTAAAAATCATTCCGGGATTTCATACGGAGGTATTATCTACATGTTGCTGACTTCCTTGAAGTTTAGGCAAATATACTTTAGCTATTCCGATCTGTGGTTATAACATTCAATGGATAATTTGAATTTCGCGTGCTACCCTGGCGTTGACACCTTAAAAAACATCGTTCCTGGAACCTTCTGTTAATAAAATAATAATAACATAATTATTGTCTAATTATTTCCATTACCTGCAGGTTGTAAGAACGTGAACGACAACTGCGTGTCGACGCTCGCCACGTACTGCCCGCGTCTGTCGGCGCTCAACACACAGGGCTGCGATGTAAGTGTCTCGTCACAACACTACTCTGCTGCCCGCGGCGACACCCCAGCGCCCCAGCGCGGGGGGTGAGCTGGGGGTGCTGAAAACCTCAAACGGCGCAAAACTATAACTTTGGGGTTGAAACACTCGGGCCATGGGGTACGAGTGCCCACCTAGGAAATCGCCAAGCGGTTGGTCGTTCGATTCTTGGACGATTTTTTAAAGCCCTGTAATTCTTTGCCGATTTTGATACTTGTACATATTTTTATTATTATTTTAGATATATTTGTACTCACACTGGATTCAAATAAATACTTGAATTCTTAAAAATACAAGTCCGAGTCCATGTTTCCTCCGTGCCTCGGAAAGCACGTTAAGTCGTTGGTCCCGGCTGTCATTTGTAGATCTTTGTCAGTCATTACAGTTAGTCAGTGGCTCGAAAGTCTGACAACCAGTCTTACCTAGGGGTATCTTATTACCCAGTACTAACTGGGTTGTGGAGGTCAGATAGGCAGACGCTCCATGTAAAATGCTAGTATTCAGCTGCATCCGGTTAGACTGGAAGCCGACTCTAAGGGAAAGACTATGCAGATGATGACGATGGTGAGTTGTATTCTCAAAAAGAATATTTGTGTTGTCCACAGCAACTAACAGACGAGTCAATATCCAAGCTGGGCCCGTGCATGCGGCGCCTGTGCGTGTCGGGCTGCGCGCGGCTCACGGACGCGGCGCTGGCGGCGCTGGCGGCGCGCTGCCCCGACATCGTCACGCTGGAGCTGGCGCAGTGCACGCAGCTCACTGACGCGGGCTTCCAGGCCCTGGCCAGGGTCAGTCACGTCACGCCTGTCGTGTCTGAACACTCGGACTCGACCTCCATGGGTGTAGAAAGACCCTTAACGAAGCTGACAGACTTTTTTTTTACTTTTTCTCGACTTGAATGTGCCCTGGCGGTTAAGAGTATGTCATGCTCACTCAAATGTCTCGCTGATGGTGGCGTGTGTGTCGGGTCATTTAGTTCCCTTCAAAATGGTTGAGTTGAATGATGGCTGATCCATGCGTCATGTTCGTGAACGGGCGCTGTCAGTTGTGACTGGTCATCTCTTGGTTGCCACGGTTTATTTGAACTAATTATTTTGTTTTTTTAATTGCCTTTTTTTTTGTACTGTGGACACTTTTAACATGCACGTCTTGCTATACATCGTTCTCACATAATGTACCATCTCTACAAGAATGATGTATCCAAGATTTTTTGTAAAAACATTATGATTTAAAAGAGTGTCCATGGAGTTTCTTGCCCATTCTTCTCCATAGAGATCTACGCTTTGGAATGGGCAACTACAGTACTTTCACAGTTATTATGTCTTGTGACTGGGACTGTAGCTTCATTTTTTATTGCTGTCTTTGTTTCCACAATTCAAAAGTGCCTGTAATTGGCCTACTTGAAATAAATGCTTTGATTTTGATTTTGATTTTGACAGGCACTTGTTCTCCTCGTCATTGTGATATTTACCTTCTAGTTACGGAGATATTGGAGGTCAAAGTCCTAACTTTCTCACCATTAAAAAAAAATACATGTTTTTAATGTTATAACTTTCCTTGAAATATCTCCATGACCCGCTTACTATTCAATGCATCCATCAGCACAATGTTTCGAGTGCGTTACATTGAGTCCTACCGTAGACCGTGATTTTTCACGCCAAAAAAAGTCGTTTCCCAGCAATAATTTTTACGTAGAGCTACTTAGTTTGATGTACAGAATGATTCTTTGACGGCTTCGTGAAGGGTCCGTTTACACCTTGTATTATAGTGTATGGTAAGACGTCAATATTTATTGTAAAGGATCATATTCCTCAACAGAGTTGCAAGATGATAGAGCGCATGGACCTGGAAGAGTGTGTCCTGATCACGGACAACACGCTCGCACACCTGTCCATGGGTTGTCCAAGGCTGGAGAAGTTGGTGAGTGAAAGGTTTTTCTTACTGTGAATCTATGATTACTGATTATGGATACATTGTTTAGTCTTCCCAACTATGTTGTGGTCGGCTTCCAGTCTAACCGGATGCAGCTGAATACCAGTATTTTACATGGAGCGACTGCCTATCTGACCTCCACAACCCAGTTAGTACTGGGTAATACTATACCCCTTGGTAAGACTGGTTGTCAGACTTTCGGGCCACTGACTACCTGTAACGATTGTCGAAGATTTACAAATGACAGCCGGGACCAACGGCTTAACGTGCCTTCCGAGGTACAGAGGAGTCTGTGTACGTAATGGGTGGTCACTCATCCACCAACCGACCAATCTAGACAAACCAACTAACCCAGGCAAGCCCGGCTTACCCTAAAGATCGACCCGAGCGGCTGTTATTATTTGTATATGTGATTTTAAATAATATAATATTGTTATCATTCCAGACGTTATCCCACTGCGAATTGATAACAGACTACGGTATCAAACAGTTATCAATGTCGCCGTGTGCTGCTGAACATCTTACTGTCTTAGGTAAGTCGATTATGTTGTATAAATACCAATTTTTGAAAAGCCACTTAGTTAAGAGCGTGTACGCCGTACGGCATTTCATACCAATGATCAAGTCCTTATTTTTCGAAACGACTGAACCGATTTTAATGAAACTTCGCACACATAACCAGGATAAATAGGTTTAAAAAGTCAGTAGAAAACATTTTCGAAATGTCTTATTTAAAAAAAGGTAATTGTAAATTTCTGTTTCTATGGAAAATTTAAAATCGGCCTAATTTAACTGTAACTCAATTTTGCGAAAATGTTTTCTACTAACTTTTTAGACCCATGCATCCTGCTTATGGGTATGAAGTTTCATTAAAATCGGTTCAGTCATATCGAAAAATAAGGACTTGAAAATTTGTATGACATGCCGTACGGCGTACATGCTCTTAAACCTCTGACAAAATTAGAATTATTACGTTTTTGAATCAACAAAATGATAATAAAAATCTTTATTAATACAAAAATCTTCAACATGTCGCATGAATTTTCAATTTTGCGAAAATGTTTTCTACTAACTTTTTAGGCCCATGCATCCTGCTTATGGGTATGAAGTTTCATTAAAATCGGTTCAGTCATATCGAAAAATAAGGACTTGAAAATTTGTATGAAATGCCGTACGGCGTACACGCTCTTAAACCTTTGACAAAATTAGAATTATTACGTTTTTGAACCAACAAAATTATAATAAAAATCTTTATTAATACAAACATCTTCAACATGTCGCATGAATTTCAGTGAATTAGAGGTCATACAGACCCTGTGATTTAGAGAGTCAGTGTTCTGCTGTCATTGTGATGCCAAAAACTATTATGTCAATAAAATGAAAAAATTAAAATGTGTAATAAAATAAAATGTGTGTGTGTTATGTCGGTATACAAAATCGTGGCAAAAAAACAGGTTTGACAGTACAATAAAAATTATTACAAAAATATTAAACTAACTGTTTAATTAAACTGTTAAGTATTTAATTTTCAGGCATTTCATTTTAGTGCCTTCGACATTATTATCTATTTATACAATTTCGAATGCAAAAGTAAGTCGGTATGTTAACGCCTTAACGCATTTCGACAAAATTTCGCGCTCACCTAGATTTGGACATTTTTTATCTCGGTAGAGCATTCCCGTAAGATAATATGACCTCAACTCTGGTGAAGCCGCGGGAAAAAACTTGTTTCGTCTCTTAACTTGTGGTTAGTGCCGAACCTGGTGTCAGAGTCTTTATGCCGCCCATGGGCCTCTGACTTGGCTTCACATGCCGTCCAGAAATATCTCTCAGGCATGCTGGTTCCCTCACTATGTTTTCCAGGTAAAAGCTGTTAGTATGATATTAATAAAAAACTTTAAACCACAAACCTTTCCCCCCCCAGGTCTAGACAACTGCCCGCTAGTAACGGACGGCGCGCTGGAGCATCTGATCTCGTGCCACAACCTGCAGCTCATCGAGCTGTACGACTGCCAGATGGTCAGCAGGAACGCTATCAGGAAACTGAGGGTATGTATCACTTCATATCTCGCCTGTAACTTTCGAAGTTGTTAGGCAGAGGCGTACCTAATAGTACACCCACATTCTGCCGGATATGTTTTAAGTCGCATGTAATAGGAGGCGAGCCTTGCCATCAAGCGAACACTAATCCAGTCTCCATGTCTGTTACTGAGAAATTTCTGATGGAAAAACCCAATAGCATTTGCCCGATCCGGGAATGGAACCCAGGTCCCCATGCTCAGCAGTCGCGCTTGCGCCTAGTAAACTAACGAGGCAGTCAAAAAACCAGTAGTAGTAGTGACAGTTATATATGAATATAATGGTTCTTAAACTTACATCGTCACTTACTGGATATCTTCCGAGACCACGTGACTCGGTACAAAGTCACGGCAAAACAGTGTTCACAATATCACTAAGTTTTGTGGAGTCTTTATCCACAAAACCTAGTGATATCCGCACCGGTTTTATGTCAAATTCTTACGCTATCTCAACTATAAAGCTCTGGAACGCGCTACCTTTTGCCACTAAAAAAGCTGAAAGCAAATTCACTTTTAAAAGAAAAGTTCGGAACCACTATCTAAGTCAGACTAAATAGCTCTCAATTACCTAGAAGTCTTGTCATAGTCGTTTTTTATTTTGGTATTTGTTAAAATATTAGTTTATTTTAATTGTATATGTGTATTAGTATCTATATAAGTAAATACCTACATTTTCGAAAATAAGTAGTAGTCTTATTTTTTTTTTGTACCCTATCACAATTTTGTCCAATTTAACCCAAAGGTTGACTGGTAGAGAATGCCTTGTGACATTAAGTCCGCCTATGTACCACTATCGTACATGAAGTTTAAATAAATATATAGTGACCGTGTTTTGCCGTGACTTTGTACCGAGTTCAAGTACTGCGCGTAGCAAAAGACAAAGGAAGACGGTAGTCAGATTTGTCGGCGCCTAACAAGTTTTTACCATCCACCCAGTCATCCCGCGATCATGGCGCTTGCAACGGCGTCGAAATATCGGGAGCTCACAGTAATCGATAATCACGGATGGTATTCCGTGTAAGCTTAAAACAGTGTTTTATAATAATTCTTATATTTCTTTATAAATTAAATAGTCATTAAAACCGTCCGTTTCCCCCACAGAACCACCTCCCCAACATAAAGGTGCACGCGTACTTCGCGCCCGTCACCCCCCCGGTGGGGGGCGCGGGCGCGCGGCCGCGCTACTGCCGCTGCTGCAACATCATCTGAGACCTGTGCCCGGATGCACGCATCGGGTACCACAGGCAACTTAATAGTTATTATCATTAGAATTCAGGACAGTAGAAAAATGTGGCATTTTGTATGTTTCATCGTCAGTGATCGGATACGTAGAGTATATTTGGCTGAACTTCAAGGAAGTCAGTCTTCTTTCTTTATCGTGTGGTTAGTGCCTAACCTGGTGTCGGAGTTTTTATGCCGCCCATGGGCCTCTGACTTGGCTTTACATGCCGTCGAGAAATATCTCTCAGGCATGCTGGTTTCCTCACATCGAGTTTCCTCCGTGCCTCGGAAAGCATGTTAAGCCGTTGGTCCCGGCTGTCATTTGCAAATCTTTGACAGTCGTTACTGGAAGCCGACCCCAACATAGTTGGGAACAGGCTAGGCAGATGATGATGCTGGTTTCCTCACGATGCTTTCCTTCACTGAAGCAAGTGATAATTATACAATACGCACATGATTCCGAAAAATCAGAGGTGCGTGAAGATATACACATGTTAGGTACTTCCTTAAAGTTTAGGCAAATATACTCGAACTATTCCGATCTGTGTTCATCGTCATAATTCTCCTGCTCCCATCCCCATTTTTTTGGGGTCGGCGCAGCATGTCTTTTCATGCATTTTTTCATGTTTGACGGTCAAAATAATCATGGCTGCGCTACTGTAGGTCTTGAAATATCAACTTTGTAATTGTTATCATTAATTAGTCATGAAGCCTGGGAAATAGAAAAAGAGCATTTTTTCGATTTTTTGTTTTTGACAGTCGAAATGAATTTGGGTCCCTTCAATGTCAAGTCTGTTGCTTGTAGTGGTTTTTATTGACAACGCCTTTATCTCGTAGGGAGCCATCCATAAATAACTTCACACGAATTGCATTTCTTTTTGACCACCGGCGTCCTTTTTACAGTTGGTCACATATTTTGCAATTTCACATTTTCGTACAGATAGAATTTGTAATATTATTAGATTTATCGTAAATAACTCTCGTGTATATAATACATAGATAAATTAGATTTTGAAATGTGACATCTCGAAATTTAGGACCCCCCCCCACCCCTTGTGACACTTCGTCTACCCCCTCCTCCTTAACGTGTGACGTAATTTATGGATGGACCCTAGTATTAAAGGTCATTTTGTATTGCAAGTGTTACCCCCTGTCAAAAAAAAAAATCGATTGTAGTCCTTGGCTCTCAAATAATCAACGTAAATAATTAACTCGGGTTAGATTACTTTATCCAAATAATACATTTTGTAGTTAAGTGGTATAAATATCTCGGTGTCGATTAATATAGTACAATACATTACTAATTTATGAAGTGGCCTGTCTTTGCCATCTTTATACAGGGTGGTCTAAATAGTGACATCATAAAAATAAATCATCCCCAGGTGTATCCGAAAATTCGCCATGTATGCTCCGCTATTCTTGATTCACGAATTTATATACTCTGATAACTGAGTATATAAATTCGTGAATCGGCCTATAAAAGAGGTGACGTGAAAAATTATTCCATTCTTATTTATAATTCGAAATCATGATTTTGCTTATTTTTGTTACTCTTGATAAAAAAAAAACCCTGTAAAAATAAAGTTGTTTTTAAGCGGTTTCGAATTATTTTCAAGAAATTTCAAAATTGTTATTACAACTCGAAATCTATCAAGAATCGCGGAACCTACATGTGGTATTTTCGGATAACCCTGAGCATAAGGAATCAATTTTTTTTATGACGTGACTATTTGCACCACCCACTAATATACTCTTGGTCAACGAGATTTATTGTATGTAAACATATTAAATTTGTAGTAGCAAGATTTTACCGATTTTTGTGAACCCACGACGTCTTCTTACAAAACACTTTCGAACCATGACTAACGAGCCATTTTTCAATTTTAAACTTTATAAACAATACAATAAAGTTGATAAAGCACTGCATTTCGAGCATAATTAGGTTCTTATTGACAAAAAAACTGGCTTGATAGTGTAAATCATGTCATGTTAGTATGTGTATATAGTTTTAAGTCCAACAAAAAAAAAACCGTAAATGATTCGGGGAGCATCGGCTTCTTCAATAAAAAAAATCTGTTCAGTAGTTATTAAGTAATAATGTAGAATTTAAACGAACAATATAAATACCGAATTCACAAACGCTAATATACGTTAATGCTTTACGTAGTAGGATTTTTGTAATGTCTATTGGTAAATTTATTGTTAAGCAAATTGACTACTAACACAACTGTCAATCTCTGACAGTTGTGAAGGATGCTCTCGATTCTTTTCCTCATCTCAACTTTTAATGAATAACTCATGCCACGCTGTCCTTCCGCAAATGACGGTCAATTTTCCGTATCTCTTACCGGATTCCGGAAGTGAATCGGTTTGTTCTAGGCGCGAGCTCCACCATAGGCCGCGTCATCGCTTCACATCAGGCGAATTGCGGCCAAACGCAAGCCAAAAAGTGAACTAAAACAACAAAATTTCCGATATGAGTTGTAAGTTGATGTAGACTGTCAATTTGCTTAACAAATAACTTCCCGGACGATATTTGTATCATAAATGATACAAAAAATGCGTATATTAACTTAAATATACTAGAAATATTTCTAAAACGACGAGCTATGTCCAAAAATTATCACTTTTTTATATAGCTATATAAAAATTGCGACTGTATTATGTATGACGCGCTTACGACTGGTCGCACGACTGTCGCGACGCTGTGTTATTAATTGTTATATTATTATAATAACGTTGTACATTTAATAAGGGTAAAAAATGGTTATTGGTCGTGTAATAATATAAGATTCCTCCTCGATACAGCATACGACTCACAGTGTAAGGAGATTCCTGTCTCTGGAGCTTGGACCCTGCTCCCGACACCGGCGGACCAATATTTTTTTATAATATTTAAAGGAATATTTGAACATGTGTAGAAAAGAAAAATAAATAATAAAAATATTATTAATAATAGGGAAACTTATCGTATTAAAATCCTCAGTGGTTTCATTACACGCTTGTTAAGCTATGCTCCATCGATGCACCATCGATGGGTCATGCACTGTTAACGTGTTAAAATCACTGTCAATTCAATATGATGACGACCCGAATGGCGCAGCGGTAGTGAGGCTGCCTTACGTTCATAGGGTTCCGGGTTCGAATCCCGGTAGGAGCAAGTGTTTGTGTGATTAAGCATAGACATTTGTTACCGAGTCATGGATGTTTATATGTATAATAAGTATGTATTTACAAACAAAAAGTATCTATGTAGTATATCAACTATCTAGTGTCCACGACACAAGCCTCGTTGCTTAGTGTGGCACTAGATGGCGCTGTGTGTAATGTCTAGCGATATATTTAATATGATTGACATTCATTACAGGTAGTCGGTGGCCCGAAAGTCTGACAACCAGTCTTACCAAGGGGTATCGTATTAGCCAGTACTAACTGGGTTGTGGAGGTCAGATAGGCATGTAAAATACTGGTATTCAGCTGCATCCGGTTAGACTGGAAGCCGACCCCAACATAGTTGGGAAAAGGCAAATGATGATGGCATTATTCGTGTGATCATAACATCAGTCCTCTAATCACCGAAGGGCTTAGCAGAGGTAAAACTATAGTGCACTCACATTTCATCAGATATTAGTATGTCCCATGTATTAGGACAAAATTCTTTCCCATGTAATAAGGGATAATATGTGTATAAAAAAATCGAAAACTGACGATTTTTCTTCGTTTATTACTACACGACCAAAAACCTAAATTAATAATTATGATCTAATTAAAATAAGATTTTAAGTAGTATCTAAATGTTCTAACACTATTTTGTAAAGATTGACTGTCGTGTGTGGCACGAAGAACGAATGACATTATGTCGACAAATTGTTATATATAAAAATTACTTTCTTTTCAAAAATATTCAATGTACTGTTTCGACTCGCTATGATTTTATTATACAGGATGGTCAAAGCAGTGAATTCATGAAAAAAAAAATCCTCATGGCCAGGGGTATCCGAAAAAACCCCATGTATGTTTTCTTGATAATTTTTGAGTTATTAGTTTTTTGAAAATATTATGGGAACCGCTTTGAAAAAAATCTGTCTTTATTTTTACACTGCCGTGTCACTGCTGTTTTATGATATAATTTTGTCGTTATAAATATATATATATAATTTTGTCGACATAATATATATATATAATTTTGTCGACATAATATTAAATTAGAAATATTTCCCATAATATTGACACGAAAGCATTTCAATTGATATTTTATTCAATATTGCATAATATATTTATTAATAACTGTACTATCTGTTTGTAAATTATGAAAATCAACTGAATATTTTGTCTTCTATGACCATCAGGCGTATACATACTAGACTATAATTTATAAAGAGTGTCGACAAGAAACAAAAACTAATGTCCACAGAAAAGACACTCATGTCTACAGGAAATACATTATCACTGTCTTGACAAAAAAAACCGGTCTATTTTGTTTTTTAATTTCAACATGCTAAATAATAACAGCCGCTCGGGCCGATCTTCAGGTTAAGCCGTGCTTGCCTAGGTTGGTCCGTGGATGGGTAACCACCCATTACATACCGAGATTCCTCCGCGTCTCGGAAAGCACGTTAAGCCGTTGGTACCGGCTGTCGTTTGTAGATCAACAGTCGGTACAGGTAGTCAGTGGCCTGAAAGTCTGACAACCAAGGTAAACCAGGTATGTATTACCCAGTACTAGCGGGGTTGTGGAGGTCAGATAGGCAGTCGCTCCATGTAAAATACTGGTATTCAGCTGCATCCGGTTAGGCTGGAAGCCGATCTCAACATAGTTGCGAAAAGGCAAGCAGATGGTGATTTTGTATTCACACAAAGTCAGTTGATTTTCCATAATTTCTTTATACAGCTACATTTTTCTCATTCCTAAAAGTTTATGGATTAAATAAATATCGTAACGTAAGACAGTTTGACTATAATCAATATATAAAAGTCAGTAGTGGGATATTAAATAACTGTGATTGATCTGTTCAGATGAAATAGATCTTTGTGGGATGCTGTGATCTTATGCCCAGAGCTAGCTTACATTGGGGAAATGTGACGCTTTTGAAGATTTTGTCTCATACAGTGTTACTTGTTTGTATTGATACGAGCTTGATTAATAAAGGTTTTATGTGTTCTTTTGAAAATAAAATGAAAAGGCGAAAGTTAGGCAAGACAAAAATTGCAAAATATTAACATAAAGAGTATTTTCCCGACTGCGGCGAATCCCAAAAAGAGGGTTAGTTTTCAGTCATATTTATTTTCTTATTTAAAATAATATAAAATCACATTATCCTACAAAGATGGGGGAAGTATTAAATAGTAATAATAATAATTAATGATTACATGTATGTGATTTAATCTTAATAGTATACATTATATGTATTGTGGTATCTTAGACTTTGTAGTGTGATTTTTCACGACATTCTATTGAATAAAAAAACTGTTTGTATTTTTAATTTTGTTGTTTTTTCTTTTGTTCCATTCATTTTTATCATCATTTTTCTTGCCTTGATTCTATTTGATTAGTGGTCGGCGTAGCATGTCTTATTCATCTCTATCATTCGTATCTCTATAGTCACCATCTTTCTAGCCATATCATCTTACACACACACAACAGATACGGTCCACGCAGCTTCCTCAGGCACTGGTCCAGTAATTACGTGAGGCGTTTAAGGGGGGGTGGGGTTCGTAGAGCCGAATCTCACACCCAATCTCACGAGGGAGAGGGGTAGGGGTCTCGGCAAATATCACGTATATTTTTACAAGAAACCGTGTAATATTGCGCGAAAACTAGGTTTCAGTAAACATGTTTCTCTAATAAAATATGGCTAAAGCTACAAAATAATATTTAATAATAGATAAATTTAATGAGAATAATTATTAAGCATTATGTTTTTAAATGAATCCAACACAAGTACAGATTTATTTACATTTTGATAAATCCCACGTAAGATAAGGGTGAGGTCATCAAGTCACATCTCACCGAGAGGGGGGGGGGGGGGTCGGAAAATCGCCAAAATCGCCGTACATAATTAATGGACGCCCCCTAAAGCGGTAGGCTTATGACATTTAAATTGAAACAGAGTTTTGACGAATTATTTATGTGTTTCTATGTATTTGAAGCTTACAAGAAAGGAAGGAGCTCGTGGCTTAATAATAACAGCCGCTCGGGTCGATCTTTAGGTTAACTAGGTTACCTAGGTTGATCCGTGGATGGGAGACCACCCATTACATAGCGAGATTCTTCCATGCCTCGGAAAGCACGTTAAGCCGTTGGTCCCAGCTGTCATTTGTAGATCTTTGACGGTTAGAGGTAGCCAGTGGTCCGAAAGTTTGTCAACCAGTCTTAGCAAGGGAAATCGTATTACCCAGTACTAACTGGGTTGTGGAGGTCAGATAGGCAGACGCTCCTTGTAAAATACTGATATTGAGCTGCATCCGGTTAATGATATTTATGTCTACATTGATTTTGGTACAAATCCATTACCTTTTCCTGAACGGCTCAAAACATACGAAAGCCTTTTTCGTAGGCATAAACTACAGAATACCACCTGCTACGACCCTTACACACTCCTTTCGCCTCCACGTTCATACATCTGGTCATACACGCACGCCGGTTGGGAGTACTACGCACCTGACCTTTCTGAAGACCCTCACCAATAAGGTCAGTGTATGTCCTTCTAGGGTGTCCCCTCCCGGCGTTGCAACTCACATCTGCCTTGTAAATATTTTCTTTTAGTCGCCTTTCAGTTTTCTCACCATGACCATACCAGAACCATACTCTTTTCAATTTAACTTTAAATTACTAAGAGATACGCTTAAAGATATGCTTTACATTACTTATTTACTTTTATAAGTATTCAATAATTATGTTTGTAGATTAACGTAATTCTAAAGAATGGTACAGGAATGGTATTTAGTCTTGATGTGATAAAAGTCGTAATATTGTTATTAGCTGTAGGCACTTATATATTGCTATAATGATATAAATATATAATATTGTATTGTATTATATAAAAACGCTTAATTCTCCAAATTGCTGATTAATGTAGACATTTTTGTCGACAGTATACACGTATAATTAGGTCAATAATATATCGGTGTATATATTATGTACCTATGTAGTCGAGTGCAATTAGACAAAAAGGTGGAACGAAGTTTATAGTGGTCGGATTTTCATGGGCCTTTTTTTTTTGTTGAGTTCCTAGAGGTGTGGAGAAGAAAGTAAAAAAAAGACAAATTTTTCCGCTCGCGACTTTTTTTTTTAATTTCCTTTATAATTTTTTTGCGTTGGTGAACTTAAAATTTGACGAATTTATATTGTGGCGTAATAGTGTGACCGGCGTGCATCGATTAAACGCCAATTTATCTGTTTATTTGTTCATAAACGCAAAAAGAGAAATTTAAAAAAAAACTCGCTAAAAAAAGGTTTTTTTTTAACTTTCTTTTCCCCACCTCTAGGAACCCAACAAAAAAGTCGCTCTTGAGTATTTTTTGGCTAATTGCACTCGACTATGTGATGTAAATCAGTACATTTATGTCTACCTATCAATTTATTAATGGACAGTATATTAATTCTTCGTTCTCATCTAAAAAATATGTCCTCCTCGACCCTTACTCGAGTAAGCACACAATGCTGAGCCGGTGGTTTTAAACATGTCCCTAAATAATGGTATTGTTCCGATCCAGCCTGTCCTTTTGCTGTCCTCCCCCAGCGACGCCCTAAGCCGAGTACCCCATAGGGGGTGCCCTTAGCGTGTAGTCGCTTAGTTCGTAAGTTTCTTGTTTGCCCTGGCTGGAAGTCTTACACTTAAGACACCCACAGGATAGTCCGATTAAGAAGACGACAATCACATAAGTTGACTTGCGATATGCCATTCACAAAAAAAACAACTAAAAATTTCACAAAATAATATGTAGGTATGTATGTATAACGCAATTATAAAAAAAACGTAGTATCAAAATAAGTAATCTTGTAAAAGTAGATGCATATTAATCAATCGGAGTGAAAAATAAGCATATGCGACGGAGGAAATTGAAATGCCGTCATACATTTAGAGAAAGTTGCAAAATAGTTTGTCTATAAACTTTACCTTATCGATGTAAGATTTAATGTGTTCATATTTTGTATTAGAAAAATTGTTAATATAAAATACTGAAAAATTAATGTTTAAAACGGGTTCAAGCACTAATTAAGGTATTTTAATAGACGTTAAGAAATAGTAGCTACACGGATCTTAAGCCGTTGAGACTAGGAAGGCGTTGTTTTTATAAAATGTTTTAAAAATACAAGATTGCGGACTTAGTTCCGATTTTGGTCAAGAGCCAAGATCTTTGTACAGCTTTCATAGACATGTTTTACGTCAGCGCTTCCTGTTTAAAGTCAAAGTTTCGATGGGGAAAGGCACAATTCCTCTGCTGCATAAGACAGGTTCACCTCGGCAGCCGCGCGGTTCATTTGTTCGCTGCGGCGCGCACCCATGCTTAGCGTGGCCGTGCGACGCAGTGAAAGGCGCCCGCCTACATGTTCATACTAAGCGAATCTAAGTACACGTGCGTAGCTAAGCTGTCGTCAGCAGCATAATTGTGTCTTTTTACGCCATATACCTAACAGATATAGGCCTAATTACACAAGCTAAGTTAAATGTTATGATTACACACACAAAGCGTTAGTGTTCTACAGTTTCAAATCAATGTTAAATGTATCAAATAAAGAAAATAAATGTCTACACGTCCACTTTAAAATCTTTTTTATTTTGTTATCCCAACATAATTTGTGTCCATAAGGGAGCGTCCATTGATTACGTGAGACAATTTGGCGATTTTTCGAGCCCTTTGTGAGATTTGACTTGACCCCCTGACCCCCCTTAATATTACGTCACCTTTATCAAAATGCGTAATTTAGTGTAAATACGTTAAAATGTGCTTAATTGCGTTGGATTTATTTATAAAACATAATTTGCTTAATTGAGTATTTATTAAATTTAAACCTTGTTTTCACGCAATTTTACACTGTTTCTTGTGGGGGAAAAAATACGTGATGTTTGGCAAGACCTCGTGAGATCGGGTGAGATTCGGCTCGACTAAACGCCCCACGTAATTAATGGCACCACCTAAAACCAGAATTCATATAATCACCGTATAACATTCCCACTGCCGGCCATAATACACCACGCGGGCCCAGTGTTTGACTGTAGGCGCTGGCTGAGCGATTGATTGCCGCGCTGCGTGCCGCGGGTTCGATTCCCGCACGGAACAATTTGTATGGCCCACAGGTAGTTATTCCAGGTCTGGCTTTTTGTGTATGTGAGTTTAAATGTTTGTACACGCACCCACGTTACAGGAGAAGCGGAGAGGAAAAAAGATGTTTAGGGGCTAGGGTTTATCCACCGAAGCTAGCGGAGATGCGTACTGGCTAAACCGGAGCAGACATGTGTGTAAAGGCTACTCACCCCCATTTTAGCACAATCTAATTCGAAAAGCATACTCCGCTCACCGTACGCCGATAACGTCTCTTCTTGATTCCGCTGTGCGCTGCTGCCCGTTTGGCCACCGAGTACAGAGGCTGGTTCCTCTCCTCTCACCTCAACCGTTTTCACTAAAGCTAAGCGGAGACGAGAAGTGTAAATAACTAAATTCCATTAGTGGTTTACGACACATCTCTTCTCTCGTCTTCGCTTTTGTGGAATCTTGAACTTGTGACGATACTTACGCAATACCTCCGTTTCTCGGAAAACAATTTGGCCATTTGTCCTGCGCCTGATCTCGCTCTGGTCATTATCGGATTGTCGTCCCATCGGAATATATGAGAGTGAGGGAAGAAAGAGTGCACTTGTGTCTCCGCCAATGGCTAATTTCCGCTAAGATTGGCCGTTAGGACCGATATTCAGGGATACGATAAAGAGAGGGAAGTGGAGGTATCGTAAAAAATAATAACACAATAAACGATCCACAGTATTTTATACAACTTATTTGTTACAACACAATGATCAGTCTGCAAATGAACATATTACTGAGTAGCTTAAGCGTTGCTTATTAACTTAGGTGCATACTTACACATAAACATAACATCACGCCTGTAATTCTCAAAAGGTTAGGCAGAGGTGTACCTAATAGTACACCCACATTTCGCCAGTTATGTTTAAGTCCTATGTAATAGGGGGCGAGCCTATTGCCGGTACTTACAGTGACAAATATGTGGTACATTAACAAAACCAGTATAAGCTGGCTTTGTGCTTTATTGATACCACTGATAAAGAGATTGGGAAAATGAGATTCAATAACATCTGTATCGATGATCTGAGAATATAACAAAGTTACAAATTGTGGCTATTTTTAAACGCAAAACAGAATAGGCAAAGCTATTGTCAGTGCACCCATTTTAAAACAGAAAAAGTAAATAAACATTAACTTTTGTACAGTCAGAGAAACTAATTGTTTATCACGTTGACACACAACATCGTCTGCGTCTGGATGGCTGGACCAAGGCAGATTTTAGAGGTTTGAGCAATACCAAGTTTTTATACCTATTTTATACTATTTGGTACCAAACATCAAAAAACTAGTACCTCGCTGAAGAGGGAAAACTATTACGAGGAAAGTGGCCAGCCATTCTGACTTCAGAATGGCTGGACCAAACTGGTTTCACCTAGTTGTAGGCGTTATAACTAGTTCATCTTTTCGTTAAAATATAGTACCTCATCAGTACCTCAACATATATTTTTCTTATATTTTTTCGATAAGCCATAAATAAGTTACACATACAACAAGAAGAACTCGCACTTGCCCGGTTTTTCCACCCGACTGCGACTGCGGCGAAGCCCAAAAGGAGTGTTATTTAAGCCAGTAATTAAAAATTATTGTGAAATTTCATGGAAAATCCAAATAAAATCGAAATAGTAACAATTTTATTTTTCCATACAAACTGGTCCTATCTATCAAACATTTTATGCGTGCGGTCAGAAAGAGAAATTACATTTAAGATAACTTGACGACTATGTAGGTGGTAGGTAGTAGTAGTAGGTAGGTAAAAGGTAGGTATTAGGTAGGTAAGAAGGTAGGTAGGTAGTAAGTAGGTAGTAGGTAAAAGGTAGGTAGTGGGTAGGTAATTATGTTTATTTTTGTAGAAATAATATTTGATTGTGTTGTACTATCTAAATTAAATTTAACTAGAGTTGAAAATTGAATGACAAATGCAAAAATAAATGCTCGTATTGAGTAGTTTAAAAATGAATCAATAATTATGTTGAGTAATACTACATAAACAGTTAGATAACAGAAGTTTTGCGGAAGTAAGGATACCATTGTATTAATTAATGAACAGTAACTACAGGAGTATTTTTAAATCATTAACTAAATCACAGAGTGTTTCTACCCATGAATATGAACATATTCAGGAACCAACTCTGAAATCCCAACAAAATCTGCCATTTCTTACATTTTGGTCGAGTAGGTTTGCTGTTTTCTAGGGTTCCGTACCCAAAGGGTAAAACAGGACCCTATTACTAAGAATTTTTATAGATGATGTATTTCTGTTGCCGCTATAACAATAAATACTAAAAACAGAATATAATAAATATTTAAGGGGGCTCCCATACAACAAACGTGATTTTTTTTTGCTCGATATTGATAACGGCAACAGGTAGACGCTTGAAATATTCACAGAATATTTAGTTTTATTCACTTTAAAAATAAGTAATTAAAATAAAATAAATATTTAAGGGGGGCTCCCACACAACAAACGTGATTTTTTTTTTTTGCAGTTTTTTATAGATAATGGTATAGAACCCTTCGTGCGCGATTTCGACTCATAAGTACTTGGCCGGATTTTATTTTTGTTGTATTTATCCTATTTATTTATTTTAAACATATTTAGTTTCGTTATAAAGTATCTACGGGCTTTAAAAAGACCGGGCAGGTGCGTGTTCTTCTTGTTGTAGGTGTAACTTATTTATGGCTTATCGAAAAAATATATGAAAAATATATGTTGAGGTACTGATGAGGTACTATATTTTAACGAAAAGATGAACTAGTTATAACGCCTACAACTAGGTGAAACCAGTTTGGTCCAGCCATTCTGAAGTCAGAATGGCTGGCCACTTTCCTCGTAATAGTTTTCCCTCTTTAGCGAGGTACTAGTTTTTTGATGTCTGGTACCAAATAGTATAAAATAGGTATAAAAGCTTGGTATTGCTCAAACCTCTAAAATCTCTCTTGGTCCAGCCATCCTGACGCAGACACAACATCAAATCGCCATATTATGATTCGAATCACAGATACACAAGGTGGAAGGGACAGTGATGCTAAGCTAGTTACCACGTAATTAGTAAAGCATTCTGAACCGCACCACATAGAAATTTTTCGTCGGTTATTAAAAAAAAACAGCTGTTTCCTACAAAACTGCTATACCTACACGTCAAAATGTACTGAACAGCTGATTTTTTTTTTTTAATAACCAGAATGTTGAAATCAGAATGTTGTACTAATTACGTGGTAACCAGCTTAGCGTCGCAGTAGTTTATGTTGGTAGTCAATTTGCTAGACAGTTAATTTTCCTGACAAAAAGAAAGTGCTTTCTTATATATTTTGAACACCACACACACCTCTAAACTACACACAGACAATTACATGTTCTCTATACACATATAATAATATATTTTATGAGTATACATGGTGGAAGTACATTTTGAAGTGTAGGTATTGCCGTTTTGTAGAAAACAGCTTTTTTTTTAATAACCGACGTAAAATTTCTTTGTGGGGGGTTCAGAATGGTAACCGGCTTAGCGTCGCTGTACTTTCCACCCTGTATAAACGATATAATTATTGTGCTTTATATAAAACTAATGGCACTGGCATACTTGGTAAGTTTAATTAAGGTGCTTGGGTAGCCCGCGAAATTCAAATTTTCTTACGTTTTGCAACTTGCTGGTCAGCGTCAGGCAGTATGTTGAATGACTTTTTCATGAAAAAGTCAATCAATAGGATTAAATTAACTAAAAGGGATTGTTTTGATGATTTTAATGATTATAACTTTGTAAAGCCATATTTGTTACGGCCGCGAATCATATTTTAATCAACAAACAATCCGACACCTGCTAATTGCAAAAAAAAAACGTAAGTAACATTGAATTTCACGGGCTACCCTAGCGCTTCCACCTTAAACATGATTGATTTTGACAGTTTAAAAGGCTTAATGAAAGATAACAAAATACAAGCAATAACTCTTAAGGTGATGATTCAGACCAACAAACTGGACAACTTTCCCTAACTTTTTGAACGCCAAAGCATAAAAGCACGCGCGTGCCCTCCACGCCAAGCCACAATTTAAATACCTGCAAAATAAATACGGATTCCAAAACTATATCAATAAACAATATTATTAAAGAGACAAGACTAGAGCTTAAATATTTAAGGTATACAAATAAAAACATTTCATTTGATTTAATTGTTTATTTCGTGTTATAGTGCATCGCATTTTTTGTCACATATTTGTGTCGTTGGCGTACAGGGCACGCGCTTGCTTGTCACGTATACTAGATTGTGGCGCTCAAAAGGATAAGGATAAAAGTTCGAAAAAAAAATGGTCTCTTCATACAAATTGCGTCAGCCGATGCGATATTTTGTATGAGAACTACATTTTTTTTCGCTCCGTATGAGATAACTAAATGAAACATCTATAAATCAAGTCGTTAACATTATTTTTTATAGTAACTTGTACAGAAATAAAAATATCATGGAAACAATCCTCTAAATAATATTTAGGATCTTAATACAGGAAATATTATTTATACTAAAAATGGCCTTAATAATAGTATGTAAAATGCAACTTAATAAGAGAAAAATAATACACGATAATAGTAATAATAAATACAGTCATGCCCGTCTCATTAGGACTTTGCGACCCCTGTGATTCAATTAAAAAACACGCAGTAAGATAGTCAACCATCAGTTAAGGGGAAAAAGCCGGGAAGCCCGCAAAATTAAAAATTTCTTAGGTTTTTGTAATTTGCATGTCACTGTCAAGCTGTTGAATAAAACGTGAGAAAAATTGAATTTTCTTGGGTTTTTGCAATTTGCAGGTCAGTTTAGGGTTGTATGTTGATTAAAATAATTATGATTCGCGTACGTAACAAATATGGGTTGACCTAGTTATAATCATTAAAATCATCTATACAACCCTCTAAGTTCAATTTATCCTATTACATTATTTATACATTTCCTTGAAATATAGTCATTGATTGGGGTAAAATGAACTTCGAGGACTGTTTTGTTGATTTTAATTATTCTAATTCTTGTAACTACATACGTATTACGTTCACAAATCATATTTTGTTTAACATACAGCCTGACACTGACCTACAACTTGCAAAAAAACTCAACAAAAATTTAATTTCGCGGACTAACCTGGCGTTTGCACCCTAAGCGCTGAGAGTTAAAATTCCAACGTGCTCTTTATTTAGTCATTCATAAGTGTCATCTGGTAATTAGTGAAAAGGAACACTAGTCTCATTATTTATTACACTAGACAAGAGTGACTTGATATAAAAATTAAATTGAAAAAACAACAGCATCTTCTTAGCGATATCAAGGATCGAGATACAGGAATGATAAATTTTTTATCAAAATGCAAGGTTCTGTGAATATATAAAATTAAGCAAGCATAATTTATAAGGGTGATTTTACGGTTTGTTTTAAGTCCCCAAATATTATACAAGGTGTAAACGGACCCTTCACGAAGCCGTCAACCAAGCATTTTGTACATCAAACTAAGTACCTCTACGCAAATATCCTGGAAAACTACTTTTTTTAGGCTAAAATTTCACGTCATACTGTAGGACTCAATACATTGAATAGTAACGGGGTCGTGGAGATATGTAGTAAAATTTTAACAATAAAAACGTTTATTCCAAAAACAAAACTTGTGAAAAGGTTGGAACTTTGACCCTCAATATCTCCGTTATTAGAAGGTTCCCAGCTATAGTATGGAACAAAAAAAAAAATGATTGCAATGACGGAGCAACAAGTGACTTTCCGCCTACGTTAAGGGTACTTTTACATCCATTATTTAAAGCATACATTTAGGTGCCCTATAATGTTGGTGAAAACTGATATTAATGCTTGTAAAAATACCATAATTTAGTATAAAGAGACCCTAACTGAAGCGCCATACATAATAAACTACTATTTAATTATGACTTAAAACTATTAAGAGTGGTTTTCAAAAAATATCAATTTAAGTAAGGTACCTAGAAGTGGCAAGTATTACAAAAATAAATCTTAGGATTCATGATTATTTTAGAAGACCAAATTTTGTTTCTTTTTATTTTAAACAACGGGGAATAGATAACTTTGAACGTGTCGTCGGAAACTGGGGTACCTAATGACCTATTTAATTAGTGACCCCCAAAATAAACTTGAGAAGCCGTTTTATCTTTATTAAATATTACTTACATTTTTTTTATTAAAAAATAGTAGAATCTTGGGCCTTTTACCCGTCCCAAATGTTAAAAAGTAAAAAGATAAATTATCTAATAAATTCCAAATAAACAATTTCGAAGGTACAACGTAGTTTAGACGAATACAAATATTTTTGTTTTGTGCTTTATCTTAATTTAATTTAAATTCAACACACAGGTACACAACTATATACTATGTAAAGCTATTCACGAGATTTTTTATACACACATACATTCTCTTAACTTACCTTAGTTTGATAGTGGAAAAGCATATACTTATAACATAACATCACGCCTGAAATCCCCGAAGAGTTAGGCAGAGGTGTGCTGTATACAGCACACCCACATTTCACCAGTTATGTTAAAGTCCTATGTAATAAGGGGCGAGCCTATTGTAGCATATACTTAAAAAAAAAGTTTATTTAAGAAAATAAAGCTAAATACTGGCGCTTTTGAGCTATATGACCCCAAATCGTTAAGACCGATAGGTCCAGTAAACACCAATATTTCTGTTAGAGATTTTAGGGGGGTCTTTGCGACCCCTTCATGACTTGCTGGGATCAAATATAACCCCAAATATATATTCTACTGGCGTTTCAGTTTTCATCAAAACAACATCACGCATGTTAACCCCTAAACGTTAGGAAGAGGTGTACCTACAGTAAACCCACATTTCGCCAGTTATGTTTAAGTCCCGTGCAATAGTGGGTGAGCCCAGTGAGCATGTTACTAACGATATAGGGATAACATAGCTCTGAATATTTACAAAAATAAAAAAAGAATTCACTAACAATATCCTTGAGTATTTATATAATTATTAAAATAATAACAATCTATATTTTTCGTCGAGATCAAAAACCAAGTGCCGTCATTGAGTTTATGAATTGAACGTAACACAACATCGCGGTTGTAGTACCCGAAAGGTTAGGCAGAGCTGTACCTAATAGTACACCCATATTTCGACAGTTATGATGACCAAAGTAAAGATAAAAAAAAACGATGGATGGACTGTATGAAAGATGATATGGCTAGTAAGGAGGTGACTGCTGTGATGACGAGAAGTATGGAAGAAGGCATGCTGCGCCGATCCTCAATAAATTGGTAAAAAGGCAGGAGAATTATGAATCATTCTTTACGGCAGTGTCTTGTCATGTTTTACGTTTCATGTGAGATTCATTACATGAAGAATACTATTAGTGAAAACTTAACATAAATATACGTATAGGTATTCAAATTATACTGGTTTAAGAAACCTCGACTATTACAAGATACATCAAATTATAACAAACTTATAAGTTATTTCCCGTTTCATAAAAGCCCTTACAATTAATTCAAATGAGATTTTCGTCTTCAGAAGCTGGTAACACTGATGAGACTAAAAATGTGTTGTTTAGACACTATTAATAACGGTACTTCAAAAACTTGTGCCATATACTTCGTTGTAATTCTGCTTAAAACTACATAGTTATTTATTTCTTTATAATATAACTTACTTTTAACAAAAAATACTATATTTTTTAGTGAACCTACTATTATAATATGTACATGAACATGGCAACTTTTCGACGATGGGAATTTAAAATGACGTAAATCATAGAGCGTGCAGCTGGATTTTCAACCTTAAGACGCTGAGCCGAAGGTTGCAAATTACACAGCACGATCAATGTCCCTTATGACATTTTCCGCAGTCGTTATATAATGGCTAAGCAATTGTTGACAGTGCCTGGCTAATGTTGACGATGAGATTTTGAAAGTAATCAATTTATTAGAAGAAAATGAAATTCAAGATCAGTGCATTTTTACTATGTAATTATTAGTAAATGTATTAACATACCGATTTTACAGGTGCTGTGAGTAAAAAATGACAGCCGCACTGATACATTTTCAAAGTTAAGTGACGCTTGCCGAGGTTGGTCCATGGATGGGTGAAGATCCAATACATACAGAGACCTATGCGTGCCTCGGAAAGCAAGTTAACCTGTTGGTCTGGGCTGTTATTCGTAGGTTAAATGTTTTTAGGCCACTTTTATGCGCCCCTCCCCTAAGTGTTACGTCATGAGGTTTTAGGCTACCCTCCTCTCATTTCAGCAACAGGTGTATTTTTTTGTTTTGAAAAGATCAGATACTTATTTAGAGTCGGTTTCACTAAAAAAATATATATTTTCGGATTTTAAGACACAAATTCGCGCGTTCGGGTTTTAACATGTTCGGACAATTCAATTCAAATCATTATTGGTTAAAAATGTTTTACTCGTTTTTTTCCCATCCATTTTCCTACCGTGATCAATCATGATTTTTTTCTGACCCCTCCCCCCTTTTCAAACCTAACGCGATTAAGGGATGACCCCCAAAAGGTATAACCAAGGCGTTTCGTGCTACCCAGTAACTGAGTTGTGGAAATCAGATAGGCATACTGGTATTCAACTGCATCCAGTTAGACTGGAAGTCGACCCAAACATAGTTGGGAAAAGAATTGGCAGATGATGACTTAAATCGATATATTAACATATTTACCAATTAATATACAAGGTGGAAGGGACACCGACGCTAAAACTGTTCCCACGTATTCAGTACATCACTCTGAACCCAAAATAATTATTAATTAAAAAAAAACAACAGGTGCTCCATACATTTTGACCGTGTAGGTATTCCAGTTTTGTAGGAAACCGCTGTTTTTAGGGTTCCGTACCACGAAAGGAAGAAACGGAACCCTTATAGGATCACTTTGCTGTCCGACCGTCCGTCCGTCTGTCTGTCAAGACCCTTTTTCTCAGGAACACGTGGAGGTATCAAGCCGGAATTATATTAAATAATCAGGTCTACTGTCCCTTGGAGCTGTGAAAAAATCAAACTTCTAAGCCAACGCAATCAAAAGATACAGCCGTTTATGCCGCAAATTTTCGACACTCGCAAGGGAATCAAAACCTACAGGGTACTTCCCGTGAACTCAAAAGCAACGTCTTACAGCACAGATAAAGGAAAAATTGCGAAAACCATAAATTTTTAGTTACATCATATTATAAAAATATTTTGAATAATTTTAAACTTACTACGTTTGCACGGAACCCTCGGTGCGCGAGTCCGACTTGCACTTGGCCGGGTTTTTTTTTAATATGCGACGAAAAGTCTCTATGTGGGGGGGATTCAGAATGATGTGCTGTATACATGGTAAGCTTTTGGCGTCGATGTCTCTTCCACACTGCATATTAAGTATTGAATACAAAATCTATTTAGACTATACATCAAAAGTGTTGTATTTATATTATTATCTTAAATTATTGAACATCCGCTTGCAAAGCTATGGCATATGAATTCCATTTATTTTTCTTGATTACAAATAATTTAGTTATTTCATATTGATATTTTAAGGGAGCCGCAAACTCATCGGACAGAAAGAGGTTTATTATAACAAGAACATCACACCTGTAATCCCTGAAGGGTAGGTCAGAGGTGTTCCTGATACTGCACCCACATTTCGCCAGTTATTTTTAAGTCTCATGTAATAGGGGGCGAGCCTATTGCCATCAACCGGGCACAAATCCAGATTTCGTGGCTGCTACTGAGAAGAAAAGCTTTATGTTCAATTGTTCACGCAGTAAAAGCGAAAAGGTTGTCATTCGCGTTGCTTCTATTCGGAAGAAGCGCCTAGACGCCGCGTCGGACTATTCGCTTTTATTGCTGACATAATGCGCTTTCTGATCGGATCTAACCCATTTCCCATTCGGTCGCTACCTAATACGTCGACTTTTCTTTCATGCCGGTTTGAAGTCCCATGTAAAAGGCAGCGATCCCATTACCATTTAAGAAACAACAATCAAAATTATCTATAATCAATTTTTAATAAACGAAATTACTTATTATTAAAGCAATAATATCATTCATTCATTATTATTTTTCGCCTAAAATATAATTATAATAGGCTTGCCGATTATTATAATAAACACTTATAATATATTTTATAATTATTTATAGTTTCTGCAAGTATTGCTATGTTGTTTTTATCACAGTGTCGTGAATGAGATAAAGTTGTGTTCAAACCTGCAACTAATTGCTGCGATTAATCGCAATATCGAGTAAAAAAATCGAACTGTCTAGTGCACAGGTTACCAACGGGGGCGGTACCGCCCCCTAGTGCGCGCTACAGCTTTTCATGGGGGCGGTAGCGTGTCCAAAGGCTTCTGAAATACCTCTATATTCTTAAAAAAAAACATTTTATCTAGCCGTCTAAAATGTTTTTCTTACAACTATTTTGTAAAAGGGGGCGGTCCATAAAAGTTTGGGAACCAATGGTGTAGTGGCACTGCAGCTAAGTTGCCAATTAACCAAATCAATCGGTTAATTTACAAATGTATCTAAATCAATAAAAGCTATTTTGAATTTTTATCGCTTAGAGTTGAAAGCAGGCATTTCAGATATTCAAAATATGTCATAGTTTTTATTTTGTATTGGAGTTAGCAGAAAAAATCTTGAAAAAAAAAATGTAAATTGTAGACCACTTTTTCGAAGCCTGATGGATTCATAGAAAATTGCATACAAGGTTGCGTGCAATACTGAAAAGAGATTATCCTTAATTATGTTGGCTAAGCCGATTATTGTCAATTCATTATGGAAGACTATGATTTATTCTTGTAGAGAGCAATCCACATCCAAGGGTACTCAAAATTGTGAAGGAGTAAGTATGTATATCTTTTTAAATCATCTAAGTGTTGTACAAATATACAATCGCACGATTTACAATATTATCAAAGTTTCAAGAAACACTTGGATGAGGGATGCGCAGAACGTAGAAGTATGACAGGACAAAAGGGGAGGTCTATATCCAGCAGTGGGTGATTCCGGGCTCAAATGATGGTGATATTCATTTGAGGCCAGGGGGGCATCCATTAAATATTTGAGGCGTTTAGGGGGGCGACGGCGTCGAGCCGAATCTCACCCAATCTTCTCACGACGGTGAGAGGGGGTCTCGGCAAATATTACGTAATTTCTTTTCCCGCAGGAAACAGTGATGTTTCGCCACTAAAATATGGCTAAATCCCACAGAATAATATTTAATAATAAATATTCAATGAAAATAATTAAGCAAATTATGTTATTTAAATAAATCCAACGCAATCAAGCACAGATTAACGTATTTACACTTAACTACGCATATTAATAAATCTCACGTGAGATTAAGGGGGGGGGGGTCAAGTCATATCTCACGACATCTCACCAAGGGCGGAATGGGCCGAAAAATCGCCAAAATTGCATCACGGAATTAATGGGCCCTGTCAAGTCATCCAGCTCAGTGGATAAAATTTTGAGAAGGACACCAAAAGTAAAAAACAGTTAGAAGGATGGATTCTGACATGGCAAGGTCGAAAAAGCGGTCAAATATTTCGCTGTTTCGATTATTATTTTAATTAATTTTACTGAATGAAATTATGAAATGCTAGCTTAGGATCGTACTACAGGGATAAAAAGTATCCTATATGTTAATCTAGGTTATAAACTATCTGTGTACCAAATTTCATACAAATCCGTTCAGTAGTTTTTGCGTGAAAGAGTAACAAACATCCATACATCCAAACTTTCGCGTTTATAATATTAGTAAGGATCGCTCTGTGTTGCAGTAATATATTGACTAAGTATTGCAATTATAACACCGCATAAGGTGTTTTAACAGTTTTAGATGTAATAAAAGCATTTGGAAGATTTTCACTAAGTAATTCGTGTAACTTTTTTATACTAAATAGGCTTGCGTTTGATGATGCGGCCTAGGGTAGAGCACGCGCGCCTAGAAGAAACCGATTCACTCGAACCTTGAATAGATCCAGATTAAAATGATCAGGGAACAGAGAAGCCGGCAGTGAATTCCACAGCGCCAGTCTGTGGAATTCACTGCCGGCTTCTGTTCGCACAATAAATGTGGATGCATAGCGCTTTGTTCGGGTCCGCGGAACTTCAACCATATAACGGTGACCCGGTAACTATATTAGTTATTCCAGTTTATAATCAATATTTTAGTAGTGCAACACAGAGGGAAATTCCATTTTCATTTAGTAATATTAAAGATATTTATGATAACACCGATATTATTTTGACAGCTAAAGTAAACCTGAAAGGGCAGCGAATTGGAAGGTAGATATAAGAAATACCCAGCAACTGGATTATAAAGGTCAGAGAGGCAGTCGTATAAAATATGGTATTCTGCTGCATCCGATTGGTCTGGAAGCCGAACCCAACATAGTCCGGAAAAGACTAAGCAGATAGAGAGATAAACAAATAATTGTTTTTTATTTTTATATTAGTCGTCAGGCTGAACACAACTTTATGTCAAAAAATTATAATTTTCTTTTGCAATGTTTGAATCATGTGAAAAATTATTATAATCTGTGCATTTTGGAATGGTATACTTTTTTATTTATTTCTTTAAGTGATATGGAATGTTCTAAAATTTCTCTAGTAAATAATTATTTTTATCTCAATCGAATTATACTTATTTCACAAAAATATATGCACTGGGTTTATTTTTGTTTTATTTATTTATATATTATTGTAGTTTTGTACAATCAGTAGTCGATCAGGTTATACCAAAATATTTGATGAAGTATGTAGAAAACAAAATATACAGGGGTAGTTCGTAAAATATTTGCAAACTCTTACGTTCGTGTTTTTATATTAGTAGCTGTTGCCCGCGACTTTGTCCGCATGGAAATTTTTATGTGTAGGTGTGAGAAAAAAAAGCCTATGTGCTATTCCAGATTATAATCTGTCTCTATGCCAAATTTCATCTAGATCAGTTCTGGCGTGATTGAGTAACAAACATCCAACTATCCAAACTTTCGCATTTATAATAGTAGTAAGATAAAAACTCACTACACCACAGGATATCACGACCATCGGTAATCCCTGAAGGGGTAGGCAGAGGTGTACCTACCCGATATCACACCCACATTTCGCCAGTTCGTTTAACTCCCATATAACATCAATAAAATTGCCACAAATCCCGACTCTGTGGCTGCTACTCAGAAATTCCTGATGGAAAATCCTAATAACACTTTGTCCGACCACTACACCGATAACCTCCGCTAGGTTCCGCATAGAAGGTAACTTATGCGCGCCGCATATCCATGAATTAGCACAAATATAACTCGACGCTCGTATTTGACCAACGAATAGTTTGCAAATAATTCTCAAACTACCCTTTATAAAGATTACTAAGAATAATTTAGTGCAGGAATTCTATGGTGCATTTAGGCAAAAAAAAATACAATATTTTTTGGCATAAAAAGACCAACCACTGATATTATTGTATTAATTTAATTTTCATAATTAAAAATATAGTGATACTCCTTGATTTTTCAAGTTTTGTTAAGAATCACTAAATTTTTACTAATCTTTTACCGTGTTTAGATTCCGCTTACATTCGACCAGTCTTTAGTAGTCAGTAGATGATGTTTTTCGTTAAGTTTCAGCATAGCTATAGCGGTCAAAGAACTTTCCCTAATAACTCTTTGCACCAACCAAAATAATGGATCGTGTTTCATTAGTAAATGCATACGTAAACTCACGTATTTTACCCATGGGGGCAAACAGAAGCTACAGAACGCCATCTGCCACGATCCTTACATACTGGATACATGATGGCTATTTTCGTTTTTAAAATTAAAATCGTCAATAAATTCTATTCGTACCGCCATTGCCATGCTAAATCTAATTTGTTTGTTAACATAGTACAAGTATCACTGAGTGATATTTAAAACCAGGAGTTTTTACAGTTAGTAAATGAACTTGCTAGTTACTCTTCTAGCAAAACAATCATAACTGTGTCATGAAAATTAAACCACTAAACACAAAATTCCGACGTACTCCCGAGTGCACCGAGGGTCGACCACTTTTCAACCTTATCACTTAGGGCATAAAGGTGATAAGTGGCAGACAGTTAACTTTTCTCTTATTTCACGTTTTTTTGTGTAGTAAGCAACGACTTATTGTCGGGCCTACGCTGTCCTCCCAAACTTAAGTACTAATGCTGTAACATAATAATATTGTAAAACCAAATCATTTTAAAAGAGTAACCATAGAGTTTCTTGCCAGTCCTTCTCCATAAGAAACGACCAACCCGAATCGTGCACCTTTTCCCGACGATTTATAAGTGCCCATGTAGACCTATGTAAAATAAAAAATATTTTGATTTTGACCCTCGATGGACTCGCGAGTACATATTTCAGGTGACAACGACCCCAGCTTACTTGTACGCTACTAAAGACCTGGCCCATGTGAACACGTTATATCTTCTATCGCCGAGTGGCGTCGAATTGCTTCACTAGTTCAGGTATAGCATTCGGTTCGACCGGCACTTTCTGCATCAACTCGGACAGGCTTCGGACGTAGGATAGTTTGCGGAAGAATTTTGAACTGTTGAAGGAAAAATTCATCGTAAATATCAAGCTTTAATTCTTCAAAGGGGTTAAGCCGTACTTGCCTAGGTTGGTCTGAGGATGGGCGACCATCCATTACATACGGAATTTCCCCCGTGCCTCGGAAAGCACGTTAAGTCGTTGGTCCCGGATGTCATTTGTAGATCTTTGGCAGTCGTTATAGGTAGTCAGTGGCCCGAAAGTCTGACAACCAGTCTTAGCAAGGGGTACCGTATTACCCAGTACTAACTGGGTTGTGGAGGTCAGATAGGCAGTCGCTGCATGTAAAATACTGGTATTCAGCTGCATCTGGTTACACTGGAAGCCGACCCCGACATAGTTGTGAAAGAATTCTTCAGAAGGTAGACAGCACCTCCTTAGGCGTTCGTAAGGAATTTCGTACATTTATTGCCAGATTTATAACTGCAATTTTCCCATAGAAAAACTCTCCAGTAGACTTGTTGCGTATACTCACAACCCTTTCCATTTTGACATTAAATAAAACCACGCCTTTAACCCCCGAAGGGTTAGGCAGAGGTGAACCTAATAGTACACCCACATTTCGCCAGTTATGTTTAATTCCCATGTAATAGTGGGCGAACCTATTGCCATGAACCGGGCATAAATCTAGACTCCGTGGCTGCTACTGAAAAATTCCAGATGGAAAAACCCAATAACACTTTGTCCGACCCGGGAATCGAACCCAGCACCTCATGCTCATTAGTGTCGTTTGCGACCACAAGACCAGGGATGGCGAACCGCACGCGTACCATTGATGGCACGCGACATAATATTCTCGGCACGCCGCCCATTTTAACAATATTTTAATCTACCTATGGCCTGAGAGTCATTATTTTCATATCTGATTCAAACTCAAAGCATTTATTTCAATTAGACCATTTCAGGCACTTTTGAATGTCAAATCACAAAAAATAAACTAAGCTACAGTCCCAGTCACAGAGCATAATAACTTGTGAAAGTACTGTAGTTGCCCATTCGAAAGCGTAGATCTCTATGGAGAAGAATTGGCAAGAAACTCCATGGACACTCTTTTAAATCATTGTTGTTACAAAGTCTTGGTTACATCATTCATGTCGAGATTATACATACATGTGAGAACGATGTAGAAAGACGTGCGAGTAAGAGCGTCCAGAATAAAAAGATAAAATTAACAACATTATAAGACTCGCTTAGAAGCCGTTTGGCAGATGACTCCAGCATGCATTCTACTAAAAGTAAGCTCTTACAACCCTAATTTAAGTTATTTGTCAATTGTTGTTGTTGTTTGTCAATTGTCTGCAACACAGAAGTCACACTAATGTTACTTTTTAATTGGAGTTACACGTACAATTGAAACATGTATTACTATACAATGCAAATTGTATTTTTTGGTAGTAAATAAAGAGTTTTGAGTCGTTAATTTAAAAATAATCACTAAGTCAAAATTATTTGACGGCACATCCTATGGCCTCATTCAATTTTTCTTTAGAAAAAATGGCACGTTGAGCAATAAAGGTTCGCCACCCCTGCACTAGACGGATGAAGCAGAAATTTATATTGACAATTCAAAAATATTCATAGCGTTATTGACTTTGTGGTGAGAAGGGATAAAAACATGAGATTATGAATACCCTTTAAAATGAAGTGTATTATTAAAGCATAACATCACGACTCTAATTGTCAGAATGGTTAGGCAGAGGGAGTCAAGATTCATACACATTTCGCCCGTCACATTGGAGGCCCATCTAAAAAATATATATATTTTTTTAAATTAAAGTATTATATTCAATGCTTACCTTACAAAAGGTTTGGTCAATATAACGAACGATTTCAGCCAAAACGTTGGATGTACCAGGTACAAATGTTTTAAACTTTTGCGTAACCTGAAGTAAAGAAAAAGATTGTTGAGAATAAAACGATTGAACAAGACGCGTAAAAAAAGCGTTCTGGTGCGTTACCATGATCTGTTAGTGCAGGAATGTTTTAGGATTATTCCGAGAGTGGGTAAGAGATGGCGCTAGACGGCTGTCTAGCGCTGTCACTTTCCCGTCATAAACATTGAAACCATACAACCGATGTTGTGCCCCAAACCAGTTTCATTATAAAGGCAATAATGCGAATATGGTTTTAGATCACTAAAACAATATATTAGGCACTATAGCGTAGTAGCACACGCCGAGTATCCGCTAGTGACAAATATAGTTAGCCTCTAATTACTTAGTTTTAGTAACAAAAAAAGCACTAGGAAATCTTCCAAGTGCTTTTATTACACGGAGCGACTGTATTTCACACATACCTTCTATCGATGAGCTTATAACACTCGTGCAGCCAGTGGAAGGTGGGTAAGCGTCTCCTCCCGGCGCTGCCGTGCAGATACACTAGTATATAGTCGTCCGTTACTAGGCGTTCTAGCGTCCAGATCACGTATCTGTGGGCGGAATGTGGCTTAGAGTATTTGCGACTGAGGTTTTTGACTCCCTTCTTTATTTATCGTGTGGTGAGTGCCTAACCTGGTGTCAGAGTCTTTATGCCGCCCATGGGCCTCTGACTTGGCTTTACATGCCGTCGAGAAATATCTCTCAGGCATGCTGGTTTCCTCACTATGTTTTCCTTCACCGAAGCAAGTGGTAATTATACAATACGCACATGATTTCGAAAAATCAGAGGTGCGTGTCTTGGGTTCGAACTCGAGACCTATGAATTGGCAATCCGACGGTGACACCACTAGGCTATTACTGCTTCTTGACTCTAAAAGTGTGGCATTTGACTGTACAACTTTTACAACTGATTCTTCAACAGTTCTAACTGTTCGTAAACTATAGAATGCAACATAATATATTGAAATACCCTCATGTATTAAAAAAGTACTCATTCAATACATTCAAAACTTTATTAACTGAATATTTGATGACAACTAACACCCTTCATAACATCTGAATGCATTGGATGGGCGTGGGTGTGTCTAATCTATATTATACATCTAATACATAATATGTATAATAATTGTTACCGTGACGTCTGTGACGAACTTTAATTATAATTTATTTTAAGCATTGTTCTCATGTAAGTGACTTTGTGTATTTTTTGAGAATAAATATCTTTAAACCTAAATATCTGTTAAAGTCCGGTGTTCGGTACGATCCATGCAAGGTGGAAGCCAAGGTAACCCGCGAAATTCGAATTTTTCTAACGTTTTTTTAACAATTTGCAAGTCAGTTTCGGGCTGTATGTTGAACAAAATATGATTCGCGACAGTAACTCGTATGTAGTTACAGAATTATCAAAATCATCAATACAACTTTTCTAGATGTATGTAAGGTGTTGGTATTTTTTATTTTGTGTTTGTGTTTCTTTTGTTTTTATCTAATTGTAGGATTAATTTTTTTTCAAATGTACTTACATAATTGTATGAATGGATACCTATGGTCAAGTTAATGTACTTTGTGTAAAAATTGATTTTAAAATTTGCATGCTATTATTACGGCGGAATGTGTGTCCTGCTCTAAAACATTTTATAACATCCTGTATTTACCACATTTTATGCAAATAAATATACTTACTTACAACTGCTTTAAGTTCATCAAATCACATTAACTATTTCATGAAAAAATCATTTTAATTATAACTATAAATCCATATTAGTTACTTTAGCGCTTTGGCGCGGGTGGCGGGGGGAGTGGACTGACTTCAAAATATTCAAGTGGGAATATTGAAGTCAGTTAGTCGGCACTGATCCGACAGCGCTGCACTGACTCCAAATTAATTTACACTAGGTCAATACCACGTCAGCGCTGACTTGCCTCAAATTCTGGTTGGTGTAAATCTAGCTTAAAATTATAGCAATCAGTGTAAAATGGTGGGCCACTCACAGGAACAGGTTATCCATGCAGTAGGTGTAGTCGGGGCGCGCGTTGTCGGGCAGGTGGCAGGCGGAGAACACGATGAGCGCGGCGCCGCCGCCGTCGTACCCGCCGTGCGATATCACGCGCTTGTACGGCTCGATCACCTGCCGAACATTCATTATTGCTAGAGACTGCTGTTTTTTAAATTTATAAAAACATGGTTAGACCTGCTGTCTTGTATGGATCAGAATGTTGGGCCACAAAAGGGATGAATGAAAGGCATTCGCATGTGGCTGAGATGAGAATGCTGAGGGGGCTGTGTGGTGTCCATGGAGTTTCTTGCCCATTCTTCTCCATAGGATCTACGCTTTCGAATGGGCAACTACAGTACTTTCACAAGTTATTATGCCCTGTGACTGGGACTGTAGCTTAGTTTATTTTTTGTGTTTTGACATTCAAAAGTGCCTGTAATGGTCTAATTGAAATAAATGCTTTGAGCTTGACACGGTGGAGTGTAAAATAAGGAATAAGTACATAAGAGGAAGTCTGAAAGTGGCAAGTTTTTTGCTCGTATCACTTCGCATGTTTTTGTCATCACGCCTGTAATACCCTAAGGGTTAGGGCAGAAGTGCCCCTAATAGTACACCCACATTTCGCAAGTTACGTTTAAGTTCCATTTAAAAGGGGGTGAACCTATTGCCATTAACGGGGCATCCTAATAACGTGGCTGCTACCTTGGGAAAAACCCAATAACACTGCGAACCCAGGACCTCATGCTCAGCAGTCGCGCTTGTGACCACTGGACCTACGAGTCCCAAACGTATTCTGAGTTTGTTTCGGCTGTTTCTTCTCAGAGTAGTCAGATACGAAACACCGGCCTCGTCTAGTCTTAAATAAAAACTTTTTTGCAAAAAAAAACCGACTTCCAAAAAAAACACTAAAAAAAGTGTCGGAAGTCGGTGACTATTGTTTGTTTCATTGACTTTTTTGCCACCGACTTCCGAAAGTAAAGTTATTTTCCACTTTTTTTGTGTTTTTTTTGGAAGTCGGTTTTTTTTTGCAAAAAAGTTTTTATTTTACCCTTTTTAGTTATCGTATCACACACAAATCCTTGTCAAGTATCAATTTCGCAATTTCTTTTACTTGGACGACATATTTTCCAGCTATTTTGATTTCAAAACCAAACTGCTGAACCGATTTTGATGAAATTTCTATGGGACCAATCGGGAAGTAGATCCATTCAGATAAAAGAAGAATTTTTCAAATCGGTTCATAAATGACGGAGATATGAGGTAACAAACACAAAAAAAAAAAAAACATACAACCGAATTGAGAACCTCCTCCTTTTTTTGAAGTCGGTTAAAAAGAAGACGTGTAAAAGTGTTTGCAAAAACCAATTTGCAAAATAAACACCATTTATCATTTATATTACCTTCATATCACAGGTCGCATGTCCCCCCGCTCTGGGCACACTGATCCAACCTCGCTCGTTGCTTAACTCTTCAGCCGCGGAGTACTCCGGGATGGGGTCGCTGCCTTCTGATAGAGTGTTCGTCGATTTCGACCTGTAACGAGAAGTTGAAAGCTTAACTGCAATCAAACATCAATTACGTGTAAACTCCATGTAAGAGGGCGAGCGCTTTGCTATTTAATAAAATAATAATGCCAGCCTGTAACTGTCCCACAGCTGGGCAAAGGCCTCTTCTCATACAGAGAAGGCACGAGCATTGATCACCACGCTTGCTCAAGACGGGTTGGCGATTTCAGACTTATATTAATTATAAGTCCAGGTTTCCTCACGATGTTTTCCTTCACCGATGTCTGTGATGTCCAAGATAAACTTAGAAAAGTACTTATGAATTGGAAAAGTCACATTGGTACTTGCCCGGATTTGAAACCACAACCTCATGCATGAGAGGCGAGGCCTCAACCTCTGGGCCATTACGATCTTTTGCTATTCACCGGGCACAAATCTAGACACCTGGATGCTAGTTTAACCGGAGTGTACCACATGAGATGTTGTGCGTTTTTTATGTTACACCTTGTATTTAATTATCTATAACAAGCGAATTTTCCTTCAACTGCTGTGTATAGCAAGATCAGCTGCACTGATGGGGCACCTAATATGGTGTCCTGTTGTTTGTTCACTACAGGAACTGATGCACGCTACAGAAGGCGCCAGACTAGTGACTCAGTTCTGGGCCGACACAATTTAGATCGCCATCGACATGCTAAGAACTGAATGAAATGCTGTTGTAGAACTATTGTGTTCGATTGGTTAAAGACAGTTTATGAAAATTCCATTGAAAAAGGCCATGTAACTTACATTTTGCTACCCTCATCGTCACTCAACACCAGGTGCTGATTGACAGGCTCCGTCTCCAACTCCTGAGGCTCGGGAGGCTCGTCTTCAGACTCCATGGAACAAGCGCTGACGCTGTCCAGGCTACATCTGTCTTCTTCGGGAGGCTAGAAGAAAATAATGTCGATATTCAATGAAACTTCGATATTTTCAAACCATTTACTTTAATTAGGCCATGAAAAGGCAGAGGAGCTCGTGGCTAAATGATAACAGCCGCTCGGGTCGATCTTCAGGTTAAGCTGCACTTGCCTAGGTTGGTCCGTGGATGGGTGACCACCCATTACATACCAAGTTTCCTCCGTGCCTCGAAAAGCACGTTAAGCTGTTGGTCCCGGCTGTCGTTTGTAGATCTTTGACAGTCGTTACAGGTAGACAGTGGCCCGAAAGCCTGATAACCAGTCTTACCAAGGGTCCGTTGCGTATAACCCAGTACTAACTGGGTTGTGGAGGTGAGATAGGCAGTCGCCCAATGTAAAATACAGGTATTCCGCTGCATCCAGTTTGACCGGAAGCCGACCCCGACGTAGTTGGCAAAAGGGAAGATAGAGAAACCAATACAATACGGGCTGGAAGGGCAACCGACGCGAAAACGAAAACCACATACTCAGTACATCATTCTGAAGCCCGTATTATGGACATAGGAGTACGGTCTCATAAAAAAAAAATCGTGCGATTGTATAATAGCGTATTGTCGCAACGATTGTTCGCAGTTCACACGTTATAAGTTTACTAACAATATTGTATGTCACAGAAACTGTGTTAGGCAGTTTTTAAGCCACAGTAATTACGCATTACATTTACTGGTGTTTGATTCTCATGTTAATAATGGCTTCACTAAGCAGTGTGGTGTGACCGTCAGACTGCCAAGTCATAGGTCTCGAGTTTGAACCCGAGACATGCAAATCTGATTTTTCGGAATCATGTGCGTATTGCATAATTATCACTTTCTACGGTGAAGGAAAACATCGTGAGGCAACCAGCATGCCTGAGAGATATTTCTCGACGGCATGTTAAGCCAAGTCAGAGGCCCATGGGCGGCATAAAAACTCTGACATCAGGTTAGGCACTAACCACACGATAAAGAAGAAAGAATTCGGTCCCGGCTGTCATTTGTACATCTTTGACAGTCGTTAGGGGTAGTCCGGAGCGCTTAAGGTTAGACGCGTAGTACTCGCAGCCGGCGTGTATGTGTGTTAGATGTATGAACGTGGATGAGGCGAAAGGGGTGTAGTAGGGATACTATGGTCCTTACTAGGGAGGTTTTGCTAGGGTGGCGTTGTGGCTACCCTCTTGAAAAAGAGGCAAAAATGTATTTATGCATGTAGTCAGTGAAGTACGAATGTCTGACAACCAGTCTTACAAAAAAATCGCGTCAACCAGTAATTAGGTTGTGGAGGTCAGATAGGCAGACGCTCCATCTAACATACTCGTAATCAGCTACATCCGATTAGACTGGGAGCCGACCCCGGCATAGCTGGGAACGGGGTAGGCTGATGATGATGAACTTTAGAACAGAACATAGGCCATTGGCTAAATAGTAACAGCCGCACGGGTCGAACTTCAAGGTTAAGCAACGCTTTTTTTTTATATCTTTATTGAACAAAAATACCTTACAAATTTGCTTAATATCTAGCTCGTGTTACACAATTTGTGAAAGGCGTACAAATATATTAAACCCTGACTCCTAAACTAGGATACCCTGTGTCTTAGGAGTCAGTGTTCTACTGTCGCTTGGACATTATCTTAACCCATAACAAGTTAACAGTACAAACGCTAAATCAACAGATGATACATGGTAAATACATACAAAATGACATAAACAAGGAAAGAAAAAGAGGTGAATAAGGGGTAAACTGAGAGTGAGTGTGAGTGCGTGTGTGCGTGCGTGTATGTATGTATGCTTGACGAGGTCGGTCCTTGGATGGGTGAACATCCATTACATATCTACCGAGACGCCTGCCTCAGAAAGAACGTGAAAACGTTAGCCTGTCAATTGAATCTGAATGCCACAATTTTACATGGAGCGACTGCCTATCTGACCTCCACAACCCAGTTAGCACTGGGGTATTATGATACCCCTTGGTGACTGACTACCTGTAACGACTGCCAAAGATCTACAAACGATAGCCGGGACAAACAGCTTAACGTGCTTTCCGAGACACGAAGGAAACTCGGTATGTTATAGGTGGTCACCCATCCATGCACCGACCTAGGCAACCGCGGCTTAACCTGAAGATCGACCCGTGCGGCTGCTCAGATAGGCAGTCGCCTCATGTAAAATACTGATATACAGCTGCATACGGTCGTATGGGGTCGGTCTGCCCGATGATGAAGACTTTGGGAGCAGTCGTTGAAGACCATATGGGTCTTGAACTCACCAGTTGGATCTTCCTCCGTTGTGTCCCAGGGCTCCTGTGCTGTGCCGGCGTGTGGCGGAGCGCTACACTGCCGGTGTAGGGGTCTAGGAGGGCCTGGTACGCCGACCTGTCTTCTTGCGTTGATGCTGATATTACGTCTGGAGAGTCCAGGTCCTGGGGAATAGAATTATTCATATCCATACATTTAATAAAATTGTATGTCTGCACATTGGAGATATTGAAAAGAAAAATATATGGGGGTCTTTATTAGAGCAACAGAAGCCAAAACAAGTTTTTAGAATTTTTGTGTGTCTGTCTATCTGTCTGTCTGTATGTTTGTACGCGCATCACGCAAAAACTACTGCATGGATTTGAACGCAGTTTTCACCGCTCTGCTGCTAGATGCCTAACTTAAAATATAGGCTACCTTTTACCACAGAAATGATCTTTTCTTTTATTCTACGTACCACACGTACGAAGTCGCGGGCAAAAGCTAGTCTATACTAATATTATAAAGAGGAAAGATTTGATTGTTTGTTTGTTTGCATTGAATAGGCTCCGAAACTACTAAACCGATTTGAAAAATTCTTTCACCGTTGGGAAGCTACACTATCTCCGAGTGCTGTCACTCGGAGACAGCACTCGGAGACAGGCACTCGGGACAGAGGCTATATTATATTTTCAAAAAAATTAGGGATCCTTACTAAAACTTCAATAATATAACCCAAGGTGTAAAAAAATTACCTAAAAATTCCTTACATCGCATGCGCTGCTAAAATTATTGATGATAGAACCAAATAATGTAAGTACTACGACTTTGCAAAACACATCATTATCTACAAAAAGTGCCGCGACAGCACATGTCTAACTATTATAGTTATGTCATAATAAGTGTTCTTTTATTTTTTAAATTTAACTGAAATGCCGCCGCTAGAAAAGGCTCTTTATTTGTACCTTGATATTAATCCTTATCAATATTACTTCCTATAAAATCAAAATTCATATTCAAGACTGCTTCATTACCTTTATATAACTTTTTGAATTATTCAATTCGGACATTCCATTCGAAAGATATCACGATTTTAAAAATGTAAGTATTAGAAAAAAGTCGCGTGGTCGCCGCTCACTCAAAAACTTAAATAAATTTAGTGGCTTTTGTTTGTAGTTATGATCTTTTTACAAACATTAGAAATAACCGAATATTAAAAAAATAACAAAAAAAAGTACCAATATCCAAACTTTCTTTATAATGTACTCTATTTTAGTAACCCGACGTAAAAAGAAGGGTGTCTGTGTGTGAGTGTGTATGTGTAAAAATAATTTTTGAAATTTTTGTTAAATACCCGTGGTGTTTTTGTTAAAGGCGAAAAATAACTTTAGCTTCAGAAGTCGGTGACTTCTGTTTGTTGGATTCAGTTTTTTTGCGACTGTTGTTTTTTTTTGTATTTTTCCATTTTTAGTTGTAATATCCAACACAAAATTTTGCTATGCATTCATTTTACATTGTTAACAATACATGTCATGGACATCGAAAATATGACAGTATCTGGGAGTAAATATGACTCAACGACCCTTGGAAGGTACCAAATTCACTACCAGATTTTAAACATTACACACATGCGTGTAATTTCAAAAACACAGCAACAGCAGCAGTGATAGTTTAGTGGTGTGACCGTTGGACTGCCATGTCATAGGTCACAAGTTCGAACCCAAGACACGCACCTCTAATTTTTCGGATTCATGTGCATTATGTCATTCAAAATAGGTTTAGTAGTTTGGTGTTTAAATCAAAATAGCTGGAACAAATACGGCGACTATTGTTTGTTTCATTGACTTTTTTGGCACAAACTTCCGAAAGTTATTTCCCACTTTTTTTTGGAAGTCGGTTATTTTATAGTGTGAAAATGTAACAGACAGACGAACAGACTTGCGTTCGTATTTACCGATTATATTAGAATGTTTACTAAGTAAACACATAAACTCATAATCAAAGATCATGTGGGATTGCTTAATGCTGTTTTTTACGGATGACGTCACGTATGACGAAGAGCCTTATCGGACACATGTCCTTCCGGACTTGAATGTTTTATTAGTGACACACATTTTGTATTCTTATATTCATCAGAAACCCAGCCGTCGTCGCGTACGTAAATACGATTACTCTGAACACTAGAATCGTGTTTATACTTCCCCTTTATCGTGTGGTTAGTGCCTAACCTAGTGTCAGAGTTTTTTATGCTGCTCATGGGCCTCTGACTTGGCTTTACATGCCGTCGAGAAATATCTCTCAGGCATGCTGGTTTCCTCACGATGTTTTCCTTCACCAAAGCAAGTGATAATTATACAATTCCCACATGAATCAGAAAAATCGGAGGTGTGTGTCTTGGGTTCGAACTCGGGACCTATGACTTGGCAGTCCGACGGTCACACGACTAGGCTATCACTGCTCATGGTTTAAACTGGAACAAGGCTATACAGATGATGAAAATGTGGACTTACGTTATGCATTCCTATACTGCTGGACATCTCGATCGGTAACTCAAAGTTAGGCATCGCTCGGAGATGAGATGGAGACTCGCACCATTCCGCCACCTGTAGGGTAAAGATAGATTACACAGGGTCAAATGAAATTGATTAGCGAAACTTTTCACATAATCCACATCTAATAATCAGCTACCTAAATCACTGGGTCTAAAAGCTTGTGCACAAAAGTGTGCACGAATTGAAATGTCGAATTTTACGATTATTCAAAATAATTAGAAAAAAGTAGAAATTTAAAAACAAAATCCGTGGGGTCAAGGATGAGTTATTAGGGGCTGAAGAGACAGAAAATTATTAGCTGTTCCATACATTTTGACCACGTAGGTATTGCAGTTTTGTAGGAAACAGCCGTTAATTTTTTAATAACCGACGAAATTTTTCGATGTGGGGCGGTTCAGAATGATGTACTGATTACGTGGTAACCGTTTTACTATAAAGTACTCACCGAATGAAACTCCTCATTAACACTGATAGCCACAGGCTGCGTCTTCGGCGTACTTTGCCGATGATTCTCCTCAACATACTTCAACATCCCATCCGCCTTCTGCGGCGTCCCATCCCTCAACTTCGGCACAATCTTCCTTCTTTCCACCTTATCCACCCTCGCCACATCAGGAGGAACCGTCAGGTCTAATTCCTGACTCCTGAATCCAGACAGATCCTGAATTCTGAAGTCCTGACTTTCAGCAGTAGCAAAGCTTTCCGTAAAGTACAAGTTATTTTTTGAAGTGTTTCTTTGAGGGCTATAAAAGCCATTATTCTCGTTAGGTCTTTCATCTTCGATGCTGGATAGACTAAGGTCTTTCTCATCATCAACTTTATGGATTTTCTTTGGGATTAAATCAGGATAATTCTCATCCGGACTCATTAAAGGGTGATTTGTAGTTAAAGTTAAAGTTGAACTGAATTTCGGTGGGCTTATACCAAGATTTTTGGGACGAGGGGAATCTAGGTGCAAATTCGACATTTTGGTTATTAAGCTGTCGTTAAAACGTTCCGGTTCCGATAACCGGAGGATTTCGGGGTTTTGGAGTCTTAAGACCGGTTCAGGATGGTCCCCTTCGAAGTCGGACGATAGGACCGAGTTTGGGGTGTCCTGTGACCGAAATGATTCGGATCCTGTATCCATCTTTTCATCTGAGGATGGTGATGTTAATTCGTCGTCATTTGAGCGATGTGTTTTGAAGTTACTGGAACAAAGAGAAGGTATATTAGTGGTTATTTACATAACAAAACGTCACACCTGTAATCCATGAAGGTTTAGGCATAGGTCTACCTAATAGCACACCCAAATACGTTATTACAATACCACTTGGTAAGACTACTAGTCAGACTTTCGGGCCGCTGACTGCCTGATTCTGGCTTTCAGGAGTTGTTGGCTTGGGAATAGTGTGGCAGGCTTGTCCAAAAAAAATTACTACCTGTAACGACTGCCAAAAATATACCTACTAATGACAGCCGGAATCAACGGCTTATCGTGCTATCCATCACCCATCCTTGGACCAAGGCAAGCGCGACTTAACCTAAAGATAAAGTACGCTGTTATTATTTAACCACAATTATTGCTTGATTAACTATTATTGGGTAAAACGACACAAACATATTATTATGTAGGTATGCATATAAAGTGTAAAACCATAGGTTCCTAACGGGGGCGGTACCGCCCCCTAGTGGGCGCTGGAGCTATTCATGGGGGCGGTACCGCCCCTAGTGGGCGCTGGAGCTATTCATGGGGGCGGTAGCGGGCCCAAATGCAATGGGGCGTTATGAAATACCTCTATTTTTTAATATTTTATCTAGGCATCTAAAATGTTTATCCTATAACTATTTTGTAAAAGGGAGCGTTGGTTTTTTTTTCTTGTAAAGGGAGCGGTTGCCCATAAAAGGTTGGGAACCTATGGTGTAAACGAAAACTTCACGAAGCCGTCAACCAAGCATTCTGTACATCAAATCAAGAAGCTCTACCAAAAAATATTGCGATGAAAAGATTTTTTTTGGGTGAAATATCATGTTTACGGTAGGACTCAATGTAACACACTCAAAACATTGTGATGATGGATGCATTGAATAGTACGGTGGTAAAGGAGGTATACATTAAAAACTTTTATTTAAATGAACCCCTGTATCTCCGTAAATAGGTTCTTAGGTGTGGTCCAGAACAAAAAAAAAAATCTCAATGACGGGGAGAATAAGTGCTTTTCGGCTTCATTAAGGGTATTTTTACACCCCTTATAAAATCTTACTATGTGCGCTAAATTTTTCGCTCTGCATTAACACATATTGATAAACTAGTAATGCCAGCAAGCAACTCTCACGTTTTGTGAACAACACATCGCTCGTTTGCGACAAGGATGACATAACACAAAAATTTTGATTTTTTGATGTTGTTTGTAGTTGAATATAAAATTAAGGAAAGCAAGTATTAAATTAAGTAACGAAATACGTAAAATAAACCTTTAATCTTTTGATAAAAAGTTTCTCTATGCAAAAAAAAAAAATATTGGCAATATACCGAAAATATTTTTAGAACTTACAAAAAAGCTGTCCTGTATTTTTTATTTTTCGAGTTATGTCATTATTGTTGCAAACCAACGACATGAATCATCGTTAAAATAACTCATGTGACGCGATATCAATGCGCTAAGGATTGAAGTTGTCGAATGGCGCTCTTTGGATGTCGTCCTTTATGGAGTGGGCCGCTTAACGTGAAGTTAAAACATTAAAAACTTGTACTTATTTAAAAAAAAAAACTTGTGAAGAATATTTGATCCCCAATATCTCCGTAACTAGAAGGTTCCAAGGTTTGGTCTAGTTTAGTGTCTAGTGGGCGCTGGAGTTTTTCATGGGGGCGTTAGCGGGTCCAAAGGCTTTGTTACTTATTGTGTGTTTTTAGTCTATTATACTAACATAGGAATTAAAGATAAATAAATAAAAAGGCAAATGGGAAGCGTTATGAAATACCTCTATTTTCATGACAAAACATTTCATTAAGTCGTCTAAGATGTTTATTTTATAACTATTTTGTAATAGGGGGCGTTGTATTTTTTTTTTCCTATAAATGGGGCGGTAGTCCATAAAAGATTGAGAATCTTTGGTCTAGACCAAAACAATTATTGCAATGTCCGGGAGAAAAAGTGCCTTTCGGCTTCATTAAAGGTATTTTTACACCCATCAGTACCTGTCTGAGTTGAGGAGCTGTCATCTAAATTAGCCCCAAAGACTCTGAATTAATTACACATGGCCCGTGTTTACTAACACAAAACGAAGCGAGTCCTAAAATGCCTAAATACGATTGCCGTCGGAATTTCAACTATGGACTCAGCGCTGACAGCTGAAAATGCAACAGCGCGCTTCGTTTTACGCATTCATTTACATATCGCCTAATGTCAGTGAAAACGGGCAATGACTACATTGTTCACCCAAACGTGAACTCACACCCGTTTCGATGTTAAGGTTTTGATGATAAGCGACAATTAAACCACTGAGCTATAATGGCATGCCATTCGCCATACATAGAGAGAAAGTAAATAAGACAATGGTGCTATGTTACCATGTTTTTTGCTCCAAATAGCTACTTTCTGCAGGTACCTCTTTGACTGGGGAACGTTAATTTTATGACAAACTAGCTGTAGCCCGCGACTTTAGTCCGCATGAAATTATTATAAAAAAATTGCTTGCCTATTTAAATCGGATTTCGGGTTTTATTTTTTGCACGAAATCCCAATCCTTTTTCTAAAATAAAAGTAGCCTAAGTTACTCCTTATATCATCAGCTATCGGCCAGTCTCGGTCCAGCCGTTTAGGAGATTAGCCGGAACAAACAGACAGACAAAACAATTTTTAAATGTGTTTTTGTTCTATGTACTTTCATATGAATTCAGTTAAAGCAGTTATTTAGAAAATACAAACAGACAATTCAATTTTATTTATTTTTATAGATGCATAGATTCGTATACGGTGTGTAATACGAACGCGCGAATTAAACGTAACGAAAACTAGATCGATTTACATAACATCACGCCTATAATCCCCAAAGGGTTAGACAGAGGTGTACCTAATAGTACACCCACATTTCGACAGTTATTATTAAGTCTCATGTAATAGGGGGCTAGCCTATTGCCATCAACCGGGCACAACTCCAGATTCCGCGGCTGCTACTGAAACATTCCAGATGGAAAAACCAAATAACGCAGCCCGTCCTGGGAATCGAACCTCACCTTATGCACAGCACTAGACCAACCAGGCAGCTAAATAAAGCTATTTATAAAGTCTGACTGAATGCTAGGGAGGGCGGGAGGGGGATATGTCTGCCCCTGAATGACATGGGATTGACCTTATTAGTTATTTATTAGTGATGTCCTTTCAAAAAGGTCAAGGGCGTATAATTCGCAACCGGCGGCGTGCGTGTAAGAAATCGGAATTTAAGACACACTCATCAGCTGCCTAGCCTTTTCCCAACTATGTTGGGGTCGGCTTCCAGTCTAACCGGATGCAGCTGCATACCAGTATTCTACATGGAGCGACTGCCTATCTGACCTCCACAACCCAGTTAGTACTGGGTAATACGGTACCTCTTGGTAAGACTAGTTGTCAGACTTGCGGGCCACTGACTACCTGTAACGACTGTCAAAGATCTACAATTGACAGCCGGGACCAACGGCTTAACGTGCTTTCCGAGGCACGGAGGAAACTCGGTATGTAATGGCTGGTCACCATCCACGGACCAACCCAGGCAAGCGCGGCTTAACCTGACGATCTACCCGAGCGGCTGTTATTATTTGGCCACGAGCTCCTCCAATTTAAGACACACTATTAAATAATAAATATGTATAAAATAGTCTTTAACATGGCGGAAATAAGGTGAGCGTCCACAATGCTTGGGTCATGCCGGTTTTGTTGTATCCTTTTGGTATACTTAAATGGACTCAGACGGGATTTGACACCCTGGATACGAGGGTCCGCACGATAATTATCGGAAATACTTTGTCCGGGAGTCTGGATTTGTGCCCGTTTGGTGGCAATAGGCTCGTCCTCTATTACATGGGACTTAAAAAAAATTGGTAGCGAAATATGGGTGTACCCTACAGGTACACCTCTGCCTAAAGCCTTCGGGGATTATAAGGCGTGATGTGTGTTTATTATATAATTTTCTTTTTTCATTGGATATGCACGACATTCTAAGCGATGCATATTTTCTAATATAAATAAAACATCATCCTCAATGCATTAATTATATTCTTCTTTTTTATAATGGGATATTACATCACCAGTATAGCTTTTAATAGTGTGACTAATACATTAAGTTATGTGTTTGAAGGGGAAATTTTATTCTGTGAATAATTACAGTCAAAACTGTCTATTGGTCAAAACCACAGATATACATATATATACCTAGATAACGCAAGTATCACGATCCGTATGAAAACCAGCGATGAAGCATGCCATTTTTGATTACGTACTTGCTATGACGTCATAAGCACTGCTTATTTAGTTACCTACTACACAAATAAGTTAATATACAAAAAAATAACCGACTTCCCAAAAAAACACTAAAAAAACGTGGAAAACAACTTTACTTTCGGAAGTCGGTGACTGTTCTTTGTTTCATTGACTTTTTTTTTGCCACCGACTTCTGAAAGTAGTTATATTCCATTTTTATTTTACCCTTTTTAGTTATCGTATCACACACAAATACTTGTCAAGTATCAATTTCGCAGTTTCTTTTACTTGGTTGACTTATTTTTTCCAGCTATTTTGATTTAAAAACCAAACTACTAAACTGATTTTGATGAAATTTCTATGGGACCAATCGGGAAGTATATCCTTTCAGATAAAAGAAGAATTATTCAAATCGGTTCATAAATGACGGACTCCTCCTTTTTTTGAAGTCGGTTAAAAATAGACTACGTTTTTGTTTTTTAAATGTCTAGAATGAAGTTCTCGAGTTGAACGTTGTTGTTACAAACAAATTAGCTTGCTGCGATAGTAGCCACGTTAAGGTGGAAGCGCCAGCGTAGCCCGTGAAATTCAAATTTTCTTACGTTTTTTGCAATTTTCCGGTCAGTGTCAGACTGTACATTGAACAAAACATGATTCGCGACCGTAATACGTAAGTATTTACAGAATTATAATCATTAAAATTATCAAAACAACCCTCTATGTTTATTTTACCCTGTTGAATGACTATTTCATGAAAAAGAAAAAAAAAATTTTATTTCCTTTATTTATTTTTCTTACATATTTTAACATTTTTAAATATCCCTATACAAAATTAGTATAAAAAAAAACATTTAAAAATATATAAAATAGTAGCCCACCAGCACCGGGAACAGGGTCCGAGCTACCGGTGGTCAGGGCTCTTGAGAGAGGAACCTCCTAACAATACGCGTCGTGTCCAGAAGTACTGCTTTCTGAATCAAGCCCTTGATCCAGCCGCCAAGCGAAAGCCTCTTCAGATGTTGGTCGAGGCTCTTGGCTATTAAACCATTGGCTGATACGACTATCGGCACAATGACTGCTGTATTCACGTCCCACATGTCGACAACCTCGCGAGCAAGATCTAGATACTTGAATTGCTTATCTTTCTCTGCTTTCACGAGGTTCTCGTCATGCGGGACCGTTATATCAACGATCATTGCGCGACGCTCCAATCGATCTATCACCACAATGTCAGGCTTATTAGCAATAATAGTCCTGTCAGTGACGATAGGTCGATCCCAATACAACGTGATATTACCATCATCGAGAACTGGGTCGGGCGCATACTTATAGTATGGCACTTCTGATTCCACAAGGTTGTACTTCAAAGCAAGTTGCTGGTGGATAATCCTAGCAACGAGGTTGTGTCTGTGCAAGTACTCTCCGTTAGCCAGACGAGAACACCCAGAAATAATGTGTCGGATCGATTCTCCCGGACGGTGGCATGCCCGACATATGTCAACCGTGCCATCTTTCACAATGTATTTCCGATAGTTATTCGTCATCATAACTTCGTCCATTATTGCACAGACAAAACCTTCGGTTTCCCCGAAGAGGTCACCGAAACGCAGCCAGGATACGGACGCTAAGAAGTCTACATCAGGCCCATGTAGGGCCCGGTAAAAACGTCCGTGAAGCTCCTTGCTCTGCCATACCTCCCTGCGGTCATTAGTGTCTAATACTTTAGGTTTGCGCCAGTTCTCGTTAGCCAGCGAGAGCAGGGTAAGGCCCTTGTCCACTGAGACCACATCTCGGTGCATCCCCACGTCGGCTTCTAGAAAGTATTCTCTGAGACTGCATACCTCACGGTTGTGCAGGGTTTTAGCATTTAAGAAGCCACGTCCCCCGCACTTCCGCGGGATATACAATCTCATCACCGACGACCGTGGGTGATGCATCCGATTTGCGGTCATCAATGTGCGGACCCTCCTATCCAAGGCATCAAGTTCCGTCTGAGTCCATTTGAGTATGCCGAAAGAATACATCAAAACCGGCATGACCCAACCGTTGAAGGCGCGCACCTTGTTTCCGCCTGACAAAAGACTGCTTAGCACTTTATTCAGGCGGCCAAAGAAGCGCTCCCTCAACGATTGTTTCATGTCGGAAGTATTGATGCCTAATGCCTCCGACATACCCAAATACTTGTAGGTTTCTGTTGAGGAGAGGGATCTAAGGTGTATGGAATCCGAGAGTTGAGTACCCACGGATTCCATAATCTGCCCTCGCTTCACATGCATGACTGCACATTTGTCCACACCAAATTCCATTCTGATGGCACTACTGAAAGTTTCTGTTACCTTCAGTAGCTTCATCAGTTGCAAATTGTTGGGGGCAAAGAGTTTCAGATCATCCATGTAAAGAAGGTGAGATATGACCTGACCACCTCTCCTCAACCGATAACCTAGACCTGAACCCTCTAGCAATGTGCTGAGAGGGTTCAAGGCTAGACAAAACCACAATGGACTCAAACTATCACCCTGGAATATGCCACGCTCAATCCTTATCGGTTCGCTGTTCCCTTGGATTTGTCGACATCCTGGATAGCGAAGGACCGTTCTCCAGCATCCCATACATGACATCAGGAAGGCACGCAGAGTTGCATCTACTTTATACAACTCCAGCACCCTCATGAGCCATGTATGAGGCACAGAATCATAGGCCTTCTTATAATCTATCCAACATGTAGACAGATCCCTTCGGGAACGGCGAACCTGTTGGCTAATGGCCATATCAATGAGGAGTAGCTCCTTAGTACCACGAGACCCGTTCCTACATCCATTCTGAGAGGCAGACATGATAGAATTACTCTCAATATGTTGCTTGATTTTAGCTCTCAAAATGGATGTAAGAACTTTATAGACCGTTGGTAGACAAGTAATTGGTCTATAATTTTTGGGCTCCGCAGTACTACCTGATTTATGGAGCAGGTGGGTAATTCCGGTCATCAAGAACTGGGGCAGCGATCCGGATTCTAAAGCTGATTGAAACTGGGACGCTAAGCAAGCGTGCGATCTCTGGAACCATTTGATCCAGAAATTGTGCAGTCCATCCGGCCCTGGAGATTTCCAGTTAGGCAACGGACGGACTGCACGAGCTACGTCTTGGGGGCTGATGATGATTGCCCCCATTTCTGGTATTGGATCACACGCTCGTTCAACCTCCCGGGTCCAATCGCCCTCAGTGTGACTGACAGGTACCGACCAGATGCTGCGCCAGAACGAGCACATTGTGTCATCATCCGGTAGATGCATGTCAGTCACACCTTGGTCCGGTCGTTCCCAAGCCCTATAGACCCACCTTTCATCGTTTTGGAATGTGCGATTCTGAGTGTACCGCTCCATTCGCCGCTTGTACCGACGAATACGGCTTGCCCATGCACAGATCTTCTGCTTCAGGAAGTCGATGCGCTCTGTGACGCGGGCCAGATAATCACGAGAATTAATATCAGTTCCCGAGAACGCCCGCTTCACAAAGCGCATCACTCTAGGGCGAGTATTGCCCTCCCTGAAGCAGATTAACTTGCCGATGAGTGCCCTAGCCTCACCAATACGCCGCTCAATCCTGCACTGCCAAGCTGGAACAGCAAATTTTGGTCGTGTAGCTCTGTCGTTGTTAGGAAACTTGACGTGAGCTACACGACATGCCGCTACAGCTGCACAGTACAATATTGAGTGGGTATCGGCGAGGTCCTTGCTGCTGGCAAAACAATTTGATAGCTGCGAATCTAGGGCACACACCAGCGCCTTATTTTTCTTGTGCATAGGCAAACGAGGTAAACGTGGTCTAAGTTGAGGCGGTGTAGAACGGTACTCCCTGAATGCCTCCTCCAAAGCGCTCCTCAATTGTGCGTTGCACTGGGTACTCACGGATATAACTTCGTCATCATCCTCTTCACCACCGTGATTGGATCGCGGCGAAGCACTGTATACATTTTGCAGCTGCACCGCGATCATTGGCGAAGCAGGCGTAATTGGGTTACTTCGTGAGTCGAGGCGTAGTCGATCAAGTACGGTATCATCCAACATATTGTTACGCTGTATGACCCGCACCTGATCCGACAGCCGTTGCGCCGACACGTTGACAGCTGGCTCAAGCACCTGAAACAGAGAGAGCATCCGACCACGGTACGCAGTCAAGTTGCTTCCCCCCTCAGTAGCCCCATAATATGCGCGCATAACATTCTCATTTATGGACTGAGTCCATCGCATGCGCGACACATTTCCACCGGCAGCGGGGACCCTATTCGGGGCCTGTTGGCCTCGAGGTCCCAAGCCCGCTGGTGGCCGTCCTCTTCCTCGTCGTCGTGGTGGTGGTGGTGGTGTCGACGGCGGGGAGAAAAACTCGTCGCTCGAGCTCGACGCAACTGCAGCGACCGGCGACACGGTGCTCACGGATGTGGCGCGTCCCGGCGGCTGCGAGGCGGAGCTGAGCGGTGAGCCCGGAGATGGTGGGTGTGCCTCCTGTTTGGCTCGGTGTCTCGTCAGCATCGGTGACATATAGTTATATTATTTTATTCATTGTTTATTCATTGTTTATTCCAGTTTTCTGTATGTTTATAACGTTTATTTTTTTTCTTTTCATTATTGCTTTATGGGTTTTAGTTTTAGTGGAGTAATTTGCTAAAAAAATTAAAATTAAAATTGGCTTGAAAAAAATCAGGTCACGTCAATTTGACACCGAGCCACAGATTTTTATTATTATTATTATTTATAATTATTATCTAAAGGTTGTCTGGTACAGATGCCTTGTGGCATTAAGTCCGCCTATGTACCACTATAAACAAGAAGTTTAAATCTATCTATATGAAAATCAATGTCTGTTCAAAAGCTATAGACTCCTAAAAGTAAATAATACAAGGAGGTAGTACTAGGTAGGAAAAAGTTCATTGCAATGCATGCAGGTTAGTAAATAAATAAAACCAAGACTTTTATTGGTATAAAATCATTAATATTTTCTAGGCAAGCAGGAGGACAAATTCTTATTAATTTACTTTTCAATATGAGAGAAGGATTTGCCCTGTGTGGGGTCGAGTAGTATTCAATTTGAAAACTAAACTTTGATACAGGACTTAGTGGTCAATAGAGTAACAATTATAAATTTAACTATCACAATCCATAAGCTTAAGTTTATTTATTTATACAAGCTGTTGCCCGCAACCTTCGTCCATGTGAAATTATTATAAGAATATTAGTTCCCTGTTTGAATCAGATTTTCTTTACAATAATAAGAGTTTTCACTTTTTTGCATGAATCCATAATCCATTTTTTAAATTAAAGTAGCCTAAGTTACTCCTTATAACACTGGCCATCTGCCAGTAATTGTCATGACAAAATCGGCCTGGCCTTCTCAGATATTAGACGGAACAAACAGACAGACAAAAACGAATACAGTTTAAACCGTTTATGACAACATCATTTAGAACAACATACCGGTTATATTGACCTTACTTTGTACCTTAAAAACATCATTGGTTGTTATGACTTTCGGTTTTTACCACCAAATATATTGGTGTTGTTATAACAGATTTTGACTGTAATTTGTTTTTGTTTTTTTGTTATAAGTAATGTACCACACATGACATACTTTTATATGCAATCAGTAAAGAAGCTAAATATTGGTCCAGTATTATTTGAGTTCATCGATACGCAAAGAAGAAGAAGAATAGAATAGAATGTTATCAAAAAAAGTTAAACTTAAAAAAAGTTATGTATAAGCAAAGAAGCTTTGAGATTACAAACAGACACTCCAATTATATTTATGAGTACAACAAGTATTTGCATAGACCACAGAGGAGCAAATTTGCAGTTTAACTGCAAATTAAGATATATCAGTATGTATAATATTAATCACTTATTTTTATATTATTATTTTTTTTTACTATTCTATATGCGAATATTTAAAAATGTAAAAAATAAGAATGAAAAATAAATAAAGGAGATATATATCACTTATGGAAAAACTGTCACTGCATAACACTTCTGCTTATGTAGAGAAACCTATTTAAAAGAATAAATACTTCAATATTTTGTGATGTTGATATGTCTACTCTAACGTACAAAAAGAATTAAAATATAATAACACATATATTGCATAAATATTCAAGCTTCTTTTCCTCATGATAAAATTAAATGGTAAATGTGGGTAGCAAGTGCCTTCGATGATTTACATAAAACCTTTTCTAGAATCACCTCATTCGACCTACAATTTGGCAGACACATTAATTATGCAAAAAAAGAAAATAATATGCACACAATGCACATGAATTCGTCAGGAATTTAATAAAAATATCGAAAAATCGACACCTCAATTTTCAATTACAAAATTATCGTATTCAACTAAGGAAATTATATAAAATAACACACTCACCTCATTTGTAACTTCTTCAACTTGAAAATACTGTATTATTTTATTGTGAAAACTATCTCAGAATATTATAAAAAAATAATTTTATAAAGCGCTGGTGTCATCGGGTTTCGCATAGCTTTTGACAGCTAACCTGACGTTTCGTTTTACATTTTTACGCTAGCATTCGTTGTTTATGTTATTGACGCGTTCAAGTTTAGATAAAGTAATGGGGATTTTGGGGATCAGTATGTCAATTGAAAAACGACAGAATTTGATAACCTATAAAACTAGAAATAGCTGTCGTTAAATATATATATTTTTATCTTATGTCTAATTCGCAGATGCGAATATCAATCATATATGCGAATGTGTTAAACTAGCCCGCGAGTTTCAAAACTTACGTTTTTTTTTGTAACTTGTTACTGGACTTTGTGGCATCTGAAGGGCTCGATATAATTCTTATTTTTTTCTATTCTTATAGCGAATCTTAGCACGGGGTGTTTGATTCACGGACTAAAGAGACATTACAATTAACTTAAAATAATGCGATTTTGATTTACTGATCATTAATGTCAGTTAATCCTTAAGAAAACCATGAAAAACAACAAAAAAACTCACATGTGAACTTGATTAAACACATAACATTGAATGGAAAAGACAATGGTCAAATTCTTAGAATGTAACTCATACAACTGAAAACACAGCGAAATCGACCACGAACTCCGAATCAATCTGTTTTTTCCTTCACTTTATGAAAGACCATTGTTACATGTCTTGTAGTAAAAATTGCCTTCAAACCTTTTGAAATGGGTAAGTTTATTTATTATGTACAATATAAAAAAAATGTGCTATGACATTTCTTTATTTTTAATTTCCACTTACAAATACGTCTACAGTTCATAGTTGATTGTTATTAATATTGTATGCAAACGCTTTCTTTGAGCGAGAATCTTGATTGAATTTATCTAAACAGTATGAAATTAGAAGGGTGTGTTAAGGGCAATAAAACAATCCCTTTTTTTAAAAACAGCTGTTTCGCTCTCACGGTTACTATTAGACTGAAATGTTTATTTCCTAAAATGTGTTTCGAATGTTATGAAGAAGACGTTTATTATGAAGATTAATATACAAAACATTAACCCGGAACGAACACGTTTGTTGAAATGTTTCACGGAAACTCGCAAAGATTGGCAAAATATTTTACTTTTTTTGCCTTTCTAGACGGTGTCTTCTTGACGATTGTTTAATAAATATTTCGCCGCAAGAAATGTATTTCTAGACCGATTTGCGCAAATTTTACTTAGTTCCAAATTAGTCTTTGAGTGCACAGGGTGAATAATTAAGTTTTTTAATACAGGCGAAGTTAACAAAGTGAAAATGCAGTTGGGAACGCTCGTTTTGTTATTGCATCTTATATTTCCTATTTATGCTGAGGATGTGAGCTGTAAGTTTTTTTTAAATTACTCTATAAATTGATGAAATTCAGATGTAAGCAACGGCTTGTGTTGTTCAAGTATTCATAAATCTAGAAATGTTGTACCTATCTATATTTATGTCCTAATTCATATTTTCAGTAGATTATTTATTCAGTTCCTAAAAATGTTTCTTTATCTCTAGTAATAGAGCCTTGTAGTTTATTTTATTTTTGTCCAAATTGAAAATCACAATTTCTAGTGAGTCAACCTATAAAACACAGAATTTCAGGCATTGTGTGGCAGGCGTTTGTTTGTAAACGGAACGATTTTTTCTTGTTGTAACTGTATGTTATCAGAACATAACACAAAGCTAGCCAAGTTCACTGTGGTTTTCGTGGGCAAATACTTGCTCGTAAATATACTTGAACACGCTATCGCCATGAATATAAAATTTTGCAGGCTGGTTCTCTCACAGTTGTTTATTTTAGCGTTCTGTGAGCCTATCTCCAATTCACCACCTCTGTGTGGAAAAGACATGGAGTCATAAAGGATGTATTAAAGCCCATATTTTTCTCACATTGTTACTACAATCACAACAACATTAAAACACGGCAGAGGTGTACCTACTATTATACCCACATTTCGCCAGTTCTGTTTAAGGTCCGTGTAATTGAAGCGACCTCATTGCCATCAACCTGGCACAAATCCAGACTCCATGGCTGCTGCTGAGAAATTCCTTTTTATTTTAAATAATACTGTTATAGAAGGTGGTGGCATATCCACTGTTCGACCAAAGCTGCAATAAGAAGTATACTTTTCAAATAAAAGACGAGCAGACTTTATTATAGTTTATGGACCGAACTTGCATAATATTTGTATTTAAAAACATCCTACTCTGCTTTTTGCTGTGCCTTTTTCAAACACATTCTCACTGTATGGGCCGAATATTTCAGATCAAGCTTGCGTGGACAAATACTCAAGGAAAGGCTACCAACCGTGGCAAGAATGGTCTGATCATTACACGTGTCATCGGTACCGATGTGAGATTCGGGACGGGAAGTACTTCATAGCTGCTGTTGGGTAAATTTTCTTTTTTTGACAGCATTGGAGAAGATCAAAACACCAAAATTAAAAAAAAAACATGTATTGCAACGTCAAAGGAAAAGCTAGCACTTCTCCTGGCGTATTTGCACGCATATTCACTTTACTTCCTAATAAAGAATAATATTTGCTTTAATAGATTTAGGGTTGGTTGTTTTTTGCCCAAATTGCACAAAGTTTTGGACAAATACGCTAGCATTGTATTTTGATACACCAGTGACGGACAGGAGGATCGTCAGTGGGGTCCTATGTAATAACCCAGCAGTCGGAGACCATTTGCTACGATTTTTCCAGCTAACACATAAGCACCTCAGCGTAGATGACTTTTACTATCCTCGACGGGAACAATTTACCTACTCATAAATGCGTTTGTATGACTATTCTACTAAATGTGCGATTATTTCAGTCAAAGCTAATTTTTAATTTTACTAATCCTTCAGATGTAGAAAACCGAAAATTCCTGAAAATGCTTTGGAATGTCACGAATACATTGAAGATGAAAACGTTGGTATGTATTGAAAATATGCTTTCTTTATTTTGTAGATGGGTAGTTTAGCTATTCTAAATTAAGTAAAATATAAAACAATATCTCAGAAAATTCCTAAGTAGCAACAAATACTATCCTGACCAAACCGTCACTATGCCTAATCTAGATCATCGTCTAACCGTACTTACTTATACCAAATTTCATCGAAAGCGACTCGCACGCGATAAACAGGCAGACTTACGATATTTACTTTAAATTAAAATTCATCTGTTCAGAGTTTCCAACTTGTTGCGCTCGTCTGAGGTGCGTCGTTGAAGTCAACGGTGAGAGAATCGTACAAACACGAGGACAGCCCGGAGAATTGTTCCCTGACAAGTAAGACTGAATTAAATGTTTAATCACCAGACTTTCACTGTAGCGACTAAACAAATTGATTATACCTTGATAGAATACCTACATTTTCTCGTTTTGTGCAATCTTCGTGACTGTTTCAAGAATGAGCCGAAAAAAAGCTTTGTCTTTTTTTTTTTGAATAAAGCTCTTTCGACTTATTTTACAACATTTGTAATGTTATCTTATAGGCAATGGAAGGGCCAGCAGAACGAGCCTAACCCTGCTGTGGTGGGGATGAGTGGAATCCAGCAGAACACCGTCGTGGGTGAGCCTCAGGGACAACCAGCCCCCGGCATCTTCAACAGCAGAGGAGCAGGCAAGGAGAAGTTGTTACTAGCTCTTGATTAGGCCACCTCTTTATCTTAGTAGGTGCTCAAAATCATAGAAATACCTATATAATCAGTAAAATAAGCAATTTTAGAAAGCATGTCTTTGTTTGTAGTAAAGTTGCAATGTTTAGAATTCGTTGTCGTATCTTAGTAGTTCTTTGTAATTAGTTGTTCCTTTGTTGGTTGTAATCAAAGACATTTAGATATTCTTATAATAGATGGGCAAATGCGAATAGAAGTGTAATCTATGTACTTACTTGTAAGGGCCAACCAGTTGCTGTCGGTACCAGTGTATCGTGTCATACTTGACAATATTGTCATTTTTCTTTATGGCCTCAATGAGACATGAGACCACATTTTTTCTATGGTATTCCTTCTAGTAGCTTCTTTACAGTATTTTAAATGTCTTTGATTGTAATACTTCACAATCAACAGTACAGTTTTTGACCTTACTTAAATTGTAACAAATAAAGTATTTTCTATTCTTTTCCTAAGTTTTATTTCTATTAGTGTAGTACTTACTTGTAATCTTACGAATAGTTAAACGTCAATATTTTAATTTAGCCCCCGATATTCCCGACAGCGGATGGCAACGATATTAATGGACGGCGCTACGTAGATCCTTACCCCAATCAACAAATGCAAGAATCACCAAGAAAGAAGAGATCAACGGTCTACCCCTTGTTTGATAGGACCCATGGACGTGATTCCAGCAATTACCAGCCACATCAAGTCAAAATTCACGGATATTCCCCTGAAAGATACACTTCTTACTTCACCAAAACTAATCCCAAAAGCTAATTAAATCCTAAATTATTTCTTTGTTACTTTTGTACTATTTGCACCATTTCACTATCATTTGTAAGTGCACAAACACCCTGTATTACATTTTGTTTTATTAGTAAGAATAATGTTGCAAAAAGTACTTGTAATAATCGTTGTTCTGTTTTTGTTATCTTGCAATTTGTTAACCATTAGATTTTGTTGAAATATCATTATTAAATGTTTACGAAATATTTTTATTTAATTAATTAATAAATTTACGGAACCCTATTTGTATCAACAAAAGTAAAACATAACGTAACGTCAAAACGGCTGTCAAAAGGAATTGGTTCATCCTTTATCGAAATTGGATGTTAAGCAATTGGTATATGTTGTCTCTTTTACCTTCAAGCTGAAATATCGCAACTCTCTTTCACTCGTAACATTGTATACTTTATAAAATCACCTAATACTGGAACGCATTCAATTATGTTTTCCGGATTTTAGTTTATTTGTGAATTTAAGTGAAATAAATCAAGTTCAAAATTCGTTAAAAACAAAAAAGAATAGTTATAACTTACTCATTTGCCAGAACTTGACCAGGCAAACCGGCAGGCTGTGAACAAAATAAAAGATAGAGCCTAAAATGTAAACAGGAAAAAAGGCCTCGTAGAAATTATCTTAGTTTTTATCATTAAAATTTGTTAAAATGGTTGAACCGGCGAAACCATTTGCTTGTACGATGCCCGACTGTGGGATGACTTTTACGAATGAGGATCACTTAAATGTGCACACGAAAAAACATGACATGGTACTATCGCTGGGTTCGGAGCAAAAAGCAGCTTTTGTCGGTAAGGATTTTATTCTAAAACTATTTTAATGCAACCTCTTTGTTCTTACTGTGGCTCTAAGTCCGTACCATCTGCCTAGCCTTTTAACTATGTTAGGGTTGGCTTCCAGTCTAACCGGATGCAGCTGAATACCAGTATTTTCATGGAGCGACTGCCTATCTTACCTTGAAAACCCAGCTTTAGTACTGGGTAATACGGTGCCCCTTGCTAAGACTGGTTGTCAGATTTTCGGGCCACTGACTACCTATACCAACTGTCAAAGATCTACAAATGACAGCCGGGACCAACGGCTTAACTTGCTTTCCCAGGCTCGAGGAAACTGTATATAATGGGTGGTCACCCATCCACAGACCAAGCTAGGCAAGCGTGGCTTACCCTAAACATAGATCCGAGTGGCTGTTATTATTTAGCCACAAGCTCGTTGTCCATACCATCATCAGGTTCTTCGCAGAAATAGATAGAAGTCCAGAAGTCTGACAACCAGTCTCGGTCAGTGGGTCATCTTAGGGGCAGAGTTTTAGGAGTTGGAGTATAAGCTTAGGGGCACTATGAGTAACAAAGAAAACGAAAAAAATAAATATTTTTTTGGTTAAAATTTTTTTTGGACTAAGTCAATTAAAAAAAAAGTTGAAATCGGTTTTTTTTTTGCATTTTTGGGTTAACCTTGACCATAAAAACCCACCAAGGGGTATCATGTCGCCCAGTTACTGGGTTCTTGATGTTAAATAGTAGGTCGCTCCATGTAAGAGACTAGTTTACTTGAGAAAAGGCTAGGATCATGGACTATTCAGTAAAGCATGAAAGGAAGGGTTAGGGCTATTGAATGTTGCCAACATGTTTTATATCTTTAGATGAGATTGATGATGAGATTCTCCTTCTTCTTCTCCTCCTTGTCTGGGAGAAAAATTAGACACAGACTGGCTATGACCCTCGGGGCAAAGTATAATTGGGTTCGCAGACTCTAGATTTGTGCACAATTGATCATGAATTCACAGTATTCCGGGTGAAAGGGACACTGATGCACAAACGGTTACCATGTATTTAGTACATCATTGGCCCATCTCCCATCTTGCACTGCATGCCGTGGTACCTGCACACTTGACGATCTAATGACTGCATCAGCGAGCGGAGTTCGCATAGCTGAATTTTGGGCCAAATATATTAAATGAAAATTTGCCATCGACACACTAAGAAGAACACCTCCACAAATAAATTTTCATTGCTCTGTACTGCTCTTTCCTGCAAAAGTTCAAAACCTACACGGTCAAAATGTATGGAACAGCTGTTCTGTGAATTCATTTCGGTGTGCCTTCATAATTGAGATTTGATACATAGTGATTTAGGAAGGGCACCCCTGCCAACTCCTGTAAAGACTACAGGGGTTATACTATGTTGGAATCCCTTGTATGAGTTTCCTGGTAGTGATTCATTAGGTATTGAAGTGTTTCTTATCTTATTAGATAATTTGATAAGATCATTAATGTAATTACTTGCTTATCTATATCTGAAGTAGGTGAAGTTTTATAACAATTTTAGTGTATGCCCGTGGCTTTGCTTGCGTGAAGTTCAGTCACCATCCCTTTCGTCGTACAATTGGGATGAAAGTATTCTATGCGTTAATCCAGGTTATAAACTATCTGTGTGCAATAGCTCATCCAAATCCATGCAGTATTTTTTGCATGAAAGAGTAACAAATATCCATCCATTCCACATACGTTGAACAGTTTTAGACGGACGAAAATATTTTTCAACTTTTTTTGATGTGTTAGTTGGAGACAGGAAAATTATAATAAAACTTTATTTTTGGAGTTGTAAATAAAGAAGTAGTAGTGCCTAGAGCTGTTAGTTGGACTCCTCGAGATCGTCATAGGATTCTGAATCTGAATTATCACTCCCTTCTAGTAGATTTGCTGGAATCAACACTTCTATCGTTTCTTTTGAGAATTTTAGTGATCCCCTAATTAAGTGAGCCCCTAAGATGACCCACTGACCGATCTTTTATTTCGTGGCCTGAGACAAAAAAACAACAACAAAAATGTCTATTTTCGCACCACTACCTTTAACAGTGAGATAACAGACGAAGTGGCACTTAGACGCAATTTTTAGAATTCCGTGCCTCAAAAGGTAAAAAAACAGAACCCCTAGTAGGGTCACTTTGTTGTCAGTCTGTCTGTATGTCAAGACCCTTTATCTTGGGAACGCGAGGTATCAAGTTGAAATTAAAACCATACACTCAGGTCTACAGTCCCTTGAAGCTGTGAAAAAATCAAACTTCTAAGTTAACGTAAACAAACGATACGGCCGTTTATGCTGCAAAAAACGTTCATTTCGACACTCTCAAGGGTATCAAAATTTATAGGGTACTCTCCGTTGACCTAGAACTATAAAATTTGGCAAGTAATATCGTCTTATACTACAAGTACAGGGAAAAATCTGAAAACTACATTTGTAATTCAATCTAAAAATATAGTACTTATTTAAAGTAAAAAATCATCGAGGTTAAGCAACGGCAATGAACTGTTAGTATAACCACAATTTCACTGATAAAACAAAATAATTATAGGTTTTGGAAACTGAATTTCGGGAAAAACTCGGAAAAAACGGCGAGACTCGATTCCTGAACTATTTATAATAAGTATGTACGTACGGAACCCTCGGTGGGCGTGTCCGACTCGCACTTGTCCGGTTTTTTACGTATTTAATAACACAAAGGATTAATCTAGACGAAACGGTTAGTCAGATGACTCAGAAATACACCGGTATATAACTAATTTCTTTACGAATTTGCAAATTCAATTTTTTGCTAAGATTTAAACCGTATCGTAAAACGTATCGTTTAAATTCTAGCAAAATTAATAGACTCAGACATATACCTAACGTTTAATTGATTACTTACATACCTACCTGTATTACGATATTCATTCTATCATCAATTCAGTTGTGAACACAACACAAATAAAAATAATACAAAGTTAAATGCCTACTGAAAGACAATTCAAAAATCCAATTACACTCGGCGCGTTAGGGAATGTCAGTCAACTAGTCAGCGTTTATTTTTTAACTGTAAGTAATGTAATGTCTGTAGATTTGAGCAAAACCCGCACTACGGCATTAGGTGTAACCTGTAATGTTAGTTGTAAGGGAGATTTTTACTAAATAAATAATAAAATAACTCTAGATTGTCAATTGTCACAACAAATCAACGACGAAGCCGTTTATGCTGGAAGTCTTTAAATTGTGTTCAGCAAATACCCTCATTTCATTTGATATTGTAGTTTTTTTACGATACGACTAGCATAGGTTTTTATCTAAATAAACAGAAAATCAATGTATGTGAATTCTCCCAAAGTTTTGTATTTATAATAGTTTGGCCGAAAGTTCGTTCGCGTGGAAATTTTGATTGGTAAGTGAGGAAAAATAAAGGATCCTATGTGCTGTTCCAGAAGCTATGACGAAACAGATCGGAGTGTTAAGCCCAGTATTAACACGGGATGGATGAAATGGCGGCAGGTCACGGGAACAATCTGCGACTCCCACATTCCCCTTATATGATAAATGATGTTTATTTTGCAAATAGGTTTTTACAAACACTTTTACATGTCTTCTTTTTTAAAACTAGATGAGACCGGTGTTTCGTATCTGACTACTCTGAGAAGAAACAGCCGAAACAAACTCAGAGGTCACAGTCTCTTTAAGGTCCAGACATAATCTTGATAAACTCACATGAGGACTATGCAGATGAGTGTCTGAGATGGTCTTTTGAAGAAAGAACCACACATTTAAGTGGACCTGTCCAGCCAGTGCAGCCTTAAACTCAAGGGGAAAATTTATAAAACCATGGTTAGACCTGCTGTCTTGTATAGATCAGAATGTTGGGCCACAAAAGTGATGAATGAGAGGCATTCGCATGCGGCTGAGATGAGAATGCTGAGGGGGGTGTGTGGTGTAACGCGGCTGGATAAAATAAGGAATGAGTATACATATAAGAGGAATCTGAAAGTGGCGCCGCGCCGGTGACTGAAAAGTTTTGTGGTAATCGATGATCGTGGTATGGACATGTTATGCGGAGGAATGAGGAAAATGTGGTGAGGGAAATGTTGGGTATGCATGTAGATGGCTGTAAGAGTAGAGGAAGACCAAAGAAACGATGGATGGGCTGTGTGAAGGATGATATGGCTAGAAAGCAGGTGACTGCTGAGATGACGAGTAATAGAGAAGTGTGGAAGAAGAAGACAGGCTGCGCCGACCACAAATAAAGTGGGATAAGGGCAGGAGAATGATGATGTGCTATTACAGACTATAATCCATCTCTGTGCCAAATTTCATTTAAATCCGTTCAGCTGTTCTGGCGTGATTGATTAACAAACATCCATCCATCCTTCTCATTTTTAAGTTTACTTTTGATATAATTTCGTTTTATTGTTACTTAATTTTAATAATTTAGTTTTGTCCTGTGCGAGATAAAGTAAGGACAGAGGCTACTTCTCTTCCACTTCACTATCTAGAGCTACTTAAAACCAGTCTTTATCATGTATGTAATAAGAATCTTTATATCATTGTCAAGCTGACCAGACACCTACTCCGACTCGCTTCATCAGGAACTGCGAGGAGGTAGGACTGTTCCAAGACTTGCAGAGCGTTAACCCGTTTGACGAGGGGTTCAAAAGAGCTATGGAGGCCAAGTAAGTAGCAATTAATATTTATTAACACATAAAATCATGCCTGTAATCCCCGAAAGGGTTAGACAGAGGTGTACCTAATAGTACACATTTCTCCAGTTATGTTTATGTCACATGTAATAGGGGGCGAGCCTATTGCCATCAACCGGGCACGAGTTTAGAGTCCGTGGCTGCTACTGAGAAATTCCTAATGGAAAAAGTCAATAACACTGCCTAATCTGGGCATCGAGCCCAGGACCTCATGCTCAGCAGCCGCGCTTGGTACCACTAGACCAACGAGGTAGTCCAATATTTATTATATATATACATATATATATTCGTCTGCGTAACATTTTTGATGAATGCTCTGCTCCTATTGGTCGCAGCGTGATGTTTTATAGCCTACAGCCTTCCTCGATAACTGGGCTATCCAAAACTAAAATAATTTTTCAATTCGAACCAGTATTTCCTGAGATTAGCGCGTTCAACCAAACAAACTCTTTAGCTTTATAATATTAGTATAGATTAATACAGGACAAAGAAGGTGCTCGTGGCTAAATAACAACAGCCGCATCGGTCGATCTCCAAGGTTAAGCAGTGCTTGCCTAGGTCGGACCGTGGATGGATCACCATCATCACATACCGAGTTTCCTCCGTACCTCGGAAAGCACGTTAAGCCGTTGGTCCCGACTGTCATTTGTAGATCTTTGACAGTCGTCACGAGTAGTCGGAAGCCTGAAAGTTTGACAACCAGTCTTACCAAGGAGTATCGTATTACTTTGTATGCTTAGCTACTTTATTTCACTATCGTGTGGTTAGTGCCTAACCTGGGGGTCTACTCTCTAAGTCCGTCAACGAAGATACGGGCCCGTACGAAGGTATATCGAAACTTCGAAATGAACCCTACCTCCTATTATTTTCGGATTCATGAGTTTAGAAAATACATCGGGAGTTGGGACAGCTGTCCAATCGTGTTGTCATTCGTTTTTAGTTCGGGTCTCTTACTAATCGTATGTCCGTAAGTGATACGGAGTAGCAAACGCCCGTATCTTCGGCCGAAACTACGGGTTTCGTGCTTAGAGAGTAGACCTCCTGGTGTCAGAGTTTCTATGCCGCCCATGGGCCTCTGACTTGGCTTTACATGCCGTCGAGAAATATCTCCCGGGCATGCTGGTTTCCTCACGATGTTTTCCTACACCGAAGCAAGTGATAATAATACAATACGCACATGATTCCGAAAAATTAGAGGTGCGTGTCTTGGGTTCGAACTCGAGACCTATGACTTGGCCGTCCAACGGTCACACCAGTAGGCTATCACTGCTTGCTACTAAATACTAATTAGCAAGCTGATAGCTACTAATGAATGTACTCTTTATCTTTTCAGACACGGCCTCCTATCCTTGGAGAACGCCCTCGCTTCATCATCAGACGAACTGCACACTCCTCAAATGGTGTTCCCTCACATCGACGGTGATTCGGCTCTCTATAGCACAACTAACAACCAAAGAAATATCACTATTAGCAGGTAAGCCAATAAACTTGTAACATCACTAGCTTTTGCCTGCGTCTTCTCTCGTATTATGGTCGGAAACTATCCCAAGTAATGTAGCTTCCTATCAGCTATTATTTTACCCTTTTTAGTTATCGTATCACACACAAATCCTTGTCAAGTATCAATTTCGCAATTTCTTTTACTTGGATGAAATTTTTTCCAGCTATTTTGATTTCAAAACCAAACTGCTGTACCGATTTTGATGAAATTTCTATGGGACCAATCGGGAAGTAGATCCATTCAGATAAAAGAAGAATTTTTCAAATCGGTTCATAAATGACGGAGATATGAGGTAACAAACACAAAAAAAAAAAACATACAACCGAATTGAGAACCTCCTCCTTTTTTTGAAGTCGGTTAAAAAATGTCGGCATCGGATCAGTAGTTCCTAAGATTATCCTCTACATCCAAATTTTACAAATATTACCTGTATAATTTATACATTGTAGACCAGTCTACAATGAGAGGAAGCTCTTCTCCGTGTGAGGCTGCAGGTCGAGGGGGAGGAGCCGTATGTTCCGACGCGGAATCGGTTTCAGTCGATCTAAAATAGCTTAATGTCCATGGAATTAAAACGAATAAGACGGCATCCGCCTCGTTTAGCAGCAGTGATAGCCTAGTGGTGTGACCGTTGGACTGCCAAGTCATAGGTCTAGAGTTCGAACCCAAGACACGCACCTCTGACTTTTCGGAATCATGTGCGTATTGTATAATTATCACTTGCTTCGGTGAAGGAAAATATCGTGAGGAAACCAGGATGCCTGAGATATATTTCTCGACGGCATGTAATGCCAAGGCAGGGGCCCATGGGCGGCATAAAAACTCTGACATCAGCTTAGGCACTAACCACACGATAAAGAAAGAAAGCCTCGTTTCGGTTGGGACGATGCGATCAGGCGCCTAGACGCGTCTTAACACCTCACTGAACTAAATGCAACAAAAATATTGTGAAACGTCATCGGCTCAAGCTAATTCCGCGTCGAAACATACGGCCACTCCACTACGGCCTGCTTCCTTACACGGAGAAGAGCTTCCTCTCATTGTAGACTGATCTAAACTATCTTTATTATAAGGAGGTAAAGTTTGGATGTAGGGGATAATCTTCGGAACTAATGATCCGATTCCGAAAATTCTTTCACTAATAAGAAGCTACACTTACGTTCCCTCATATAATTTAGTTTTTTTCTTGTTCCTTAATACAAAACTTTTATTTTTTAACAGATCATCAAGCGACGAATCAGGCGCCGTCAAAGAATTCGAAAGAACAACAATATCGAAACTGACGAACGAAGTCACAACCATATCTCGGATCGTCGGCAAAACCGACGAAAAACATGACGACAAAAACAAAGACATACGAAAAGACTCCGTCTCATATACTAATAATGTCATCAAAATAAGTAATATGGTCCGAAAAGACAGCATTGAAAAGACGCCAGTTCAAACTCTGATCTACGAAGACACAGTTATAAGAGATAGTAATGTACTGTCAGAAAAGGTACAAGAAGTACCTCCGATAATGAGTCAGAAATCCCTAGATTTCATCGTCGATAGTCTGAATTCTGACTTCGAAGATACAGCAAAGAAAAAGGTCAAAAGCGAAACGGAAGATTATGAAGTCATCATTAAACTTCCAAGCGGGAAACAAGTTAAAATGCGAGCAGTCGAAGAAACACAAGAAAAATCAGCAAAGGATGTGCTAAAAAAAGCTTTGACGGAGAAGGTTGAATCGAAGAAAACCCAAACTCAAAGACTTAACGCAGTGAATTTGGTACCCGTGAGCAATGTACCAATAGTGCCCGGGACTTTGATACCCGTTACTTTAATACCTCAAATTAGTCATAAAATGCCTATAATACCTTTAAATAATATGTGTGAGTTTGATAAAAAGCCGGTTAAGAGAAAAGTGAAAACCGAGAAGTGTGTTGGTGGGGCAGAGTGGGCAGGGTGCAGTAGTGTACATGGTAAGAGTAAGGGGAAGATGAACGGTGTTCCTAAGGAGAAAGACTTGGATAGTAGGTGTGCGGCTTCAAGGAGATACAGGTAAACCATGTTTATAAACAACAACATAGTACACACATGGGCTGTAGCTGAAAATCAGCGTCAGGTGGTACACTTTGTGTTGCCATCTGGCATTATGCTGAGCTAAGGCTTTTTGGCATTAATAGGTTTATTAATTTATTTTGTTTAATTTTGAGGTGTTTCTGTTTTTTTAATGCCAATAAACTGAATTTCCTTTCATTCTCTCTTACACCCACATGTCGCCAGTTATTATTAAGTCTCATGTAATAGGGGCGAGCCTATTGCCATCGACCGGGCACAAATCCAAACTCGGGTGCCTGCTACTGAGAAGTTCCTGGAAAAACCCAATATCACTTTGCGCGACCTGGAAATGAAACCCAAGACCTCGTGCTCAACAGTCACGCTTGCGACCAGTCAACCAACAAGACAGTAATCTTTATTAACTATCTTTGTATACTGTGTGGAAGAGACACCGACAGTACATTATTCTGAACCCCCACATACAAGATTTTCATTGTTAATTTAAAACAAAAATCAGCTGCTCCACATATTTTGACCACGTAGTTATTGCAGTTTAGCTTTTGGTACAGGTAGTCAGTGGCCCAGAAGCCTGACAAGCATTCTTACCGAGGGATATTGTGGTTCCCAGTAAATGGTGGATGTCAGCAGTCGCTTCATCTAACATGATATTATTCAGCTGCATTCGGTTAGACTGTGACTGGGGTCGGCTTACCCCAACATTACTGTTGGGGTCGGCTGGCTATCTTTTTAGCTGGAAGACGTCCGCTGATGAAGGTAGCCCTCTCCTCAAACGTCGCCGTGGTGAGCATGGCTATTGCTATCGATCCCGAATTACGTGCTGTGGGTTCGATCCCCAAGTAGGTAAAGCATTTAATTCCCTGGTCGGACAAAGTATTATTGGAATTTTCCCCAATGAATTTCAAATTTCTGTGTCACAGTCTCTTAAATGTCTTTCTAGGGCTGTTTTTAACCGACTTCAAAAAAAGGAGGAGGTTCTCAATACGTTTTTTTTGTTGTTTTGTTTTTGTTACGTCGTTTCTTCGTCATTTAAGAACCGATTTGAAAAATTCTTCTTTTATCTGAAAGGATACACTTCCCGATTGGTCCCATAGAAATTTCATGAAAATCGGTTCAGTAGTTTGTTTTTTAAATCAAAATATCTGGAATAAATATGTCATCCAAGTAAAAGAAATTGCGAAATTGATACTTGACAAGGATTTGTGTGTGATACGATAACTAAAAAGGGTAAAATAAGTCGGTCACTATTGTTTGTTTCATTGACTTTTTTTGCCACCGACTTCCGAAAGTAAAGTTTTTTTCCACTTTTTTTGTTATAATTATTATTATAACAAAAAAATATTGTTATTGTTGTTGGGTTATTTTTTTTTTAAGTATTTCCTCACTAAAACCTCAATGTTGGTTACCAGGGCAAGGTTAAAAGAGACGTGGGTACAACAGGCTCAGGAAAACAAGAAACTTCGGGAACTGAATGACAAGCTGTTATCAGAGAGGGCGGTGCTTAGGACTGTTATCACTGAACATCTGAAGAAGTGTCCTGATGCTGTAGACTTGAGTAAGTATCTTTTGAACTTGAATTTAGAATTTCAGAAAAAAAAAAGTTTGGAAAAACGAAGTCAATATCTTACAAGACAGAGTTCGAATTCCATTGCAACCAATTATTTTTAGAATCAAACATTTTTACATAACATCACGCCTGTTACCCTCGAAGGGTTAGGCAGAGGTGTACCTAATAGTACACCCACGTTGCGCCAGTTATGTTTAAGTGTTAAAACTAAAAACATCCAAAAAAATACAACCGAATTGAGAACCTCCTCCTTTTTTTTGAAGTCCGTTAAAAAATGTAGGTGTTGCTCGTACAGACAACGATGGCTTATTTCTCTAGATATAAAAGCAAGATGTTTTGTGAAAGCTCGTTGAATTTCCTCAACCCTTTTGCGAATGAACAGCGTAGAACGGATTCCACGCAACGCTAGAATAAACGCCAATTAAAAATTTCTATGCGAGGGACTTCAGAATGATGTACTGAAAACTTGGAAATAGTTTTAGCGTCGTTGTCACTTCTACGCTGTATTTATTTCTGCCGGAAATCCGTCAGGTTTGAAAGGTATGTGTGCCAGTCTATTTACAGGCATAAAAATAAGATCAGCTTTGTCTCCAAGGTGTCGCTACACACCTGCAATACCAGTATAAGTGTAGTAATAAGTGTTTAGTTACGCCACGGGCACAATAAAACTATGCTCAACCCCGGAATCGAAACCATGATTGAAGTTTAGCGATCGCGTTCCTAACCACCAAGATGGTATTTATTATTTAAAACTGCAATATGTGGCTTAGTTCATTCTAAATTGCTTTTTATACGCCGTACAATAAGATAGATAGTTAGAAAAGATAGAATATTCTTTATGGTGTACACCGTACAAATTTCAATTTGCATAAAAGAAAACATTTCACATCAGGTGACACATAGGGTGGTCTTATCGCTAGAGTCAATCTTTTCAAGACGACCTTTGGATGGATGGAGAGGAAGATAATAAGGTTCCAAAATCAAAAAATAAAAATCAAAGCATTTATTTCAAGTAGGCCAATTACAGACACTTTTGAATTGTCGAAACAAAGACAGCAATAAAAAATGAAGCTACAGTCCCAGTCACAAGACATAATAACTTGTGAAAGTACTGTAGTTGCCCATTCCAAAGCGTAGATCTCTATGGAGAAGAATGGGCAAGAAACTCCATGGACACTCTTTTAAATCATAATGTTTTTACAAAAATCTTGGATACATCATTCTTGTTGAGATGGTACATTATGTGAGAACGATGTAGCAAGACGTGCACGTTAAAGTGTCCATAGTACAAAAAAAGATGACCAGTCACAACTGACAGCGCCCGTTCACGAATATGACGCATGGATCAGCCATCATTCAACTCAACCATTTTGAAGGGAACTAAATGACTCGACACACACGCCACCATCAGCGAGACATTTGAGCGAGCATGACATACTCTCAACAGCCAGGGCACATTCAAGTCGAGAAAAAAAAGTAGGTTTCCTGTGAATGATAGCCTTCTAGTACAAACCTTCCTTCCTTTTTGTTCCTTTTTCAATACCAAACACTTCTCGGTCTATCCAAATAGGTAATTTCAAATCCTTTTGTTTCAGAAACCATGCTGGATAAGTTAAAAAACTCTGGAACGACGCTTTAACATCACGCCGACTACGAGCCTTGCTGGGTTGAATTAGAAATGTATAGTATGATAAACTTAAACATAACATTACGCCTGTAATCGCCGAAGGGTTAGGCAGAGGTGTGCCTAATAGCACACTCACATTTCGCCAGTTATGTTTAAGTCCCATGTAATACGGGTTGAGCCTATTGCCATCGACCGGGTACTAACCAGTCTCCGTGGCTGCTACTGAGAAATTCCTGGTGGAAAATCCCAATATCAATCTGCCCGACCCGGGAATAAAGCCTCCATGCACTGCAGTCGCGATTGCAACCACTACAAAAAGCAGTCAAACAAAACTTGATAAACTTTAAAGGTCTTTTTAGACATTTTCACTACATCGACTTCCATCTTTGTCACCAATCTGGCTGATCGATGGATACCAGTCCATAAAGCAATCAGTCTTTCAATCAATTGTGGATTAACTTCTAGATAGATGGACGATTCGGCATAGATGGTAGATTGCCGTCGATCCTAGATGTACTGTAGATCGACGTCGATAATAGATGGATTGTAGATTACCGTCGATCCTAGATGGATTGTAGAGTGTCGTCGATCCTAGATGGATTGTAGATTGTCGTCGATCCTAGATGGATTGTAGATTGTCGTCGATCCTAGATGGATTGTAGATTGTCGTCGATCCTAGATGGATTGTAGATTGTCGTCGATCCTAGATGGATTGTAGATTGTCGTCGATCCTAGATGGATTGTAGATTGCCGTCGATCCTAGATGGATTGTAGATTGTCGTCGATCCTAGATGGATTGTAGATTGCCGTCGATCCTAGATGGATTGTAGATTGCCGTCGATCCTAGATGGATTGTAGATTGTCGTCGATCCTAGATGGATTGTAGATTGTCGTCGATCCTAGATGGATTGTAGATTGTCGTCGATCCTAGATGGATTGTAGATTGTCGTCGATCCTAGATGGATTGTAGATTGTCGTCGATCCTAGATGGATTGTAGATTGTCGTCGATCCTAGATGGATTGTAGATTGTCGTCGATCCTAGATGGATTGTAGATTGCCGTCGATCCTAGATGGATTGTAGATTGTCGTCGATCCTAGATGGATTGTAGATTGCCGTCGATCCTAGATGGATTGTAGATTGTCGTCGATCCTAGATGGATTGTAGATTGCCGTCGATCCTAGATGGATTGTAGATTGTCGTCGATCCTAGATGGATTGGAGATTGTCGTCGATCCTAGATGGATTGTAGATTGCCCTCGATTCTGGATAGATGATTGATTGATAGATGCTAGATCGTCGTTTGTTTTGGATAGATGTAATAAAGAAAACAATTGATTGTGTATTTTAGATGGATCGTAGATTCACGTCGATCTACCGTTACTATCAGAATCGGATAGATTCTCTGGATAGATTGTGACCGCTTTCGATTTAACTGTGTCTTTTTGGTGAGGTTCTTCAGAGAGGTTAGGTACGCAGTACAAACGGCGTGCGTGTAGCACCAGATGTGTAAACGTGGAGGCGAAAGGAGTGTGTATGGATGTAGCAGGTGGCGCTCTGTGGTTTCTGCCTATCCCTATAGAAAAAGGCGTGACTTTATGAATAAAATTCATTGATATATAAAAACCCAACATACACACATTGCGCCTTAAAAACGTTCGCAGAAAAAGTATGTACAATTTAGAATTGCGTGCACTGTACACTGTTTGCAAATTCAAACTTACACCGACCGCATAAAACTCTTTTTTAAACGCGAGGAGCACACGTTATTTTACGTTTACAATTTGATTCCATAAAACAACAGTAACAGTAAAAGCTCGCGAATACTTACTGAAGAAGCTGGCAGACTCGTCTCAAAATTAAATTGTTGTTAGTTTTCCTCTCTCTTTAATTTGTTTTATTTTGTTGGTATTTATGTATTTATTGTTATATTTTATTTATAAATGTTTTCGTGACATTTTCTTTTATGCTGCACCTACTATGTTTTCTCTCTGCATCACCCTAAGGTAGACTGGTAGAAAATGCCCAAGGCATTATTAAGTCCGCCTTTGTACAGTGTTTTTTTATACTTGTGCATAAAGATTTAATAAATAAATAACATGCGATTCTCGCATTAAATAAATGACTGTATGTGGTCGGGGTAAGTTCGAATTTGTGTTTCGTCAATTATAACTTGTTGTGATTTTTAGTTCGATTTATCGAAGACACTTTCTGATGTGACATTTTGCGAGGAGCTATATCTAGGTTTTTTATATTTAACTAGCTGACCCGCGCAACTTCGTCTGCGTAACATTGTTGATTAATGCTCCGCTCCTATTGGTCGCAGCGTGTTGTTTTATAGCCTATATCTAGCCTTCTTCGATAAATGGACTATCCAACACTAAAAGAATTTTTCAATTCGAACCAGTAGTTCCTCAGATTAGCGTGTTCAACAAAACAAACAAACAAACGTACCTACTCTTTAGCTTTATATATTAGTATAGTAGGATATATCAATGAGGCAATGCCACAATATATCCTAAATTGTAATCGCTTTCAATTAACTGTGCCTTTTACCCGACTGTCTATAAAAAAAGAAGTTATGTTTGCAATGCTATGACAAAATAATATTTAGATGAGAATGTTAACTTTATTTTATAGTATTTTCATTCCAGTATTTTTAATAATTGACTCAAAATAATGTTATTTACTATGTAAGGTAATAATATGATATACAAGCTGTTGATTGAATTTATTTAATGATGAAGAATAAATGGTTTTACATTTTTTTAATGTTGGTTCTTTATACTTATTCCTTTTTCGTTAACAGTTGTTATGGGTATTCAGAGGCCCGAAAAGCAGTGATAAGCTGGTGCGACCGTCGGACTGCCAAGTCATAGGTCTCAAGTTCGAACCCAAGACACGCACCTCTGATTTTTCGGATTCATGTGCGTGTTGTATAATTATCACTTGCTTCGGCGAAGGATAACATCGTGAGGAAACCAGTATGCCTAGAGATATCTCTCGACGGCATGTGAAGCCAAGTCAGAGGCCCATGGGCGGCATAAATACTCTGACTCCAGGTTAGGCACTAACCACACGATAAAGAAAGAAGAAGCACGATAGTCTGACAACCAGTCATACCAAGGGTTGTTGTGTGAGATGAGCAGTAGCTCCATGTGAAATAGGTACTGATTTTAGCTTCATCCGGTTAGACTGGAAGTCATCCCCAACAAAGTTAAGGCAGGCAGATGACGATAGGCGGAGCGCGCGCGGGAGGACGACCCTCTCGCTGCGCCGCTCCGCAGACGAAGAAGGGGGAGAAGGCGTCGTGCCCTCCCTCCTCATGGTGACGGGCGGGCGACAGGCGCGGGGGTGCCTTCGCCCGCATTGCACCCGTCACCTTCGTCGGTCATTCCCGACCCCCCACACCCGTGAGGGTGTCCGCCTTGCAATCGTCGGCGGAGGACTGGAAGTTAAGGCTGTGCCGGTTTCCCAGTCCCCCGCCACTGTGACGAAGCGGGAATGCGCTGGGTCGTTTTAGTGGGTATACCGGGTCCGCCCGGGGACTCCCACATACCCCTCCCGTCCCCCGAAGGGAGGGTATGCGTAATGCATTTTTTTCCCAGCGTAAAAAAAAAAAGAAAAGGCAGATGACGATGAATCAAGTTTCCTTTCTGGGGTTTCACTTGTTTTTTGGGGACCAAGGTTGGGTTTCAGGGTTTCAAAATAAAAACCATACTTTTATAACAATCTCTATAATTATGGCACTTTAATATTTGACAAGAAATAATATTATATACCGTAGGTTTGAAGCTATCACAAAAAAAAAATATTGAAGGAGTAATTCTGCTTATGATTTTATAACCAGCCATAAGCATAGGAGAAATAGGTTCCATTTTCAAAATGGTCCAAAACAGTATTCCATTCTTGAATCCAAAACCTCAAAAATTCATTACCAAAATGATTTTGAAATGTAAAATACAGAGTAGTTACTAACCGTAAGTTTACATATACGTTTTAAGTTTACATAACCGTTTACAGACTTAAATGTAAACTAATTGTTTACGTGTGAGTCTGTAAACAGTTTACAGGGTATAACCATCGTGTGAAATGTGAAAAAATCTGTCAAACGGGCCACATTTGTCCGTAGAACTAGGAAATTAACGACTCTCATGAAGCTAGGTTATAGTTTCCTGTTTTATTTATTGTCGAAAATAAATGACTTTTTTATTTAAGCCCACTTCTTCAACATAATTTTATTTAGCGCTAAACAGAGCAAAATATCATTCTATCTTTGTCAGCTTCTAATGATGACTGATGGAATGATGTTTCAAATTGGTTCAGTGCCAAATGTGATTTGTGGTCCACCACAAATCACATTTGGCACATTTCTTTCTAGTTGGAAAAGGAAATTGGCAAATTTCTTAACTAATTGTACGCTGAATAAAAAATCGTCAGTTTTCAAAAAAGTACCACTATATCAACATTTTCAGTAACTTCATTATAGATTTCCTTCTACAAAAGTCTAGGGAAATCAAATTGTAGGCAAAGAAAATGTATGGTAGATTTTCAGCAGATTAAAATAAATTTATGTCAAATCAGACACAGGGTTTATTTTTGATTTATATCACTTATGACCTGTGAATCTGGTTATGATAATATCGTCACGAAGAAGATTTTATAAATAACTTGAAATAAGGCTTCATAGTCGCTAATTTCAGAGTTCACATTATAACACGGCAGATTCTCAACATTGGCCATTTTAAGCATTTAGCTTGTTAGTGTATTAGTTAAAAATAAAGTGCAATAAATCCTTCATTTTGGGTAAAACGATGTCCACGGAATTTCACATGCCCGAGGCAGGATTACTACCGCCATCTAGTTTGAAAAGTTGTTACTATTGTTTTACTCTATGTTCAATAGATGGCGCTAGCGGTTTCAATACATGATTTATACAAACTAGCGAATTATAAAATGTAAAAATGAATTAAAACTTAGCAATAATAATGTAATTTTTCGATAATAATTAGCTTAGTAATAGTAGAATCATTGAAATAACTTATTTTTAAACGTATATCTCACAAAATTATTGTCGAATTTCAAAGAAATGTTCGTAACACATCGTCCTACCCTGATTTTAGTACATGCTTTTGAAATCTATGCATTTTTCTTTTCGGGGAGACAATCCAAGCGATTCGACGCGGATATGTAAACGATCTAATTGACAGTATTTAATAGTTGATGGCTAAACAGTTCTAACAAATGCGTGATATGCATAAAATTTAGAAAAATTGTGAAGAAAGAAGAATATTATTACTATACGTGGTGGGTAATATTTTTAAATACCGTTAAGGTTTTCTTTTGTTTCCATTTTTTGAGGAAATCTCCACTCTTTAGAATGTCTAGTAATCGAATAGCTGGCTCTTGGGTAGGTACTATGAGATGGGAAGACAAAGTAGGCACTGGAGATGTAGGTACGCACAACGATCAATCAAGCTATACAAAACCTAATAAGCTGATCTGTCATTGTACGGGAAGTTTATACATAGCGAGGTCATGTTATGCTGTAAATGTATAGCTCGATGTGTGGCCCATGACACTCCAATTGGATATTTGTAACAGTTTTCTTCTTATCAAAGTGGAGACCACCTAGGTAGAAAATGGACGTTGCTTATTAATGTACTTGTGTATTTTTTATCATCCAACCGTCCTCTTCGAAATATGTATATTCTATCGTTCCCTTAAACTACCTAAGATATATTAAGCGTAATGATTCTAAGTACTTCAAAACTTGCTTATAATTTACCAATTTCTGTTTCATTCATTTTTATAATTTTCGTAAAAAGATTTTCTTTTTTATTAAATATTTTTCTTAAAAATATAACCCACCACTACAATGCATTCTTAACGTTCTAGTTAGTTTAAATTAAAGCGATCAATCTTTAAACTTTAAAGTTAAGTTATTAACAGTTTTTTTTTCATAAAAAAATCTAATCCATACATATCATTGAGTCAGCTGTTATTTTTTTATTTTACATTTCAGTATTAGTCCGACAGAAAACTGTAAATTGTTTATACTTATTTTTATTAAAATTATAAACGCATTTTGCAACAGAGACCAAAATATAAACCCTAACTCTTGCCATTAATAAGTATACTAAAAACTAAAACCTAAAATAAGTGGATTTTCAATTGCACTTTTGACTTAGGGCTCATATTATGGTCCCAGCAGGAATTAGACTTGACACATATATATACCTAAATCTGTAAGTTAAATATACTTATTTAATTTTTGCAGTTGGACTAATACCTTAAATGTGGCCAAGAACACTAGAGGTACATTCTCTTGATCAATTTTACAGGTGACCTCAAAAGGGAAATAGTGACCTTCCATTCTTCTACTTTCGAATGAGACAATTAAACTAAGAGTTTTAATTATATAGGACGAATTGCCACGCATTCACAGCTACGCTTGAAACGACCGCAAGTACCTTTCCTTTTTTGAGGCCATAATGTGCCGCGTTAAACCCATCACTGTCTCACTGCTAGAGAAAGATGAAGCTATATATGACGAATAGCACCATCCCTTTTCTAACAATGTAACAAAGATGGCTGTCTGACAGATGCCAAAGTCACGCCAAGCGATCATTGACAGATGACAAACTCATCGAGTAATTTTATTCGCTTTTGATTTTTATGTCAACCATTCGAAGTACCTATTTCTTTTTTAAAACCGGGAGTTAGCATAACAGCTAACTCAAATAAATGAACAATTCATTTTCTTATAAACAGCATTCCAGTGAGTCGTGGTAAGCCTGTCTACAGTGCCATGCTGCTCCCAGTACAATATCTAGGGATTGCAGTTTCTTTTTAGGATGGACGCACTAAGGTAGCCTCCGAAATTCAAATTTTTTTGCTTACGTTTTTTTGCGATTTACTGGTCAGTATCACGTTGTATTTTGATGCTTTATTGATTTGCGACCGCAACAAATACGTATTCAGTGAATTAAAATCAATAATACGATTTTCTAAGTTTGTGATGATAAAATGTCATAATTTCATGAAATAGTAATTCTTTGGAGCTTGCTAAAAAATTGAGAGTTTTATTGATCATAATTAGGTAAATAAGTACATATTTTTTACGATCTCAAATCAATCAATCATCAATATAAAATGTCATACTGACTTGCAAATTGCAAAAAACTTAAGAAAAAAATATTTCGCGAGCTACCCTGGCACTTTCATCTTAATATAAAATAACATGCAATGATCGCAATGTCGTGATGATTAATAGCGTCATTCATTTGAACGCGACAAGCAAACATTGTTTAGGATCAATTCTTTTTGTATAATTTGCGTATTTTTCCTGTTCTGTGCTTTATACAATTTGACATCAACGTCAAATACATTTTAAACTGTATAATTATTAATTTAATCTGTAAAATATTGTCAAGATTTTTAAATTATAATTCATAAAAAAAGTCAGATTTTAGAATTTATACTTAATACTTTCCGTTTTCCGTTTTATATTGTATAATTTATAATATATTATTCAAATTGTATAAACCAATCAGCTCTGTCACTGGCGGGATGATTTATATTTCCTTATTATAATTATCATCTATGATATTTATAATGTATCATTCTCTTATCATTATAATTTATAACCCAAACAATATCCGCTCGCGAATACACCTATGCAAGAAATATAAAAAGGAATTACTTTAATTTTAATTTACTAAATAATTAATAACAATTTTAGGAAGTACATAATCTTGACGGTCGTTATTATTATTATTATTTATATATTTGTTTTTTTCTTTATTAATTATTTTACATATTTATAATACCTATTATATGCTTTGCACTCCTCTTTAAATACAGCCTAAGTTTTCGTTGTTGTGATTTCTACGGTGTGAAAGACTCTTGAGGCCCTTTTTATCTAAAAATATATAACATTGTATACTCATGTTAGCCGCGTATGTATTTACTGGAATGTGACTAGGTAAAAGGCATTTTCTGATATAGATTACAGATAGGCTTGCACTTGTTACTTGGCTGTAGCCTGTAAGCACGTTATAGTCCTCAGTTTTGGTCCGATTATAAACCTTTAGCTGGTGCGTCCAGTCCAGAAAGAAATAGTGAAACAGACTTATACAAATAAGGTTCATTTTCGTATGGCACGCTACAGTGCTGTGTAGCATGAGTAATGTCAAAGTTTGTACGAATATCTCTGGCTTAGTTAGAAGAGAGGAAGTAGTTTCAGATGCTTTACTACTCAGAGACATTTAAGTACTAGTGAGCATATAATATGCAAGTCATTGAAGTATCACCATGAAATAGGATTAACACATGGCTATACTTAAATGAATTCCTAAATAAAGCGCACTGTTCGATTTTGAACTCTCGGCTCATCTACGAGAATTGAAATTCCAATAATGCAATAATATTTAGGGATTCATTAAGGTTTTTAAGTTACACCTAGTGTTAGTAAAAAATGGATTAATTACAGTTACAAAGCAAGCCTCTTTTAAGAATTAACGGCTCTCTCATATCTTTCGTTCGTTCGGGGTAATATCAAAAACTACTCAAAGGATTTGAACACCATTTTCACTAATTCTTAGATCATTTTCAGGGAAGATTTCAGTGTTTTTATCACTAAGCGTGCTACTTAACTAAGTCACCGTAAAAATCACAACAGAGACCTTCTATTAAAATTACTAGTAACGAATTTATTATCACTAATCTTTGCTCATTAAGTATTGCACCCGTATCTATCTATTCAATTAAATTATGTTTACAAGATAAATAGATATAGAACTCTTTATATAAAAACTTCACATAACATCACCGGCAGTGTTATTGCTAGAAAGAGATGACGCTATACAGAACCGTGTAGCTCTATCCCTTTCTCTCAATATTTTTTTCCTAAATTTAAGTCGTCAAAATTGGAATCTATTTTTTGAAGAATCAAATCTGTTACAATCTGAGGTCTTAGGTCACCTTAAGGCTTAAAAATTGCGACCGATTTTCAGCTGCTTAAAGAATATTTAAGTTACTGTGCGCAATGCATTTTTTTACATGATCGATGAAAAATGGCAAATTATGAACTGCTAACTAAAATTCAGCTCTAACTAAAACAGCTCGTCGTACGCAATTTTATAGCTATTCTATTGAGTATTCTGCGCCTACACATAACTAAAATTAAGTCACATTTTTTTGCCTGTTCACTCGTTCATAAAGTTATTTTATTCTGGTACCATATTTCTCTCTCGGTGTGTTTGACAAGTTTTTATCCTATATTTTTTTTATGAAATAAAGAGTTCTATACCTCTATATTTTATCGCTATATTCAGCCGGTATAATGACGGATATCAACTTTGTATTACACGTTACAAATCAACGCAACGTGTCGAATTTGACGTCAAAATGAATGATTCATTTTTGTATGTATAATTACATGTATAAATTGCGTTCTCAGCGTTGGCTAGCGTGGGTTAATAAAAATGTATATTTTTTGTGACTTTTATAAAATTTTATATTTTTATTTATAAATTGTTGTTTTTTATCGCATTATAGTTTATTTAGCTTTTGTTTGAACTAACTACAAGATTATGATGTCTAGCACCTTATTTTGTCATTGTATCATTTTTTTCTAACCTACCCTACACAAAATAAAATACAAATAATTTTGATATATATTTATATTTTCTTCTACATGAGCTTTTACCTAAAACCTTCACCGTCTATAATTATTTTTCACAACTGACACCTACCATCACTTCTTAAAGCAGTATTATTTAATTTGACTTCTGTGTAGGAAAGAGACAGAGCTAGACGTCCTGTATAGCCATCTCTGTCCTACACTTAAGTGACATTAAAGTAATACCGCTAAAGGAGTTGATATGGGTCCAGGTGTCTAGGTTTCTGGATGAAAAAAATCTCCTTATTTTGTAAGTCTAAGCAATCAGTCAAGTAGGTTATCCCTTTTTTTCATTATAATTCATTTGACGTACTTTACTATTCATCGATAGATGGGTTTTGAGTGGAGACCGCGAATCGGCAAGCGTAAGGTGGGACACGCCCAACCCCTAGCCTGACCACAACACCAATTTCGTCGGCCATAAGTGGAGTGGTTGCCCACGGGTTGAGCAGGGTGGCTGGTATCAACTGACTGAGAGTTGCCGTGAATCGAGCTAAGTGGCGTGCAATTGGCGAGACCCAAGTCCAAGTAAACGGATCAATTTTGAAGCAATGAGGTTTAGAAGGTTTTTTTTTAGCCCTACTTAGTACCATCTTGCTGACATAACCTAACATATTTTTACTCAGGCATGAGCTTTTCTCCTAAGCATAGATTGGAGAGAAGAAAAACTTAACATCACGCCTGAACTCCCCAATGGCTTAGGCAGGGGGAGAGACACCCTTTAGTACACCCACATTTATTTATTATTATCAGGCAGGCAGTTGAGCCAACTGATAGCTGCCTGTATCCTGTTGATCCCCACTAGATTTTCTTCTTGCACTTTGATATATGTTTGTCTAGTCATTTCGCCAGTTATATTAAGATTTAATACTCATGTAATAGGGGGCGAACCTATTGCCATCAACCGGGCACCGACTTGAGCATCGACTTTGCCCGATCGAGAGAAGAATAAAACTATAAATAATCTTTCTAGTAAACAAGCTAAGGCCATTTGCGACTGGGAATCCAGTCAAAAAGATAGTGCTAGACAAACTGTAATGCGATAAAAAACCTTTTCACTATAAATTTCGACGTCCTGCTATGAAATTGGGTTTTTATTACTAACTCTAGCAAAATTATGCTGAAAAATATATTTTTGTACTAACAATATTTCGCGTCTAATATATTACTTATAATCTCCCACGATTTTTGCGGTATTTAGCGGTATTTTAAGCGGTATAACCTACAAATAATAATTATTGGAGTAACGTTGAGGTCGTATCGAAATCGGACACCTCATGATAAATGACAGACATCATTTTTCATGTATCGCGAGGTGCTCGATTTCGATATGATCTCGTTACGATTTAATTTCGTTATCGATACGATTTGGTTCCGATCTCGTCAGATTTTCGAAACGATTTCGTTTCGATATTGAATTCTATCGTATTGTTTCGGTATTGGATCACCGCTTATTTAGTTATTTATTTTTTATAGAAACAAAATTGTGGTTTTATATTTGAGCAACAACGTTATTGTTAAATGAATTTCACCCTTCTAACAGATTTGTGGTCGACATAATCAAATATCCCTTCAGGTGACCTACCAAGACGTCTTAGTGTAAGTTAAGTTTTGTTTAAATCGTACTTCAGTGTTTAAAAGAGATGGCGCTAGACGTCCCGTATAGCGCCGTCTCTTTCCCACACTGAAGTGACGTTAAAACAATACTGCTTTAAGACGTCTTGGTAACCTCCTGTTGTCGTTAAACAGCAAATAAAAGTAGGGCTACTATGACGACTTAATGCAGAGATAGAGTGGGAAAGAGATGGCGCTAGACGGCTGTGCAGCGCCATCTCTTTCCCACTCTATAAATAGAACTAAAACATTCCTGCATTAAGACGTCATTGTAGGTAGCCCTACAGAACAAAGTCAACGTTGAATGTAGCGACGCAAACTAAATACAACGAAGTAAGCCGCAGTAAGCAACAGATGCCGCCTCTGTTCACTGGCACAGAACCCCACATGAAGCAAGCTGAACTTTTCTAAAAAAAGCTTCTTAACACCTATTTATTGATTTTATTGAGCATTTAAAAGTTTGCTAAAGCCACTCTTTCAGGTTCAGAATGAAATGTTAACACTACTACATGTCTTCGAACACTGTTTTAAGCTTTCACCGTTTATAATTAAACTTACACTGTCACTTACCTACGGGGTATCTTATGTAAATTATTAATTACCCAGTCATCCCGCGACCATGGCGTCCAAATATCGGGAGCTCACAATAATTAATAATCGCGGAATATATCCCGTAAGCGACAGTGTAAGTTTCAGTTCAGTGTATCTTTATTAGAAATTTTAGAGTCATGAAGAACAGAGTGTAAAGGTCCTCATTCTCCTTATAAAAGAGAGCATCCTTCGATCAGACGGGTGTTTTGTCTGGTGGGTTACTAGTGGACGGTTGTTTTGGGTTTGTTGTATACAGGGTGGCGATTGAGTCACCTGCATCCATCAAGGGGGGGCACAGTGTGATAAGATCCCGGTTTTTGTGTCATCGTGTTTTTATTGAATTAATCGATAGAAACTACAATTCCGACGATTAGAGTAAAACTCCGGGTTCGCTAAAACTTGAACTTTTTTTTTTAAAAAAATGACAAAGTTTCGCAATATCCGACTCTTGAAAAATGAAAAAAAAAACGTTATAATTTAATGGAAGTACTTATTACAGAATTTATTTATTCTATCAAAAAATGGTATAATAGCCGACCGTTCTACCAATTCCTGTTGCATTAGTATGAATGGGTCGAGAGATATGATTTTTTTCCTCATTTTTCGTTTTCATTTTTTTATTCATCTAAATCGCCGTAGTAGGTGGTCATTTCTACATCAAAAAATTGCTGATACTTTCTAGTATTTGGAGTATTAATTCCAAAACCAAACTCATTGGTTTCCAGGAGTTATTGGAGATTCAAAATTTTCCTTAGGGGTGTCACTTTCATGTATCCGAAAAAAAACCATTAAGAATATATTTTATCTGAAAAAAAGAAGGTGTTTTAAATACTTTTTAATTTTATCAAAAATTATTATAATAAATAATTATTTTATCAAAAATCAATACAATTGATGTAAATACATGATGAAAATTGATTTAAAATAATTAGATAGGTATATAATAAAATTCATGTAGATAAAAAAAATACAAAATAATTTATTCTAAAGAATTGTTAGAAATCCAAAAGTATAATAAAATTGATTTAAAAAATAATTAGAAATATAAATAGTTGTAAAATATAAAAGTATACTAAAATTGAATTTTTATTTACTATTAGTTGAGTCTTTTGGGGTAGAATTTATAGACGGTTTCCAAAAAAGGTGTATCAGTCAACATGATACCAATTTCTCCATTAGTTTTTTAATTTCCTTTATAAAATTACTCAATCTTTGCCACCTAAGCCACAAAATAATGATATCTTGTTATGGTCGTGATAAGGAAGCTAAAACTTAATAAGAATAAACAAATTATGTTTTGGTTGAAGTGGCAGCCCTAAGTGCGGATATTTCGGATATTACTAAAATTTACAATAACTCCTGGAAACCAATGAGTTTGGTTTTGGAATTAATACTACATATAATAGAAAGTATCAGCATTTTTTTGATGTAGGAATGACCACCTACTACGGCGATTTAGATGAATAAAAAAATGAAAACGAAAAATGAAAAAAAAAGTCATATCTCTCGACCCATTCATACTAATGCAACAGGAATTGGTAGAACGGTCGGCTATTATACCATTTTTCGATAGAATAAATAAATTCTGTAATAAGTACTTCCATTAAATTATAATGATTTTTTTTTCATTTTTCAAGAGTCGGATATTGCGAAAGTTTGTCAATTTTTTTTAAAAAAAGCCCAAGTCTTAGCGAACCCGGAGTTTTACTCTAATCGTTGGAATTGTAGAATCTATCGATTAATTCAATAAAAACACGATGACACAAAAACCGGGATCTTATCACACTGTGGGGGGATTCTGTTCGTCATACGAAACAACTTTTGCTATGAAACTCATATCCGATTCGTTAAAAAAAACTGCTTTTCATACATGCATCGAAATAGTCCGTCTAACGTTGTATATGGGGTGGAAGGGACACTGTACCGAAAACGGAAACCACATACTCAGTACATTGTTCTGAAACCCCCCCACATAGAAATTTTTCATCGGTAATTTAAAAATATCAGCTGTTCCATACATTTTGACCGTGTGGGTATTGCATTTTTGTAGAAAACACCCGTTTTTTTTTTAATAACCGACGAAAAATTTCTGTGGGGTTCAGAATGATGTACTGAGTATGTGGTTTCCGTTTTCGCGTCGGTGTCCCTTCCACCTCGTATGGGTTAGTTTTTTTTTTCACAAATCAGATTTGAGCTTCTCTCTCGCTCTGAACTTTGAGCGAAAGTTGTTTAGTAAGACATGTAGACCACCTGCATCCCTTCACGGATGCAGTTGACTACATCGCCATCTTATACAGGGTGTAGGTATATAGTTTTGTAGGAAACAGCTATTTTTGGGTCGGGAGGGGAGTTCAGAATGATGTACTGAATACGTAAATAAATAAAAATAAATAAATAATTTCTTTATTTGTACAGAATGCAGGTATTACAATAAAGAAATTATTTATTTATTTTTCGTAGTAACCGTTTTAGCTTCGGTGTCCCTTCCATCCTGTATATCCTTACCTTGCGGAGAACTTTGATTGCGCGATGCAGGATTATATAGGTTTTTAAATTAGAATATAGCAAGATAGATGGCGCTAATACAAATAATTAATTATACCGCTTAAAATAACCGCCCTCAACGATTTGGGTTCATAGATCACATAGTGCTAAAAGTGACAAGTAAAACTTGTCACCAAGCACATTTTTATAACCCTATAATATATTATTTATTTATAACTTAATATTAATGATTAAAATGTACTTGGTGTTTAATTTCATAAAATTATTTATTCTTTACACTATTATTATAAAACCCCATACTTTGCGACTAAATTCTAGCATACTTTTTCACTATTTTGTTTTTTTTTTTTATAAATAATCTATGTCACCCGCAGATTAAGAAAAATAAATGTTAAAATTATAATTGTAGGAACCTTTATTTTAAATTAAAGGTTTTAAATATATTCTAGCTTCTGATTTAAATTATACTACATTTAACTTTAAAAAACTATTTAAATATCGAAAATCATATTTCACATCACTATATTTAGACGGTTGGTTTAAATTAGAGATGTGACAATATGCCATTCTATCGATAACTTTTTTGCAAATAAATTGCGAACGAAATATTTTCACCGTAATTAATGGGTTTTCATTAAAACTAAACATTTGGTACACGCTAAATTAATTAAAAGTAGAACTGAATTGACAATTTAATTACCTACGTCTTTCCAGAAGACCATAAAAACACAACCGTTTTTTAACACTAATCTCAGAAACTGATATCACCAATCTGATGTACTTACTCGTAATTATTCGACTATATTTCGGCAGTACACGCTAGTTTCTTCCCAATTTCGGCGTTTTTTTTCTATCTACAGGTGCCCACTTCTAACATTAGGTGCAACTATGAGCAAATTTTATTGGTCGATAATTGGACCAATCAGAAGCGTTCGCAGGAGAAATTAGTATTCGAAAAACCTACTAGATGGCAGTGGGGATTCGATGTTTGAATTTTAACAGAAAAATCGCAACTGCCATCTAGTTTTATCAAACTCACTCACATCTCTATGATTCTCTTTATTACTAACGCGTCTATACTGAGCAGTATGTACATGCTAAATCCAGGAAAACTTTTATTAATAATTTTAGAGCAAAAATCGCTGAACATGAGATTAGCCTTAGAAGAAAAATGTGCTTAGTTTTGACACCACAAACTGGAAGCTTGAAGCTGATAGATTATTTTTTGTTATACTTTGGTTTTCTTTTGTGTGGCTTCTCAATTTTTAAGGATTATTATGCCAGGCCTAATCTTGTGTCTTTATTGCATACCTATGGAAAACCTATTTTATTTTTAATCGAAGGTTTTTTTGGTAAGTTTATCAAATCTGTCATCAATTTTTAATATCCCTACAAGGGTTTTTTTAAATGCAACAGACTTTTATTTCCTATTATAGACATTTCTTCTTTTTCTTGCATATTTTTTTTTGTAATAAGAAGTCTTTACACTTAATCTTCCTCAAAATTGAGAAGCCCTCACAATCTTTACTCACTATGATCTCAAAAAGTTCAAGCTAAGCATTTTTTGATGCGGCTTTTAACAGGAATAGATTTAACGCCGTGCTGTAAAAACTAAGCACCACAAGACTAAACTACATCTACGTTTGGACGAAAAATGTAATTAAATCTCAGCTAGGGTAGGGCCCAAAGGTACTCTCGATCGATTGTCGATACATCGCTATATAACTTATCTAACACATCACTAGTGAGTTTCTTTAGATAGGGTTGGACAGTTGACACTTGTCACTTTACTATCGATATCGATGATTTACTCGTATTGTCGGCGCGGCGACGTGAACCGACGTTGCGTTGATAGCAACGTTATATGAAAGTGAAAAACAGACAATATTTTGTGAGTCATCGACATTGATACTCGACAATCGACCGCTCGGGGCAGTCTCTACGCCTACTTCACCTGAGGCATGCGCATGCGACTAGTGTTGCAACCAAGGCCAGTGCTGCGACCGGCGCGCGCGCGGCATTGCACATATCCTCCTCACAGAAGCACATGTGGCCTGTGCCAGTACTTTCCATCATACACACGTGATCAACCATGAAAAGATTTATTTGTAGTTGCGATGTACAGGTTCGCCGGACCACCTCGTACGCTGAAATGAGAGAATGGATCGTTTTAGTTGATTTAGTAATGTCGTGGTAATAAGACAACTTTTAAACTTTTGACGGCACGGTTGGCGCAATGGCTGAGCAATTGACAGCAGTCAAAATCGGGAATCGAACCCGCACGGAACAAAGATTTGTATGACCTACAGGTAGTTGTTCTGGGTCTGGCTGTTTGTGAGTATAAATGTTTGTAAACGAATCCACGATACAGGAGAAATGCCTAGTATGGCGGTATTCTCACAAAAAATTCTTCTGCTCGACAACGTAAATCAAAAACGTAAAATGTTCGATTAAAAACTGTTTGGACTAAACTTTTTACATTTACTCTTTTTTTTTACTTTTTTTTTTATTTACTCGTTGGTACCAAAATTTATACAGTCAGTCTCAAACACAGCTCTGCACAGACCACACGTGTTTTATTATCAAAATCAACATCAAAGTAATTTCAACCTGGATCTGTGCCCGATGGATGGCAAAAGGGTCGTCCCCTATTACTTAGAACTTAATGTAATGTTGTGATAAATAAAATAAAATAAACTTAAATATAAATGGCGAAATGTAGGTCTACCATAAACGTCTGCCCTACCCTTCGAAGATAACAGGCGCGATGTTATTAAATGTGTTGATGTAATACACTTGGTTCAAAGACCGTAGGAACTAAATAACAACAGAATCGTCACTCTCATTAACATTGTCAAGAAATGACAAATGCCGGCTGCGTAGTCGAATGCCAAAAAAAAAACTAGGTACATTCTGAAGATTGGCAGTCAGCCCAATTTGAATCGCGAGTTAAAAGAAACGTTTTAATGAGCAATTACTTGAGAATACTGGTATTTTAAATGGGAAATAAACTAGACACATTCTTGCAGTTGTTTTTTTTTATTTGATTTACAAGGTGTAAACGGACCCTTCACGAAGCCGTCAACCAAGCATTCTGTACATCAAACTAAAAATTAAACATTATTTATTTCAAAACATTGTGCTGATGGATGCATTGAATAGTACAGGAATCGTGGAGGTATTTAAACTAAAGTTATAACATTAAAAACTTGTATTTCAAAGAAACCCTGTGAAAAAGTTCGAACTCTGACCTTCAATAGCTCGTAACTAAAAAGTTCCCAAGTATGAGTCTAGAACAATAAAATATCACAATGACGGAAAGAAAAAATGCCTTTCGGGTTCTTGAAAGGTACTTTTACACCCATTAGATGCAAGGGAAAATGATATGATGGGCTGGCTTCAAATAATTTACGATAAGAACACAAGGATGATTATAACACAAAATCACACCTGTAATCCCCAATAGGTTAGGCTACCTGGAAGGATGTACTACCTGTACATCCTTCCAGGGGCGACGGATTCGGGGACATCCGTCGCCCCCCATCACACTGGACCCGAGACGGTGGCGCGTAGTGTTCCACATGCGCCTCTCTATGACCTAACGGGGGGAGTTTTGTACACCTCACTCCCCCCCGGGACGAGGCCCGCAGGTCAAGCGGGCCGACACTAGTCCGGGGCAGCGGAAGTCACATTAGTTCCCGCTGCCCCCCGACGCAAGTGTGCGAGGGAACACCGGTGTGGTTTTAGTCAGTACGAGTCTGACAGACCCCTCCGCTCTCCCCAGGGCGGAGGATATCCATTGAGGATTTCCACATCGTGAAAAGGTAGTACATCCAGATATCACCAGTTAGTTACCGGTCCCATGTAAGCGTATTGCCATCAAACGGGCACCAACCACCCGCACTGACCAACACAATCCAGTTTCTGGCTTCTTGCCGAGATATTCTTAATGAAAAACGCAATAACACTTTGTTTGACCTGGGAATTGCACCCAAGACATGGTTAGTAGTCGTGCTTGCAGCCGAAAGACCAACGATGCAGTCCGAATCGACCGAGTTGTGGAGGAGACAGGCAATCGCTCCATATTTGTAAAATAAAATAAATGCTTGCACTGACTGGACAGGTTCACTCAAATCTGTGTGGTTCTTTCTTCAAAAGACCATCTCAGACACTCATCTGCATAGTCCTCATGTGAGTTGACCAAGATTATATCTGGACTTTAAAAGAGACCTCTGAGTTTGTTTCGGCTGTTTCTTCTCAGAGTAGTCAGTTACGAAAGACCGACGCCATCTAGTTTTAAAAAAAGACGACGTATTTGCAAAATAAACAGCATTTATCATAGTCGGCAAAAGGCCTGTATTTTTGGGACAAGCCCGCCACAATATTCCCAAACCATTGCAACTCCTGTGCGCCAAAATCAACAGTTGCGACCACCAGAAAAGCGCCGAGACAATGAAGCCCGCCGAAGTTCCGGTGAAAAACAATTTAACTATCTCTGATCCCGCGACGAAATTAATCTGAAAAGAATCCCGGAAGAGCTAGGTGACAAGCGAAGGAGTCAGGGAATCCCACATATGTACCTACCGTGTTCAATGTTTTTATATATGTCAATAAATAGTTTTTGCTTTTTTTATAAAGATACTCACGACTCTTAGAATATCGGACCATTTTGACGCAGCAGCCGTTGCAGGTCTGCAAGGGAGGCTGGTCTCTTGGCAGTGCCGTGTAGTTGAAGGGATCCTTGCACCGTGGGTCCGTCCAGCTGTCGCACTCGTAGCAATATATCGTTCGCGCTGGGAACAGGTTTAGAGAATGATTAGGGATTTTTGCAGCCATAGTTGAATTTTTGAGGTTAGTTTGTCGAAGATTGATGTTTTAGCCGACGAAGACAATTGACAAGTAAAATTCTTCTGCGTTTTTTTTTTTGCAAGCTTTTTGGCACTACGCTTACCACGACCACGACTTTTGGCTGCAGTGAGTGGCCTACCATGACGTCTTGAAGCAGGGATGTTTTATTATTATCCCAGTTTGGGAAAGAGATGGCGCTAGACATCATGTATAGTTCTGTCTCTTTCCCACACTGGAATGGAATTAAAAACATTCCTGCTTGAAGCCGTCATGGTAGGCTACCAGGAAAAAGTTTCGTAAACCGGGCGCCCAACCAGTTTTGCAATGTAGATAGCGGCCCGTCATGCGACAAGTCGTAGCCGTGAAAGCGTAGTGTGCGAGGTCCCTCGGTATGAACCACGTATTGAACAGTGCCAGACGCAGCTTCAAAAAAATGAAGGTGTGGAGTAAACAGAGCGGACTGCCGACATCGGACTTTCACAGCTAATGCACTGAAATATCTGGCAGAGTTTGCTGTCCGCAGTCATCGTCCGCACCTTTACGGTATTAGCCACCCGCGACTCCCGGGTATGCAAAGTTTGAACACATATTTGTGCTATGCTATCCCGACTTCAAACATTTGTGGACTTAGTTAAAGCTATGTGTAGCTAGTTCAAAGGAGCTTTGCAGTTGGATCGCATTTCATACAGTTGACTGGTAAATTGTCTGATCGGCTACTTGTTAATATCTACCTAATGATTATGGCTGATGCACAAATGTTATTGTTTATAGTAGGGAAATTGTGTTATATGCGATGGGGAATATTTGAAGCGAATGGTTTTGTTGTTTTAGAGGTTCTGAAAAAAGATTACGGTGTTACGTAAGCTGAAGGGTGAAATTAGAACATTTTTATGTGTGTCTTATTTATTTATTTAACACTTCAAGTACAATGTACAGAGGCGGACTTAATGCCATAGGCATTTTCTACCAGTCAACCTTTGGGTGATGCAGAGACGAACAGCGGTAGGTGTGTTATTTGAAATTAATTTTAATGAAATACTAAGATAAACTACAAGGATATATAACATACTATAAATATGGTTTAACAATCGCAGTGAACGATATGTGGGTTTTTGGACAGAGAAAGGGTTAAAGGAGAGGTTGAATAGTGATAAGGATTCATTTGTAGCGTCTGTCAATTTGTGGGGAAACTTAAATTATGTGCTTGAAGCAGTGGTAGCCTATTGGTGTGACCGTTGGACTGCCAAGTCATAAGTTTCAACTACGAACCCAAGACACGCATCTCTGATCTTTCGGAACCATGTGCGTATTGTATAATTATCACTTGCTTCGGTGAAGAAAAACATCGTGACGAAACCAGCATGTCTGAGAGATATTTCTCGACGACATGTTAAGCCAAGTCAGAGGCCCATGGGCGGCATAAAACTCTGACACCAGGTTAGGCACTAACCACACGATAAAGAAAGAAAGATTCTTGACTTGACAACGACAAATGTTGCACAATCGATCGACCTACTGGGCTTAGGTAACCTAGGTTCCTAGCATGAACGACTGTCTCGTTGATCTAGCGCGATTGCTGAGCGAGGACTCGATCCTCAGGTCAGGTAAGGCAGTGGTTTTTTGCTTATTCCTTGAGTATTATGTCAGGAGCAAACCAGAATTTCAGCCAGTTGAATGCAGTACGAGTGCTCCTTTTCCTATGTATCCTGCTTATGTGTGTGAAGTTTCATTAAAATCGGTTCTGTTGTTTCGAAAAATAAGGACTTGAAAATTTGTATGAAATGCCGTACGACGTACACGCTCTTAATGGAATTTCTCACTAGCAGCCCGTTTGATAGCAATAAGCATACATCCTATTAGACGAGATTTAAACGTAAGTGGGTGAAGGTACTATTAGATAAACCTCTGGCTAGCCCTTCGGGGATTACAGGCTGATGTTAGGTTGGATATACCTCCGCCCAACCCTTCTGGATAAACAGCCGAGAGACTCATTACATAAAACTCTGTCCCCCCAACTCGACCTGTTGCAAATACCACCTGCCTTCGCGATAGAAATCTATACCATGTCCGAGGCTATTTATAGTCAGTGCTAAATCGTGACAAGGCTGTTTAGACACGCGACGCATGTCAAGGAAACCAGTGCTAGTCCTTGTAATATATTTCAATTGCTGGAATTGAAAAAAAATGCGGCTAAATCGCCCATTAGCGGCGCCGGCGGTTGTATAACGGCTGCCGCCTGTGTGTCTGGGCTGAAAGTAGGGCATTAGGACCAGGGTCGTGAGCCTATTGCGATGTGGAGTGGTTGTTTGCCAACAACGTTCCCATAGTTGATACTCAGCCTGCAAGTCTGACAGTCTTGCCAAAGGGTATCGTTTTTTCTAAGTGAGTGAGTTGTGGATATGTGGATATGCCATCGGTCCGTATAACCCTGTAATTCCCGAAGGGTTAGGCAGAAGTGTACCTAATAGTACATTACGTAAGTTAAGTTTAAATTCCATGTAATAGGGGGCGAGCCTTTTACCATCAACTGGACACAAATCCAGACTCCGTAGACTACTACTACTAAAGAAATTCCTGTTGGAAAAACCCAATAACACTTTGCCCTACCTGGGAATCGAAGCCAGGACTCCAAGCTCAGCAGCCACGCTTGCAACCACTGGACCAACGAAGTAGTCAACAACTAATCACTCCGTATAAAAATACTGGTATTCAGTCATTTGGCTAGACTGAAAGCCGACCTCAATGTAGTTGAGAATATAGGCTAGGCAGATGATGATGATGCTGCTAGATCTCTGGCTTCTTCTCTGTGAGGGTTTGGGCCATAGAACACAACGCGAGGACAGTGCGCTTTAGCGTGGTGGGTTCTGGGTATAGAGGAGTTTCGCCAGTTTTTGGAGAAGAAAATGGCCAAAGTGGAGAAATCTTAAGCGGATTGCGGAATAAGTCTAGACTAATATGTAGGGGATCTTCGGAATCTTCGGAACTACAAATCCGATTCTAAAAATTCTCTCACTAACGGCAAGCTACATTATCCTCGAGTGTCACAGGCTACATTCAAAACTTTCCCGTGGGTTAATTTCCATACATAACGGTAGCGAAGCCGCGAGCAAAGGCTGGTTTCATTTTCACACTTGTATCTTATTCAAAAAGACAGATAAGGTGGAAAACGATAGAGAAGATACACTTCTCTCTTAAAGCAAATGAACTGAGCGCCACGAACCATTGAATGGTCTCCAGTCACAATAAGTACCGACTGCCGAGTGCATCTTTCTTAGGTCTGCGTTTCGGGCCCGGGGTCAAAAGCAGTTGAAAGAAAACCGCTTAGTTTAAATCCCATTTACGAATTTGTTAGATTACTCTCCATGCCAAACTCAAAGAAATATTTAATTGAGCTTTTAAATATTTCCATTTGATGTTTAAAAAAAAAAGTCCAATGACCCTTACCATTATAACAAACCTATGTGGTTCTCTAATTGTTTTTAATTTTCTACATCTGCACAGGGGGTAACACCCCTGAATGTTCATATTTTTTTGTTTTTTTTTTCGCCAGCCCTCTTTTTTCTTCTTACAAGATGCCAGGAGATTCCTTCGTGAATTATCACTGCAATACTCCTTAGGTAACGTTCGCGTGACACGTTTTTCCGTGTCATTCATTACATCTCTTGTCTCCCTGAGATTATAAAATTAAATGGCCTCTAATTTAGATTTCCGCTAAAAGAAAATTAAAACCTGAATATATTGCTAAACCAGTACTGTTTTTTTTTTTTAACTTTTTTAAGGAATATCTAGTCGATTAAAAATTACTCGATATACGCTTAATCTGTATTTATCGACAATAAACCAATTTGGGACGGTTACATCACTGATCTTGCTAATGACACATGTAGGGTTGCGCCGCAAATATCATAAACCTATTAGTTTTATCGATTGTGTCATACTTGGTAAGTCATCTTATTTAAAAGAAAAATACTATTGTAACGGAGAGAAGGAAGGCATAATCAACCTATAATGTTCGAACTGCTCAGACGCAAACCTCCTCTTTAAGAGAGGGAGTTGGCCGTCTTAAACCACGCGGGCCCAGTGAGGAAATAATTGTGAATATAATAATGTAAAGCGAATTTTTGTCACTTTTTTTTCTAATATTTACGAGCGATAGACGGGACAAGACGAAGAAAATGTAATCCAATACTTGTTACTAGACTCTAATGTCACACGCCCGCTTGTCAGGTAGCATTCGTGTGTCAAAATCAAAATGTCAAAATGTCCGCTCTATAATTCTTTTAAATATCTTTGGTTCTAGGTTATGCCAATGTCCTCACAATGTGAGTGTTTTTTCGCCGTTTTGAGAGCAGACAAGAAAAGAAGAAAGCACGGATAAATTTCAATTTTCCATAAAGATACCTCGACAAGGAGACAGTCGTTGTCGAAAATTTTAAAAATAAAACAAATGTTCACGTTGTTGTGGTATTTGGTTGGAATTGACAGTTTTTTTTTGTTTTTTTTTTTTTTTTAAATTCTAATACTGTTCCAGATTTTACTTAAGTATATGTATTGAGTACAGTGGCGAGACAGCGCCCAGACAGAGTCGTAATTTTCCTGCCCTTATCCCAATATATTTGGGGTCGGCGCAGCATGTCTTCATGCCAGAACAGAGTGTATGACAGTTATAATGGGTGTAAAAAGACCCTTATCGAGCCCGAAAGACACTTCTTCTCCCCGTCATTGTAATTTTTTTTTGTTCTGCTCAATACATGGGAATCTTCTAGTTACGGAGATATTGGAGATTAAATTGCCTTACTTTTCCACAAGTTTTTTTTCAAGTTTTAAATGTTAAAAGTATAACTTTATTTTTAATACCCCCACGAATCTTGTACTATTCAAGTGTCCATCAGCACAATGTTTTGAGCGTGTTACATTGATTCCTACCGTTTTACTTGATTTTCCACCCCAAAAAAAGCCTTTCGTCGTCTCCCAGAAATTATTTTTGCGCAGTTTTACTTAGTCTGATGTACAGAATGCTTGGTTGCCGACTTCGTGAAGGGTCCGTTTACATCCTGCAGTCTGGATACCACCTTGCATTTCGTTAATCGAAATGGTTTTTTAAACGGTACTTTTAATAAAGATTTTGACCCCAAAGTTTGTTTTGCCATTTCTTTTCAGGGGAGGCAGATAGAAACTACAGACTCCACACACCGCACACGTCTAAAATATGACGTGTAAAAATGAGTCTGATATCCTCATCATCTGCCTAGCCTTTTCCCAACTATGCTACTGCAGCTTTCAGTCTTACCTATCTGACATCCACAACCCAGTTAGTACTGGGTAATACGATACCACTTGGTAAGACTATCAAGCCACTGACTACCTGTAACGACTTTCGAAGATCTACAATTCACAGCCGGGACCAATGTCTTAACGTGCTTTCCGAAGTACGGAGGAAAATCGGTATGTAATGGGTGATCACCGATCCACGATCCAACCTAGGCAAGCCCGGCTTACCCTGAAGATCGACCCGAGTGGCTGTTATTTAGCCACGAGCACTTTTCGAGTCTGATTAAATTATTTCATTTCGATTGCACCTAAGCTCAACGTTCAGGTCTCTGTCAAGGTTGTCTCTCCATTTTGTACTCGTCACATCTATGTAATCACGGCATAAGCATGACAACGAGGACTGAAGACGACGACCTCACCTCTTCAAAGAACTTTCGAGCATTTTATTATTAACTTCCAACGTTTACCGACCACAATTCTCGCTCATTCACCATGTTTCTTTTCAGAACTATAAAAGTTACATCAACTTCTAGCTGTATCACCTAAACAGACTTCAAAAAAAAACATCAAAAAGATATCGCTCAAACATTCAAACAACAGTTCAAGACAGTCATTACCTAATTAAAAGCTAATTTTAACTGATTCCATCGTCATGATCGTAATGCGCTGTCCACGATAGTCGCGGGCGCCATTTTTAGATTCACCACAGCGAACGTCGTTTATTTTTGATGCGTCGTTCTCATGTAAATTCTCTCATAACTTTGGGCCATTATTTCTATAATGTAACGTTGATAAATTCGGATGAAGATCTTGTTATTGTAACTAGTTTACGCACGTGTGTTTGCTCGCGGTATTTTTCTTTGACTGCTTGAAAGACAACTATTTATTGTGTTATTATTTGCAAAATGACTGGTCAAGAAGTGAAGATTGATTTGGCTAGATAGGTGACAGCTGATATGACGAGTAATAGAGAAGTAGTAAGAACACCATTCGCTTCCACTTGCTGAAATCCCCCACCTAGACACGAGTAGCCATTGCTGACCTGGAAAATCTTTGAATAGACTCCGGACACTGGTAGGCCGCAGCAAGGAAAACCTGTTCAGGTGGAGATTCATAGATGACTCTTCCCTGGAGTGTATATATGGTGTTGCCCCACAAACGATGGGACACTTACACTATCACATTGATGACATGATTAAACAATTAAAAATAAAATAATAAAAATATTATTATTATTTATAATAATGTTATTAATTCCGCGATTAGTGTAAGTTCAGTTATAAACCGTGAAAGCTTAAAACAGTGTTTGATGGGACATTTGATATCGTGTCTTGCCTGACCTGTTGCTTGCACATCACAGGAGCTGATGGATACTACCTACTGAAAGTGCCAAACTCGTCGCCAAATTTTGGGCTGACTCAATTTAAATTGTCACTGACACGCTAAGAAGGAGATGGTAAAAGAAGACATACTGCACGGACCTCAAATAAATTGGCATAAGGGATTAGAGTTTGATGATCACTGACCAAAAACATAACTAGCGTCCGACAGCGTGTTTTGAAGAGCCTAATTTGTAAAATTTTTATTCAACATAACTTTTATCCGTCATTTTAGTATTGTTTTCAGGCAATTTAATAAAAAAATAGGAACGCGGTCATAGACACAAACAAAGGATCAGTGAGTGAAGTCGGGCTGTGGATCTGGATGGTGATGGTAGCTTTATACCTCTAAACATGGACTTAAAAATATATAGTTAAAAGACTAGCCGTAAAAAAGTGGGTCCTGCCAGAATATAGCCCGGTACCTTCATTGGGTTCACAATCTAGGAAGCTGTCGTGAGAGTGTCCCATGAAAATGTGTACTGTTAGCGTTTGTGCATCAGTGAAGGTGTAGATCTTATTGTTATGAATCAGTTTTACTTACCCCAGCAGATATCTAACTAAACAGTAACACAAGAACACACGAAATATTACAGACAAACAAACAAACATACAATCAGTCGCGTTTGAAGACAGCGTAGCTTTGAAAAACTGTCTAGCATAAACAGAATCACACCTGCCAGTGTCTATTCGAAACTAGTAATAGTTTTGGTACAGCAGGTCGATCGTCAATGGTAACAAACCAGTATTAGTTGGCCTCATATTGTATTAAAACTCCGTACTACGCTATGCCAGTTACGGTTAAAGTGTTCCATGTACCATCGACGCACGGTCTACTGTATCTAGGTATACGCAAAACAGTTTGTTCAAAGAAGTATAAATTACATTTTCTGGTGCCTACATGAGATGAAGCTATACAGGTCGTCTAGCTCCGTCTCTTTTCCACGTTGTAAGTAGTAAGATAAAAACAATTCTGCTACACATGAGATGTCATGGTAGCACCTGGTCATAATATTTATGATTAATGGAAAGTTTCGTATGGATTCTGGCTAGCTGTAATTAGCAGATTGACAACAATTAATGATTCCTACGTCATCCAAGCTTCTACGGATAATTTAGTGTCTACTTAGTTAAAAAGTACTTACAATTCCATGTGATTTTTTATTTGTAGAGTAGTGGAAAGTGAAAATGCATCAATAAAAGCTTGGGCTCTAATCGGAATAACCGTCAAAAGCGAACAGGAGCGAAGCTACGTTTCATGCACTAACTACGAAAGAGATAGAAATAAATAAATAAAAAGTACCTAATGTATTTTTTCTAAATTTACTTACTTAATTAACAACTTTTTTAGTAAATGATTAGCTAAGAATGTATTACCTTTTGCAGTCTTGTAAGTAATTTGAACAAAAAACAAAATAAAACAAAAAAGCTGACACTGTGACTGTTTTTTGAAGAAAAAATTCTGCTTTATTACGTTAGCCAACCCAGTCTACGACATTTTTTCATAATTACAATTTTTTTTTCAAATATTTTGCTAAGTTTTTCACGTGGATTAAGTATTAATGTAAGCATAGAAGCAACTGGCGAGTGTAAAAATGGCTTTTATTAGCTTTTTTATTTTATTTCTGTCAAAAGCCTAAAAGCTCGTGAGTTATTGTTTTTGTAAAAAAAAAGGAAAACAGTACTTACTTTGGCATTCCGCCTGAACAAGGGGGCTGAGACTTAGTGCCCATAATGCTGAAAATCCATGCTTGAATTAGTAAAAAAGAAAAAACATATAAGAAAAACGAAAACACTACACAGTTATCTAAATAGAAGAAGTCCACAGTAAAAAGATACATCCTGTAAATAACTGAATTAAAAAGAAAATGGAAAAAATAAACATTTTCATTTCATGCTTTTTCATGTTCATAGACTGGTTGGCTGAATGTTAGAAAGAAAAAACCTAAATAATAACGCTAAATGATTAATACAGAAAATGTTAGTAACCTCAACAAATTAACAATGTGGTTTAAGTTAATTTTCTAAGTTAACTTCTTACCGAAAAATAGTGCTAAAAAAATAGTTAATCTGAAAACGGGGATCAGTTATTCACAGGAAGAAAAATGTTTGAGTGTTTTTTTGTTAGTTTTTTTTTAAGAAATTTTAGTTCGTCTATTGTGACTAAAATAATTATGACATGCAATTATTGCATTCCTCAATTCCAACATTTAAACACGCATTCCTGTGGGCACTCAAACACAATACATTTATCGAGCTGCGAAAACATCGATAATTTCCCATCATTATTGGGTTTAGTCGATACTGTTATGTCAGTCACATCACTAAGCACGTAAAAGTTCGTGTGGTATTAAAGTATGTTTTTAGTGTGTTTTTTAGTTTTGCCAATGCCGAAGGGTACTTCCATTGGTCTTATTTATTTAAATCAACACATTTTTTATCTTGCCATGGCACATCTCATTTTAGAACTATAGGTACGTATTGTCGAAATATTAAAATTCTGTAAATAAGCATTCAGTGACTAAGATTGCAAATCACATTCATCAACAAAAAACCTGATACAGACCAGCAAATTACAAAAAAAAAATCATAAAGAAAAATCGAATTTCGCGGGCTACCCTAAATCTTATAGTGGAAGTACCACCATTAGTTTAGGTATTAATTCTTTGTTTTAAATCTCATGACCTTAGAGTCGGAAGTATATGGCGGTTGTGTCGTCGTTGCCGAGATATCGCCCGGTGTTCATTGATCAAGCTGTAGTGGCTTATCTTGGCTTGAATAAGGTCATTTTAGCAGGTCAGTGGTGCGAAAGAACGAGCATTATTATGCATTATTTTAGCACCCTGGTTGGAAGGAGTCGAGGTGTTGTTTTTGTTTTTTAATCGGCGAAACAGAGCAGGAGCTACTCAAGTGGAGGCAGATTGTTTTTTTCATGTAAGTATGCACAGAGCTGTGAATTTGTCGATTATTTTTATAGGTGATTTGTCTTGAAGCTTCAACGGTTTGTGGTTGAATACAGAAAAAGAGTGATGAAATTTCACTTTGTAAAATTAGGTGTCATTTTTTGCAATATAATTTTATAATTAACTTTTTGGCTTTTTTTTGTTACTTACTGCCTACTTGCTCTATAAATTATCATCGTCATATCAATGGTTTGAATAAAATAAAATTTTAATGTATTTTGCATCGACAAAAATAATAATTCTTTATTATTCTGACATTTTAGTTACGCGCCAACTCAAAATAGTGATATGACACTTACAATTCCCAATACTATCGATATGTTCGCAGCTGTCAACACGACACAGATCTAACAACGGGTACTCTATGGTACACAACACTTGAGTGACAGTTTGACACTTTTCGGTACTTCATCGTATATTACCAGTCCGTATACAGGAGTTGGATTTAACTTGGTCCACCCCAAACCAGGACATCAGCAAAACTGGAAAAGATTAAAAGGAATTTGATTATCAACATACTATTTAGATTTTGGTGCCCGTAGTTTTACTTACATTCTAGGTAAATAACAGTCCTTCCAAAGTAGTCGAAAACTTTGACTTTGAAAAACCATTTCAATGAGAATAAAGACCCCTGTTATTGGACAGACTTGACAGTGCTAGCAATAACGATCTCTGTCATTTTAACAGTCATGCCCAATCAGAACTTCAACACACTGTGAATGAACAGTAAACAAAAACCCGCAAGATATTCCGCGATTTTTAACTGAAAATTAAAATGTAGGTTACTGATGTATATTTGAAAACCTCGTAAATATCGTGTGGCATGGGCTTTCGTATTTTCCTCAGCTACACGGGCCATCGTCACCTGTGGCGGCATCTATTCACAGGCCTTAACCTGCGAACAGGTACCGCAGCAGTACATGAATAAATAGGTACATCACAAAGACGCTAGCTTCTGAGGAGCGTTATCAAATGTTATTCTGTATTCTGGTGACGATAGCGCATGGGAGCATCCGCAGCGTCCAAGTTATGGCGGATTTTACTCGACCATGCTCGAGCAGTTGCGCTGACCCTCAGGCTCAATTCACACAATGACAGCAGTTGGCAGCGCAGTTTCACTATCAAACCATTTTAAACGTTATGTTCATAGGAAATACAAAATATCGCTTGAAAGACTCGGGATAGACGCGCAGTCGCCCACGGAGCCGCGGGCAGTCAAGCGACCCACCAAAGCGGCGGCGCCCGCATAAATTCCGCTGCCGACCACTTCGGTGCGCATTGAGCCTTAGTTAACTAAGAATTGCCAGCATAAACCCTAGATTACCACCTTTTCCGTGATAGCTTTATTTTTGGACAAGCAAACACTATAAGTAAAAAAAGTTAATTGACACACAAACACATTTAACTCCCTTATTACAAAACAAGGTTTAAATAAACACTGTTTCATATAATTTATATTTATTGAACACTTTGAACATAGCATGGAGGCGTACTGAATGTCAGCATTTTGTAGCTGTCAACCTAGCCAGTTACTAATCAGGATGGAAGGGACACCGACGCTCCAAAAATCAGCTGTTCCACACATTTTGCCCTTTAGTGGGAAACAGCGGATTTTATTTTTAAATTACCGATTAAAAATTTATTTATGGTGGTGTGTATATTATGTATTCACTCTGTATTTGAAATCTTATTCCGATCGTGACAAAGATTTTACACAAAAAAGCCTTTAAAACAAAGACTAAGTTGTGTGTTTGGAAAATATTTTGAATAGAATATATCAAGACAGAATAATCTTGAAATGATTTTCAGTCAGTTTTACCGTAGTTATGTACGTACATACATAATGCCAATATTTCCTAAGTAAATGTGTGTAATTTATTTGAGTAATTGCAGTTTTAATGGGAATTCATTGGTAGTAATATTATGAGATGGCCAACGGCCAAGAACAAGAAATTGGTAAGAATCGCATTTTCCAGATTTTAAACTATAAATCTGAAAGATATTTTTTTGTGATAATTAATTACAAAATTTGCGACGAGACCAATAACCAATAATGTAAAGGGTGATCACTGAAATTAACGGTAGGAAATAGGTACATATGAGACACTAGCCTCTGCCCGCGACTTCGGCCACGCCAAATAAACATATCCTGGCTGTGGCATTTGGTATTCTTCGGTAAGCTTTACATCAGTGAAATAATTTATGCAATCGAATGAGGAGTTTCGGAGATTACCACCTAAATTCATACTTACAAGCCTTACCTCTTTATAATTGTTTCATGATTTAATTATTTCAACCTTTGGGATAACAACGCATTTGCAATACTTTTGGTATTTCAACGCATCGCCAGTAATACCTACAGTTTTCTATCAGTTATTTTACCTCTGACCTAAACCTTATGACAAGGAGAATAAAGGTCGCTGTACTGTAAAAAATAAACGAAGACAACTAAGTTTATCTATCAACAATGACTGGGTATACAATGTTTCGTGACCGTGCTATTAACCGTTGAGGAGTTCTCTCTTAATAAGACTATCCTGCTATCTGGCTGCAGCATCAAGTCTATCCTGTCATAAAAATGAATTGTCACCAAAACCAAAGGTGTGTGCAAAATTTCAGCTCAATCGGTTGGGGGGAACTGGTTTGAAATTCAGTTGCAAGATTTTTTACTGCCTCGCTGGTCTTGTGGTCCTGGATTCGATCCACAGATCGGGGAAAGTGTTATTGGGTCTTTCCATTAGGAATTTCTTAGTAGCAGCCACGGAGTCCGAATTGGTGCTCGGTTGATGGCAATAGGCTCGCCCCCTATTACATGGAACTTAAACATAACTGGCGAAATGTGGGTGTACGGGTGTACTAATGGGTACAAATCTGCCTAACCCTCTGATATTTCAGGTGTGATGTTGTGTGTGTTATGTTAGTTTGTCTAGCTAGACCCTCAGGTGGCCGTCAGCTTGCTTGTTTGCTTCAACAACAACAAAAAAAAACATTATCCACTGAGATCAAACGGAAGTTGAAAATTCGTGAATCTGGAACGAGTTCCCACCATTAAATATATAACATTATGTCCCCAAAATAAACCTTTAGTAAATTATCGTAGTCTGGACGTCACAGGCGAATAAATAGACGTGGATGCGCCAATAACCGTGAATACTATGCCAGAGTGATATAATATTATATTTAAATAAGTGTCCTCTTTTACGTCAATTGAGTATATTATGTGTCGAAATGATTGCAGTACAAAAGGTACGCACACACGATGAGATTTCAGAAAAATATTAAAGAGCACACACACACCACACTCACACAAAGGACTCATAGCTATTTACAACAACTAAAAATTCTTCGTCCTCTCATTTGCCAACACCGCACAAAAAAGAACCATAGCACAAGATTAATTCATTTATTTAACGAAAATGAGCATAAAACCTTCCCATAGGAAGGTTTTTGAAAATTCATTCCCCTGTATAGAAGTTTGTCATAGTTGCCCACACCTATGCCATGAGAAATCCCATCACACGGCTTATTTTTTAAGAACTCTGCTTCAAGTTCTATGTCTAAATCGTTGAGCAAGGAAAAAAGAGTAATTTTGTAAAAAAAGTGGCTCATAATATGTCTGCTCTATTTCCTAATTTGTTGTTGCAAATGGTCATAGAAATACAATTAAATAATAACTAATGTGTTGAATTTGGTCTGGTAACAAATATTATTAATAATTTGGCTGTTTTTTTTTTAATTTCTTTACGTTACATAAAAAAGAACCATGTTTTGTCGTTGACTGTCACGTAGTGTTGGGAGTAATATATTTTGATACTTATCGATAAAATTATCATGCTCACAGCTCCGACTTCCACGTTTGTTTCCATAAACTTAGTAAATTGTTTAATGCAACTTTAAACATCATTTACTAGTAAGTAATAGGATTACCTCTGTAACCTGTTAAAATGTCACTAATTTTAAAAAGACAGACGGCAACTTTCTAGCTGTCAGTCTGACAACATAGACTAATTTACCTAATCGTTTAAAAAACTATAAAAGGCATGAACGTTGTCACTCACAGAATAGAGATCAGACATAGCCAATTTGCGTCGCTCAATCTACTTAAAAAAATGCTGCTTGGATGATACTTTTACAAAAAGTAGTTCCATGGAGCTACTGATTTGGCGATGTAGTTGGTAAAGCGTGTATTCTACAACATTTGTGCAAATAAATAAAAATTGAAGGGTCTATTTGCAATTTCAAAAATACAGCTTTTTACTGAATGCGTATGGTATACACGGTACTTATGAAAAAAAAACGTTTCTTTTTCATTTTTGTCTGTCTGTCTGTTTGTTCCGGCTAATCTCCGAAACGCCTAGACCGATATTGACGGGACTTTTACTGGCAGATAGCTGATGCTATAGGGAGTAATTTAAGCTAATAAATAATTAGGGTTCCGTGAAAAAAAATTAAAACCTGTAAAATTTTTAACAAAATCCGATTCAAATAGGGACGTAATATTTTTATAATAATTTAACGCGGACGAGCACGGGTAACAGCTAGTATAAATCTATACTAATTTACTTTAAAGGTATAATTTGTTTGTAAGTTTGTAGGTAGGGGCAATCTTCGGACCTACTGATCCAATTCTGAAAATTCTTTCACAAACGTTAAGCTATATTACCCCCGAGTGCCATAGGTTCCCCTGGGTTGATTTCGAAGCCGCGAGCAAAAGCTAATCTATAGGTACTATAATTATATATTATGGATGTTTGTTACTCAATCATGCCAGAACACCTGAACGGATCTGGATTAAATTTGGCACAGAAATAGACTACAGTTTGGAATAGCACATAGGCTACTTTTCATCCCGGTAGGACGATCCCGTGGGTCAATTATCGAAGTCCACGCAGGCGAAGCCGCTGGCATAAGCTAGTAATTTAAGGCAAAGTTTATTTTAGGATGTAGGGATAATCTTCGAAGCTACAGATCCGATTCCGATTTGTTTTCACTAATAGGAAGCTACATTGACCCCGAGTGTCATAAGCAATACAGGACGTTCCCTTGGGATAACTTCTAACCTCCACGCGAGTGAAGCCGCGGCGTCTATAAGGTCTATCTATTAATACACGAAATCTCTTAAGGGGACATTGTACTCATCATTATGAACAACTTTTAATATGGGACCAGCCCGTACCCAAATCTAATGTTTGTATTTATTTGTTTACCTACCTAATTATATGTGTTTTTATTTGGTTACCCAGGTACCTAATTTAGTGTTTGTATTTATTTGGTTGCCTACCTAATTTAATGTGAGTGTTTATTAATATTTGCATGCTACATGCAAGTTATATTTACCATCTTTTGTACCACATTTAACGCAAATCAATAATTTTGACTTTGACATTAAACCTAAAATCGCGAAAAAAAAAACATCAGCTGTTCCATACATTTTGAGGAGTTATGCGAATATAATATTGTAGAGAACAGCTGTATTTTTAGATTCAGGGTTGGTCCCATAGTAAAAGTTGTTCAAAATAATGAGTACAGTGACCCCTAAAGGAGATTTAGTGTATGAACAGATAGACCTTATATATGCAAAAGCTAGTTCTATCTTACTTCTTAGTTCACTACTATTACAAATGTGAAACTGTGAGGATGGATGGATGGACGGATGGGTGTTTAGACTACTGAACGGATTCGAATGACGATGAAAACATACGATACCTACATTTTATCCCGGAAGTAAGATCCCGAGGGACACTTACACACGGCCGAAACCGCGAGCATTAGCTAGTATCTATAACATAACATCACGCCTGTAATCCCCGAAGGGTTGGGCAAAGACGTACCTAATACTACACCCACATGTTGCAAGTTTTTTTTTTTTTGTTAGGGCTTCTCGCAGTTCAGCCTAGGGCTGGCTTCTGCTTAACCGGACAATCCTGTGGGTGCCTTGAAATAAATTAAGGCCTCCAGCCAGGGCAAAACTTACATACTAAGCGACAACTCACTAAGGGCACCCCCTGTGGGGTACGAACCTCGGCTTAGGGCGTCGCTGGGAGAGGGCAGCAAGGGGACAGGCTGGATCTGAGTGATATTATTTGGGGGCTGATTTATAACTACAGGCTCAGCAACGCGGACTGGCTCTTGCAAGGGTCGGGGGGAGTGAACGGGGGCGCCGTGACGAGCCTCGGCGGCGAGGCCAGAAGGATGGCGGTCTGTGATTGTATTTCTTGTAGAACGGTGATGGGGTCGTCAGGAGTGACTAGGGTATGACGGGGACGTCGGACCATGCTAATACGCGAACATGTTTCAAGTTATGTTTAAGTCCGATTAATAGGGGGCGAGCCTATTACCACAGCCCATTACAACAAATCCAGAATCCGCGGCTACTACTGAGAAATTCCCGATTGAAAAGCTGCCCGACCTGGGAATCGAACTCAGATATCATCAAGCTCAGCAGTCGCGCTTGCAACCACTAGACCCATTTGGCAATCTGTAGTGTATAAAAAAATGTCTAAACAACACCACAGTCTATTTCTGTCTCGTTCATTGTCCAACCGTCTATTTCTGTCCGTGTTGACAATATATAGAAGTAAGCTTGAGTTGAGGTCAGCGCTCGACTTAGGTCAGGTCAAGTTGTCGGTACCAAAGGCTTGCATTTGGATGGGTTATGTTTTAATATTCTGTTTGTGTATGGGATTATATTTTACGTGTGAGTTCGTGTGTGTGTGATTAGAGAACATAATTATTATCTGTCTACTTAATTGGGATTACGTGAAGTTATGTACGTAATGTTATCTTCTGACAATTCGGGTTTAGCGTTTTTTTTTTTTTTAATAAGTAAGTATTGGATTTTATTCACCTACATGTAGTTAGATACTGGGATCGAAATTATCAAGAAAATTATTTACTTTGATGATTAGCAAGATTATCAATGCTGATTCATAATTTTGATCTCTTTACAAAAGATAATTTGATTACTAACAATATTATAAGAAAGGTATTTAAATTATTAATTGTTTTATTTTTTTAAACTAACATTAAATTTATCTTTTTGAACACCTTTTTTTTTTTGGTGTTTAAATATTGCGTTTGTTGAATAATTAGTTTATTCAACAAACGCAATATTTAAACACCATTTTTATGACCGTTTTTTTTTTTAAAGTTGTATACGCACGGAAGCGGCAAATTGTGTTCGGATACACGAGAAGTGAATCGTTTCATGATTTTTTTTTTTTTCAAGAAAATAATTAGTCTATCAATGAGAATTACCACTTCGAACCTTTGCGTCAGGTGTAGGTATAGTGCTGAGTCGTTCATTTGTTATTAGTTTCATTTTAAATTATTATCAAATTGTTTATATTTACCCGGCCAGAGATTGACAACCTTTTGTTTTGTTGATTGCAGTTATCGAGTAGCTGTAAGATAGTATCTATGGCTAATCAAAATACATAGACTTGCTACAATTAACCTGTTACCCTAAGTAATACGTACAATAATAATTAATATTTGCCTTAAGATATTTAAATCCTTATACGGGAATTTTAATTTTCTTGGGCGGGTAACACAGTTGGATTAACTGTCAAAATTGGATTTAACAAGGATAAATTCCAAGTACATTATTTCTGTTTTATCGTAATTTCAAGTACATACCTGCCTATATAAAGAAAAAATAATAATGATTTTACTATCGAGAAATAACACATCATGACTTTGAAATATTAATACTTAGATCAATAATTGATTTTCAAAAGAGTCTGGAACTGGCCTACTTGAAATAAATGTTTTTTTTATGTTGTTACCTTTGATTATATAATGTCTAGATAGAGCGTCGCCCTACAATCGTATCAAAGAAAACGAGTCAACATTTTCAAGTATGTGTGCGTGCAGGCGTCGTTTTACACTATGCGTCTATGTCTTTGTGTGCGTAAATAATGATACCAGCTACTACAATTCTCTCATAAATCACATTTAAAAATAGACTTATTAAATAAGATAAGTTTTAGGTGTATGACACGATCTGCACTGATTGGCGGGCAAGCACTTGTGAACCAATAGTTGGTTGACACTTTTTGACACGTTTGCGCGCACTTGACGCTCCATCTAGACATTATATAATCAAAGGATGTTACCTACTAAATATGAATGTATTTCCTAAAACACTTTAAATCAATTTTAACAGGCTGTATGCCTTATTGCGATGATAAAATTCGCAAATTATACTTACATATTTTTAACAGACTTCTAAGAAATGTTATGTATTCTACCAGCATATGTTTTTTTTTCATTTATGTACACCGATTGTTCGATGATCGCTGGGCCGATTTACGTGCTTCTTTTTTCATTTGACAGAGGACGCCAGCGCGGTGGGTCCCATATAAAATTTATAAACTTTGCTTGTCTATGAGACCATTTCATTTATTTTTATTTGCCTTTCCAGTGTTATAGTAATAGTTTTTTTTCTTTAGACTCTTTTCATTCAAACGATAAAGAGTATTGCACGCTTACGACCGTATTCCTAGAAAATACTCTCTGAAGTTAGCAGACAGGTAAGTAGTACTTATATACTATGAGTAAGTAGGTACAGCTGACCGCACGTCAACCGAAAACATCCTTACTGCTACGATATAGAGGTGCTGTCAGTGTCAAATTGTTTCTAGTAACGTGGGGTTGACTACACTATTTGGAGCGCTCTGTACTGTATTCAAATTTTTCATCTCACATTTGGTATTTTAATGGTCTGAAAAAATCTGATGCAGTAAAAAGTGCCCCTTAATAAGTAAAGCCAGGAAAATTTATTGTTTACAAAGTTGCCAGCAATTCAAAAGCTAGGTATATTTAAATCACAACTGTCACACTTTGACAGTTGTATGTAATGGCGTTCATACTGGCGAAACATTGACATGACAATGATGTTGCCTGAGATAAAGATTTTAAATAGAAAAGAGAGGAAGAGAGAAAAATAGAGATTTGAACGTGTGTTTTTGTGAATATCTCACTAATACGACGAACCCATCTGTCGTAAGGTATCAATTTGTTTAATTTATATTGATTTTCCTGAAGAGTTAATGTAAGATTTAAAAAAAAGTGAAGTCTCACCTGGCACAGGAAATATCCAGCGCATTTTTTCTATTTCTTCCGTCCGGCGGCGGCGGCGTGTCAACTGTCTTCAGCTCGATTTTCTTTTCATTGCCACATGAATTTTATCTTAATTTATAATTATTATTATAATCGTAAGTTTTTATAAACTAGATGTGTTTTCATAACAAAAGAAACGTTATTACTAATTAAGGTCGTAATTTAAACAAATAAGATAAACTAAAGCATGACAAACAAATATGATAAGTACTAAAAATGACATAACGCCTTATTGTTTTCATCTTCAAAATTTTTCGAAGGAACACAAATTCATCTCTCTAATGTAGGTTTGTTTCAGCACTAAGAAAAGAGTTTCAATTGTTTTTAACGCTTTCAGAAGATACAATAGTATTTTATTGATCAATTTAAAAAAAGAAGTGACTTATTTTTTTCTACGGAGAATTATGTTGATAAAGTCTAAAAGTCTAAATTACAAAGTTGGTTCAGTTATTATGACTGTATCTCTCAGAAAACAATGAATCAAATCAAAGTAAAGAATGGTTTACGCACGTGAATTTATCAAAAACATTTACTATTATTTGTGTATGAGGAAAATCACTTGATGATAATAATAACAGAAAAAGCTAAAAAACGAAAAGTTACTTTCACAAAAGTCGACGAACAAGAATTCTGTAAATATTAAAGCGCCATCTATGGTATTTTGATCCAACCACCGCACTTTCGTATTATTTTTAATTTTGACACTGCAGATGACAGCACTCATTCGAATAATTCCGATTTTTACCACTAAATGGCGGGAACTTTCATCATTTATTATACCATTGTACATGTTTTCACAATTTATGAGCACTGCGGCGTTTTAATTTTGTTAAATTTTATCAATTTACGTAAGTCTGCGTACGTTGGGATCCATGCTAAATAATTTGTTTGTTAAATATTACAGAAATGATTTGCTTAAACATATATTTATATTTTGTCGCAGTATAATCATTGTGACATTAGTGTGTGGAACCTGAAAAAATCGTACTACAGCACAAGGGACAGTGCGCGGACATTATTGATTTTACCTACCGCTACATTCCACGATTATTATTTACCAAAAACACTGTAGGGTTATTCATTTTATGCAAACAGATTATCACAAAAAACTAGTGCAATTTTCACTGGATTAATGAACGTTTCTTTGCGTTCTGCAGCTACAAAATTAAAAAAAAATACTGTCAACATAGAAAAAAAATTAAAAGGTTTTTTGTATTGACGATTTCTTGTCCGAATATTAATTATTTAATGTAGTATGCTAATTTTTACCTACCTATTAACATTATGATAGCCGTTGACATGAAAAAATAAACACTAATCACTGTTACCTAATTAACTTGTGTTATAAATATGGTTTAATCATAATTAAAGGTGTGTTTTTTTGTATTTTTTCTGTTTTATAACGTTATGCGTGAATGCAGCGATTTTAAGCCCATTTTACGAGGGACACGCCGACTAGACAGCGCGCGGCGGACTTACTGGCGGGGCTGCCAGCCTATTTTCGAAGTTACGCAATACGCAAGGTGGAAAAAACAATACTGGAGCAATGAAAGTGTCACAATTTTGCGAAAAAATTGTTATTTTACTTATTTTAAAAAGGATTTATGTATATTTCGACGCTTTTTTGGATGGTTTAGTGGTGGAAGAAGGTGTAAAGCGTTTTAAAATGACGCATTACGTATAAATATTCCATTAATGCATAATAAAAGAGGGGACTGTCGTCGGTACTGTTTGGTGTAAGCAGCTCACTTGATAATTACTATGCATGGGCATTGGGCTATTTCTGGGATAGCCTACTTCTTTAGGACATCTGAAATATGATTCTACATTGAGTAAATAGGTAGATAGGTTTTTTAATCTGTTAAATTTATAACGGGGCCGTACATCGTAAAAACAGCATTTTTTTTCTTTGAAAAAATATTATCTTACTAAGTAATATAATATTATAAGCACGAAAGTTTGTGCGGATGGATGGACGTATGTTTGTTACTCTTTGACGCAAAAACTACTGAACAGATTTTAATAAAACTACAGCAATATAGCTTATACGTACCTACATCAGAATAATACATGGAATTAAAAAGATATTGTGTAAAAAAAATACGCTGGTAAAGCCACGGGAAGAAGCTAGTTGTTTCAATAAAAGTCTGAAGTTTGTTTGAATTGGATATAAAACTGTTATTGATTGTAGGTACTGTTTGGAATCACTGTTATTGTTTTTTTTTTTAATTAATCGCATCATTTTGCTGATCGACGACCGCCAAACAGATTTGAAAACATCACTAATGTCTTTACTAAATCGCATTATTAAAATATAATTTAAAACAATTCCCCTTTCTTATTTAGCTTTCCCCAAAATCGCGCGGATATTCATAATCTGGCAACCCAGTCACTCCGGCATCGGACCTGTATTACTGCTATGCGGAAAACGGGAACCGCTCACATTTTAGGCTTTATACTATAAAATGAGACGATTTTCTTACTGACAACAAGTGGTAAAATAAGATTTTATTAATTACTAAATTTATAAGCAATTAATTTGCTCTTTCAAATAAATTATTGAAAGAAGAATATTATCTAACTTTGTTTTATCTACATCTTAGATTAGACATTAAAATCTTTCTTAGTATTTAATTGCAGAAATACAGTTTTACAAGGAATCGATGTTTATAACTTGGGTAATAAGAAAAGTACTATTTTTCTATAAATCCTTTGAATAAAATGACTTTTAGATTTCATCAGAAACAATTTCTTTTTCTTTGCAATAAAGTAGAAATAATAAAAACAAAAATATCCGTATTTTATTCTGCTCTCAGCGCCATCTAGCGGTGGAAATGCAAAACTCTCGCTTCAGCGAAAGGAAATTCTTACGTTCCGGTTCACTAATTTTCACGGGTAAGATAGTTGGTTTTATTCATGAATACTGTTATTTGCTAGAAGAAAACGCCAGATGGCGTTAATTGCTTAGCGTTGGGCAGAAGTTATCTACAATATTGTAGGCTCTCCCAGCGTTAGAAGTGTTTCTTTTTTTAAATTAGGATTGTTGACAGTGTTCCGGACAAATTTTTGACGAACTTTAATTCTTGGTTTTCTATCAAGATTATCTAGATAACCTAATAGGTTTAAAGATTAAAACTCAAGTGCCAGTATGACTTAGGTTTGATTCCCAGCCTAGCTTAGTATCTCATAGGTCTCACCGCCGCGCTGCGGTGCCGGGTTTCGAGTCCCGGCCTAGCACTTCCGCTGCTAAGTTCAAATAATCAATTTTTACTAGTATGCGCGTCATCTACTCACTGACAGCTGCAGTCTAACAGCGATCTTATTGGAAACGTTATAAAGATCACTATAATTAGCTACGTATAGCGACGACTCGGGAGGCGGGTTGTGCGCAAACAAACGAATTATTGTTCGATCCATATGCTGGGTGCTTAGCACCGAAAGCGCTAGCCAGCCACATGTATATAGATTGCGAGCACGAATGCTGCCCAACAGGGAGTGAGCCTAATCCATACAGTACTTAGCCTCAAAGGTAGATAGATGTTCGCTGCTGCACAGGGAGTGGGTTCGATTCCCCAGCCTAGACTAGTCAGTAGCTCGTAATATAGGTTTAGAGATTGCTAGCCCGCGGCCGAACAGGGAGTTTTAGATTCGATTCCTACGTTGACTGCCTTGTTGGTCGAGTCTGTGTTCGATTCCCGGATCTCGGGCAAAGTGTCATTGCGTTTTTCCTCCAGGCAGCCGCGGAGTCTGGATGTGTGCCCGGTTGATGGCAATATGCTCGCCTCATAATACACGGGACTTAAACATAACTGGCGAAATACTAATATAAGCGAATACGAAAGGTACTATTACTCTGCCTAATGCTTCGGTGGTTACAGCCGTGATTTTATATATGTTTTATGTCCTACGTTGGGTAATATGTTGAGTTACCATCGAGGCGATGATGTGGAGGACCAATCGCATTGGTTGCAATCCATTTCGCGCCCCATCCCGTGAGGGATTTATTTCAATCTTTATCGTGTGGTTAGATGTCCGTAAGGATTGAGGAGCCACTTTTCGCATCTTAATGAAATTAATATACTTATTTAGTAGTAAGCTTAAAAATATTGTAGGATGAATCCTCGAATTTGTAGTATAATAGTTCAATAGTTATATGAACATAAAGGTGGCTCCTCAATCCAAATGTTTGGATTGAGGAGCCACGTGGAACACGGAAATTATATAATGAATATTCTTGAAAAAATTGTATTATTTAGTAGTAATTGTGTACAATGCCTACTAAAAATCTGATTCCAGTACCGTTGATATTCAAGAATATACAATACTTTTAATTTGGCTCCTCAATCTAAACATGAGAGCGTGAATTTCCACAAAAGTAATTGGTCAATTTAAATTCCACTCCAAAAACATTTAGTAGTAAGTGTGATTGAATTTGTAGTATATGGACAAAGTAGTAAAACTGAGTGAATTTAGTAAATAAACGCATTTTCTTTGGCTCCTCAATCCTGACGTTACTGTATTGAGAAGATACTTGAGTTATCTGAGATCAAAACGGAATAAAAAAAACAAAGACACTAACATTTAGTATAAATGTCTACTAAATATAAATGCACAGCTCAACATTGTATGTATTTGATATCTGAAAAAAAAATAACTTTTCGATATTCCTTAAGACTTTGCTATTAAGGGTGACCATGTTATATTAATGAAACCAGGATAACTAGTTTTTTTTTTTACAAATCTACAATATCGGAATACAGGTATGTACAGAGATTCTTCATATCTTTAAGGTAGGTACTTACTAATCATTTTCGACATAAGTTACAGTATGAATTTATATATTACAATATATTCTTGAAAATTTCTGCTTTGAATATATGCTATACTGAAGAAATGCATGACTGAATCAAAGCAACAAGTGTTTTTCAAATCCACTTTAATACTTTTGCCAACGGGTACAGCATCGCATAGATTGCCATTTTTAACAAATTTTATTTTTATTTTGGTGGACGTTACATTATTGTCGGCTTCACCCCTCCAATTTCAGTTGCAAAAACAATCAAAGGAAATTAAAGTAACAAATATATTTTTTTATTTTTATCCACCATTTGTATCTGAATTCAGAAGAATTCTTGGGAAACTTCCATTATCATCGTCAGGAATTGAGAGCTACTCTTCAAAACAAAATTAAAAAAGTATCGAATCGATGAATTTATTAATCCAATTAGTGACGTTGGCATGGGCCACTATAAATGTCACTACCCAATAAAGGACGAGATGTTTTGTTACGACGACTATGACTGTCATGGTAAAATTCGTAAAAGCACCGACCAACCAATTTTGATTCATACTGTAACTTATGTCGAAAATGATTAGTAAGTAAAGTACCTTAAAGATATGAAGAATCTCTGTACATAACTGTATTCCGATACCCGACTTTAAAAAAAAAAAAAAATAGTTACCCTGGTTTCATTAATATAACATGGTCACCCTTAATAGCAAAGTCTTAAGGAATATCGAAAAGTTATTTTTTTTCAGATATCAAATACATACAATGTTGAGCTGTGCATATACAACGTGTAACGGAAAGGGTATATACATACCAAGAGCAAGGCTTCTTTGGATGATAACAAACGATAGGGCAAGGGTTTATTAATCCTATCTCTACATGTTCGGAAATTATGAGAATTTTTAATACATAGATACCAGAAACCAAATTTTTCAAATTGAAATAAATACATCACTAGCACTTAGTCAGCTGATCGGTGTCAACGAACTATTTGCAAGTAAAGATAAACCTCTTACTCCTGGTATTTCTGAATAAAGGGTTCTGCATGTTTATTTTTTGTTTACAAAATAATACTGACTTTTCCCTTAAATAAGATTATGTTTATGAACAAGTTACAATACAATTAATTTGTCGAGGTATCTAAATTTAACGAAATAATATTTAGGTACTACCCGTGCGCGATAAGTTGGGACTTGAGCGCGGTCAAACGTCACCGCGCTCAGGTCCCAACTTATCGCGCACGGGTAGTACCTGCTTGAATTGTCACGTATCATTTACACACTTGTCTGTTTTTTCCACCCACCTTACTATCGTACCAACAACACAGTAGATACCTAATTTAATAACAATATTGTCGATTGTTTATCCCGTGAATCCCGTGCTCTTGAATCGATCTTCTCAAAATTGATTAAAAAACGTAATAAAAAAAAATTCAAACAACACTTTACACATCTTTGTTTTGTGATATTTACAATTGCCAGGTAGGTAGTTATATCTAAACTTAAAAAAATAATAATAACCTTTCCGGCGTAATTCGATGACTTTCATTCTGATGGTACAGATTTAGTCGGTTATAATCACAATGACAACAACATCACGAATACAGAATACGACGCCGAGCGATAATTTATAAAATACAGCTATGTCATTCGAAATAAGAACTTCTATCAACCTCAAATGTTCCATCCAATAAACAACTAACATAAACAATGCGGACAAGTTAAATAGTGTCATGTGCATGTAATTGGTCTTGTTTGAAATATGTAGATAAACCTACCTATTTGCTGTTTATTAGTCAGCACAATACTTGGGCAAATATGAACTTTTAGAACTAAATTATTAGCCCTTTTCATAATAATTTTTACACATACGATCCAGGAAATTCGATTCACCTTACTATTTGCATTTTATTTTATTAAATCATCAAAATGTTTACCTTATTGAATCGATTTGCTTGAAGATCGCATTAAAACGAATTAATTCGAAACATCATCAGCTCGTATATCATTGAATTGATCATAAAATCGAATCGTTACGTGCATACCAGGAATTAATCGCTTAAATAAACATAATTGTTTGCCATTAGAACTAAGAATAGAAAAAGGATTTAGAAACATCATTTATGTCCAACTGAACCCAAATCATCATCTTTAGCAACTTATGCATCTCCTAGTACAAATAAAATCACAATGGGTTCCGTTCATAATTTTTAAAATAAGTTTGTAATATTTTTTTCTAATACGTAATGATGACGAAAACGAAGTTTTCTTTTAATTACAAAATAATACACGCACGCATAATTACTGTCTGTCTGTAGGACTAACCGAAAGAATTATCGGAAGTTTACGTTATGTTGGTGCTGTTTGAGTGGTACATTGGTTTTATTTTATTGGTTTGACTTTGAGCACGTTTAGTCTCTAAAATCCTAAGGAAGTCATAAAAAATGTCGCAAAACTGTATCGAACTGTGGAAAGAAATTAATAAAAGTACTAGGACCGCATGAGTAACAGGAATTAATATTGCCGAGTTGAAAATCGTTTGCTCACAGAACCCTGATTTCGTCCTTACACACACAATGTAATCATCATTGTGTGTATAACCGTAATGTGTTAGGGTTTAGGGTGCGCGACCTAATTGCTGTCACTGTAGTTTAAATTACTCCTGGTAAATACAACTTCTAATCCTAGATTTCAAAATAACATAATGTCTTTTGATCAAAGATTAACATTAATTTATGTTATTTTGAAATAAAAGCTCACGGGTTCAGATTCTGACGTATTACAAACGTACAACATATGATCAAATGTACCACATTTATGATCTTTAATGAATTGAAATGAATGATTTTTCAATTTTGAATTTGAATTACGTAATTAACTCTTTGTTTTATTTATGTAATAATTGAATAATTATTAGGATGTAAATTAATCTTGAACAAAATTTTTTAATAGTAGTGGACACATAAATTGGGACGGCCACCCTATTACCAGGATAGCAGGGAATAGCTTTATTTTGCATTATTGTTACCTATTGCTCGTCAGTCAGTCGTCAACTTTTCCGCGTGTAGTGCACACTGCAGAATCGTTTCTATCCGTGTAATACGCGCATCAGTTCAGTACGGCTACACCTAATTGACTTTTTTTTGTTGTTTGCAAAATGTCGTTAAGTAATAGCGAATATTACGAAATGATATTGTATGTCGGAGCAGAAGATGGTAATTTGCGAGCTGCCCGAGAACTGTATCGTATCGTCACCGTTTTATCGAGTGTAGACCAGATGCTGAACGTCGACAGCTGCCTTCGTTGGCGTGTTTCAGTCGGATGGTACATCGCCTGCATCAAACTGGGTCATTCCACGCACCTGCTGCAGAGGGTCGCCCGAGCACTACTGATCCAGAATTTGAAGGAGCCGTATTGGAGCATTTTAATAGCAATCAGCACACGTCGAGCTGCATTAGCGCTGGGTGCCTCTAACCATATGCAGGTATGGCGAGTGTTGAGCAATGACGGTCAGCACCCATACCACTTCCGTCGCACCCAGGAGCTGATGCCGGCAGATTTTTTGCCTCGTGTGGCCTTTTGCGAGTGGTACCGAGGCCACTTAGAAGCTTCGCCAGATTTTGGTTCAAGAGTGCTATGGACCGCTGAGGCAGTGGATCGAGCGTGGTAGTAGAAGCGTGGCTTGGCCTCCGCGGGCCCCAGACCTAACCCCGTTGGACTTTTTTCTGGGGGTACATTAAAACATAGTGTATGGAGTGCAGTGTGATACAGTGGACCAAATGAAAGTGCGGATTGAGGCCGCTTTCAGGACAAAAACACCAGACATGCTACGCAATGTCCAGGTCATGAACAAGCGAGCGGCCTTGTGCATACAATACCAAGGTCACCCATTGAACCCCATCTTTAAAAATGTAAGTCATTTTACTAAATTAAGCAAAGCTTTAAGATTTTACTGTTTATTCGGGTATAAGTAATAATAAGGGATGAAACTAGTTAACCTAGCTACCTAAATTTTGTTTCGATTTTTACGTAAGTTTTGTTATCTCAGTTTTTACGTGAAATTTCTGTCTTGATATTTTAACCAGTAAACTGTAAATTTGTAAATCAATAATTACCTACGCAATATTATTTTTTTACATCACGGTAAAGTAGGTATGTTTAATGCGCGCTCACGCACTCGCTCTAGCGGCGCGCGGCGGCATGTTTTATTTCGTCAGTTCGCGCCGACAAAGAACACCTACAGTTGCGGTAGGGTACTAGGCGCGCAGAATTCCCGAAGAGATTTATCGTGATATTAGGCAAGTAACGTGGAAAGTTATTGACCCACGTAGTGCGGTGACACGTTTGTTATGATTTGAATTTAGGAAACATACGAAACCGAAAATTTGGTATCAATTCTTAGAATATTTTATTTTGAGCTAAAACCCTTGCCATATCGTTTGTTATCATCCAAAGAAGCCTTGCTCTTGGTATGTATATACCCTTTCCGTTACACGTTGTATATTTAGTAGACATTTATACTAAATGTTAGTGTCTTTGTTTTTTTTATTCCGTTTTGATCTCAGATAACTCAAGTATCTTCTCAATACAGTAACGTCAGGATTGAGGAGCCAAAGAAAATGCGTTTATTTACTAAATTCACTCAGTTTTACTACTTTGTCCATATACTACAAATTCAATCACACTTACTACTAAATGTTTTTGGAGTGGAATTTAAATTGACCAATTACTTTTGTGGAAATTCACGCTCTCATGTTTAGATTGAGGAGCCAAATTAAAAGTATTGTATATTCTTGAATATCAACGGTACTGGAATCAGATTTTTAGTAGGCATTGTACACAATTACTACTAAATAATACAATTTTTTCAAGAATATTCATTATATACTTTCCGTGTTCCACGTGGCTCCTCAATCCAAACATTTGGATTGAGGAGCCACCTTTATGTTCATATAACTATTGAACTATTATACTACAAATTCGAGGATTCATCCTACAATATTTTTAAGCTTACTACTAAATAAGTATATTAATTTCATTAAGATACGAAAAGTGGCTCCTCAATCCTTACGGACATGTGGTTAGTGCCTAACCTAGAGCCAGAGTTTTTCCCTTATTCCTCGTCGTGCCACCGACTTGTTCCACCAGTGGCACGAGAAGGAATTGTCATTCCTCGTCGTACATACCACTGAATGATTGTTACTCTACTGGTAATAAAAAAATCTAAAGACAAATGTTATTTCAAATACCTAATAGCATAAAAATCAACAAAATCATAACTTCTACATCAACAAAATCATGCCTTCTATCTTGTAAAGTTATCTTAATTTTTCCAAAAAATGAACGATACTAAAAATATAAATAAATTCCACTTGCGTTTGTAAAACAAATTCATTTTTTGTTTTTGGTGCAGTGCCAGTCTGCCAGTAGAAATATTTTGTCCAAACTGCATTTATTTTTATATTTGAACAGGCGGTATCATTTAACAATGCATTGTTAAATGATGCCGCAGGTAATTTTTTGACTTGGCTTTACATGCCGTCGAGAAACATCTCTAAGGCATGCTGGTTTCCTCACGATGTTTTCCTTCACCGAAGCAAGTCATAATTATACAATACGCACATGAATCTGAAAAATCAGAGCTGCGTGTCTTGGGTTCCAATTTGAGACTTATGACTTGGCAGTCCGACGGTTACACAACTAGGCTATCACTGCGTATTTTTGTTTATTTCAATGTGGCTGTAGATTTGATTTGGTAAATAAAACAGAAACATAAAGGCTTAAAAATCATTTTTATTCATAACTATCGTACATTAATAATCAATAATTATTAATTATAAATTTAAATACAGTAAGTAATTACGGATATTTGACACTGCGTCACTCGCGCACTCAAGCGTTATTATATTTTAAATGCACTTCTTATACATAAATAAGTTACATAGTACATTATATACGTGACTATTTACTCAAAAATTACCAACTTTCAAATTTTTACTAATATTTATAACACAAAAAATGAAAAAAATAATCCTCAATCATAATTTCTCCCAGAAAAATATTCAAATCAATATAACCTACGTAATTTTTGAGTAAATATTCTCTCGTTGCTCCAAATTTCTTTTTCAAACAAAAATCGATAGTATTTTCTAATTTCATAACAAATGGCAAAGTCAGTTACTCATTGAAGGAACGATATTACAATGCTTAGGAATGTTTTCGATTATTTTTCTCAATTTTCTAAAAAAAAAAATCCCTAGTCCCAAAGTTGTCTTATATAATATTAATACAGGTCAGATTGGCAGTCTCTAGCCTGCAGTTAAAAATCAAACTCAATGCCACATTGGGTCAATTAAGAAAAACACAAAAACAGAATTTTGCCTATTTGCCCAACTACGACTCAAAAGGTGGGTAATGTATTTTACAATGTCAGACAAACATACAGATTTATATTGGGACACACCTATAAATTATTTCACGTAATTTTTGAACAGTACATTTCAAAAAACTGATCATTATAATTATGACGTTTGTCCAATGAACAGTAATATTTAAAATGAAAAAGTTTTATTATAAAATATACTTAGCAATATAAATGTTAGACGCAACGATACATAACATACTATGTAACTAGCAACAATCAGACTTCAGTGTTTTAAAACATATAGTGTAAAGCTGTGTGCACGTATGTGTGTTATATAATAATGTCCTTTTGAATATAACAGAAAAAAAAAACTGTATTAAATAACATACCCAGTACTAACTGGATTGTGGATGTGAGATGGACAGTCGCTCCATGTTAAAATACGGGTATTCAGCTGCATCCGGTTAGACTGGAAGCCGACACCAACATTGTTGGGAAAAGGCTAGGCAGACGATGAGCTATCGTGGCCAACCTATCCCATGCAGCAGATGAATTGTGCCTTGGAAAACTAGTTATTTTATCATTGTCTATTTTTGCCTGAAGCTTTGTCCGCATTGTGGTCGGAAATTATCCCACGGGAACGTTTTAAACATAGCATCACACAGCACACTAGTGAACGAATATTCGGAATCGGATCAGTACTTCCGAATATTACCCCCTACATCCAAACTTTTTCACTTAGTATCGAAGAGAACTACAAAAGGACATTATTAGCTACACACAAACATTTAAAGCATTTCCATGCAAAATGAGATTCAGTACATAATTTTAAAACACTGTTGCCAGGCGTTGTTTTGCGGCACTCTTTATAACAGTATCCATGTTTTGATACGAAACAGCTGTTGAAACCGAACACCAACGCACTATACAATACATAACATATATTACATCAAAAAAAAGTATACAAAATGATAAATATATTGTTACAAAACAAAATTGAAGGATAGTACGGAAAAACAGACTTATAGCAAAGCTTTGAATAACGTTTTTTTTAGTATTTTTACAAGAAAAACATGCTTAAAGCATTGTTAGACGAACGCAAGATATTCTTAAGAAGATAATTACAGATTTTAATATAACAAATTATTTGAATATAAGCCATTTTTTCAGTACTACCCTCAAAAGTTAACCGCTTAAAATATTACAAGCGTTATAAAAAACAAAATGTACGTGATGAATGGTTTTTTTATTTATTTAATAAAATAATTTGTGAGTTATCGCCGTATTAATTGCGTTGGTTTATTCGACGAGAAATGCTGGCAACACTGGTAGAGTGTATTGCTAGATGTGGCAGGATATTGCAATAAAAAATGAGATAATTAACTCGAAAAAGTATAGTTTTCTTGTTATATCGAGTCATATCGAGCAAACCAAAGTGACAGCGATGGCTCTAGACGTGGAACCTCGCAAAATACACCAACGAAATTGACACAAAAAAAAATAGAAATTAAGATAAACAAAGAAAATGACATAGTTTGGAAGTTAAGGACAGCTTCTAAGAAATAACGAACAGCGGTGCAACGCCGCCTCCCTCCTAACATCATACAACACAAGCTCTTAGACCCATTATACACATCGCACAGTCTCAAATAATGTCTTAACGCAGCAAAACGACGTTTAAACTCAGTGCGAAAAGACAAAATTCAACCTTAAAACTTCTCAGATCAGATTCCATTTTGAATGACGCACTTGCAGTAATATTCACGTCGTTTCGCTAATATAAAATTAACTTTATTCCAAAAGCAATAGGATGACCACCTTGGCCATTTGCTACTATTAAATAAACTTTATGTTAAAAGCAATAGGATTCAGTTTCTATTAGCTAAATAACGCGAACATTTTGACAAATGTGATAAGTATATAAACATTGTAGTTTGTCATTTCGCACTGAATATCACTCGTTTTTCTATACAAATGCCACACTCCTCTTAATACCAAAAAATTCTCAGTATGTACACTAAGACATGCTACAAAAATCATTTATTTATAAAAAAAAAAAAATCGCTGCGATTGTTAGTCGTTATACAAAAATCGTTAGTCGTTTCGCTTAACGTTAGTGCCCGTCGAAGACCTAAATAGGTACGTTAGATTGGTACGACCAGGGGCTGGAATTAGGTCTTTTGTGAACACTTTTTTAATCTCATAGACATGGCAATACCATTTGGATAAAAAGGCTTAACTTTAAATCCAAGATGGCGATGAAGACCACACGTAAATATAAACTTATCAGTGATTTCAGATTTCACATAAAAATTAGCAATTATTTTACCCACAATTAAAGTATTTTCTTTCTTTTTTGCTGTTGTTCGTTGCGGTTAGTTTTTAACGTTTTTTTTTTGTTTTTAATATTATTTCTTATTAATTTCTATGTTAAGGCAGACCGTTATACTATTTTGTCACTTGATAGGGAAAAAATATTGTTTCTATA